>JAWWEV010000001.1:639908-661230 GCA_035583235.1 Hafferia zeledoni
GGAACATGTTGAAATTGGTGATGAATTCTAAGTTTATCACTAAAAAATCTTCAAAACTTGAAAGCATTGAAGTGTATTTTTCATTCTTTGTGTTCCCCAACAGACACTGCCATCACTTCAGTGCTGCATTTGGGAAGATGTGGGCTGTGTTTTTCAGGGGAGACATATGTTTGCTTGTGATGTGTCAGGTTTTTGTTGCCAACTTGGTGTGCTCTGGGGCAGTTCTAAAATGCTGAGCTGTTTTAGAAACAGTTCCAAATTAAATCAGAAATATGCAGAGATTCAGCGTCTCTGAAAGCCAATTTAAAAAAAAAAAAAAGTAATCTGTCTTTTATTATCTGGTATTAGTGTCATTGCCAATTGGAAAAGAATCTAACAAATTCCCCAATTCTCCACAGAATTCAGGGGGATTCATGCCCAATATCTATTTATACACATACAAGGTTGGGTTTATTGGTGTTCTAACTCACCAATAAGGAAATTGGAGGTTTTTTGTGTTTAGGTGGTTCTTTTGCAATTCCTGAGTTTCTCCTGCCCAAGATTTTTTGGATTTAAATATCTTTCCATATACCAAAGTCTCTTGCACTGCCCCAAAGCCACTTTAGGGAGCAGGTCACCAACTGCACATCTGAACCCCTTCAGCATCTTTTCCCTCCTGGCTGAAGTCATTTAGTGCCTCCTCCTGCTCATGGGAAGGTTGAAAACCTCTAAAACATCTCTAGAATTTGTAATGCTGGATGCCAAGGATTAATTGGTCTGCTCCCCAAATACTGATACAACTCCCTTTTCTGAAAGCAACTTTTTAAATTCTTTCCCTGAACAGTTAATCATTCTTGCTTGAGATGTATTTGGGTCATGTTTTTCCACTCTGGAAACCATTTTTAAATGTTATTATCAGCCTGGAACATGGTGATGTCCTGAAATGGTTTTTAGGTTACCTGCAAACATTTTCCTTTTAATATCTTCTCAATCATTTTTTCCCCCCAATTATAATTCCACTTCTTAAGTTAAATATTATTATGGTGGATTCATGTTTTGACTTTTCAGCCTACCAAAAGGTCAAATTTGAATACTTTCTGGTCTCTTTTACCAAGAAACTGTTCAGTGGCTGCATCTTGAAACAGGTCACATACTCTGCTTGAAACTACATCAGGAATGGCTTTTCCTTTGTGGATTCTCAGACCAATTAATTGAAGAAGCAATTCTCTCCTAGTGTTTAAATAATTATTGTCTGAAACATTGCCCTGTCTGTGTTGGACATCCCAAGGTCCCCTCTTCTTCCCCAGTTTCTATGCCAAGCAGGATGCCAGAGCTGTGAACTATCCCTGGGGGAGCTGGGCTCAGCTGCCCCTGGCACTGCCCAGCAATGACAGAACCATCCCTGAGTCATCACCACTGTCTGCAGCACAAATCCAAAATTCAACTCCATCCCAGCCACAGACAAACAATTGGAACACAATTGGAAAATCTACCCCTTGTGACTCCAGCAACTCCTGAAATTATCATTTTACTCCCTGAAATCCAAGCTGGTCTGATCAGGTAGACTTTCTGAGGTGTTAATTTATTCATTATGTCCATTGTAACCCAGACACTCTTGTGTGCTCAGGGTGGTTTGTGGTTCTGGCACTGAACAAACAGGCTCACATATTAAGTCTGAATGTTCTCACCACTTTTATGTCTGTGCTGAAATGTGGATTTACTTGTTAAACTGCACTTTGCTGAGTTTTATGCGGCCCCCCTGTCCTTTCCTTGAGGATTCAGCACTTTGTGCCTCACCCCTGTGAATGCACCATCCTGCAGCACCTGCTCACTCACTGCCTTGCCTTTCTCCCAGGCTCAGCTTCAAAATTCCCCCTTCTCATTGTATTTCCAGTTCTTGGTTCCCAGGCTCCACTCTGGTTTGTGCAGCTCCTGAGGCAGCAGGACAATAAATCTCACCAATAAATCTCACCTGTTCCTCCCTGTGCAGTGTTTGCAGGGAAGGACTGAGGCTCTGCCCCTCCTGCTGCTGCCCTGGGGAGCCCTGGGGAGCCCAAGCCTCCCTCCCTGCCCACCACGGATCTCAGCTCCACGACTCACAGCCCAGCACTGCTGACATTTATCCTGATCCTTTCTGAAAGGATCATTTATGTGCTTCATGAGCTCTGCCACTTGTGCACTCGACAGGCCAGGCTGGGTTTTCCTTCCTCTCAAGACTAGATATTTGTGTCAGATAATTACAACCCTTCATGTCACAGACAACATCCTGGAGGGGTATGTGACAGTGGCAACAAGGAAAATGCAAAGTAAAAACAGCTTTAACAGAGATGTTCTCCTTCTTTCCATGTGTTTTTCCATGTCCAGAAACCTGTGAAAAAGTGCACAGAGTTATCAGGGAATGAACTGGGAGATCATCTTGGAATCACCACATGGAATGTGCTGGAAAAGTCAGTTCACTGCTCAGCTGAGGAGCTGCTTAAAAAGGCAGAGAGAAGAAGATCATTGGTGACAACATCACTGTGCCATGATGGGAATAAACAGGTCACTTGATGCCTTGGATATCCTGTGCCTCTCCTGCCTCCACAGGGACGTGCAACAGGACCAGACAGGCTCAGGTGAAGGGCAAGGCAGTGGAACAGGAAGGACTTCTGAAGAAGGAGACACTGAGTGGAGAGGATGTTTTAATTTTTTTTTAAAAAAAGGCAATTGCAAAGGGATCCGAAATCCTAAGCAGCAGGGATAAGTTAAATAAGGGATATTCCCTAAGTCTATAAACAAAAAGAGCAGCACTCACCAAGGGAGTTCATCAGGTGGCATGTCAAGACAAGCAAAAAGAAGCACTTTTTCACAAAGCCCCCAAACTCAAAAAGCTCATTCACAGATTGTGACTTGCCAAAGGCAGAGAGGAATCAGCACCCCCTCTTTGAGAAGCAAGACTGAGGCTCCAGTTGCAACATTTAGATTAAGAAATCCCTAAAATGCAGATTGCTGGCAATGGGGAGGGACAACTGTGGGATATGCTATGATAGTCTTTCCTCCAGTGTGTATTTCTGCTCACAGGAGAAGAGGCAGCAAGGCTTTTGGTCTGATGCCATAGTTAGTCCTACAAGGTCCTTTAAAACTGCAGCTATTCAGAATAATGAAGGATGAAAATGAGGATTCAGCTCTTAGCCTCTCTCTATTACATTGCTGGCCAAGTGCACTTCCCAGGCTGTTATTGTTCTCCCTTTACTGCTTTCTATACACGACAGTGTTATTTTATGAAAACGCTGCTTGTATGGATTACAGCTTTTATGACAAAAGTATTTTTCATCTGGAAATGAGTTTTAATATTCTAGGTGGAAGAAATGGCCTGTGTGTAAATATTTCCCTTGTAGATGCCACAGCCACAGACATAATTTTCCATGATTGACCCGAGTGATTTCAGATTATTCCATACTTGCAATCAACTACCAAGTGTATTTGTCAGGCCTGGTGTTGAGACAAAGAGCAATATGATGTGTTCTACCTGCTTCTAACCATAAATAACAAAAAAAGGCATAATAGGAGACATGAAATGCTGCCCAGTATTTTGTGGGCTTGTTTGCAATAACTAAAGCAAAAGTGTGTTCCTGAAATGGTTCAGCATTGACCTGAAACTGAGTTTTATATACTCAGGATTAATTTGTTGTGGTGGTGGTTCTTCCCAGCCACTCAGCACTGGGGAGGTCATACTTTAAAAAGTTAGTGAAATAGAACAAACATGATACTCCCAACAGAAATACTTCATTAAAATACCCAAACCAAGCAGGTAGCCAAAAAAAGAAGACTAATTTTACAGCCACCTGTAGGCAAATGCAAGAAGATGAAGAGATGTGAACATAATGCTTTTGAAAAGGGGAAAATATCAAAGATTTCTGAGATCAAATTCTTTGAGAAGTCACAGCTGCACTCAAGACAGCAAGAGCATACTGAGCAGAACCTTCCCCTGATATGAGTCAATATTCCCTTAGAATTCAACACAGCTGGGATTTTAGACATTCTTTTTCTATGAATAGTCAAAACTGCCTCACTAACCAAGTCCAGGGAGCTTCTGCAGCCACACAAACACCTCCCTAATGCAAGACCCCGAGGTGCCAAGCACATCTCCTCAGTTCTTCTAGTAAATCTGGTGAGTAAAACATTTCTAGGTTCCTGTGAGCTGAGAAGGGCTCAGAAGTTGTTTGGAGTCACAGCTTGCTGCCACTAATGCTGCTCCCCTGGCTGCCATTCATCTCCTTTATAATTCAAAAAATATTCCAGCTAAACGTTGTGAACGTGGAAGAGGAAAGAAAAGGAGCTTTAATCTTACAGTATGTTTAAAAAAAATTATATACAGTTTTGGTGTTTTCAGCTGTTACCTGTATCACAGTATGGAAATGAGGAAACTGGGCTGTAAATGATAAATTCAGCTGCTTTTCCATTGTACTGTGTTCCACCTGGAGCTGTTAAATTTGTCTGGGATTGTATTACTGAAGTCAATTTGGGAAATGAAAGGAGCAACAGTTAAAAGTGAAGGAACTCCACCAGCAGAGGAGGCAATGCCTCTGCACAGCTGGAGAGGCAGAAACCTCACCTGGGACGTTGGGAACCAGCAGGATGAGCCTGGGAGAACCTGTTAAAACAGTCATAAAATGCCAGAGGGATGATGCTCAGCTGGAACCTCCTCCTGTTAGAGAGGCCTGATCACAAACACACTTTGGGGAACCCTCTGCTGTGCCACCTATGCCCTCCCTTCCTGCCACATGCTCCATGAGCAGCAGCATCTCCAGGCACATCCCAGCCAATCACTTGCTGCTGAAAACACATGAGTTGAGAAATCCACCTCAGTACAAGCAGTGAAGGACTGCAAATATGATTGTGGGAGGCAGAGGGGAAGGGCTGTGGGTGCTCTCTGCCCACCCCCTGCCCAGATGGTGCTCTCAGGTGGGCTGGGTGTCCCTTGGAAAGCCGAAGCCTCCACTGCAGCTACCAGCACCATTTGTTCCTTGTCAATAGAGCAGCAGAGCCACAGGGCCCTGCATCACTCACCAGTAATGAAGCTCAAATTAATTCCAATATTATCTCCTAGCCCAACAGAGGAATAAAGGCAACCTGAAAGCAATAACTCCAGGAAGGAAAACCTGACCACCTGTGAGATCCCAGGTGGCAACAGGCAGAGCTTTGCTCCTGCTGATTCTTTAATGAACTAAACTACCTTCTAATTGAGGGTTTCATCAAGTATGAGCCCCTTAAGCTTGTTTCTTCATAGTCTGGAGCTCAGAATCAAGATCTGAAATTCCCTGTTGATGAAGCAGCTGCCAAATTTCTTGGCCACCTCTTGTGAGCACGTTCTTGGTGCTTTTCCCATTTCAATGTCACTTGGTATCTCCCTTGACTTGGTTGAACGGCTCCTGACAGATGCAATTATTCCTTTCAGGAATGTGCTGCAAGCTCTGGGTCTCCTGGGGATGGTTTCATGATGCCCTCATTAGCATGCAAATCTCACTGCTGTGAGTCTGGGCTCTGGCAAAACCATGGGTTGTTTGGAGTCTCCTCAAGACTCCGAGGTGCTTCCAGGAGCTGGACCCAACACACAAAGCTCTTGCCTTGCTGAAGTCAGTGAAAATTGTGGTGGTAAAAGGCTTCAGGCAGAGTTTTGGAGCTGAATTTTGGGCTGGGAGCTGCCTTGGGGTGTCAGCTTGGCAGCAGCTCCAGCTCCCACCCCACGAGCAGCCCATGCCTGCTCAGCAGTGCCTGGACTCAGAGCTCTGTGGTTAAATGTTTGCTGCACTGGGCCCCAGTGCACAAAAAACTGGGAGCAGTTTCCTCCCCTAACTACCCTTTTAGAAATTATTTCTTCCACTATTTTGCATGCTTTTAGGGAAATGATGCTGTAAAGGGCTCTGATTACCTGCTGTCAGTGAGCTGCATGAGGCTTTCTAGCAGAGAAACAAGAGGGAGAAGTGCTTTAAATGCTGCTTCATTGGAACTAATTATTTTAATGCATTGTCTAAGTGCTCCTATAAAAGCTGCAATTAATAAAAATGCACTGGCTCCAGTCATCTCCTGCACAGTGTCCACATTCCTTCAGGCTAGCAGGCAGCAAAGCCCACATCATGAGACAGATTTCAACTTTCTTATTAATAACCTGACCATTTCCACCAGGTACAGCCCTTTGTTTGCAATTTGTGCTACAAACCACATGAATGTTTTTGTCACAGGGTGCTGAACAACACCTTCTCCCCAGACTGTCACTTATGTCAAGCAAAACTACATGTTTTTTCAGCCCTGACCCAAACAGTCTAATGATGGAGTTTACTCATTTCTACAGTGGAAGCTGTGGGCAAAATGTGCATTCAACACTTGGAATTCATGTTGATCTTTGGTGAAAGGCCATTAGTTGCTTTTTACTGACATTCCTGAAAGAAGAGGGAGGGGATTGTGTCCTGCTCAGGTGAGACCCCACCGGCAGAGCTGCACCAGCCCTGGGCCCAGCACAGGAAGGACATGGAGCTGCTGGAACAGGTTCAGAGGAGGCACCAGGATAGTCAGAGGGCTGGAAAAGCAGAAAGAAGAAAATGTGCTTTGACAATTCCTCAGCAAACACATTAGACAGGTTAAAGTCACCCTTCCATCCATGCTTGCTGGTCAATGCAATGCCCTCCACAGCAAACAGGAGAAGGAAAATCAAAAATCAGTCAGCAGAGCCCAGGGCTGTGTGAGAAGGAAGAACCATTGCAACCTGAAACGGAAATAATGCCTGGATCACATTTCCAGTGTGTGTTTAAAGACATTTCCCTGCGTGGCTCATTGCAGGCAAAGCAGCCTGTGGGATTCCCTGGAGGACTGGCTGCTTATTTAAGGGCTGGGATGGATGAGGCCATGGAATACACAGTCTGTACCTGGGAGCAGATGGATACACTCATGCAGGCAGCATCATTTCACTCCAGCTTCCAGGAACAGCCTCAGGCCCTGCCTCAGGAGCTCCTCTGTAGCAGCTTTGATATGACAAATGTAGTCATTCATGCACCAAGGCAGGAATTAAAGAGAGCAGAGAGAAGAGTGGAAAAAAACCCCATGAGCTTTAATCAGTGTTCGAGCTGCTGGACTGATTTAAAATGAGCTGCTCAGTGCAGGGCAAAGCAGGGCTGGCCCTCCACAGGTGCAGGAGCACCTTGGCAGCCACCTGATGTTCCCGAGGGACTCTGTGCTTACAGCTCCTGGGGGATGGATGTCACCCCTGCAGTCAGGGAGGGCTGTTGGGAAGAGCCAACGAGGAGAAAAAATGTCTCCCCACAGCAGGTTGCTGATCACAACATCTTTGCCCACAGCACAAGAAAGGTCTCCTCTGAACAGATTTCCTTGTCCCAGCACTCTCTCTCTGAAATCTATTTGCCTTTAGCTGCTGTATCCTGAATTTATGGCTGCAGGACTCGTTACCACAATAAATGCAAAAGGTGTCAAAATAATGCATTTCATTGGTAAAAGTTTAAAAGGAGAAAAATTTGAATTACAGGCAGACAATGTGTTGGTCCCTTCCCGATATTTTTGCACATAAATATAAAGGTCAACAAATGGAGCTTGTTGTTCCACAGAGACTACAACAGCTCTTGATTTAGTAAACCCCAAAAATCAATATATTTAAGCAAACAGTTCCTTAATTCATCATAGCATTTTAATGATTCAGTGTTTATTTTGATTTAAAGCTGGGGTTTTTTTAACCATCCCAATTCCTTTTTACTCAGCTGGGATAGATAATCCTCTCTGGCATGAAACAGGCAGAGCTACATAGATCTGGAAAGATCCTACAACCTGAAAACACTCCAGAAGATTCATTTCCCTACTCTTTTAGCCAGCAATAAATTCAAGACTCTCATGGAGGATTCCAATGAGCAAGGGCAAGATCATTCCAGAAGACACTTGGTAGGCACAGAACTCTGCCTAAAAATCCAGGCTGGCACAGGATGAGCTCTGGAAATAAGTGTGAGACAACTTCTGCTCAGTAATTTCAATATTAATCCTTGTATCCAAGCACATCCCATGGGAGGAACTTTCCACAGGAGACAACCCTGCGTGTTCCTGACCAGTCCAAGGCAAAACTGCAAAGGAATCAATCTCTTTGCTCAAAGTCTTTCGCACAATTGATTCCTTTTTGGCAGAACCTCAGTGTCATTTAGGAGTAAAAAATGCATTTTCAAGCTTTGTTTATCCTGAGTGAACTCCAAACAACCAAACTCCTTTGGATTTTACCATCATTTTTATTTAGGCAAAGCAAAAAAACAAAACAAAACAAAACACCTCTGATTTCTGGTTTTTATGGTTGCTTTTAGAGGCTTTATTTCAGTTTTAACCAGAGAAAACAGCAGAGTTCTGGGGCTCTGTTTTGGATGATGCAAGTTTTATTTTCCCCAGATCCTTCTTGTGTGCCAGTTATGTTATATTATATTAATTATATTATATTATATTAATTATATTAATTATATTATATTATATTGTATCATATCATTATATATTATATTATTTTATATTATATTACATTATATTATATTATTATATATTATATATTATATATTTATATTATATATTATGATATATAGTATAGTATAGTATATATATTATAAAGTACTTAAAATCCCAAAATAATTCATGAAGGAGAAGCGGACACAAAAAATTGTTGATTTTGGTCAACAGGAAGTTCCTGAAGACAAAAGTCTTCTATTAATTCGTAATAGAAATGTGATATGGAAGGTGCTGTAGAGAAAATCTGTTGCCTATTAAGACCCAGGTGATCAAACACAGTTTATTGAGACCCATATGATCCAACACAGTCTCCAAACAGTTTTGTGTTTCCAGTCTCTTCACTACAGGGGACTTTCAGAGATTAAAAAATCCATAGAATTAGCCAGAGGTTTGGGAACTCCATGCCCCAGAATATCTGAATTTTCATGTCAGAAAAGACACAGAAAAGGGGGAAATGCTGAATTTCCCTGTTTGCCCCACTAGGTGCAATATCCACTCAGTGCTATTGCCAGTGGTGGGAGCAGCTGCATTTTTACTTTCAATGTATGATTTGTGAGTAAAGTGCCCTCCATTGTGGGCAAAAGGGCTGCTGGCTCAGGCACAATCACATGAATTCTTTCCTAAAGTAACAGCTGAGCACTGACTTGTCAGACATTGTATTTGCAGCAGCATCTCAGGCTTTGAAACAGAAAATGTCAGCTGTGCTCTGGGTTGGATAAGGAAATGAGCAGAGTCAATCCCGAGGGAGCTGCAGGTCCAGGCTGGTTATTCCATCAGTGGACATCAAGTGATATCATAGATTCCCATCTCCCCAGATCCCAAAATGGGTCACTGCCTCGTGGCTTGGAACTCCACAGTTGCCTTATCACATTATCAATGTGCATGGAAACTGGAGCCCCAGGCACTCAGGGCAGCCCTCCCCACTGCTTGCACAAATCCATCCAAACTATGACCTCAGCAAACGAGGGTAACTGCTGGGAATTGGATTCCTGGAATCAGCCCATGAGACCATATCCATGTGTCTCCTGACTTCTTTGGGGGGTGAGTGGATTCTTTTCAGATTTTATCTCTTTTTTACTGAGTCTGCTTTTGACCACATCCTTATTTCTTGGGTCAAAGTTTTGTCCTAGCACATGAAAATGTAGGTATTTCATTAACAGCTGGAAAAATTGAGCTCATCTGGTTTAATGGCTGATTAATCCAGTCTATTATCAGATCCTTTTCCTCCATTAATTATTTTGCAAGTGTGAAACACGAATACAAAAAAAAAAGCAGACTTTTTTTTCCTCAATCTCTGAATTAGCCTTTGATTAATTTTTCACAAAGATCTGTGATCTTTCTAAAATCCCCTCATTATCTCTTTGCTTTTACATACCTAGCACAGCAAACAAGGGAACAATGGATTGCACAAAAAAAAGAAGCAAAAATTAGACAGTGCCCCATTTAATTACCAGAAAGTTCAGCCTTTGATATCCTACAATGAGAGGTGACAAACATGATGGGACATCACTTTTCTCTAGAGTTGCTTTAGGTTGATCATCCTTTGGTCAGTTGTCTTTAAAATTATGTATCTGTTGTTTAGATTCCTACTGCTGACATTTAAAGTAAACATCTCCATGAAACATCTGCATGACTGTCAGAATTGACAAATATTTGGGAATTCTGCAAGCCTTGCATCCTCGAGCCTCTGTTTAAGATCCCTCAGCCAAGGCACCTGCAGGGGGAAAAAAACCCCCACGGGTTTAGTAATTTTGGAGGTGCAGATCCCTCTCCCTGTGGGTTTTTTGGGATGTCAGTGTTGGGACATGGTGAGTTCCCCAACAGGCAGCAAAACTCGGCTCCTAAAGGTCTTCCCATTGCTGAGGTTCAGGTAGTTGGTCCCTAAGCTCAGCCTGGCAATGAAAAGGGATTTATCAGCCTGGGTGGGGATTTATTTGGGGTTTGATGGCACAGGGAATGCCATCCCTGCAGACTCACCACACGGGATACCTTTGGATAAAGCCCCCAGGTAACACTTGTGGGTTTTTCTGCCAGGCAGGACTGGTGGGGTGTTGCTGATCCTGGAGGTTTCAGTCTAAAATTAGCAACATTTTTCCATTAAAAAGCAGGTGTTGACTTTTCCACATAAAAAATATTACAGGACTATAGCACATCTATGCACGTGCAAGAAGAAAATAGAACTAACCAAGCAACAGAAATGTTTTTATTCCCTGTTTTTCATGTTTAATAGTTGCTTTCAAGGACATATCTTACCAAAAAAAAATCTAAATAGACAACAAGAAAGATGAAAATTTGCAGAATGATTAGATGTCACTGACAATAAGTGGGTGGCTGGGTCAGCAGATTCAGAGGCTGACATGGGCCAAAATTGCTGCATAATCTGCATATAGATTTATATTGGTCTTTCTCCAAGCAATGTGTTGTCACTGAGAAGAAATGTGACTTTTCTAATGGCTAACTGCTCCCTCAGAAAAGATTATTTGTCAAATCTGATCCTCAACACTTAGCAAAATGGCAAAACATGTTGTCCTTGCTTTGAAAATGTTAGATCTTCAGCAAGCCTGTGAGATTTAGAAGGGATTCAAAGGCAATAAATCAGCAAATCCTGAAATGAAGCCACATCTGAAGCTTCCCACTGGCCAGCAAGGGCAGCCAGGGCAGGGGGCATCCATCTAGACATGGAAAGACTCTCAGGGGAAAGGAAGGTATAACCCTATAAAGTTCTAAACTCCCAGTGATAGTCACATTTGCAGCTTTTAGCCCTGTTCAAGGAAGGTAAAACTTCCTTTGTGACCTTGTTCAGTTGGTTGTGTGTTTCCTGTGTGCCTGGCAGCAGAAACCTCAGTGATGATGCTCCTGGCTCTGGTACAGCTGTTGTAAAGTGAAAATCGTTCAGTAAAGCTTTGTTTGGAATTGCAGGAAAAATCATTGAATGAAAAGGTTTATGAGGTGCTCACTGGAAAATGTGTTCACTTTGTTCACTTCCAAGAAAATCCAGCAGTGGTTTTTTTCCCTGGCATCTCCACATTCAGTACTTTTAGCACAGGCTCATCCTCTGTCTCCTCCTTGCCACATCCTGGGGTTAAGTGTGACATCCCATTTCTCTTCTGAAGGGGAACTGTCAGCTCTGAGAAATGAAAATATTTATTCATGGGGGGTTTTTTTAGGTTTTATCCCCTTTTTATTAAAATGAAACATGAGAAATGTAAATAAATAAACCCAATCATACATACATGTCATTTATCCAACAGGAAAAACAAACTGAGTTTCTTGAAGGAAAAATAAACCTTTCCACCCTTCCACTTTTTTCCCCTTTTTCCTTGGGTTATGTGGAAGGTGCAGCACAATTATTAAGGAGATGACAGGAGGTGTGAATGACAAGGAGCTGCTGGAGAGGGTCCTGCAGAAGCCACAGAGATGATGAGTGGTCTGGAACATCTCTCTGATAAGGGGACACTGCAGGAGGTGGGCAATGCCAGCACATGCCCTGCGTTTGTGTGCCAAGCTCTGCCCACAAACCCCACACTCGTGTTCCTCAGTGCATGCAGAGCCTTGCAAACAGATTAATAAATTTATTACAACGCAGCTTTATATTTTTTGAGCAGTGATTGTGCCGTGGAGCTGCAGCAGCTGCTCAGGCAGGAAGGGCTGTACCTCTTGAGGGAAGTGGAAACCACAATGTTGAATAATTATAACCTCTTGCAGTCCCACACACTGCAGAAGGAGTTCTGACAGTAACATATCGTTCTTTTCTTCCCTGATTTGCATCCTGAAAAGCCTGGGTTATTCCCTGGGATACAGCAACGTGCTGGGCTTTGTTTCTCACCTCTGTGTGTTGAGATATTTCCTACATTCTCCTCACCAGTGAGAGGGGGGCTGTTCCTCTGGTGTTCTATGGCCCAGGTTCCCACATCCTGCTTCTCCCCGAGCATTCACTTAGGCAGGAGGAAAGGGCAAACAACACTCCTCATGACTGGCTGAGGAATGAATAAATTTATCCTTTTGAGACCTTCAACACATCCTACAGTAGTGTATATAATGATTTGAACAGCACCAGCTCCGTGGCTGTTACTCCATTCCACACACATCCACTGCAGAGCTTTGGCAGTGGGGGATTACAGTGAAGAAAACCAGCTGCAAAAATTAAAAGAAAAAAAACCCAAAAAACAAAAACGAAAACAAAAAACAACACCAAAACAACCCAACCTTTGGCCCAAAACGTAAAGGAGAATGTATATTATCTCCTAGAAGGATGTTTGCTATCTACAAGGCAGAATTATGGCAAACAAGGGAAGGTCAGGGCCTGGATGTGCTGTAGGACCACCCCAGGGCATTCCCATATCCCCCAGACAGCTGGGCAATGCAGGATGCTTGAATTCCTTTTGCTCCAGGAGTGTGGCTGAAGAGACTTGTGCATATTCCCAAGTTTCCTTCAGCTGCTCTCCTGGATATCCTGCAAACCTCGTGGGAACACGGAGGCTCCCACTGCTCTTTTTACGTGCCCTGCAAAAAAAATCCATCTGTACCACATCAAAATCATTTTCATATCCAGCAAATATAAATTGATGGCTTTTCAGAATTATACTTCAGTTTTGGCTCAGCTACTTTACTGTTTATTGAAAGAATCTTACAATCAGCTTTTCTGCAGGGTGAAAATCACTGCAGGGAGTGAAGCCCCTGACATCCCTTCCAATTATATTGAACTCTGAGAGTCAATTGCTATGAGTCACTTCATTCTTCAATGACTGTTTTCATGGATGTGATTTAAATTATGCCAAAGATTTTTAATTAAAGTCACCCTTGTCATGCAAATATTAAATTTGTATTGTATTTTTAGCTGTAAACCACTGTCTTGGTGCTCGGAAAAGGCTCTTTAAAATTCATCACTGTTTTAATACAAGGCTGACACAGTGTTAGTTGTGACATGAGGTGTCTGTCAGTCAGTCACTCTCTGACTTGTGAGGCTCTAGAGGTGAAATTCTGGCTCAGACTGTTTCAGAACTGCAGAGGTTTTTGCCAGGCTTGTGTAGTTTCAGTAAAGAACGAAGAAAAATAACATTTTCTAAAAGTGAAGCTGCAGGTGAAGTCACCCCTCTGCAGGAATAGCTGAAATGTCTTCCTGAAGAAGAATTCTGATTCTAGCCTCAGCATTGCAAATAAATGCTTTAATAATAGAACTTTCAGGGACCAGAATCCAAAAAGTGAGTAGAAATAGCTTGATGCAGTCATATTTCTTGTCTTTTATTTTTTTCCCTGGCACGGCACTGAAATACAGAAGTTGTAGAATATCTGTCTTTTGAGTTATGATTAGAGAAAGTCACCTGACCCGATCTGGTGTTGAGTGGGAAGCAGGATTAGATGGCCTCTAGAGGTCTCTTCCAGCCTGTGCTTCCTGAAATTCAATTATTTGAAAGTCATCTTCACAATATGTTATACTCTTGGGGATTCTCACATACAAAAAATCAGGATTTTTTCTTCTCTAGACCCTGAAGAAGGTCTCTTCTTACTATGTTTCCTTGGTTCCTGTTGTATAATCCTCCTCCTCCAAGTGGGACCGTGCTGTGCCTTGAGGAGGACAAAACACTGAATGTCAAAAGCCTTTGTTTTGGGACATTTAGGAATCATGGAATGATCTGGGTTGGAAGGCACCTTAAACTCATCCAGTTCCACCCCCTGCCATGTGCAGGGACACCTTCCACCAGTCCAGGTTGCTCCAAGCTCCATCCAACCTGGCCTTGGACACTTCCAGGGATGGGGAAGATGAACTGCTGAAAGTGGCTGCATTTCTCAGGACTTAAAGTACCAGATCTCACCAAAAAAGCTCCCTGCAACTGGGTATTACTAAAGCCATTTCTTTTAATATGAATTCTCCACTGTATAATAATATAATTGCTCTTAGGCTATTCTCTCCCCCCAAAATAGGGATTAATAAAACCTTATCTCTCCACCCAGTCACAGAGTTTTATAAAACTCAGAGAAAAATTTGTGTCAAAAGTGCTTGAAAATGACCAGTGAGTCTGTATTTTTAGGGGCCACTAATAGTGTATGGACAGCAAAGCCTCAGAATCCTAATTGGAGGCAGAAAGCAAAGTCTTTCAAAGGGGGACACGGAAAGAGCAAGCTGGTAACTGCAGCACAACAGGCAGAAATCTTTTCTCATGTCATCTTTTCCTTGTGCACCATGCCCAGCTCAGGTCCAGCCTGGCACAGAGCTGTGCCTGGGCTGTCCTCTGGCACTGCCACCTGGCCTGCCTGAGATGAGGGGAAAGGAAAGCATCACAGAAGTCACAGAATCCCAGACTATTCTGAGTAGGAAGGGACCCACAGGGACCATCGAGTCCAACTCTTAAGTCAATGGCCCACACAGGGGATTGAACCCATGACCTTGGCATTATTACAGCCAAGTTTTAACCAACTGAGCTAATCGCAGGTGTCCTGAGCCCCAGCTGGTACCCACTGGTGTTTCCCCTCCCTTGGTGTCTCTGCCCTTGCAGACAAGTGTTCATTGCAGGTCCCTCTCACGGTACATGATCCTCAGGAGCAGAGGGAACCCCAAACTCCTCCCTGGGAAGCAGGTGCTGAGGGTGAGGAGCTGCCTTTGCTCCCTCTGCCCCTCCTCTCCAACTCAGTTTTTGCCCAGCCAGTGGGGCTGAACCCTCCTGAAGCTGCTGAGCCTCCCCAGGTGGTGATGGAGCTGGGAGAGAAAGGCTGTGCAGAGTGGAGTGTGCAAATTAAAGCTGGGGTACAGATAATTGCATCTCAATAGCCTTTCCTCCCTCATTTGCCATCCCCAAACCTCTCCCTCAGGCCACAGGGTACAGACATCTGCTGTGCCTTCAACCACAACAGCTCTGACTTTGCTACACACTCCAAGTGCTGCTGTTACCTCAAGTGCTCCCTTTTCTCTGTGCTCAATGTCCCCCACCTGAAATTCCGACTGTAAACACTTTGGGCTAAAACAAACTCTTAGCTGAGCTTTCAGTGTGAGCAGAAAAATGGGCAGTGGCATTTAGGCTGCTGTAAAACCAACACAAAGGAAACCTGAAGGCTCCTCAGCTCTTCTGTGGTCCCAGGGAAGCTCCTCCCCGAACACCCCGTGAGTCATTGCAGTTAACGCTGGTTTGGTACATCGTGTTTGATAAGTTCTGTACAAGGAAAAAATGAAATCTGTGGCAAAACGGGGACATAAATCATTCATAAGGTGGTTACAAATGCATGTCATTTCAGCTGCTGCTTCTCCTTCTTGCTGAGACTTAATTTTTCTAACGATGTACACGAAAGGCACCCCCTGAAGTGCATAATAACATCCCACTGATTTTTCCTGTGGTGTGGCTGGTCTCACAGAGCCCGATTTTGCATCACATTCACTCTGTCTCTGCTGAACACGATTATATATCAAACCAAGGGCTGAAGGAGATGGAATTAAAACCAAGCTGACAATCTGGATATGGCTTCTTAAAACAGTTAAATGGAGCAACAAAGGCAGTAATTGCCTAAAAGAGAACTTTGCTGTTTTTCATTTCTTTACAAAGATTGCTGATAAGGCCTTTTTGGAGGGGGGTGGGGGTTATAAACGAAAATATTCTTGCAGCTTTTGGCTGTGAAATAGCAGAGAAAGCCAAGATTTGATATTTCACATCAAAGATTCTTCTTTTTTGGTTTTGGTTTTTTTCCCAGCCATATTTAATATTCTGTGCTTGTTTGAAGTGCATTTAAACACAGAGCATATGCAGACAAGCTTCCTAAAAGTGGACCCTTTGTCTGGTCATGAAGAGAGAGTGCCTACAGAAATGTGTGACCACACACAGCGGGGGAGGAGTTCCATTTGCAAGCTCTACCCCAGAAATTTTGCTTTAGCTTAAGAAATCTGGTCCTCTCTTTGCTCTGGGGCATCATCCTGACCTTGCTGCCCACCGTTACCTCTCTCAGCTGTTCAGGTGCCCTTTGAGACAAGCACATGGAATGCACTGTGAAAATATGTTGTTATCTCCAGAGGTGCTTTGGGAAACAGAAAACCTGCAACAACGTTGGGTTTTTTAACATCTCCCAGAGATTCCCAGGATAAAACCAGTGGCACCCTTTGGTCTAATCAAAGGTTAATTGAGTCTGCACTGTCAGGCTGAAGGAAACAGAGCGGGATTTTCGAGAGCAGCATCAAAGAAACACCATGTAGTAATTTGCAGAGGCTGCCAGCTGCTTGCCAGAAGTGTGCTGAGCTCTTTTTAAAACAAGCTTTTCTTATTAATAATGCTTCTGGTCTCTCTAATTATCTGCTCATTGTTCTATAAAAGACTAAGGACTTTTTGAGCATTCTAACTAAGAAATCAGAACACGCTGGGCATATTGCAATGTAATAATATATAAGCTGGCCCCAGCAGTGTTTGCAACAGCTGGTGTGTCCCTCCAGGCCAGCCTAGACCCCATCTGCCTCTCCAGACAGAGAACACGATCCCTCACTTCCTCTCTTCTTTATGCAGCTCACAGCATCTTCTGATGAGCCAGTCAGCTGGTTTGTTCCTCTGCCTCTTTCACACCCAGTAACAGTGGGGATAACATGACAGATATTTCAAATAAATGAGTGCTTTTAGTTTTCAACCAAAAAAAAAAAAAAGGGAAGAGAAGCTTTTCTTTCCAGAGAAAGGCAACAGGAGCTTTCCAGGTACTCTTGTCTTGCCACGTGCCTCTGGAAAGCAGAGGGAATTAGAGTTTTAGCAGTTTATACTTGAAGGACACCTATGCTCCAACAGGAATTGTTCCTGTGTCTCACAAATCCCAGCCACCTCTCCTTGGCTAGAATTCACAGTTTAGCAGATAATTCATGTGGCACTGGCAACCATTTCACTCAGCTCAGAATCCTGTGCCTTCCACCAGCCTCTGAACTGCAGCTCTTGCAGGGATCAGTGAAAAGATATTGATTTCAAAGCCTGTTAGGACTGTTTGCCTCAATTCTGGTCTAATACATCCCTCCAGTGTGGGTTAAGGTGGCCTTTTGAAGATGAGTATCAAACGTTTGTTTTCAGAGATTGCAGTGTTTGCCTTCACAGACACTCCCAGAGTTCTCACTGCTGATGTTTTCTGGGCAGGGCACACTCTGGGAAGGCAAGAATTGCTGGCTGTACATCCAAACATTTCAAAGATGCTCAACTTGGAGCACCTTTAGCAAGACTGTTATCAGAGAATCACAGAATAGTTGGAAAAGACCTCTGGAAATGGTGCAGTTCAACTCCCCTACCAAGGCAGTGTCACCTGGAGGAGGTGACACAGGAATGTGTCCAGGTGGATTTGAAATGCCTCCAGACAGGGAGACTTCACAACCTCCCTGGGCAGCTGTTCCAGCCTCTGCCACCTCCATGGAAAGAAATTCTGCCTTATGGTGAGGTGGAACTTGTGTTTCAGTTTATGGCCATTGCTCCTTGTGCTGTCACTGGCACCACTGAACAGTCTGGCACCATCCTCTGACACCCCTGGAGATATTTGTGTGGATTGATGGATCCCCTCTCAGCCCTCTCTTCTCCAGACCAAACAACTCCTTGCTTGCAAGACTGACTTTGTCAAGCTCTTGATGATCATCTATGCTTTTGGAGGAGTAATTTGAATTTTTCCTCTGATGGGGTTATGGCAATAAGTCAAACTCATTCCAAATCTATGTGGTTACTAGTTTCTCATTCCCAAAGTCTTGCTCTCTTGGTGATTTTATTTGAAATGCCTCCAGTTAGGGGGACAATTTCTATCAAATGTACTTCATACAAATTGAATATAACCAGTAATTTGCTCCTGGCATTTTTTTCATCTGGAATTGACAGCATTCCCTTCATCATTTCTCTCACTTTGCCACCCCATACTGTTTTATGCCAGCACCTCCTACATCAAATCAACAGTAGTAATGAAATTATTCACACATTTATGTCCCAATCAGAGTTTGCCAATGACCCTCTTTGGTTTCTCCTCTGGCCATGGGGCAAATGTAACTCACACAATGGTCAACCACAGGAAATACAAGATTGGATGGTTGTCTGCAGCAGTTATTCATTCTGAGGATCTACAAACCAAGGTCTCTTGTTGCTTTGATGACCCAGGCACAGTGCAAGGATACACAGCACAACTCACTAATAATTGTCATTATCTATCTGCTCCAAATAAAAAGGTCTTTGCTTTTTGGCAGAGCTCTGTTATTTCATCTACTGCACTTACAGATGCATTTGCAGAGAATCAGACTGTGATTTTAACAGAATTTGCTTCCAAGTTTATTTTTGCTCTTCTTCATTGATTTTGTACATAGTATGACTAAATAATAATAATAAAAATATATACAATAACTACATGGATAATACCAAAACAATCCTCAACAATTTCTATTTAACTCTTTTACCCCATCCCCAGCCTGCAGCTCCAAACAGCAGGAGTTGTTGGCACCCTTTGTATGACACAATTCAAGCAGTGTGTGCTTTGGGTGCTTTGGATGTTGACAGAAAGATTACAGGGCTTTTCCTCTGACCTTGACCAAAAAGGTGTGTGTTACCAGCTGTCCTTCAGCAGGGAAAGGTGAGGAGTGTGTGGGCTGGGATTTGGAGACAGTAATTCTAAAAGGCACCATTTCACCTCCCCACTTACCCCAGGAGAAATGTAGAAATTTGTAGAAATCTGAATGTGACCAGATTTAACTGGACACAATAAATGCCATTCCTGGGGCAGAAAATTGCTTTTTGTGGAGGCTTGGGCCCCTCTCCTCTCCCCCTCACCAAAGATTGCTCCAAACACAAGTGTCAGGGCACAGTGGTAAAGCTCAGGCATCACCCTGAGTGTGCCAAGTGGGGATTCAGGTGGGGTTTCAGGTGGCCACCACACACAAGTGCACAGCAAACCCCTCCTTTGACAAGTAGGATGTATTTCCAAGCCCAGCCCATTGTCCTTCCACAGCTGTCATATCCCATTGGATGTGCCATAACCCCTGGGGTGCAGCACATACACATTTCAGAGAGCCACATATGACCCTGTCCAGGAAACCCATTCCTGAGCTTCCTTCATGTTTTCTTAGTTATTAGAAAGTTTCTTTGCCAGGTTTTCCAAAATCTGCTCTACATACTCACTGAGGTAACGATGAATGATGCAATATGAGATTTCCAAAGGGAAATGGTGGAAATGTGGGAAATGATCCGTTCAGGTCCATTCACAATGGCCAATTAGAATAAGAAAAGCAGCTTTTTTATGAGGGCCAGTGATAAGGGGCTGACATGCTGTCTCACTCCCACTGCCTCCCATGAGGGAAGACCTTATCCCTCTGTACTTCCCTTGGAAATACAAAGAGTTCAACAAAACTAAATGTATTTTATCAGAGGAAGTATCTCCCTGTGTTTTATGTCTCCCTGATTACAGCTGAGGAGCTGGAGACAAACACAAGAATCAATGCAGAGCAGCTGGTGTTTGTCCTGTCAGGAACAACCAATTTCCTCTCTAGTTTTGCTCCACAGGTGCCTTCCCTGACCCTATTCCTGTAATAACACTGCTCCTGTCCCTAAATGTGGGGAACTACATGCTTTAATTGGGATGTTCAGAAAGCTGCATAAAAGCAGCCATCCCATCTACTCTCCAGATCCAAGGGTTCTTCTCACAGTGTAGATTTTTCCATGAATCCTACAGGCAAAATAATTATTTCTGGCTTTCCCCTGCACTACGGAGTATGTGCTCTTTGCCAGGTGAATATTGTATCTCACCTCAAGGTGGATTCATTCCATCAGTGCTGCCTGTGGATCCCTTGCAAAGCACTTAGGTATCCTTCAGGGTGCAATCTGCTGCTTTCTGCTTTATTTCAGATTGTGTCCTTGCCTAGGTCCTTGGAAGTTTTTTTATTACTTGGCATATGTTGGTTGGGTTTTGTTTTTTTCCCATAATCAGTTTAAATGTAATGTGTCCCCTGTCCAAGATAATTACATGGTTGGGTTAATGACTCATTGCTTCAGGCACTTGAGTGGGGAATTTAGTCAGTCACTAACACATCGGTTATTTTATTGCCTCCAACCTGAAGTTTCCATCCAAAACCTTGACTCCAAAGTGGTTATTTCATCAGAGTCAGGTGAAGGTAGAAGATCCAGTCAAAGATCTTTTCTTATGCAGAACTGCTGCTGAATTCAGAAGTCATTGGATGAGGTGTTTGGCAAATTAGGAGTCAAGGGCATTGAATTAATCTCATTGTGACAGAGGGCTGAGTTCAGTCTCTTTGGGATGGCAAGTGCTGGCTGGAGAGCAGGGGGTGAGAGCACTGAAAAAAGCAGCTACAAAACCTCTGTGGAATAGTCCCCATAAAACTACATCAGAACACATTTTGGAGTGGGGAAAAAACCTGAGAAACCATCAAACCCCCACCCAGCTTAAGCCAGAATACTCAGAAGAAACAGAGCAGTTTTTGAAGCTGTGGTTTGTGGGAAAGAGTTTCTGGGAGACAGATGTCCATCCATTGCTGCTTCATCCTTCAGCACATTGGAAAATCCCCTTCTCTTACAAAAAAAAAAAAAAAAAAAAGAAAAGAAAAGATGTCACTGACCACTGGAGGCATTTTTTCCTTTGAGCACAAGGACAGAGGGAAAAGAAGTGGAAGGCTGGTGTGCAAATTCCATCATGGTGCTAATTATCGAGCCTATTGGCAAATCTTCTAATTAGCTGATGTTCAAGACTACTCAGTGTCAGAATTGAGGCAGCTCTAGAGAAACGAAGCATTTCATAGAATCATAGAATCATGGAATCAATTGGGCTGGAAAAGCCCTCCGAGATCATCAAGTCCAACCCTTGGTCCAACTCCAGTCCCTTTACCAGATCATGGCACTCAGTG
>JAWWEV010000001.1:673428-693190 GCA_035583235.1 Hafferia zeledoni
TAAACACCCCCAGCTCCCTCAGCCTCTCCCCACAGCACTTGTGCTCCAGTCCCTTCTCCAGCCTCATTGCTCTTCTCCAGTTGACTAGGGGAGTAGAGGGAAGTGCTGTTGGAGACAAGACCCATCCCAGAGCAGCAGCACAGACATCTGGAAAGCTGCTGAGACAGAGGGGACAGCGTGTGCCAGGCTGTGGGGTGGCCATGGTGTGAGCTGGTCACCTCAGCTGTCAGAGCTCTGCCCCAGTCCCACCCACTGCTCCCAGCCTGGCCAGCTGTGGCACCTCAGCCAGGCTGTTTTGGACAGCCAATGTCCAAATTGGCAGCTCCCCAAAAGTTCTGGAGCCTCTTGGAATCACAGAATCATTTAGGTTGGAAAAGACCTCCGAGATCAAGTCCAGCTTTTGACCCATGACCACCTTGGCAAGCAGAGCAGAGCACTGAGTGCCACAGTCAGTGTTTTTGGATGTCCCAGTGAGAGAGATCAGGACTCAGACTCACCTATGACATTTGGCCTTGCAAAAAAGCACTTAGCTAACAATGTACTTTCCTTTGGCATGCGGAGTTTGTGTTGCCAATTTTTGCTGAACTCTGACTGAACATGAGGAGATGTTTGGTGGGGTCTGGAGATTTGCCTTCTATCCCCCAGCGCCATCTGGCACAGCAGTGGAAACCCTGAATGAATAAACATCATCGTTCTGTCACTCACTCATCCATCAGGCAGAAGCTGAAACACATAATGGACTCATCATCTTTGTCATTTGCCAATCAGGCTCCACTTCAGGGTAACTGAGACAAAACCCACAGATTAAGGTCCAGAGCAGAACTGGGCAACAGAATTAACGTATTATTCAGGGAACAGAACTGGATAGGCTTGTGGTTTCTATTTTTGAAGCATATTTTTTGCACAAAGGTGTTGGATTTGTCAGCTTGTCAGCTAAATTACTGTGAGATCTTTTTTTGTTGTTTAAATGAAGAGAAATATTTCAATTAAAAAAAATAGGAACGCTGAAGGGACCTGAATGATACATTCACCTCTAGTGACTGATTCACAGGCAGTCCTTGAACTGGCTGGCAACAGAAAATAAAAGCACAGCAAAGTTTACTTTTCTATAATCCCTCAAAATTTCATGCTGTTCAGGTGATGACACATTCATGGGAGAAGCCAAATGAGTAGATTAAAAAAAAAAAAAAAAAAGCCTAATGGTAAAATTAGCTCCCTCTTTCATTTTTAAAGGACTGAAAGTGCAGGGATGAGAATCTCAGGTAACCCCTTGCGTTCTGCTTTTGTTCTGGTGCAGACAAGTTCCATGTGGCATTTTCTCTTTTTCCTTTAACAGTTTTGAAAATGATGCAATGGGTTGTACTCCTTGTCACTGAGAACACCCTGGGTCCAGTCCCTTTGGATCCCTGGAACTGAGCAAACCTCAGGTGCTGACCCTGCAGGTGCACATGGCTTGTTCATCCTGCTGCCACAACACTTCCCCTCACCAGTTCTGCTCCTTGTTCTTGCTAAAACCAAAATATTTGTGCTTTTGAATATGTTTTGTTTGTCCTCATTGACAGCTGGAACATTTTCTGTGAGGGGCAGAAATACAAGAAGCACGGAGAGAGAAATTTCCAGCTGAAAACATCCTTCCCTTCTAAGGGCACTTCTTGTTTTCTTCTGTTCTTTGCTTCCTAAAGCAGTCAGAAAATGTCAAGTTAGTCTTGCTCAGACTGCGAGATTCAAATCGGGAAGGCAAAGTGTGTATGGAAGTCAGAGAGCAAAATGTGTAAGTCAGAGAGCATTTCAGACACAAAGGGAAGGGATTGTTTATTCGGTGGGTCAGCTCTGCCCCAGTTTTCCCAGATGACGTGGGACTGCCCTGGAAAGGCCTCTGGTGCCTTTTTTCCAAAGGGTGGTTGCAGAAATCAGGGCACAATCAAAGCCCCCCCGGGTGACTTTGGGAGACCTCGCACTGATTTGCAGGAGAGCTGGAACATTTTTGAACATCACCTCGTTTAGTCCCTCACACAGAACTCTGCCTTTGCACATCAGCACCAAGGGCTGCCTGCATTTATTTGTCTCCAAACCTGTCTGACTCATCTTTCTGTTACAATGAAGAGTTTTGCCAAGCCATCACTTTTGCCATAAATATATTCCCTCGGCCGCATCTTAGTGGTGGATTATTTGCTCCAGAATCTTTTCTTTTCATCTCAGAGATGAATATACATTGTGGGACCAGGTTTTGAAATACCAGTTTGCTTCAGGAAACCTCTTATAAACAAGTCTTGGAAGTCAGCACTAAATCAGGTTTGTATATTTTATTTCCCAAGGAATCAGACCCACTTTGTTTATTATCTGCAAAACCTCCAGCAGAATGTAAAAACCAAGACTAAATCAGACAAGAGCATTATAAAAATACTGAAGCTGTCTCTCCCTGGCTATGGGGAAATACATTCCTTCACTTTAATATAAAAAAGAAATTATATAATGTTAAAAAAAAAAATAAAACCAAAACCGACTGAGGAGTTTGTACATTTATTTCAAATACACAGCAAAATCTCAGCTGGTCACATTTGTTTCCAAAGTCATTTTGTCCTGCAGTCACCAAATACTAAAGTATACAATAGCATGGGGATATTCAACTAGAGATTTAACCACAATGTTTAATCAGCTGTTTCAAACAAATCCAGCAAGGCTGAAGTCTCTGCCAGCTGTGCCTGGAGGACTGTGAGCAGCACCAAAGCCTCCCTTCCTCAGGGAACACAGAGTTCCAGCACGGGAAAACCTGACCCAGCATTCCAGCAATCCCAGGCCCATCCACGGCAAAAGACACCCACAAATCAGGACTTCTTTTCCAAGAGAAAAGTCCAGTCAGGAGACATTATCCACACGCTGCTTCCTCACAGTCCTCCATCCCACTGTGTGTGGCCAAAGTTCTGTTTCCCAGCCATCCTGACCCTCTCCCTAAAGGTTTTTGCTGCACCACGTGTGCTCCTGAGCATCCCCTCCTCACCTCCCTCATCCATCAGGACATGTTCAACCATCAAAACAAACTCCAAAAGTCACCTTAGACACTCGTGGCTACCTGAGAGCAAGACTGGCTGGGCATAACCCAGAAGGAGCCAGAGGATTTCTGGAGCAGCAGGTGGAGGGCAGAAAGAGCAACCTGGGGCACCAGAGGTGTGTGGAGGCTCCTCCATCACTCCCCTCAAGCCAAACTTTCCCTCCTGCCCTCAGAAAACTCACCAACAGTAGCAGTTTAGTTTTAAAGTTCAACTGCAGTTTTTGGCTGGTCTTAAAACTTCCCTTTCCTACTCACGCTTCCAACGAATCAGTTCAGAGCATCTCAGGGGCTGGAGAGGGGACAGGAAGAGTTAAAACTGTCCCCCTCAGCAGAGACAAAGGCACCTCTTCAGTCTGCTCAGCCAAATGCACTCCCTGCATACAGAGGTGGAACATCTGGGAAACCTCTTGGTGGGCTTTTCCCCGCCTGAAGCCACAACAAGGGGATTTCACTTCTGTTCAAAGGGACAAGGTAAGCACCATGTTGCATCCCTTGCAGACCAGTTTCTCATGAGATTTGTTCCTGCATCAGATTCAGAAATGCTGATCTCACAGGCTTCTAAACATTCTCCTATGAGACTAAAATTCTCAATCCCATCCTCAGAAATTGCTGTTTGTGCCCCTAAACCCCCAGACATTCCAACATTAGCCCAGCCTGGCTCTACTCTTGGAATCAAGGTTGCATTCCAAGCCCATACACAAACACAAGGCTGTCTGAGCTTAGAGATCTGGGGCTCCTCTTTTGGTCAACTGGAAAAAGGGAGAAATTGTGCAATGTAAAGTCCTCATGTGTTAATGTTGGACGTAAAAAGCTCAGGTTTTCTTTGAAATTAAAATTAAATGCTTGAATAAAACAGTTTTCTCTTTCTACTCTCTGAAAATAAAGTTACTAGTGTAAATGACACACCCAGTTCAAATTTGGTTTCTGGATGAGCCAACTGATAGTGGAAGCATTCAGGATTCTCTAATTAATGTTATAGAAAACTGTACTTAATTACTTCTTAAGCACTTCCATCTGCATAAAGTTGCATTACACTGAATACATCATCATTTAAATCCATTACCTACATATAAATATGTATCAAATTTGCCTTGCAAATGTCTTCATCCTCTGCTTTGTTAATCACAACTGTCATATCGAAATTAATCCAAAATGTGCAATTCTGGCTTACTCACCAAATCACACTGTATTAAACAAAATGTGTATTATAGGACAAAAATACAATAAAATAAGAGGGGGAGGTCCTCAGGGTAGTTTAAATTATTACCAAAATCAACAGAATGACTCCACTGAAATCAGCTGTCAATGGCAGCTGCTGGGACAGACTTCAGAAGCTCTGAGAGAACATAAAAAATACATGGTTTAGTACTAGAAAACCTACTTACAACTGTTTTCTTAACTTTTCATCTAGCATTAGTAAGAGCTGATTTGACTGCTCAAGGGATGAGCTGGATACATTAAACCTGTTTTCTGGTGCCTGGAACATTCCCACTATTAGATCTGAGCTGGTTGTCTTAAATGCAAATGCACATTAGTTAATCTGTGTAATGAATGTCTGCCTCCAACGGCTCTGTTTCATCTAGGTTCACCTGAAGTCAAGTTAATAAAAGGCCTGTTTAATTAAATGTTCTCTTTCAAACTCAACAGCCAAAGGAATATGGAGAGGCACTGCTCTCTCAACTCCAAGAGTCATTACACCCTTTTTTCAGATACCACTTACAGATACAGAAGAGGATCAAGATGAGCACTTGTGCCATAAAATTATCCATTAAATGGTTCCATCCCTTACTGCTGAGTAAAGAACCAGAAAAACCATTTTGAACCAGATCTTCATTGGTCACTTATCAAGATGCTGTCAAAAGCCAAAGTCCAAGTTTTCAGCTGGGAATGAAAAGATGCACAATTGCAAATTCTGTTGGATGGTGCACGATGGACAAACAGACCTCAGGCTGCTCAGGCTGCATTTCCAAAGCAATCTGGAGAGCTCAAACAGCCAGAGCAGCAGCAGGGCTTGGCTTTGGTGGGGGTGATGGAAATCCTGATGCTCCAAGGGGCAGGTGGGGATGGCACATTTCCATTGCCTGCCTTGGGTAATGGTACTTTACATTAGCACAGGGCTATAAAGTGCACAAACACAGATGGTCTGTCCTCAGTTTGACAGAGCAGTAGGTGCTACCTATAGAAAAGGAGAAGCCAGAAAAGAAGAAAGGCAGCAAGCAACAAAAAGCCAATACATTCATGGCAGATTTTGGTGAAGTAACTAAAACTTCTACTATTCCATGAGCTGCATTCTGTGCTTTGCAGAAGAGATGAGGAGGACACATCAACTCCACAGGCATCAATGAAATCCAATCAATCACAGAGACATCTGATGGGATAGCACAAACATCTGTGTGCCAGTGCTGGAAGTTGGATTGCTGGAGGCTCCTCTGTTCATTCAGCAGCTGCTTCAGCCATGTTGCCAACTCCACGCTCCCCACACTCCTTCCTCTGTCCTAGAGCAGTCCTTGGGAAGGCTTTACCTGCAGGGAAGTGCAGTGCTGCCTTTGCACATCAGGGGTGTTTAGAGGAGGCAGTGATGCTGCTGCACAGCAGCTGCCTTCCCTCCAGTCCAGCCACGTGCTGCTCATCTTCTCTGAGAGCTCCTGACTCTTGCTGCTCCCATGCCATTCTTCATTCCCAAAAAAAAGGGTGAGATTCTTCCTCTGGCTGTGCTCTAACAAACACACACCTCAGAACATTTCCTGTAAGTGTGGTTGGTAGAGAGCAGAAATCCCTGTCAACAGCAAAGGAACAAAAGTGCTCCTCCATTACAGACTCAGAGTTTAATTACGAAGTCATTAGCACATGTCAACCTGCTAAGCAGGAAGAGCACAGGATGCCCCATCTCTGGAAGTTCAAGCTCAGGCTGGACAGGGCTTGGAGCATCCTGGTCCAGTGGAAGGTGTCCCACCCATGGAGCTGGATGATCTTTAAGGTCCCTTCCAACCCAAAGTGTTCTGTGATTCCATGCTCACAGGTGGCAGCTACACATAGGCATGGACGCCCAGGGATGGCCCTCTGGCAGTGCCAGGTCTGTGCAGGCTGTGCTGGGCAAGCAATGGATACCTGGATTTTGCAGCTGTGTCAGCCCAGCACCAGAAGTGACAGTACATTGCTCCTGCAGCCAGGAGGAGGGCAGTGCTCCCCCAGCCCACGAAGAGAGCAGCTCCCAGCTCCCTCTTCAGCGGCACGGGCACTTCGGGATCGTAGAAGTCACGGATGATGCTCCCCCCAGTCCAAGACACTGGGATCAGCACGAGGGTGCCCGTCAGCAGAAAGGCAATTCCAGCTGCCAGGATGAAGATGCTGACACCCTGGGGATCCTCCTTGGTCCTCTGAGTGTACTTCACCCCAATGATGGCCATCAGGAAGGAGAGGACTGACAGCACCACAGCAATGCACATGAGGGCTCTGAACGCCTCCAAGGGCGGGGGCAGAGCCAGGAAGGAGTCGTAGAACTTGCACTGCAGCCTGAGGCCCATCTGACTGATGCAGTCCATCCACAGCCCTTCCCAGATGGTCTCAAACACCACGATGTTGCCCTCGATGTAAGCAGAAACCCTCCACTGGGGCATGACTGTGGCTGCCAGAGTGCCAACCATGCCCACGCCGCCGAGTATCAGCCCAGTGATCTGCAGCACACAGCAAGCCATGCTGCTGCTGGAGGACACAGCTCAAGCAGGATGGCCCAGAAGGTCTTCCAGGATCACTCATTCACAGAAGCCAGACAAAGCCTGAGAGGGAATGTTTGCTCCAGTAGTTTCCTCGTGCAGCAGGGTGGCTTTTCTCAGCAGCAGCTCCTCCAGTCCGAGGTTCAGAGAGGTGGAAACCCATTTCTGACTGCCTGGAAGGACCTGCTATTTATTTGCTTTGAAATCCCCTCTGACTCCAGTGCCTACCCATCAAGCCTAACAAGTTCCCAGCCAATGGAAGCCCCAGAGGGGTGTGCCACAGCTGATTTCACTGCTGCTCATAGTGTGTCTGCAGTGCTGCTATAATTAAGGCAGTGTCAGGGATTCAATTAAAGGGACCTAATTGCAGGGCTAATAATTTCTTAACTGCAAGTTTGCAGCTATGTTGAAATTCAGTACAGAAAGTCTGAGCTTCCATCTGTTCAAATATTGTATTAAAATAGGTCATTACAGTTGTTCTTACAACAAAAGCTAAACCTGAGACTTGGAGTGGGGCTTACTTTCTAAGTGCTACAGCCCTGGGAAAACACCTGAAGGTTATTTTTGGTTTAAATCCAGCTAGGAGGTACTTGATGTAGCTCTTTAATGTAAATTCCTCGTTTTGATCCAATATAAAAGTATAATTATGATATTAGACAGGTACAGGAAAGCCAAGGATTCCAATCAACATCAAAGCTTTACTCCACCAGCTCCAAAACTCACAAGGGCAACAAAGAAAAGAGCTGGCAGAGTTTCACAGCTCCTACTTTTGAATCCAGGGGTAAGGTCGCTGTTAGGGAATAATCCTCTCAGAGACTCTCTCCTGATTAGAAGGAGAGTGTTCCACACTAATAATCTCACCCAGGTAACACTGGGGGGGTTTGGAGACAACAGTTTGATATGAGAGGGGTGTACAAGGTGTACAATGCACCTTGGAAGAAGCTTTGGGTCCCTCCCACAAGCCTGCACAGATACCTGCAAGCCTGGACAAAAATGCACGCCAAGGACTGCTTTGCCTTCAGCCAAGTTAGCAATAACTGCTGCATTAGGGCTTTTTCCCCTTTCTTTTCCCCACTCTGCTGACAACTCATGGGTGGTGTTGAAATTTGTGTGTTTCTGGTTCCTCCAGCTCTTTGAACCAGTTAAAAAAAGTAAATAGAAAAAAACTTGGCTCACTAGAGACAATGGAGGCCTCTGGAAGTGCTGTCGAAGAAAAACATGTTCTGGTTTTTTGGCTTGTGGGCTCTGTGTGTTTGGAAATATCAGGCATTGCCTTTGATGGTATTAATTTAGTTACAGCCTTAGGTGCCTACACAACACATTCCAAGCAACAGCCAAGCCCATGAAAAGGGAATTGTCCACCTAAACCACCCAGGGCTGAGTTACCACCTGGAAGGAAGGGGTGGCAGGGCAATGCAAGTTGTACAGTATAATGTGACATCTCCTTGTGGAAAATGTTCCCAAGGAATGTGGGCAATTCATTTTTCCTTCAAGTCTGCAATGAGGAAGCTGGAGAGAAAGAAATGTCTTCAGCTGAGATGTGAAACACAAACTTTAGAAGCTAAATATATTATCAGGTTTGTACTTAAGAGAGAGATGAATATGACATCACTCCTCTGCAGACATAAAAACCCAATCCAGGGCTGCTGAAAGACTGAGGCATTTTGCTCCGTGCCACAAAGAAAGAGGTGGTAGAGATGAAATCAGAAGTCATAGATAGTTATCAGTCTAAAACTCCTTTCCCTGGCAGGAGAAGGCTGAACACAAGACCTGTGCTGTTTAACTTGAGTACAGTCTCCATCCATCTTGCTGGACTTTTTTTTTAACCTCTGAATTCTCCAAACCGTTTTTTTGATTTATTATTTGAACTCCAAAAAAGAAATCAGGTTATGATGGAAAAGCCCTCTTGAAACCAGCATTTAAATGTAATTTTTTTTAACAGAAAAACCCTTTGTGCAACATTTTCAGGCAGCCAGCTCCTGAAGGTGTACACAGCTGGAGAACAGACCATGCCTAATGCCCTGAATCGCTTCTTCTGGCTGCCTTATCTATCAGGATTACTCAGGAATAATTTTTCCTTGGATGACTATAGGAGGGGGAGCCCTTGAGGTCAGGTGGAAAATCACCAGGGCACGGTTTGTGTAGAAGATGGGAGCCACTTGCAGAAATGCTATTAAAATGCATCATGTGCATTAAAATACATTTAGCAGAGAGTGCTAAATGGCTGGGTGGGTTTTGATCTTTAATCAGAAATAGTTGCTCTGGTGAGTGACAGCCAGTGGAGGGGAGGAACACCCAGGCTACACTGCTGTGTGTCCAGTAGTTCTTGTTATTGAAACCTGAAGGGAAGGAAGCAGGAGAGGAAAACCACTAAATGGGGCAGTCTGGAAGCCTGGAGATAAATTCCAGCAATTTAAACGAGCTACAGCAGGCAGGTTGGGAAAAAAAATCCAGAAACTCTACCAATATCTTGGAAACTCGTAAGAACTGGAAAATCAACCTCTTTAATGCCAATGACTTCTGACCTTGCAAATCTGTGGGAAAAAATACTTTTTGCAGATAAATCCTGTGTTTGGGTCAGCCTGGAGGGTGCTCTGACCCCCTTGTACACCTTAGAGAAGTGCAACTCCTTTTTAAGGCTCAACTCACCTCCCAGACAGAAATGCTGAGTTGACTGAGGTATTTCAGAACCACTCTGGACATCTCACCGCTCCTAAAGCAGAAATTAAGTGTGTGCCCTCATGATGGGCTTGGCAGGTACCATGGATTTAGTGTCAGATGTGAAGAACCAAACCTGACCAGACTTCAGGAATCTCCTCATTCTGTGCCCATCCATGTGCTGTGCCATTGGAATGCTCACCTGCCTTCAGAGGAGAATACCAGCTCTCATGCAAACATGTCCACTCTAAAATTTGCCTTCAGAGAGGAAAACAGGCAAGTGAGGAAGCATTTTCTCTTCCCCTCCAATCAGGACGTTCATTTGAATCTTCCCCTGGGGCAACACCTTCTGTTTCAGGTGCTGATGCCCCTTGAAAAGGAGGAGGTAGAGCATCTCCAGTCCACATGATTATCAGGATCTGCCAATGATCCTCAGTGTTTAATTAGTTATAGGCATCAATAATGTAATTGCCTCCCAGAAAGCAGGTTTAATTCTTCTTTGAATAACCTCTACGTACATTGAATTTCAGAGTCCTTATACATACACATGCCCCTATAAAGAGAGAAATAGACTTTAATCTTGTACAAATGTACAGCCATAATGTACATAGATCGTTAAGTTCTCTCATCAAGAATAAATAGGTTGGTTATGCCACAGGCTAATGAGCTGAATTTAAGGTTCAGTAACATTTCTGGAACAGCCAGATCTGTAGATTTATCAAAAGCACACTTTAGATTAGGAGTTACAGTTAAGTCTTTCAACCTCCCAGTTACCCAGGAAGGCTGCAGAGACTGGGAATGGGAGCCCAGCAGGCTGGGACTCATCCTGCATCCCACCCCTTGGGCAGAGGGGCTGGACCTGGACCATCCTCTGCAAGGGAAATCTGTTTGAAGTGTACAATGAGCGGGGTCGGGACTGTCTGCAGATCATTTGTTTTGGAAACACGTGTGAGTGGCATCAGTTCCTTCCTGCTTGTGGCTTTCACTACCCATTCATTACATGCTGGGTTAACCACTTGCTTTTCAGCTGTTTACTAGGGCTGGTCAATGAAACCACACTGGAGTTAATGGTTCCATTCCTTCCTGTGGTATTTTGATTGACTGCTGCATCTTGAGCTTGCTGGTGAAGCAAAAGGTGACCTTGAATGTGTTTTACTTCAGGAGAAAAAGGATTGAAGCCAACAGAGGCCTTTTTGTTCATGCCAACTTTAATATTGCTGCCTGCACTTCTGCTAGAGTTTTTTGATGTTACAAGATGAAGGCACATCTCCTTCCCCCTCTCTTCAAGTGAGGAACATGTGCTCAGTGTGGCATGGGGAGGGATTGCCCCCAGCACACACCAGGCACAGCACTTGGGCACTGACCTCTGGCTGGGAGCCAGCCCAGCACTGACAGCTGAATTGCAAAGAACTCCTATTTATTTTCTGTCCTCTTCCTCAGCACACCTGAAATTCCCAGCCTGACAAAACTGCCAGACTCATAATGATGTTCCAGGGCTGAGGAAACCTGTCTCCTGGACACTGAATGAACTCCAGCTCGGCGTAACAAAACCCTACAGCAATAAAATATTGAATGCTCCCCTGAGTGTTTAATCCACCTGAAGCACTTCAGGCTTTTACAAGGCATTTGTCACCTCCACACCTGTGCACAGGGAGCAGCCATTCTGACAGGAACAGAACCTGCCAGAAAACACACTGTCTTACTTTGCTGTGTAATGACAAGACCTCAGAGCGTATTTGGGGGACATTTGATTGTGCTGCTGTCATTAAGCTGTTGGAAAAACAACAGTGGCAGATTCCCAAGGTGGCATCGACTGTTTTCCTAAGTGCCAGCAGCAGGATATACACTTAGGCTACTAAAGCACAGGGGAACTGCTTTATTTACATCATTTAAAGTGGTGGAATAAAAGAGGAAAGGTACGTTGTGGCAATGATGGGCTGAAGGCAGTTGAGAGGAAAGGTTTGTAGAAACAGGGGGTAGATTTTATGGTGCTGCTAGAAACAAGCTCTTAGGCTCAGAATTCCAAGAGAGATTGTTTCTGGAGCTCAGCATCCTAACCCTTGAACTAGAGCTTTCCAGCACCCAAGCAATCTCAAAGATGAAGAAAAGGGGGTTTTCCCATCTTTCTTAGTCGTGATTTGGACACCTCTCTGTCCTGTCCCACTCACCTTTTGTCCTCTCCCAAACCCCACCTCCTGAATGTGACTAATTACACTGTTAATTTCCACCTCCAAAGTGAGCTGCACTTCTGCTATCCCCAGCCTTGTGCACCCAGTGACACCCCCAAACCTGCCGCCCTCACATAGCAGGGTCACCTCTACCCCACACTCTGCCATTTCTCTCTCTCTCTACCCAAACCTCGGTGCTTCTCCTCAGGATGCTCCAACTACTGCTCTCTCCTGAGCACCAGGATTCCCCTCTTCCCTTGGGCACCCTGCCAAGCTGGGCATCCCCAGGAAGGAGCAGCGTTGCCCCTGCCCATTGGACCTGCAGAGCTCAGCTCCCAGTTTTCCTCAGTTCCCCTTCAAACAGTGGGAGGGAAGAGCACACACAGGAGAAGGGAAGCTCTGCCTGGCCAACCAGCTGTTCCTGCACTCACACAGAACCTCTCCTGGAAGTCACGAATCACTTTGGATTTCTGCTGGCACAGAGACCAAACCAGGAGCATCTCACAGGAAGCAATTAATTTTTGTCCCTTGCTCTCAGAACAGCCTCTCCAGCACCAGGAATGGCAGCAACTCCAAGAATGCACCACTGCCACTGTAATTCTGCCCTTGGATGCATCTTCCTGGGGCTGGTGTGTCCACACAGGGACATCCCACAGCCCCCACAGGGGGTCACCAGTGTGGGCACAAAACTTTGGCTCAGGGGCAAGCCAGTGCTGTGCCCAATTGCAGCATACTGAGTATTCCAACAGAGGAACTTTCTCCATGGTCAAGCTTTAATTCCAGATGTGAAATGTGGGCTTTGAACAGAGGACAATACTTCAGAAGAAGGAGGAATGTCTAATAACTATTTGTCTCAACTATGTGCTGGGAATTCAGGGGTTGGAAGTTAGGGAAGGGGGGAAAACCAAATACAGAAAACAGTCTGATATGTGCAGACTGACTTCAGACCAAGGAGAAAAGGGGGGAGGAGAAGGTCTCAGGAAATCTGATGCTGTAATGGAACCAGGCTCACATTGCCAGGCAGAAAATGGTGTGTGAAGGATCATTAAGATGAGAGGATCTGTATCTCTACCATTGCCAATGAGGTGAGAGTGCCTGGAGCACTGAGGGAGAACAGCTCCTCTGATCCTCATCACATTTTATTTATTAATTAACTGAACAGCTCAAGGATGTGAATGTGGCTTAAAATTTCCTTAGAAAGCACCTGGAAGTAAATGGAATGTGAAATAAAATGAAGTGTGGATGTGGTGAAAAATAAGCTCAGGTTTTGTTTGGTAACATTTGCTAGAAAATAGAAGTTGATAAAATCTAATCCAGTTGGACCTTATTAAAGCACTTGAAACAGCAGTGGGAAATCAAGAGAGACACTGAAGGGATGGAGAAGAGTAACAACAGTGTAATGCAGAGGCAGAATCTGTGAGTGAGTTAAACAACAAAAGACTACGTTGGAAGGAAAACTCTCATGTTCCCATTTCCAGACATTGATTTCTGCTGGTGTTGGAGCCAAGGATTTCTCTGGGGTCTCATCTTGGTATCCTCAAGGTACCTTAGCTCCTGAGGGCTGGAATAACAGAATTGCAACGCATTCAACATATTCAGGGAAGGTCTTTGCATAGTTTTGAGCATCTCTTACCCCCTGCTATGATAACCTGCAGCAAGTGAACTGAGTGCTCAGCAGTGCTGGGGCCTCCTCTGGGATCCTTTGTGCAGTTCTGGGCAACAAACCTGAAGAGAGAGCTGAAACAGCCAAAAACAGCCAGAGGAGGGAAAGGAGGATGGGGAGAAAGGGAAGAGCTGCCAGTGAGGGAAGAATTGGAGATGATTAAGCTGAGCAAGAGAGATTCAAGAGGTGAGATGGAAACAGTGCTGAAGTGAGGAAAGGGCTGCCTGCCTTAAAGGAAAGCAGCAGTCTGTTTTCTCTGCCTGCTGCTCAGGGGAAAGGAAATAATGCAGCAGCCTCAGTCTGCAGTGGGGAGATTTAGTTTAAGCTTTGTGAAAACCCTTTTTAATGAAAATTATAATTAAGTACTGTGATAGATTGCTAAGAACACTGCAGAACGACCACCTCTGGAAGTTATTATTGCACAAAGGTCTATCAGGAATAATTTTGGTGTTTTTATTCATTAAGTATTAAAATGAAGTTGTTAATAGATATCACTTTTTCTAGACTGGACTCCACTCACACTATCTTCTTCTCCTATTTGTCCTCTTTGTCCCTTCATGGACCACCTCTCACCAGTGAAAGGAGCTGGTGGTGCTGATGGGACTCTTGGCATTATTCAGGTAAACTAGTTGGCATCAGCCTTCTTGCTCCTCAAGCAACACAGATTTCAGATTGCCAATGCCCTGCATCCCTCAGGTGTTGGTTCCTTGCTGAGACTTTGCAGGAAAGTATTGTGGCCACCAGGGACGAGAGGGGAGGCAGAATGGTTAGCAAGGGATCATTTTGCTTTGCCTCCTGTGGCTTGGCCCATGGTAGAGTCCCGGGCAAAGTCAGAAGGATCCAAAATGCAGATGGAGACAAAGGCTCAATTCAGGGGCTCAACTCTGCTGTGCAAGGCAAGGCAGGGACAGTGGATATGGCTGTGTCAGGACCTTCCCAGGGCTGGACTGACCCACTGCTGCCCTTGTTCCATCTCAGCAGGAAAGAAGCAGAGCTGTGCACTGATCCTCATGCTCAGAAAACCCACTGTATGTGCTGTCTGGGGTCACAATGTGACCCTTGGAGAAGGGCTTAAATCCCAAAGAGGAATGTGTGCACGTGAAGAGCAAAGGGGAACAAGCCAGACACCTTTGTTTCCATTTATGGAGGCAATACTGCTTATTTCCCAAATAATTTCTCCTGTCTGTAGGCAGGGACAAAATTTAAATTACAGGATTCAATATTTCAAAGTTTATTGCTTCAGGCAGGTGTTTTGTGCCCTGAGATGGGACCCTCTTCTCAGGTTTTATTTAATACACTGAGCTGGAGCTTTTATTTCAGTTCTCCTGAAGGTATTCGGACTTCAGGAGGAATTTCTTCATGGAAAAGGTTGCTAAACATTGGAAGGGGCTGCCCAGGGAGGTGGTGGATCCCCATCCCTGGAGGTGTCCAAGGAAGGACTGGCCATGGCACTCCATGCTCTGGGCTGGGGGACAAGGTGGGCATCGGGCACAGGGTGGGCTGGGTGACCCCAGAGGTCCTTTCCAACCTCAGAGATTCTGGGATTCTTCCTGGGTGAGATCCAATTTAAAGGATGCAGCTGGATGTGTGTGGGAGGTACTTAGAGGGCATAAGGCCATTACAATAAGGTGAACTGTTTGCAGCATGTATAGGATTTTTAAGGGAGATTTAAAAGCCCTTTAGGGCCCCACTCACAGCCCACTGGACTGGACTTGTGGTCCTGTTCATCCAGGGGACAGTTTGGGAAATCTCATAGTTGTCTCAGCTCTTTGGTGTGTTCTTTGGAGTTGCATCTCATCAAGTGAAGAATTTGCTTCTGAAGGTTCAAGGGGCAATAGTGCAAGGAATTTGCTAGAGAACTACAGCTCACATAATAAACTCCCTGTGAAATATTTAAAAACAGTCTATCAAATTCCACAACAAGAATGTTGCTCTTCATTAAACAACACACATTGAATTATGTTCCCAGTTCAGTCAAAGGCAAAATTCCATTGATTACTGTGGGTCTGGAGCGACACCTTATTAATTGGCTACAAAAATTCTGTTAAAATGTAACTACTATTGATTATTTTGGGTCATTTATTAAACCAACTTTTATGGAATTACTTATTTTTCCTTAGGCTTGGTTTCTTTACACTGTTGCTTACCATGGGTGCACGATCTTATCACAAAAAATATTGCTTAGCCTGTTTTAATGGAAACTGTGAGAAAATAATATTGTTGTTTATATTCCTTCCGCCTGTAAACTATGGTGGTGTGAGTGGATCTCACCAAAACCCTTGGCCTGATTGCACAAAAGAGCTTTATTTAAAATATGTATCTATTTCAGAGTCCTGCAGGAAGTAACCAACGCAGTGTTTGTGATAACAGAAAGGGCTGTAAACCGTGAGGAGTCTGCAAGGCAATACTGCTGCTTCTGAAAAGAAGGCTGTGAATGAGTTTGACCTATATGGGTTACAAAAGAAATATTAACTTTCCCTGAAAGGATAATAATTAGGACAAACAGAAGCAGCTATGTTTATTCTCTGAAGCAAGGGATATTTTTTCATATATTTCAGCTTACCTTGCTCTGCTGAATAAATTCTCCATGCAACCTTCCATTAAGCCTACAGTAAATCAATCCCTTAGTGAATGCTTTTCTTTTAAACCATTATTATCTTGTCTTTATTCACTGTTATCCCTGCTTTCCCGGGCAGAAAAAAAACCCCAGCAGCTTTACTCTGCTCTTCTTTGCAACAGGCCAGGATTTCATATCACAGTGTAATTTTAAGTCCTTTATTACTGTTTAACACATAAAATGCGCCCCAAAGCAAAAGCAAAGCCACGCAACCCAAAAGCTATTCCAAGCTGCTACTCAAACAGCATTAAATATTCACCTTGCCATGCACTAAAACTGTCCTTGCCGCAGCAGCAGCCCCAGCAGAGCCCACCTGGAGGTGGCTGCAGCTCCAAAGCGCAGCCCCAGGAGCAGCAGGCGAGGGGCAGAAGGCAAAGGCAGGTGTCCATCTGCCTCAAACCCATCCAGCAGGCTCTGCTGCACAGCTGGGGACAGGCAGGAGCCATCTAGACATACTGACTCTTGGAGTAGGAGCTCTTGGTCCTGCTGCAGAGCTGGGGACAGGCAGGAGTCATCTAGACATACTGACACTTGGAGTAGGAGCTCTTGGTGCTGCTGCAGAGCTGGGGACAGACAGGAGCCGTCTAGACATACTGACTCTTCAAGTAGGATCTCTTGGTCCTGCTGCAGAGCTGGGGACATGCAGAAGCCACCTAGACATGCTGACTCTTGTAGTAGGAGCTCTCAGTGCTGCTGCAGAAGAGGGGACATGCAGAAGCCATCTAGACATACTGACTCTTGGAGTAGGAGCTCTTGGTGCTGCTGCAGAGCTGGGGACAGGCAGGAGCCATCTAAACATACTGACTCTTGGAGTAGGAGCTCTCGGTGCTGCTGCAGAGCTGGGGGCAGGCAGGAGCCATCTAAACATACTGACTCTTGGAGTAGGAGCTCTCGGTGCTGCTGTGATGCCGTGAGCTGTGGTGGGTCGGGGAGGAGTATCTCTGCCTTCTGGGATGCTCAGCACAGTGGGAAGAGCAGCAGAATGCGGCTCCAGCAGCCACCAGGCAGAAGGAGGCCACCCAGCCCAGGTACAGGGCCTCTCCAAGCTCCCTCTTCTGAGCTATGTTGACCACGGGGTTGTAGAAGTCGCTGATGATGGAGTTGGCGACCCAGCAGATAGGAACAAGCTCGACAAGCCCCGAGAGGATGAAGAGGAGCCCAGCAGCCAGGAGGATGCAGCCCTTGGCTTGCCAGGGGCTCTGTGGGCACCGTGTGCACCTCATCCCGATGGCAGCAAGCACGAAGGCGAGGAGGGAGAGCGCCGAGCCCGCACACATCAGCCCCCGCGACGCCTGCAGGTCCGCAGACAGCACCAGCACCGAGTCGTAGGCCTTGCACTGCATCCTGATGTTGACCTGCCTGATGCAGTGCATCCACAGCCCTTCCCAGATGGTCTCAAACACGATGATGTTGTGCTCGATGAAGGCAGACACCCTCCACTGGGGCATGGCCGTGACAGCAAATGTCCCCACCACGCCGAGGCCACCAACGACCAGCCCAGCGAGCTGCAGAGCCCCGCCGACCATGCTGCCTTGGCCAGGGGAGCTCACCTGCACAGGCAAAAACTAGAGCAGCTGCTTCCAAAAGCCCTTGTCCCAAAGGTTTCAGAGTCAGGCTGCACAACCCTCAGTCAGCTGGGAGCTGGCACAGACTCCATGGGACTTGGCTGTGCCTCCATCGCCTTTATAATTCCCCAGCCCCGGCTGCTCAGAGAGGCAAACTGAGCAATCAAGTGGAACAACTTTCCAGAGTAAGAGAAAGGACAGGGGGGGTGTGAACCAGCAGGAGAAATGCACCTTCTGAGGCAAATGCTTTGCATTGAAGTTGCTTGTTTAAAAAAAAAAAAAAATTAAAAAATCCCAAGCCTCGCCCTTAAGCCTGGCTGTGTTCTGCAGGTTGGTCTGTGCTGAGGGAATGGACTGGTGTCTGCAGGGTGAGACTGGTGCAGTTACTGGGTCTGTGTCACTGAACAAGCAGCATGGCAAAGTGCCAGGAGGAAGGCAGAGCCTGCTCCCTGCCATGGGGCCTCTGCTCCCAAAAGCACTTTTGTCCCAAAGCCCAGGGGAGAGCCCTGCAGTGACAGCATCCAGCAACAAAGCAAACCCACAGGATAAAGAGAAAGTAACTCTAAACCTGCAGGAGTTCTGCAGGGGACAATCAAAGCTGCACAAAAACATTTAACAGGGAGAAAGGAGACTCAGCCCTGCTAATACCTGTGCACATGTACAGCTCTATGCATTTCTTTTGCTCTGCAGTGTTGAGGGAATACACAGAATTCCAGAGGTATCCACACGTTCAGATAGTTGTACATTCAGGTCTGCAGGATGGGGATTCCAGCTCTGTAACCAATGGTTTTCCTGGGCAAAAGGGGACCCAGCCATTAACGTGTGTTGGAGTTCAGTGCAACGGGAAGTGAAGTCTCAGCACTCCAAGGCCTGTTAGAGCCACACCTGTACAAACAAATGCTTTAGAAAAACATGATTTTAATTATACAAAAATAATTAAATACAAAAACTATGGAGAGGAGGTTCATACAAGGTTTTGTGTGTAATGGGACCAGCAGACAATCCTGGAAAATGTCAGGTGAATGATTTGTGAAAATCAGAACATAAACCACATCCAGGAAGAAATCTAGGGAAAAAACCCCAAAACAGACATATAACAGTAGATTCTTTTATGGATTCTGATAGCTACAAATGTATGCATGAAATACTCAGCCTGATCTCTGCATGTGCCCTGATATGGAAAATAAAAAATCAGGCATAAATTAGGAGGTTTTTGTTGTTGCAAAGTAGTACTCCATATGTTGAGAGAAAACCTAACTTGTTACATAGAAAAAAATTAATTTAGTATATAACTACCCAGATACTGAAATACCAGTCTGCTGCTATTCATTTGAACTTTTTTGCCTCTAGTTTTCTTTTTGCCATTTATATCTCTCCGAAACCAGAAAGTAAATGCAAAAGAAACAGAGTGGTGCAGTGCTAAATATGTGCCAGCTCGTTGGCGTATCAGAGACAGAGAAAACATAAAAGCCCCATTTGCATGGAATATTTTATTTGCATGGAAAATCCTGTGGTAAGGAGGGAAGGCAAAGTAAGAAGCACTTTACCATTCTTTCCACTTCCAGTCTGGCTTTCATATCCACTGGTTTTCCCAATCTCTGCTTGCAAAAATCTGCTAAAATATATAATAATGTAATGGTCATTGCATGGCTTTGCAGCCCCGTGGTTGCCACTCAAACAGCAAAGAAAAAGCTCCCAGCCCACAGCAGAACAAATAAACAAGTACTTCAATAATACATCAGTAGGTAAACACAAATGTGGTACAAGCAGCAGGACTGATTTTTCTTGGAGACCAGTGAAGTTCTAATTTACAGGACACGGAAAATAATTAGCTGAGCAAATATAATTTAACCATGTTATTGATTAATTTGCAAAGCCATTAAAGCTCCCATATAAATTCATGGTAAGATTGTGTCTGCGTCAAGGATTCAGTATTTGCACATTCCTAGAAGGATTAAATTTAAGTGCCTTATCTCGCTTAAAACCATTTTCAGAAGGAAATGGGGGGAAATGTTATTTAGCATTATGGATTGCATCTGCTTGTTTACAAGTAAAACAAAGGGATGGGGCAAGTCAAGAATCTCATTCTTCATTCTCTGTATTCAAACATGTCATTTCACCACAAGGAAATATCAGAAATGCCTATAACAGTTCACTGCCAGCCAGAGGATCCTATTATTTTGTTATAAAACAAATATACACATATATAATTTAACCTTTTGATTTCTCCTTTTCTCTTTTCTTTTCTCCTTTTCTTCTTTTCTTTTTTCTTTTCTTTTCTTTTCTTTTCTTTTCTTTTCTTTTCTTTTCTTTTCTTTTCTTTTCTTTT
>JAWWEV010000001.1:693290-721839 GCA_035583235.1 Hafferia zeledoni
GTGGCAGCGATGCTGTGGGACTGGACTGGCACTCGGTGGCAGCGATGCAGAGCCCGGGGTGGCACTCGGTGGCAGTGATGCTGCAGACCCCGGGGTGGCACTCGGTGGCAGTGATGCTGTGGGACTGGAGTGGCACTCGGTGGTAACAATGCTGCGGGACCGGCGTGGCACTCGGTGGCAGCGATGCAGAGCCCAGGGTGACACTCGGTGGTAGCGATGCTGCGGGACCAAAAGGTGCAGAGCCCGGGGTGGCACTCGGCGTCAGTGATGCAGCAGACTCCATAGTGGCACTCATTGGCAGTGATGCTGTGGGACCGGAGTGGCACTTGGTAGCAGCGATGCTGCAGAGCCCGGGGTGGCACTCGGTGGCAGCGATGCAGCAGGACCAGAGGGCAGAGGCACAGCGGGGCTGCTGGAGCTCCCAGCAGCACACAAAGGCATCAGGACCAGGCAGCACCATCCCTCCAGCGAGCAGCCATGGGCACAGCCACTGTGTCAGTTCAGCTCAGACCAGAGAAACTCTTTCTCTGGCTTTAGGCATCACCCATGAGATGCCCTTCACAGGACACTTGGAGCACCTCAGGAGTGCCAGAGCATCCAGGGCATCCAGGAGGTGCGGGCAGGTGTGCTGTGCCACCTGTGTTGCCTTGGATGAGCAGGGCAAAGCCTTCAGCACATCTAGGGAAAACACACATGGCTGCAGAGCCTTCAAGGAAACCCTCAAGGATCACGGAGCTTCCAGTGAGGAAATCAGAGGAGCCATGACCCGCCCGGGACTGACCCAGTGGCTGTACAAGGCATCAGGTGTTTTCTCTAGGAACCAACAGAAAAACTGCTGGAATAGGATTCCAAATGAAGTGCCAGAGGCTGCTCTCCGGCCCTGGCAGCAGCTGACCCCAACATTCTGTGTGTCTGTGCTGCAGAGCATCCTCAGCCTCCCCAGCACTGCATCAAAGTGTTCTGTGGCCACATGCCACCCTCTGAACGAACACAAGGGAGTCTGGGGGGCCTGAGCAGCAGGAGAGCAGCTGGTGCCTACAATTCCTGTAGGTACAGCAAGTGCAAAGCTTCATCCAGCACTTGTGTAGGAGCACAGAGCTGTGTGTTGGCCTTTGGGTACAGAGGAGCCTTTGGCTTCCTCCTTGCCACACTCTGAGCACCCCAGATGCTGACTGGGAGCCTGCTCTCCTTCCACAGACATTTCCACAGCTTAGCACACATTTCATATTCTATTCACACCTCTCTGCAGCTTTATGAACCTCAGTTTCTGCCTTTGATCTGGTTCCTGAAACATTAATTAATTTCAGGCCCTCTTACTCCCTCTTTTTGTTTTCCCAATATGCTATCTCTAATTATTTCCTATTTCCTGGAGCTATCTATTTTGTTTCAAACAATTTGTCCCCCCAAAAAGGTATTGGCATTGCCCTCTCCAAACTGTGCATGGAAGTGCTGGAGCACCTGCAGGAGGAAGTTCCCCTCTGTCTTCCCGTGTTTGTGGCTCATGGTAGCAGAGCTTTCAAGCCAAAGCAAAGGGAAGGATGCCAGATCTGGAGCTGGAATACATGTGTCACTTTGCCATTGCTTGTGTGCCTTCTCCTCTAGCTATGTGCTGCTCTCTGCCTGATGCCCTCACTCCCTGTCTTCATGTCACCACTCCACTGGCTTCCTGAAGGCTTTGGATTAGTCAGGCAGTTTTACAAGCTGAAAATAATTCTACCTTAAGTAGCACACATTAAATGGCTGCAGGAAATGCCAGTGCTGTAGGAACTGCTGCATATGCCAGACCCCATTTTAATGGCAACAATTATTCCCCAACTCATGTTCATCCCTCCCCCTCTTATTAAATTGATTGGAACACAGAACTGAAAGCAGAGAGCAGGCTGGACACCCCAGCTGCACATCCTGGACACATAAATCCCAGCTGCCCAGGCTGTCTCTGTGACTTTTCTGATCCCTCTGCCGTAAGAAAGGATCCCTTACCACAGCTAATTACTCTTTTACATTAATGAGAAGGAAACATTGACCAGACTCGTGGCTGAACATTTGAGCCTTCCACCAGCACCCCAGGGCTGCTGCAGGACCCTGGGTGTACTCCTCCTTCACTTGGCAAGCTTAAAATGGGAACAATTTACCCAGGATGTGACCAAAGAGAACGCAATTTTTCAAGGCTTTCTTACCCCCCATCTCTCCTCCTCCCTCCCTGGAATAAGGCAGAGTCAGAGCAAGCTTCCAGAAGGCTGGGTCAGGTTCTTTCAGCAGTGCTGACACACTGACAGTCTTCAATCAACATGCATGGCAGGTCTGGTGATGGAAAGGATTTGAAAAGACAAGTCCAGTGTTCAGCAGAGGCACCTCAGCAACTGCTGAGGATAAAATCAAAAGGAAAGCAAGTTGCCCAAGTCTCCAGGAGCAGGAACACAAGCACTGCCTGCTGTCTCAACCATTATCTGGCCACAGTAGGGTCACATCCTTGACCTGTGATTTGCAGAGATAATACCTCAGAGACAAAGTCCTTCCTGTGCTGTCCTGCAAGTCTGCTGGAGGAGACAACAACAAACACTGGCTGGTAAAGGGAGAGTTAAAAGCATTTCCCAAACCCCTCTGGTGCACGATGCCTGTGCTCTCCCACTGCTGTTTCACTGCAGGCAAGACCCCCAGGGGCTGTGAGGGCTCTTCTCACAGCTCTGCCAACACCTTGTTTTCTATAAAAAGCTCCCCAACGTCCACCAGCTCACCTTTTAGGGACAGCCCGCAGAACCCACGCACAGAACCCACCTGCCTGTCCATCAGCAGTCCTGATTCCCCTCAGGAGAAGTGGTGGGAGTCAGGGTCTCATCTGAGGGCCAGGGAAACTCCTGCTCAGGCTGCACAAAACACCAACCCACAGCACACTCTTCATGTTTGGGCTAAAATTCAGCACCCCAAAAGGAGAGGGGTTGGTCAAAGAACTGGCCATGGAGGGAGCTCTTCCAAAGGAATTGGAATTGTTCTGGAGTTTTCTGCTTTTTATCTTGCTTTTTAAAATGCAGACTGAAGGTTCCCTGTGACCAGCCTAGAAGAACCACCAGGCACGACTAGTTATGGATGTTATAAGGAAAATGGCAACAATTCCCTCAGCAAAACACAAGTTTTGCCTTACCTGAGGGCTCCTCCTGAGCTGCAGCACCTGGTGGGTGAGGATGCAGGAATTCCTCCTGTCACACCTTCTGTGCTATGTCTCATATGTGATAAATGAGCTACACAAACCTGTAATTTTTTTTTTTCCAGTATTTTATTTCTGACAGGCATTTACAACGTTCCATTCATAGAACTAAAAACATAAAAATAGACCTTCTTTCAGCTTATAAAAGAAATATATAAGAACCTTTGACATAGACATGTCATGACATTATGTACAAGAGCCACGGTACCTTCCCAGTACCAGCCTTCCAGTATTTGAGCTCTGAGTGTATCCACTGGGAACAGCCCAGGGCAAAACCCCCCACTCCTCCAGCACACTGGGACACAACTGACAGGTGGATGATATAAAACAATGCTGTGATCATACAAAGGGTATAGAAACTCTTCTAAAGCTTTTACGAAAAGAAATCAGAAGATAGCAAAAAAGTTGATAGAGAAAGCTTTCATAAGGTCAAGTATAGTGCACCAGAAACCAGGAAGGGGAGGGGGGCAAGGGGAGAATGCCAAGTGGGACACACAGACAGTGATGGATATTTGGGGGGGAATAGTTTTTGTTATGTTTTAAAATATAGTCAGAGTGGATTTTATAAAATAGAATCCTAAAGCTATTATAAAATTTCAGGTTTTCAAAGTACCTACTAATGTGTCAAACATCAGTAGATACCAACAAAACAAAAAAAGAGAATTTCATATAATCTTCCTTTTTTTTTTTTCCTATAGGTGAAACTGCAATGGGAAAAGCCATACAAATTTTTTAAAAAAAAGTGCTATTTTGTGTTTCGCATTTGGAAGTCTACTTAAAAACCACGAGATTTTAGTCACATTTTACCCTGTTTTAGATGTTCAAATAAAAGATTTAAAATGTTAAAGGTTTGCTTGTGTAGAACTTGTTCATACTCTATTGCAGTGGAAAAGCTTTTATAAAGGAATTAAAATACACTAGTTTCACCCACAGTAGGAGAGTGGATGAGGTCAGTTTTTTGGCCATGAATTCCCTGTCCCCTAAGCCCAAACTCTGCCAGGGAGAGTGGACCAAACAGATCTGTGGCTCCAGAGAGGTCACACCACAGATCAGCTCGGTCCACCACAATTCAGTCATTTTATTTATTATTTGTTTTATTATCTAACTAAACTCCAGTCTCAAACATATACAATAATCCTTTTCCTCAAGAAAGTTATACCTAAATAAGAGTTTCCAGTTCATATTTTCATATAAAACCACCGTTCCTAACCCTCTGCAAAAAGCTAGTCTTGTATCCTAGACATGGAGCTACACTAACGCCCTAAGACTCTGATCCCTTTGTGCCCCTGCAGCTCAGGTAAAATACAAAAAAATATTTCTTCAAGTGTTAAATTTGGATCTCTTTTAAGAGAGTTTGGCATCTTTATAACAGTATGTAAAACTAGAGCTTCCAACATTGACATTAAATTAGACCAGCCACAGACTGAGAGGACTTGACACAACATAAATCCCAAACCTTTCCTCACACATTCCTAAAATACATGTATATTCTCTTACACTTAAAGAGGGGAAAGTAATAAGAATACTGGGACTGTACAGGTTAAAAAGGCAGTTTCCTCACAAAGGAGATGACCGACGGCGTTTACGGCTGTGAACCCCTCTGTCCTTGTGCTCTTGTTTAAGCTGCACGTAGGTTAAGACATCCAGAGAAATTTCTTTTCCAGTGATTATGTTCTCCCCACATTTTAATTTCAGCCCCTGATTACTTCAGAATAAATAAAATAGTGTGAAAGCCCTTGGTAACGTAAGACAGGACCTTTAAGCTTAATCCATTCCCGGTTTGGAGCGTTTTACAGTCGCCCCAAGCGTGGCCGCGTGGCTCCGGCCCGACTCAGCTGCCGCAATGGTGTGTGCAAGTGTGCAATCTCTGGGGGTCAGCTCTCGGTGGGAGCGGCAGGGAGGGAGGCAGGGAGGGAGGGAGGCAGGGATGGACGGGGACACCTACGCATCCAGGTTGGCCAGCGGGGCTCAGAGCTCCGTGTTGAGCTTCCTGCCGGGCACAAAGTCTTCGCGCCTGACCCAGATGACCTCCTCGGCGTCGCCGTTGATGCCGGACAGCGCCGCCTGCTTCTTGAGTTGGGTCATCCTGGCGGCGTGGCCGTGGCCGTCACCCCGGCACGGCTGGCCCGCGATGGAGGCCGCCTGCAGCCGCTCCCGCAGGTCCCGCTCGGCCGCGCCGCCCCGCACCGCCTCGCAGTACTCGTCGTCGTCGCTCAGGATGTCCGTCTCCTTGATGTCCTCCTGCTCCTCGTACTGGGCGAGGTCAAACTGCTCCTCGACCCAGCGGTCAGTGTCCCCCCCGTGCGAGGGCTGCTGCGGCTCTTTTTCGGGGCTGCTGGTGTAGACGGCGTCTGAGTCAATGGTAAACCTGTTTCGGGCCAGCCGCCGCCTCCTCCTCCCAAGAGACTTGCTTGGGGCTGACACTGCGCACACACAAAGATAAAACCCCACGGGCTTTTTACACACGGGACAACTCTCTGCGAAAAGTTACTCTTCCAGGGGCCCTTTGCTGGGCACCGCTGGGCACGGAGCGGGCAGAGTGCCATGAATGGCATGGTCGCTCCCCACGGGCAGCCACGCTCTGCTCGGCTCCTCAGCACAGGTCCCTCTCTGGCTGAACACACGGAGTTTGTGCTGCTCAGAGCCACCAGCAAGGGGGTTCTGCTGCTCAGAGCCACAAATTGGGGGTTTGTGCTGCTCAGATCCACAGGTGGGATAATGGCCCACAATGCCTGTTCCTCCTGAGCCATGGGCAGGTGGCCAGTGCCAAGGGCATCTGCTCAGCTCAGCTTCTCACAGGCAATGCCTGCTGCCAGCACGCCTCAGACACCAGCAGGTCTGCACCTTTGGAAGGGAAACTGCTCTGTCTGGGGTGAGAGCCACGCTCCAGGTTTCCAAGTGGCTGCCTCGGAGCTGAAGATGCTACAACTGCTGGGTTATTAAAGGGGAATTAAGTTCCCTGTCCAAGCTCTGCTACTGCCTCCCCTCACTCCCTCTCTACTGGGGCGGAAAAACCAAACCTCAAAACCAAAAACCCATCCAAAGCTCCTTACTCAGCATCTTCCCCACTAGCTTTTCAACGGGCCCAATTAGCAAATTCACACCTGCGTTGGAACACCTTCACAAGAGGCTTGTGAGGCAAAGCAGGGGAGGAATCCTGCAGCTGAAGGCTCTGCAGGCTCTGAGGTGCTTTATGTGCACACACAGGTACCTCCGTGGCCAGCAGCTCAACTCCCAGGTTAGAGTTTGTCCCCCTCCACCAAACAGCACCTTAGCACTTGGCAGGATGTATTTACCCACCTCTGCCTTGGGGATGGGGTTACATCTCATTGTCCCTGAGCCTCACAATGTGCATTAAGTAGGACACTCGCTCAGCAGTTGCAAATTATTTTTGTAGGGAGAAGTCTGGATTTTGAGTGGAGGTTTTAATCTCTGCAGAACTCATCATGCCAATGATGAAAGTAAAAGGAGGTTTGGCATCTGCAGAGGGGGGCCCCATGCTGTGGTTTTTGGCCCTCCCCTGACTCTCCTTCCTTAGGATCTGAAGTGTCTGTGAGGCAGATGCCCAGCAGCACCCCGAGTGAGAAGCCATGCTGAGGATGATGTTGGTCTGGCCTGCCCAGTACAGAAGAGGAACAGAAAGCCTGGTTGTCTACATTGCTGGATCTAATGAGCAGAACAAGAAATAAACAACAGACCAGAACAAAACACGCAGCGGTGCCGTGTACTTTTCAGTTGGAAGCAAATGTTTTCTTCCCTCCATCATCTAGTGTTGTGAGAAAATGAAAACCTGCTTCCCCCTGGGATTTTCTCATTGCTTTTGCCTGAAGTCAACTGAAAAGGAAAATCCACGGTTTAGGACAGGCTGTTACAAAAATAGTAGTATGAAGTGCATGTTTCTCCAAAAGTGAGAAGTGGGAGAAGGTGCCCTTTGCCAATAGAGCTGACAAGGCTAAAAGGGAGGATGTCCAAAGTTGTCCCTTCAAACCAAGACACTCGCTCAGGGGACCTGATTTTTATTTTTTGTGCCTTTTAGTTTCAAAGTGCTAGGGTCACCTCAAAATTCTGTACATGCTTTTAAGGAACAGGCAGCAGGGCTTCTGCTTTGTCCAGCAGAAACCCAGTTCCAGATCAAAGTGCAGAGCCAATGGGCACTGACAGGAATGCCATTTCCCCCTTCCATGCCAGAAGGGCTGCTCTGAAGCTGAGCCTCGAGTGCAAAGCAAGGTAGAGAGAGGCAATTTAAGGCTCTCAAGGAGGTGAAGCATGAAAAACCAGCAGTTTTTACATACACAGGAGAGAATGCTAATCCTAATATACAAATAACAGACACCACCACATGTCCTACAACGGTGCTGGGGTTACTGGGATCTTGAAAGTCTGTAGCCCTACAGTACCTGCCCTGTTCATGGCTGGCCTTGCACCCTTTAGAGCACACAATCTTTTTCCACCAAAAGGGACATATTGCTGGGATGAGGGCAAACTTTCGGTTTTAAGAAGCTGTCTCCTGTGTTTATCCCGCAGGATGGAGTGCACTGCCTTCAGAAAGTCCTTCCTGTGTTCTGGTGAACTGCAAAACAGAGGAGAATACAAAAGGCAGCGTTATCCCTTGGGAACTGCTAAAAGCTCGCTGCAAATGAGATAAATAATGGCCAGTTCTGTGATTTAAGACAGTGCAAATCGACTGGCAGGCACTTCCCCCAGAGGAGACTCCATTTAACACAGTGCTTTCAAAGCAAAGCTAAATCTGTGGTCACTGCAATGGGCATGCAAGGAAACCAAACACAGTTCATTAACAAAACATTTAGCCTTTCACCCTTCCCGAGGTTTCCTTTTCCCCCAGAGCCAACCACGTACACATCGAGCTGACCTGTGGGGGCTCATTAAATCTGTTTGTCTCCTGGAAACACACACCAAGCACAAGTCCTGCAACTCCCCACTACCTCCTAGGAGGAACTGGCTTGGCATCAGCTCTGTTGGATCCTGATGATCTCAGAGGTCTTTTCCAACCCAATCAATTCTATGTTTCTATGAACTTGTGTTCCAAGTTCCCACTTGAACTCTAAAACTACGTCATGGCAACCACCACAACAGCCATGGACATTCCCCTAAGAAAAAGGCAATGCCCCAGGAGCAGATTTTGGAACCTGGTGGCATCACAGGTACCAGCTGAACATGACACACCATTAAGTAACTGGCATAAAGATCCAATGCTGGAGTTTAACTGGTTGTGAATGGAAAATTGTAATAAGGATATTCTCATTAAGGTGCAAGGCTGATCAAATATATGCCTTTGCTTTCAGAGATTTTACAAAATTCTGCCAGGCAGAAGTAAAGTTTTTACACCCTCTCCCCATCTCCCCTACTAGGTGTTCCCAGATTGCTTTAAAGGAAAGACATATCCAAGCTGGATCCAGAGGTGCAGCTGCCATGGAAAACAGGGAGACACACTCACCTACAGCAAAGGTGAAACGTCCTTTCTGGCCTGCCCTCAGACTCAGATTTAACGTGGACAATCTCACACACAGAATTGGTCTCTGCATCTAAAGGGAAAAGCAAGGAGAACTTCATAGAACAGTTTCTTATGTTTAACTTGAAAGTACTTATTCCATAATCCTGAAGAAATCATTTAAGACCACCCAGGACAAGAGATAATACACTGCAAATAATATTAACTCCTGGTGGAAAGGCAGCAGTAGGCAAATGACTAGTGAAACAATAAGACTCTTAAACTGGCAGGATTTTATATGTACCAACTCAGTCCCATAAAAATATTTAAAAACCCAACCCAAACAAACCCCACCAAAACCTCCAAACAAAAAACCAAGACCAATCAAACAAACAAAAACCTATTAAAACCCCAAACCAAACAAACAATGCAGCTTTTCAGGTGCCATAAAGTATCATCACATTTTGGGTGGGCAGGCCCTGGCACAGGTTGGGCAGAGAAGCTGTGGCTGCCCCAGCCCTGGGAGTGTCCAAGGCCAGGCTGGAGCAACCTGGGACAGTGGAAGGTGTTCCTGCCCATGGGTGTGAAACAAAAGATGATCTTTAAGGTCCCTTCCAACCCAGACCATTCCATGATTCCACTTACACATTAGAAAGCAAGAAAACTGTATAAATTTTTGAAGTTTTAATACTATAAGCTTCCCATGCAGCCAGCAACCACAAGAACAAACCTCTACTAGTTCTCTTGTCTCACAGCTGCAAACTGCCTTCTTATCTCCAGAAGAGGAACAGAGTGAACCAGAGTCAGCGAGTTCATTGCCCTGTTTTTCCACAACCCTGCCTGGCTTCCTAAAGAACTGACAGGATGGAGATACATCCCTGGAACCCCTTCTGCTCTCTTCTCTAGGGCTGTTAGGGATGTTGAGCCTGTGGGTTCCTTCTTCAGGCGCCAGAAGCTGCACCCACGTGCACTAAGGACAGCCCCCAGCCCAAATTCCTGCCCAACTCCTGCAGTGGGAACTTTACCTGCACTGGCCAAGGCCCGGACCTGCAGTGCTTCCAAAGGTATCATGTGGCGAAATCGGAACGGATCCCAGTCTTCATAAATTGAAGCTCTATGTGATCCTCCCTGGAAGAATTCCAAAACACCATTAGGAAACAAGACACCCTGGGACAGACACAAGAGTCCCCTGTGCTCTGCACTGGGATCCTCCAGCTACAGACCTGCTGCAATTCTGATTTTCTTGCTCTAACATCTCACTGAGGGCCTCTCTGTGAAGATCTTGCTAAAATCTGGACTAAAACAACCCATCAGCTCTAATCAATGCCTTCCAAATTCACTCAGACCAGTGCTGCATTCTCTCCTCCAGGTGCACAAACACTCAGGAACAGGTTTCAGTTTTGCTTTAGTCCCTCTGAAGTCCTCCTGTGGCCAGCTGGCTTTACCCATGTGAGCATTTCAAATCACACCTCAGTTTATGCCACAGGTGGGAATCACAGGTTTTCTGTAGCACCACAAACTGTGTCCCCTGTTCTAGCAGGGGTTTACTGCCAAGTTTAGCTTTAACTTAAGAGTCCCAAACTCCAGTGGGATCCCTGAGCACACCTGACTTAGCTGACACTTGTTTGATGGCACACAACACCCAGGGCATTGTGCTTTGCAGAGCAAGATGACAGACATTAAAAATTTGATTCAAACACACTGACCAAGGAGTCAAACACAAGAGAGAGATTCACATCAGTATCTTGATTCATGACAATCCACTCCACAGCACGGAATGGATGTGGCAGGGACATGAATAACTAGTCCAGCAGAGAGCAAAGGATACAGTAAAGGAACGTTTGCTGCATTCAGGATGAACAACACATTGCTCAGCACCACCCAACACTTCACACAGCAAGGATCACACATGGAAAAGCACACCCCAGCTCCACAGCTTTATGGAAAGCAAATCCCAGTGGTAGCCCCACAAGTGCCCACAGCATCACCAGAACAGTCCATGCAACTCACAAGTTTCTTCTTCTGTTTGGAGCCATCCTTGTACACAAGGACCACAGCAGTTTTGAACACTAGAGGAGAAATCAGAGACAAAAGCCATGTAGTCACAGAATCACAAAATCACAGAATGCTTGGGGTTGGAAGGGCCCTCTGGAGATCACCCAGAGCAGGGGTCACAGGAACATGGGTTTGGAATGTCTCCAGACAGGCAGACTCCCTGGGCAGCTGTTCCACAGCTCTGCCACCTCCGTGGAAAGTTCTTCCTCAAGCTGAGGTGGAACTTGTGTTTCAGTTTATGGCCATTGCTCCTCCTCCTGTCACTGGCACCACTGAACAGTCTGGCACCATCCTCTGACACCCCCTGGAGATATCTGTATGGACTGATGAGATTCCCTCTCAGACTCTTCTCCAGACTAACCAGGCCCAGCTCCTGCAGTCTCTCCTCAAGACTCTGAAGGCTGGGAATGGGTCCCTGAAAGCCCAAGCACACAGACCTTTCAGCTCCTCAGCCCTCCCCTGAGCCAGAGAAAGTGGGCTTGGAGAAACCACCAGCCCTCTTGTATATTCTTCCCCAAAAACCCAAACTCCACAGCTTTTACCACAGAAAACCAGGTGACTTCAAACTCACTTGAAACTTCAATGTTTACATCACCAGTTACAGGAACAACTATTGGAACAGCAACAATTCTATACAAATATTTGGAAAACTTTAATCCCCCTGGCTGATTTCACCTCAGAAAAATAAACACATCCAGCTACATGCAGCCAGTCAGCAGGAGAGGCTGTGCATGGACAGGGTGGGAACTCCTCCCAGGGGGACAGTGGGCTATGCAATTAAAAGGTGAGCACCACTGGCAGGCAGGGACGTAATCCCAGTGCTTTCTTGTCACACAAATCCACATGGAGCTGGAATTTGCCTTTCAAGACTTCAGTTTTCCTTGTGATCTCTTTCTTCAGGTCTCAAGCACACTCTTTGTTTTCAGACCAAACTGCAGGAACACTTAATTTTGGACATTTTATGAAACCAATTTAGAGATTCTGGGGGTAATTAAGAGTTGCTGCATATTCCTAGCAGCTTTCATGAAACTTTCCTTTCAGGGTATGACCAGGTGCTTTCCCAGCTTACAGGAAAGCAGAAAATTTTTATATGCTCTTCCAGAGCCAAGCTGAAAAAGTCTTCAATTGTTATCTTTATGGTATATTAAAAAAATAATAACAATAATAATCATCATCTGGAAAACATAATAATCATCATTCTGGAAACAACAAGGAAAAAATACTTGCATGGGAAGAAATTTAGGAACAAATAGAGAGAACTTAGCAGGTTCTGCCGTAGGTGATATAATTCTGAAGGTAAGGGAGAGGCTGGGCTGTGAAACAGAGTTACTTGGCATCAACTGAACCATAAAACTGTATCTTTTCGGAGAAAAATATAATTCTATAGAGCTCTATAGCTTTGGGTATGAGTTTAAGAAACTATTGCCCTATACAGCAGCAATCTTTAAATTCCTCACCAGTTTGAGATCACTCCAGAACAGAACTGACCACTGCAGCAAAGAGACAAATCCAGCTTTAAGTTTCAGCCAACTTTGTGGAAGGCAAAGCTCAGTTACTGTCAACAAATATCTGCTAAGGCACATGTGACAGTCTTTAAGGCATCTGAAATAAAAGTAATAGGATACAAACCAAATGCTGCCAGCTCAGGTTCCTTCTTCCACTTCCCCAGTGAAGCAGGAGGATTCAGCCATATCACTGTATTATGCAGGAGCAAATCCCCCATGGAAAGGTCAGCAACCTGCCAACACAAGCACAGGCACAGACACACAGGGTTTAATCAGTTCAAGGAACCTTATGTGAGTTTCCAGTTCATGAAAACTTGCTTGAAGTTTAGTCCTGAACAAAAAAAAATGTCCCATATGCAAACTTTTGGAGTATTTCATCAGATGGCTGCAAGCATGTGCAGACTGTGCCACTTTGCAACAGATCCTTAATTGGTCAGGACAAGTTAAGGTAAGTTAAACTCACAGAACAGCTCTTACAATTTCATAGGAAGTCAAGGCAAAACCCAGATGTTTTCTTTCTCTTTTTTTCCCCCTCTTTTTTCCATCCTTTTCCCAACCAGTTTCTTTCTATTTGGTTTGAAAATTTAAGCACAGCCCTGAACACACATCCTCAGTTTGAGGCAAAGTTTAGAGACCTTCCTCTTTGACATGGTCCCTCAGACTGACAAATGGAGTGCTACCCCTATTCCAGAGGTCTGGGATTTCAGGACCCATTTCAGGGGTCTCTGAGACAGTCAGGACTGAGACACAGCAGGTCTCTGTGTGTTTCCATATGCCCCACATGAGACTTCCAGCCCACATACCACAGCTCTCCCTCACATACCAAGTCCACCAACAGGCTCTCTAAAAGAGCATCAGCAATTTCTCACACACCACACCTCACATTTTCATCTCTTCCAAGCCATTGAAGAGGCACGGGCAGACTTGCCTCAGCATGTCACTCCACTCAGACTGGTGGGACCAGATTACTGATGTGGAAGGAGGAGAGCCAAGACAAGGATATCAAAATAATGAAGGGTAGGTTGGGATGAGATTTTGACCCAAGCACAACACTGAAGGTCGATTGTCCACTATTTCTTTACACAGGTCCCACTCACTGAACCATACATGGAAAGGCAGTTCTTGAATTGAATTAGGATTTATCTGTTTGCACCAGGATCCACTCCAGTGGCACTGCAGCAAAGGGAAATACTGGGTGCAGTTTAACATGCACACTCCAGGCCCCAAAAACAGCCTTTTCCTCACCAAATATCACTGCCTGTTACCTCTTTTTTCTCCCCTGTTTGTTCTGCTATAAGTTGGTCAAACACTGCCCCATACTCTTCATGGATCTTCTGCATTTCATTGATGTGGCTGGCAACCTTGTTCATTGTTTTGATGGCCACTAGAAGAGAGGCAGAGAGACAGGGGATGAGACAAAAGGGAATTTGAAGCCTCTGAGAAGAAGGATTGCAGGTCAGAAATCAAGCAGGGAAAAGCAGATGGGGTGGATCCCTTACCATCAAGGTGATAATGTTCTTCACTGTCCACATCAGTGAGAGCAAAGAGCTCCTTGAGCAGCAGAGGGTACTTCAGGATGCGCTGGATGGGTTTGATGAGGTAAGACTCGAGCGTGGAGGAATGCTGGCGTCGGGGGTTCTGGGCATCCAGGAATGCCTTGAAAGCAGTGTCTGTCTTGGCTGCAAGGTGAAAATGAAGCCACTGGATAAATCAAAAACCCAGAAAGTGACTTGTCTAGCTTTAAATTCGTTTATCCAGAGACATTTTACCAAGAAAGTGCAGATTTATCAGGTCCATGGAGTAAGATTGATGCTCTCCAGGTTTTGAGTCACTGGCATTTTGCCTTGGATATGCTATTCAGGATTTGACAACAGGCACCCACCTCTGCACCAATACAGGCAGTTTTTAATTTCACTGCCCACGGTGGAAAAGAATATCCTGAGCTGGAAGGGATCCACAAATATCATCCAATCCAACTCCTGGCCCTCCACAGGCACCCCAAAAATCCCACTCTGTCACTGTCCCATTGTCCGAACTCTCCTGGAGCTCTGGTAGCCTTGGGGCCGTGCCCACCGCCCTGGGGAGCCTGTGCAGTGCCCACCACCCTCTGGGGGAAGAGCCTTTCCTGAGGTCCCACCTGACCCTGCCCTGGCACAGCTCCAGCCATTCCCTGCTCCTGTCCCTGGTCACAGGGAGCAGAGATTGGAGCTGCCCCTCACAAGGATGCTGCAGACAGCAAGAAGTACTTCTGCCCTTCCAACTATTTTAGAGCAGCACAAATTGTTTTAATCATCTGTTTCCTTTAAGCAAAGGCTCAAATTGGATATTTGTGAGAAGTCACCACTGCTAAGCCCAGTCTAACAGGTGCACCTACAATATTGACAGGTCTGGTTCTTGTTACCTCATCAAACATTAAAATGCAGCTCTGAATAACCATCATGAGCCAGTAAGGAGGCAGACAGCAGTGCACTTATGCTGGGCCACCAGATTTTGGGAGCACAGGCAGCCTGGACACCTGATTGCCATCATTTTTCTACCCGACTGCTACTGAACTTCTGAAAGTGCCATTTTCTTTGTGGCTCCTCCCACTAGAACATAAGGAAGGAAAGAAGGAGGAGGTGGTATTTTTAGACACACAAGTTATTCAGTGTAGGAACAATTCCACACAATTGCTTTTATTGGAGTCATGTCCCCTGCCAAGGCTGGCTGGGTTTTTTTGCAGACAGTCACCTGATTTCAATAAAGCAACTTCAGTTTCAAATCCAAAAGCCACCTGCACCTCAGCTGAGGACACCAAATTACACCTGAAATACATGCCCAGGCTTTTTAAGAGATTTATCTCTGGAATGAAATTTTAAGTTCTGTTTATGCCATAATTCAAGCACAACCATTTCTCATTTATATTTACAGCCAGCAAAGGAAAATAAAAGCAAAATAACCAGATCTGCCTGTTCTACAGCTGTAACATTAAGGCCCAGCAAAATGATTCCAAAAGAAAGCACGGATGTGACTAGCAGCAAGTAATTTATTTATATATCCCACAGTGCTGCCAAGTATTCTTTGCAGCATGGGGAATAAAAGTTTACAAGTAGAAATGAAAAAAGTGCACAAGAAAAAAAAACACAACAAAAAAACCCAAACCAACCAAGAAACAAAACCCCCAAACTTTTGATTGTCAGACATCCAGATGTTCTTTGAAAAATAAGAGCTCCTCCCTAATGGCATTGCTCCTACAACTGAATCCATTTGTTTATTCAATGTCTTGGCCAGAAGGAAATGGCATGAATCACTGGCAACTCCAAGAGATTAACACTCTCACAGGGGTAGAACATCCCTCTGAGGCAAGTTGGCCCACAAGCATTTGTAAGCCAGACCACAGTTCATTTCTCTCCATCTCAGCAAGCCAAGCTCTGCCAGGAATTCAACCATGGAAACTTCTCAGGCAAGTTGGAATGAGGTGAGAGGAAGGACAGAGAGGAGAGAGAGCATGGGGAAGTTAAAACACTCAGGCGGCTTCCATAAAACATTCTCCCAGGCTGATCCTTTCCCAGTGGCTGCCAACATTCAACCACATTGGCTGGGGATTCAGTGGGATTGCCACTAGCAAGGATTCATGGCACACACAATCCCAGCAGGATCCAGGGGTCATTACAAGCACCAGCACTCCTGGTTCCAAAGTACACAGTGATCCATTAGCACCAGAAACCCTCCCACATGACTGGAGAGTGTCAGGGAAGAAGAAATAAAGTGTGGAGAGAGAAAAACTGCACACAAGCTTAACCACCTCTCGTAGTGAGCTCCTCAGGTATCATCCCACTGAGGGTGGTCCCAGAACACCCACAGCACGGAGCTCTCCATGAGCCTCTCGGGCCAGATGGACTTAATTCCCTGCTGCAAAGGCTCCTGGAGAGCACCCAGGCACGTGTGTGCCCCCATTTCTGCCCATCACCCCCAAGGGCCACCTGTGCCAGCCCCAGCTGAGCTGTGGCTGCCATGGCTCTCCCCCTGCCCAGCACGTTGCTCTTACCTTTGACCAGGACTTTGGGGACTTTCGTGTGGCTGGCACAGAAGGCACTGTACAGCTTGAACCGGTCAGCGTAGTACAGGAAGGACCCACCCAAGGAAAACAGCACTTTCTAGGATTTAAAAAACAATCAAAAGGAATTGGTAAAAATAGCCCATGAAAGCCATTTAGTTCTTTTCCCTCCTCCCAGGTCATCTGAAACTTCCTGAGCTTTGGGATGACAGAAAATGCGTTCTTAGAGGGTCTTCACACCAGGAATGAGTCCAGAGGAGGCCACCAAGATGACCAGAGGGATGGAGCAGCTTTGCTGTGGGGAAAGGCTGAGAGAATGGAATTGTTCAGCCTAGAGAAGAGAAGGGTTTGGTGTGACCTAATTCCAGGATCTGAAGGGGCTACAGGAAAGATGGGAAGAGACTATTTACATGGGTCTGTAAAGACAGGACAAGGGGGAATGGCTTCCCACTGACTGAGGGCAGGGATAGATGGGATATTGGAAGAAATTCTTGGCTATGAGGGTGGGCAGGCCCTGGCACAGGTTGCCCAGGGAAGCTGTGGCTGCCCCATCCATGGAAGTGTCCAAGGCCAGGCTGGATGGGGCTTGGAGCAACCTGGGCTGGTGGAAGGTGTCCCTTCCCATCGCAGGGAGTGGCACTGGATGATCTTGGATGTCCCTTCCACCCCAAACCATTCTGTGATTCCATGATTCATCCACCAAGAAACAGGGCCAGCCTTGGTGTGTGGATTAACACATTAATTAATAATTGTAATAATAATTAACTTCATTAGCCAAGTCCCAAAGTGGAGACACCACTCACTCCAGAGGGACTGGATTCACAGCTCCAGAGCTGTGTTTAAAAGCCTAACTGAGCTCAGCAATGGCCAGAGGCCACAGAAGGACTGGATGTATCTGACTTTGTAATGGAGCAAGACACCAAAGGGCTGTGCAAGCAACACCCACCCCTCTGCACAAACCCACCAAGGCCTGCACTTCCTTAGATTGAGTTTGTCAAACACAATCCTTCCCTGAGATGCCTTATCTTTGCCACTGCTACCCACTTGGGAAGCAGACAACACGTGGTGGGGGCACTGAGACAACATGTGGGCAGCTTGGGGACAGTCAGGAGAGGGAACCAAACTGCAGAACTGAAATCACAGAGACCCAAAGCCCCACATTTCACACACTGCTTTCACACAGTGCCTGTGGGGCAGAACTGAAAGTGAGCTTGGTGCACTTTTTGTGGAAAGAGGTGGAAGCAGCAGCACTCAGAGGGCAGAGTTCTGTCCATGAGGAGGCTTCCCTGAGCACACAGTGATCACAGAGCACACAGTGATCACAGAGGCTTCCTTCAGGAAAAAACCTGTGTCTGTGCTCCCCATTCAGTGCCCAGTCCCTACAGAACAAGAGCTGTGTTCTACTTCCAGGAGGGCAGTGCTCACGATTGAGGCTCATTTTAAACAAACTCCCAATGGCAAAGACAAAAAGACCAACTCTTTCAGTAATTCTTCCAGTAGTTGCTCAAGAGCAATCCCACTGCAACTCCTCCTATTCAGCAAGACATCCTGTCCTTTACCAAGGTGAGAGAAATTCCCCAGTGAGAAAACATTCCATCAGCTACTGGCCATATCTCCAATACCAATATGACTGCATTAGAAAGAAAACAAAATTTGTTCCCAAATTTCCCTGGTTTTTACTATCTGTAATTTACATTTCTACCTGTGATGATGCACATCTGCTGAGAGCTGAAAGAATTTGCCATGAAGATCCACTATGGATCAAAGGTCCAACTACAGAATTCAATGTACTCTTCTCCTGTGCAGCCCCAGTGGGTTTCTGAACATTAGACTTGTCAGGAGAAGGATGTTATCTAACTTTCCATTTCTAGCATTTCCTGACAGCTCAAGGCAAGAAATCTGGCGGAAGGGCAAGAATAGCACCCAGAAGCACATGGTGTTACAGCATCCTAGTGCTCTATAGGGCTAAATGTAGCATAAACTATATTGTGGCAGGAGAATTCTCAAACAGCACCAGTATTAGCTGAAAATTAATCTTGAGTGTGAGCAGATGCATGTTTTTACATGAACAGTGACAACAAGCAGAAAAATATGATGAAGAGTGTTAAAGGACTCCTCAAAATGTAAACAATGAGATTACCTTAAATTGCTCAACTTTTTCAAGCTTTTCCAGGTCTGGAACCAGCCTTACTCCATCTTCGAGAGTTTTCAAGAACTCCACCTGGAATGCTACCATTTCAGTCAGGTTCCCAAAGAGAACATCCAGCTAATAAAAGGGAAAAAAAAAAAAAAAAAAAAGGCAAAATGCTGAAAATATCACTTTGCAGCTAACCATGTTTGCCAGGGCTTCAGTAATTCTCAGTTGTATAATCAGGGTGATGTCAGGAAAAACAGCCTACAGACTATACATTACTGAGCAGTACTTTTATACTCTCCTCAATTCACTATTTGAAAAGAAATGGACTTAAAAATTTCAGCTAAGCAAGTCCAGCAGGGCATGGGCAGAGCAGAGGGGCAGGTGAAAGCTCTCAGGCAACAAGACAACCAAGAGTCAACATACCTCATCTGGTGTGAGGAACGTTTCTTTTTGTAGAGGCTTCAGGTATCTCTCCATTAGACAATTTAAGTCCTAAAAAGACAGAAAAAGATGCTCATGTGGGTCCTTCAAAGTGGCAAAGATCACAGAATAATAGACAGAATCACAGACTATTCTGAGTTGGAAGGACCCACAAGGATCATCGAGTCCAACTCAAGTCAATGGCCCACAGAGGGGTTGAACCCATGACCTTGGCATTATTACAGCCAAGTTTTAACTGACTGAGTTAATCTCAGGGTCACTGCTCACCCAATCTGCCAACTTGTCCTTTTCACACACAAGACAAAGCAGTTGGATTTTAGAGTTCAAGACAGTAAAAGGAAACATTTACACAGTTTTACTTACAAAATCATTGAGCATTGCTCCTGTGCACACCAAGAATGACAGCCTAAGAATTTGGAAAACCTGCTTATTTCAGGTTTAAGTTCCTGCTTTAGGGACAGACTGTAGAACTGAACTAACAGATACATGGCACAAACCAAGACCTGAAGTACTAGAGAAGAAACCAACCCAATTCCCCAGGGAACATCCCCAGACTGCCCCCAGCCCTGGAGCCCCCTCACCTTGACGTAGGTGCGCTCTGTCTCCAGGAGCTCACAGATGACCTTCCGCAGCTTGTCTGCGTCCGTGAGCTGCCTCATGGTGGCCACTTGGGGGCCTGCAAACTCCTGGGGATGAGCACCTGAGTCAGAGGGGTTCATTTCATGCAGACTGCGACAGAAAGCAGCGACCTGCTCTGTGCTCTTTAAAAAGAAGGAAGAGGAAAGAAAGACCAGCGGTAACATTTTAAGTAAGAGCCATAGGAACTGATGGAGCTGAGAAGCGTTTTCAGTTCAGCAGTTGCAGTTTGGGGATTTTTTAACAGGCAATAAAGTCCAGAAGTGTCTATCCTGTCTCACAGTGACTGGGGATAAGAGGGAGGGGTTGCACAACTCAAATTAATTGAAGTGCTGTTCAATAGCGTTCCTGGTGTGAGACACACAAGAATTTTAATTAAAATAGGCTCATCCAGCACTTAAGATTGACAAACTAACAAAGAGGCCCAAAAATTGGGAACGAAAAATGACTGTGCAAACAAAACACACCCCCCAGCCCTCTGCCAGTTCCCTAATTGTTTGCTACACTCCTGGGAATAGCTCTGTGAACACAACAGAGGAGACAACGCAAAGGCAGAACCTGATCAAGCTGCTTTTTGGGGAAGCAGAGCCATCCAGGGAGCCAAAGCCTCTCCAGGCTCCAAACACAAGTTCTTTGGGAAATTATCTTTATACCTTATCTGTGACTGGAAATATGCCTTGTAGGGTGAATTTCTTCTCCATAAGTCAGATTTTCCAGAGCTGGTTTCTTTATCTATAGACATCTGCTTAAATGTTATAGCCAGTTATCCCTGCTTCACCTCCCTGTCTGAGATCATTTTCTCACATCCTTCATTACACTGAAAAGTTTGGAGCAGGTACAATCTCTGGTGTCAGTGGCCACAGCCCCAGCTCCTGGGGTTGCCAAAGCAGCAGGGTTGTCTCCATCCCTGCCAAAAAACCTGGAGGGAAAAGACTGGCTCCATTGGATCACATCTCCCTAATCCTGCCATGGGATCTCAATCCAGATGCAGTGATTTCCCAGCACTGCCTCCACAGCCCTCCAGTTCATACTAGAAGTCCTGTGAGGAGCAGCTGAGGGAGCTGGGGGGGCTCAGCCTGGAGAAAAGGAGGCTCAGGGGGGACCTTCTGGCTCCCTGCAACTCTCTGACAGGAGCTTTTAGTCAGGTGGAGGTCGGGCTGTGCTTCCAGAGAACACACAACAAGAAAAGAGGACACAGCCTCAAGCTGTGCCAGGGAAGGGTCAGGTTGGACATCAGGAGGAATTTCGTCGTGGTAAGGGTTGTTAAACATTGGAAGGGGCTGCCCAGGGAGGTGGTGGATCCCCAGCCCTGGAGGTGCCCAAGGCAGGATTGGCCATGGCACTCAGTGCTCTGGGCTGGGGACAAGGTGAGCATCAGGCACAGGGTGGGCTCTGTGGGCTGGCAGGGCTTTGCCAACCTCAGGGATTTTGTGATTCTGTAAAACAACTGACCCAAAATCAGCCTGTTCAAACAGAGAAATGCAGGACAGCAGGAAAACCTATCAAATTTTAAAAAAGAAAAAGGAAAAGAAAGAGAGAATAAAGCACCTCATCACCCTGCAGGCTGGAGATCACTTCACTCTCACCAGCTGGCAGTGCCAAACACCTCCACATTTTTTAAGGCACATATTCTGCTCACACACAGTTGCTTCCCTCTCCGTGCATCTACAATCCATGCTAAGGACAACTAAGGATTTCCTGCCCTTACACAGGCTTTTCTTAGAGATCTCTTATGGCTACAAATGCTCAGCCAAGGTACCACTTCCCAGCTTGTGAATAAAGACATTTATTATGCACAGGATCATTTTCTTCAGGACACAAGGGTAAGTAAGGAACTAACTGTAACTGACTGTCTATACAAAGTGCCTCCTGGACACACTTTTTTACAGGGAAAAGATTCACCCTCAGTTTTCCTTAACCTCAGTATTGCAAGTTGAGGACAGGAGCAGTGAGTTAAAACAGCCTAATTCAGCAAACTCTGCTTCTGGTAATGGTACATCACAGAGTTAAGACTTATTAGTCAACATAATTCCTGTTATTTCTCAGCAAGGTTCCACCTACACTCACTGTATTCTTAAGTACGAAGCATACACAAACTTTTAGATCACATTTGCATCAGATTCCCACAGGTGTGATCTTGATCCCAACAGCCACAAATCCTCAAAGGTGAAAAAGCTCCAGCACAGGCAAAAAAAACTTCCCAAGTTACCTGCTCTGCTGGAAAGGAGGGACAAAGAACTGGTAGTTCATGTATGTTAATCTGAGCCTGCAGAGACCCAGGATTACAAAGGGGTTTGCTCAGAAATGTTTAGCCTGAAGACTGTTTTGTAAAAGAATATTTGAAGAAGACACATCCAGTGGCATTTTGCTCTAAGATCCAAATGTTCAGATAAAATCACTTGTGATATATAAAACACAGTATGGAATCAAACTCCAGAAATAAACCAAGTGTTTCAAGCAGTTCATGCTTGATATCCCACAGACTTCTCACCACCCTGTGCATGCACTTGCAGGAAGCTGTAGGGAAAGATGGGTCACCCAAAAAGAGGGATAAAATATCAGCCCAGGGTGTGAAACACCAGCTAAGCACTGGAGCTGAAAATTGGATGACACACTCAGGCATGTGATCTGCCCCAGAAGGAGCAGTTACACCCTTATGGCAAAAAGGAAGTGTGGAAGACTTCCCAAGGCCTTATTTCCACTTGTGCACACTTAACCCATCCATGGGCTCCACCAGTGGCCAAGCACTGCCTCTCCTGATGAACTGCCCACCCATCTCACACAACACTCTCTGGACAGACAAAAAGCCTCCAGCACAGTAATTCACAAACTTCTTCTCCTGCAATTGTGGGGTGTGACCTTCCCTTCCCCACTTAGGCTACAGCCAGCAGGAGGGCTGTGATGCCTCCATCCAGCTTCCCCCGTGTTTTGGGGGGAACACAGTAGTCAAGGGCTGTCTGGAACCCTGACCCAGATGTGCTGCTGCTCTGCAAATACCGCTGTCAGTCAACCCCTCACTCCATAAACAGTGCACACTCCAGGGCCTGATGGGCTGCCCTGCAGGGCACTGAGTTGCACACCAGGATCTCCCCTCGAACAGGGACATTTCTCCAGGTTCCTCCTCAGGGATCCCTCACCACAACAGATTCCTGGTTAGGGATTAGGAGCATGCAGGACTTTGAATTCTTAGCCAAGGGATCTACAGGATTGGCTGTGAATATAAAATCCTTTAGACATAAACCACTGACCAAGCCTGGGACTAGGAGTGGATTCAGCTGCACCTGAACCCACCAAGAAGGGGTTTAGAGAGACGTGGGGTCCTTTCTGAACCTCCTGACTCAACAGGAGGGTCCCCCAACCACTTCACCTGACCCTGCTCTCTATGCAGTAAATAACCAAGTGTACCTTGCCATCAAGTCTCATTAAACCACTCTCATACTGACCAACAAACTCTGCTAACTTAGCAGTTTATACCAATGAAGTATATTGCTTTTCTCTTATAGCTGAAGTGCAAAACCACCCTGACAACTGCTGAGTTTCATTCCTGAACATAATCCTGCCTGCCTTGTAGTTCCTTTAAAAAAATCAATTTCCAGACAGAAAGCAGGTGCACATTACACACAGGGCGCTTTAGATGTTTTGATGAAAACTCTCAAACACAGATTTCACAAAAGCATCTCTGTCCCCATTTTCCTGAAGAAAGTGCATAGAGTAGGGAAGCTCTGAAATAGAAGCAGATCCTTTTATCTCCCTACACCAGCTCTGTTTGCCAGCAATGATAGCTCTAAAGCAGGATTTCTCCAGGAGAATTACGGCATCACACTTGAAGGACAATTCTGCAAAGCAATCCCTTCTAGCAACCTTAAAATGAGACTGAGGGCTGGAAAGTGGAGTTTACTTCACAAGGACATTACCCTTCCTCTGCAGGAGGCTCAGCAGAGGAGCTAAGCTCACATCCTTCCATGCAGGAGGATCAAGTCCTTACCTTAAACTCATCAAGCACAGGGTTGATGCCCACAGTGGGGAGTTCTGCTTTGAAAGCAAAGTTCCATTGCTTATGTTTGAAGATGTACAGGTGCCTAGGCATCAAGAAACTGTCTCCTTGAATGGCACAGAGCACCTCTGTGCCACCAGGGATAGCAAGCTCTGAGCAGCACTGACCTTCCAAACCAAACTCAGGCAAACTGCATCCCTACAGGCACACACAGTAACGAAAACCCTCTGCAGGGCACACACCTTACAGCTCAGCCTCCAATTCAAACTCACAACCCCAAAATTACCACATCCCCAAACCCCCTGTAAGTGCAAATTCCTGAGCCCAGTCCCACAGCACAGCAGATCTGCTCACCAGGTACAGCAAACGGTACAGGGAGTCCCCGTCCCTGCCAGCGCCCTCGTTCCTGAGCTTACGGCTCACCCTCCACGGAGCCGACATCGCTGGGAAGGCAGCACCGCCAGGCTGTCACTCATCCAGCAGGAACATCCCAGTGCTGCACATACTCAGCTGATCCAAAGGGCTTTCCCACTGCAGACAGACCCCCTGTGCTCCCTCCTTGGCTCGGATCACTGAGGCAGTTCCAGGGCAGTGCCCATCCCTCTCCCAGCACAGCCTTCCCACAGGTGTCATTGGCCCCACACTCACATCAGTGGGAATTCAGAGCCAGGCTCAGGGAAGGGAGACCTCAGTGCTGCCTTCGCAGGGAAACTTCAGCAGAGAGGCTGAAATGCAGCAGAGCCACAAAGGCAGCCTGGGAATATCAATGTCTGTTGCCTGTGGCAGAGCAGGAGCCGACTGGCTACAAATGGAGCTGCTGAGGAATATTAAACATCTGAAGGGACAGAATTAAAGAACTTAAAAGAGCCACTGGAAAAGCGAGCCCTCAAATCCCTGTTTTAATCCTTTCACGTTTATTTTGCAACACATTGAAGGTTTGGAGACTTAATTCTGGTCTTGAATAATGCTGCAGAGAGCAGACGACCTACTTTCTTGGAAAAAAATCCCTCTGAATGGTGTAAGCATGTGCACACACAGCCCATCACAACAGCTCCCCTGAGCACCAGGGCTGGGAGGTAATTAGCCTTTAATGCAAGAGCCAGATGTCTTTAATTACAAACAGGAAGGAATGAGTGTCCTGCAGTATTTTAACTGGGGACACCCGTTAAAGCACATCCCCAGTAAATTCAAAGCCCCATGACCTGAAAAAATACACCCAAAGACTGATTTTGAGATGCAACATAACACCTGTCTTAGCCTTTGGTAACATGCAGTGTTAAGAACTCACACATATCCTCAGTTTTCAGGGTGTCTCCTTTGAACCTTGATTTATTCTACAGTTTGGGAAAGAGCAAACAACCAGCTCACCTCAGAGGAAAGTAACCATTGAAGAATTTATCATGGTATGAAATGTTCCTGCTATTCTGTTGAATAGAGATTGCCAGAGGAGCATCCCCTGGATTTCACAAACAGCCTGAAATTTCAGTTCACAGGATAGATGAAAACAAACCTGAAGGGGTGGCAGAGAGCAGGCTCTGCTTTCCCCCACTCTTCTCCCTCCCAGCTCTCTCCCCCACTTGGCTCCCACATGAAATGGGGAGAGAAAGGAAAGCCAGAAACCCACCCCAGAGCAAAGCAACCTGCAGAGAAACTAAAGGCCACTGCCAGTTCCATGACCTCGAGGGTTGTACCCAGAACGCTCCCTGCTAGAATTCACATAGATTTCAACTCCAGATAACAGGGTGAAATTAGATAGGGGGTGAGTCCAGAGAGAACAACAGCTATCCCACACCACTGATACCTCAACCCAGCCTGGTTTCTAGTATTTTATCAGAACAATTCTACAGACACATCATTTTATCTTATTATATATAATATACATATGTAATTATTACTTTGACAATAGTGACAGAAGCAAATTCCACATTATCAGCCCTTTAGGATACACACAAAGGAAGCTCTTCAGAAAATGGAGGAATCCTCAGAGCTACTGCTGTACCCTCCAAATCCTTCACCACCACCGCCACCACCAGCTTGGAGGCTTTTGCAGATTAAGAAACAAATGCACCACTACTAAGGAAACACACACCCACGTGCACACATGCTGGGCTGGGGGAAGGGACAGAGAGGAGGAGGGAGGAGGAGGAGGAGGAAGAGGAGTAGGGAAGACACATCAAAGACACGTCCATCCACCTGTCACCTGCATGAGAAAGGTCCCAAGGAGCCCCAAGTCCCCGGTTTGGGCAGGATTTGCTCGCGCTTACCTTCACACAAAGCCCGTGCTGGGAGAGCGGAGGGAGCAGAGCTGCGGCGCTGCCTTCCTCTGCTTTGCTATGAATTATTAATGCTCCCCTAGGAGCGCTCAGGGAAGCTGGGAGCTGTCCTCCTCTGCAGCCCTGGGCTTGGCAGGAGGCAGCCCTGCCCCAGGAGCATGGTATCTCACAGCAAAACACCCCAACCAAAGGCTGCTTTGGGATCTTTAATGCTGCCTCTGAGCTGAAAGAAGGGGGACTCTGTTTGGCTGGGAGGCTCCAAAGCAGGTAAAATGGATTTCCTCTGCTGCCCAGGGGTGAATGGGGAAGAGCCCCTGCCCTGTTTTAGCCAAGAAGGGCAGAAAACTAGAGGAAGTCTGCCCCAAACTCCACCATCCAAGGGAGACTGGAAGCTGCGGCCAGAACACTGATAAAGGGGAACGTGCCCTTCCTGGTGGTAGGAGGGCACAGCCTTTCCCTTCCCACGTACAGAAATAACCCCTGTAAAACAGCACTGAGGACATCAGCTTAATCTTCTGTGCCATAATCCCAGGAGCATGGAAAGGTGTGGGAGTGCACAGACAGGAAAACACCTTTGTTTTTCCCCTCACTGTACCAGCCTGGTGGTGGCTTCCCATGGAAAAACACATGTTGCAGCATCCTTGCTTCCCATGAAATCAGCTTTCCCAAGCACACAAAAGAGCAAAGAGATTAGAAAAACCCTCCTGCTGATTGAGCTTTTTTTCCCCTCCCCCCTCTACCATATACAGGAATTACCTACAGGCATTGCAGAATAACTGGGGGGGTTCTGTAGTTTACATTAAAGAGGAACCAGCAAGGAAGCTCAGTGAGTACAGAGCTCAGGGACAGCAGCATCCCTGAGTTGGCCAAATTGACTACATGGCATATGTATATGTGTTCTTTTTCTAATAACAGACCATTTCAAGCAGTTTGTCCCATAACAAACAGAGCACTAAGTAAAATGCCTCAATCCCCTCTGCATCACACAAATACAGTGACATATTTCTGTATTTCAAAAGAAAACTCAGTGATGTCAACATTTCATATACACAGAAACAGACACTCCTGTCCTTGGAAACCAAGCTCCTTGGAGTCAGGAGTTACTTTTCCACGATGTGAATATTAAGCATTAAAGCTGCTAAGGTGAATTTCTCAGTTTAACTAAATCTGCTGAGCTGCAGAGCTAATCTGTAATCCTCACGCCCTCCCTGAGGCACTGCAGCTCCCAGGATGCAAAATGGAACCCCACAGCCTGTGGAGCAGCTCGGAAATAGAAAGCCATGGGAGGCACAGCGAGAACATTCATCCCCCCAGCAGCCATGTGTTCTGCTCAGTGCTCTGCCACAGCTCTGTCAAACACCAGAGAGTATGAAAAGCCCAAATATTTACAGTTAAAAATCCCCAAGCATCAACAAACAGTTCCACTCGCTGAAGAAGAAATTGTTTGTACTTTGAAGAAGAAATTATTTGTACTTTGAAGAAGAAATTATTTGTACTTACAAGAAAAAGTTCTGTAATAAACCTGGAAACAAGCTGTAGGAGTAACCACCTTCTCTGCATGCATTTCATGCATTGGAATGTTTTCTCTTATCTGACTTCCACTGCCTGGCTATGAAAGACAAAACTACAGGCTAGAGGACAGAAGGGGTCAGGAAACCAGAGGCCAAGGTCTTTTCCTTCCTTTCTCTACCATAGAATAGCACAGGGACCAGCTCACAGCTCACTATAGCACATCTTAGTTAAAATAAGAGCTTGAGAGAAGACATGCACAGAGAGATCTGATTCTCATGAGATCATTAACTGTGTAGAAAAATAGCTGTATGCTGTCACCTTCACTTATGCAACAAATACCTAAAAGCAATCAGCACCTTCAAGATAATTTCACTGGATTTTGCCTCAAAACCACTAAACATCACACCTACTGTTGTGTAAAACTCCCCAGCAATGAGGGAGCTGCCAACCACTGTGAAACCATCCCTTAATAGATGCCAATTAGAAACCATTTGCACAAGCTCTTAGCTATAATTGCAGAGTTTTAATTCAGTTTAAGGTAGATGATCAGTTTGCATTTAAAAACCAGCATGTGTGCTATGCTGTTGCTTTAAGAAAATACAGTTTAACTTACATTCCTCCCATGCCAATAAATCAAGGAAGAGTAAGAAAGCCTAATAACCCACATGATCTTTTGGTTGAGCAGAGCTGCTCTAGTGCGGCAGATGATGAACCAGCCTGTTTAAAAACTGTGTGGGGACATCTCTCACAAGACACTGAGGGTGTGAACTGACACCAGAAAAAGGGCACAAGTCTTGCTTAAGAGGGAGCGAGTGATGTGCCATAATCAAAGCTGTAATTTGTTCCATTCAAGATCATCCATAGACACCTTGAAAGGAAGGTGATAAGATTAACAAAGGATGGAGTGTTAAGACATAGCACGGCCTTCTTTTGCGGTATCTTCAAGGGCCCACCTCACCTCAGGGCATCTGCATCACACCCCCCCCAATAGACTGACTATTAGTCACACAAACACCTGGAGAAGAAGAAAAAGATATAAAAGAAGTGCAGTTTAACTGCATCTTGGGGAGAAAAATTTTCCACCTCTGGGAGGGCAACCTGAGAGCTCCCCTGTCTCCCCCATTCCATCAACATTGCAGGGGTAAGTCACAGAATTCTTACTTTATTTTTCTTACACCTTATTATTTGTAATTTGCTATAGCTCGCTGGGTGTATGTGTGTTAATGGGAAGCGGCTCTATTTTTCCTGTTGCTTTTCTTTTGGGTTATTGAGTGTGTTTACTGGTGGTGTTGAACTGTTGTGTTTCTGT
>JAWWEV010000001.1:726915-741997 GCA_035583235.1 Hafferia zeledoni
TTTCTCCAGGCTGAGCCCCCCCAGCTCCCTCAGCTGCTGCTCCAGCCCCTTCCCAGCTCCATTCCCTGCCCTGCACAGCTCCAGCCTCTCAATGTCTTTCTTGAAGTGAAGGAACTCTGTTGCTTCTCTTTCCATTCCAGCTAGGGAATAAATTGCCAAATACAGGAAAATCTACGCTGAATGTCATTCAGTGCAATCCCTCTCCTTGGGAAAAATGCAGATTCATTGAAACTTTCCCTGTACCAACTGTATTGTGGCCACTTTCCACCCTCCCCAGGCCAGGAGCTGAGTCAGACGCTTGTGCTCGAGGAATCCCTTGGGAATAAACTGGAGTTTCCACAGGCAGGTAAATGAATTGTGTGCTCAGGGCCACCAGGAGTTCAGTACCACCATCCTCACTCCGGCAGAGGGCGCAGCTGCACCGCGGGAATTTTGGGATGAAAAATTTAATTCTAATCCCAAACCCCTCCGGTGGCTGCAGCAGGAAATGCTCCAGGAACTGTTAAATAAAGCACTGAATGAGAACAGGATTTTTTACTGAAATTATCTGCCTGCCTCATGAAAATAACCCTGAAGAAATTAAGGTTATTGTTGGCCTCAGCTTGTTCTGAAATCCGAATTACTTATCCCAAGGGGACCTGTGACAGGACAAGGATGGAATAAAAAATAGTGGCCATCCCTACAGTGCAATGGAAGTTTCTTTCAGCTTTATTTATATCACAGATTTCAGCATGTGTAACTTCAGCCTCTGGCTGCTTTCTGACCAACACAATAACAAATCCTTAAAAACACCTGGGTGCTTCCTATCTAGAATGTAGCCATCCCAAACAGGGATGCACCTTCTTTTTTAGCCTTTCTCCATGGTGATTTATACACAGTTATCCCTGCAAAGTTACCCCTCAGGCCAAAGGTCTCCAAAATACAGGGGGCATGCAAAGCCTAAACCTCAGAAATTCTATCCCTGAGTTAAAAAAAAAGGGAGTGAATTGTGGGAAGACCACAAATATGGTACTACTCCCATTCCCAAATCCCTTTCTAATTGCAAAATACCTTCTTGATGATTTGGGGCAGATCCAATGCTGTGTTTCCAGGTTTCAGTCTCTCACTGCCTGGACTGAGGGGAGCAGAGTGGGGAGACAAAACATTCCTCATGGGAAGGAGGGACAGATCTCCCAGAGCCTTGTAGGCAACCAGGAAAACATTCTGCAGGGCTCCAGACAGAATGAGAGCTAATCCTCCCCAGCCAAATTTATGCAGGAGGGAAGACTGAGAGCCAGGAAAAGCAGTAAGAGATGAAAGGAACAAAACTTGTGGCTCTGCAAGCCCAATGCAGCACAAATTCCATGGGGGACGTGTATATCATACCCAGGATGATACTTTTCACATCAGTCAGAGATATAAAATCCCAGGTCATCTCAAGAATAACCTGTGAAGTAAACACAGTGAAGCAACTGCAGCCCCAGAGCTGATTTGCAGCCCCAGCCTCAGCATGTACAGGGGAGTTCCAGATGATGAAAGAGCTGCAGGAGATGTTGGATTTAACAGGAGCACTGGCAGTCACTTCAGGGTGGTCGACTCCCAGAAACACAGCCCTGCTTTGCTCCTGAAGACCTCACACTGAGCAGCAAAGCAACAGGAAAGCTTCCTTTAAAAAAATGTACAGCATTTCAGCAGCATCTTCCTGTTGAAACTACACAACATGATTTGCCTCATACCCTTTGCTCCCTTCACAGCTGATGAAGAATTACTGGTGAGGAAGATAAAAATAAGACATCAGCATGATGAGTTGACTAGATCCCGGATTTCTGGAGCATGGATGTGCCTACAGGTGATGTGTATCTGCTGGCACTCTGGCCCACCAGTGTTTCACCCCCCTGATGAAAGGGAAACTACACTGCTTCAGGACCAGAGACAAAATCTGTGGGCTATAAAAAAAAACATTCAACAGAAATCACAGAGCTGATGTGCCTGGCCAGCCAAACTGCCTGGAATCAACAGGGACACAAATAAATAGGTCAGTGGGTATTTCATACTTGACTGCCCTCTGTAAGAAGCTGCACAGCCAAGATAAAAACCTAAGATACAGCCCCAGTGTCCCAAATAAAAGCACAGTCCCCATTTTAAAATTTCATGTGGGTCCCATTTTAGGTAATGAATCCCTGACAAAGCACAGGGGCAGAAGAAGAAAGGCTTCAGTAAAGCACCCAAATAGAGGGAAATGGGTGGGGAAGATCAAAACACCTGCCTCCCAACTGCACACTTGGGTGCAGATCCTTGATGTCCCTCCCTTCACCTCAGGCTAAGCCATCCCAAATGAGAGCACTGGGGGTGTTTAGTTTAGTCCATCAGCCTTGTCCTACATCTTCACTTTGTATGGAACATGCAGGGATACCTGGACACATTTGGCAAACCCTCACCCTCAGCAAGGGAAAGGGCCCTCAAAGACCCTCAGAACAGTGACCCAGAGAACTAACAGTGGCAGAGAAACTGCTTGTTGAGACCTTGTGTTACCGAATGTCACTGCTGTGCCTCCATGTAGTGATTTCCACCACACTGTGCAAACACAGGAGTCCCAGTTCTCAGGAAAGACACTCATGGCAGTGACAAGTTAAGGAATGAGGACTCAGTGGGGTTTCAGTGAAAAGCACAGGCAAGGATGAGAGGCTGGAGCCTGTGAAGAGCTGGTGTTACGTAGAGAATGGGGGCACCTTGTGGCCAGCTATAAAAATGTGCACGACTACCTCGACGTTTTTCAGCACAAAAGCCTAATTGGGAAAACTGCCATGAAAATTAAAAGGAGAAAATGTCCTGAAAACGTTTAATTTCAACTGCCTTTGGGGGTTTAGCCCACATTCTTACATTGCTTTTATCAGGCCGCTCAGAGGGATCTTCACTAAGCTGTTTTGGAGCTCTCTTGTTCCTGCTATTGCACTTGCTGTATCCCAATCCCAAAGCCAGCTTAGCTTCCAGCTTTCCCTTTCCCCACTACATGTTCCCATCAGCTAAACAGTGGCGGTTTTGCTAGATCACTTTCAGGAAATATTACAGAATCCCAGAATCACTGAGGTTGGAAAAGACCTCTGAGATCACTGACCAAACCTTTGACTGATCCCCACCTTGTCCCCCAGCCCAGAGCCCTGAGTGCCATGTCCAGTCATTCCTTGGACACCTCCAGGGATGGGGAGCCACCACCTCCCTGGGCAGCCCCTTTTGATGTCTAACAACTCTTTTCATGAAGAAATTACCCCTGATATCGAACTGAACCTCCCCTGGTGCAGTTTGAGGATATTTCCTCTTGTCCTGTCAAATAACAGGATTCAAACAGCAGGTTTTTAAGGAAAACCAGAGCACTATCCAGAAATGTTGCAGGCAGGGAACTCATCCCAGAAGCCCCTACACCAGGTGACTGCAGCAACTGGACATGTTATGGGAGAAGGCTGATTTAACATCAGGGAAGTGCATCAACAGCCCTGCTCCAGCTTTGTATTCCAAATCCTCCCCAAAACAATTACTTTGACATTTCTGAAACCTTTGTATCAGGAAAAAAATAAAAACCAAAGTGTTTTGACGTATCCAGATGCCATTTAGTTTTGGCTGAAAGTCAGGATTTACCTCAGCACACAGCAGTTTTGATTAGCTAGAAACAACTTCATTTTGGCAATTCCATTTATTTTCCCTGCATTTTAAGTTATTCCAAAAAAACTGAAGCAAGAAGATACTTCTGCACTGAAGTACAGGGGGCATTTAGAAGCTGGGCAAGTAACACTTGACTAAGCAGGCAGGTCAGAGCAGACACAGTGTAGGAGCTTTCCTGTTATCCCAGTGCAATTCCCAGCACTGCTGCCTTAGGTAGTACTGGCTAATAACAGCCAAGGAGGCAATCCTGCTCCTCCTCTACCATTTCTCTTACCCAGCCATCCCCTCAGTCCTATCCCTCATCACAGAGAGCAGAGATCAGAGCTGCAGACCCCAGTGAGGTCCAACCTCAGGCTCCTCTTCTCCAGCTGAACATTCCAAGTGCCCTCAGCTGTTCCTTGTATGGCCCCTCCAGACCTTTTACCATCCTCATGTCTCTCCTTTGGACACCCTCCAACAGCTTTAGACCTTTCTCATACTGTTCTGCCCAAAACTGCACACAGAATGGTTATACTCTCTTCCTTCCCTTGACATATGTGTATCCCAGAGGTAAAGGCACCTCCTGAGCTGCACCGAAGTGAGAAATTATTTCTGTGACTGTGGGCACAGCTGGAGGATTTGGTGATGATGGATGTGTCCCAACCTGAGTGTGGACACAGCCACCCTTCACTCACAGCTCTGCCCCCTGTATTACCTGCCCAGACTGCAATCCCCCTCCCTTCCCAAGTGGAATTCACCCACAGGGATCAGTGGGGCTACACCAGCACACAGAAACACGACTGCTCCTCCTGGCCATTCCCACACTGCCCCCAGTACCTTGGCTGCCCCCAGCAAGGAGCAGGGAGCTGTCACTCGGCTCAGGGGGGTTCTCCAGGTGGCGTGGGGGCGGCTGCCCCAGTCTGTGCCCCTCCTCGACGTCGGGGTGGGTGCGCACGGTGAGCCAGAGCGTGGGCTGCACCAGGGCATCCTTCAGCAGCGCTGAGTCCAGCTCCTCAGCAGCTCTCCTGTTGATCTCCACCACTTCATCACCAGCTTTCAGGCCTGCCACACACAGAGAACAGGTAAGATTTGCACAGCAATGCTCCCCACAGACATCAAGGAGCTCAGCTGGGTGTTTATGAAGTGCCAGTGCCTGTCTAGACATAAAGCAGTAATTTATGACTGCAAATCATGGTGGAATTGGATGGACTTCTGGGAGATCTGTTGTCTTGCTGGTATTCCACTACCATCCCGTTCCCAGGACATTCCTCACAACACACCAGCGACAAGATATCCCCTTTCTCTTGCAGGGCACAGTGCAAGGGAAGAGCTGCTGTGCCACACACCACCCTACACAACACATCACTCCTAAATAAATAGATACAGAAGTTCGGTCAGACAGGATGGGGCAAGGATGGTGCACAGCTGGGCTGGCTCGATTCTTGCTTTCAACTTTCTATAGAAGCAAAGGCTTTTATCTGGAGTGGTCACCTACCTGCACATGGAGGAGGGAAAACACGTCCCACCCTGCCAAGGTGCAGAACTTCATGTCCCCAGGCCTACCAGTCCCACCACAGCCTCCCCTCTGGCCCTTCCTCAATCCCATGCTAGCACATGGAACTTCAAAAGGCAAATCTGAGTAAGTTAGTCATGCTTTTTCTCCAGCCTGATTTCAGGAGTTATTTATAGCAGCAGCGCCCAAGGGAAAAGGGGATCTGCGGAGGAAACAGCTGACTCCTGCACATCCAGGGGCAAGGCAGCGATGCTGATGGACAACATGCAGCCCTCTGAGGGACACAGGGAACCTGACCTTCCCCACGGCCACCCAGGCCCAGCTGCACCAGGGTTTAATCCCAAACAAACTTCAGGGTCAGGTGGGCAGCAGCAAGCCAGGCACACCAAGTGCTGACAGCCCCAGATGTTGGATCATCCTGGTCACTGTCCTGGCATTTACAGGGATGAGAGATGGAATTTATAGGTCCAAGGTGACCTGCCCTCATGCAGGACACCTTGTCCAGTCCTCTGGCAGGGTGAGGCTTGCCACCTTTAAAGCCTGGATGTGAGCAGAGCTCAGCTGCATCCTCCAAGAAACACAGTACCTACCCACATTCATGAAAAAACATGTAAGGGAGGAGATCAAAGGGTTTCAGCCTTCTCTAGGAAAATGCAGATCTTTCTAAATACATGTAATTGTGCCCAGAAACTGTAGTGTGGTGTGTGGTTTGAGAGAGAATGGAATGAACTAGATAGAATAGCTGCAAAATAAATGGACTGTAAAATCATATTTGAAAGAAGGACAAAACAAGGCAAGTCAAGCATTTTGCATTATTTAATTTATTCTACTTAGTGATTCTGTGGCACAATAGTAGCAGACTAATAGGCCTGCAACCATAAACATTGCATCTGGGGCTTCATTTACTCTTTGCAAACCTTCTTTTGAATTATCTGGGATAAAGCATCATGTCTATCTCAGTACAATAAAAAACCTCAAATTCCAACAATAGAATGTCTTGCTAACACACACCAACAGAAGAAACATGAAGACAAATCATAACAATTACTGGGAGAAAATAAAGTTTTCTAATTGGAAAAAAGATTGAGAATGAAATGCTGTATCTCATCTAGTGAGAGTCACTGTAAGAAGTGCAGTCAGACATGCATGTAAATAATGGGAGGCAGAGAGTCTTCCCCCCTGCTTTCTGTGAACTCAGAACTTTTCACAATATCCTGCCGAGTGCTGTTCATACAGAAGAGGCTTTTCAGATCAGTTCTGAAGAGCAACATATCCCTGAGTTTCCATCAGATGTTCTAGCACTCCAGCCCCACAGGAGGCAGTCTGTGTTCACACATTCATTTAAATTGTTCTTCAAACAGTGACTAAAAGCAACCCAGGGAAGTCCTGCTGAAACCACTCTCACCATCACATTTGCTTTGCCCCCACAGGAAGCCCCCAGGGTTTCACTTCCCTGTGCAGGCTGGCAGAGAGCCCCCCTAGACCCTGCTCAGGGCTCTCTGGCAGGATATCCATCCTGTCAGCCAGGGAACTGAGTGGGGCCAACCCAGGGTAACAAGAGACAGGAAAGAGAAGGATGGGCTTATCAAGCTCACCAGACACACAGAGCAGCCTCCAGAACCACCTACAGGGTTTTCTGAAGGTGGGGTTAGAGGCCACAGCAGGGTGACACTGCAGGCTGTTCCCCATGCCCTGACCACTGCTTCCTCCTTCCCCATGTCTGCCTGCACTGTGCCCCTTCTGCCCCTCGCTCCCTGCCCCACAAACCAGCCCCAACTGCCAGGGGCTCACAAAAACTGCCACAGTTCTCTATCAAGACACGGAGCTGGGCTGGCTCAGAGTCAGCACCAGGCCAAGAAGCGGAGCAAACCAGCTTTTGGAACAGCTTTTGGCAACTTCCATCTGCTGAGTAAGCTCTGAAAGTCCATGTAACCTCTTGCCAAGAAAACCCTGAAGGTGTTTTTGAGGACTCTGCGTACGCCCATGGGTTGAAGAGATGAAAGTCTTCTCACCCCTCATGCTCCCCATGTTCTACTCCAAAACCTGTTTAGTTTTCAGTGCCCAGCTCCCTGAGCAACCCATCACATGCAGCACCACTGGCACATCAGGAATGGCAATGAATAGGAAAAGCAGGGAGGGCATGGCAGTGTCAGGGTTGGCCTCAGCTTGGATGAGCTGCAGTTAAACCATACCCTGCTCTGCCCTGGGATGAGCTGCAGCTAAACCATACCCTGCTCTGCCCTGGGATGAGCTGCAGCTAAACCATACCCTGCTCTGCCCTGGGATGAGCTACAGTTAAACCATACCCTGCTCTGCCCTGGCATGAGCTGCAGTTAAACCATACCCTGCTCTGCCCTGCCATGAGCTGGCAGCCTGGTGAGCCCTGCTGGTCCAAGCACTGCCATGCTTACTGTACAGGCTGGAAGCAGAACTAGAGACAGCAATCCCAGCCACAGGGAGCACTATGATCCTTCTGCTGTATTTGTGACTGACTTGAAAGGGCCTCTGCTCCTCTTTTGGGCAGGAAGGGACATGCTGACCCTGCTACTCATGCAACAGCTCCAAACTGAGAGGCTGACTGTGCAGCACAGCTGGCCCAAGAGCAGAACAGCCCTGCATGCAGCACCAATGATTGCTCTGGGACTGGGTTGGAGTGCATCCAGCACCAAAGGTTCTCCCTGGTTGCTTTGGGACTGGGTTGGTGTTGTTTGCAAAGCTCCTATCCCTACAAGCTCATAGTCTATACCAGAATTAAACAGTAACAAAACCAGTTGGAGAGGTGTTTTACCTTTTTTGAAAGCAAGGCCTGTCTCCTTGACGCTGTTCACATAGAGCCGGCGAACCCCTTCTTCTTCCACGGAGGACAGAGAGAAACCTGGGGAGACACCCAGACAGCTGGTCAGGAAAAGCCTGTCCCAACAACCACACACACTGCAGCTCAGGCTGTGCTGTCCCTGCAGCCAGCAGTGGGGAATCCTTCCCTTCCCTTTTCCCTTAAACCTCTGCAGATGTTACAGGAAAGTTAAACAATGAAAGTGGCTTGAATAAAAACCTGAATTTCTGAGTTTAAATACAAATCAACTGCAGCTTCATTTGAGGCTACCACAGCTGCAAACCATTGGAACAGACTTCCAATTCTCTTGCCACAAAAGGTCTCTTCAGGAAGTGTTGGTGCCTGCAGACAAAAGCTGCCCAGAGCTGTGGTTTGGGACACACACCGAGAGCAGCTGGGAATGGGAGAGCCGTGGCTGATGTGCCACCCTGATCTCAGAGCAGGCACAACCCCTCCTGCTAAAGCACAATGCTGACTTCTACTTTTTCACATTCCTGGGCTGGGCAAGTTGATAAAAATGCTACTTTCCCTGCTCCCCTCACTTTCTTTTCAGCTGCTTATGGCACAGCCTGGTTTTGGCCAGGTCTCAGCTCAGCACACGTTTTGTGCTTCACAAGAGACCCCCCAGAACACCCTTTGGGGGATGTGCTGACACAGCCTGAATTTACACAGTGCAAATGGCACTGTCACGTTTTGTTTGGGTGACTTTCCTGCCATTTGTGTGTGACACTGCAAGATAACAACGTGTAAAGGAAATACAACATGCCTAGCTAAATTTGGGTTGTTTATTTACTGTTGAGATCTATCTAAGGCAGAACATTTGCCTTTCTGAAACTTCATTACTCCCTAAATGAGTGCAGGCAACCATTTGCTCTCTCTTTTTTCCTGACTAGAAAAACATTTACAAACCTCTGGGGGGAGTCCCTTGTTTGACATGGAATCAGCCACCAGCCAAGAGATGCAGATGTGATGAGAGTCTATTCTGACTTCAGGACTCCCTACAAGTTGATCCTTATGGCTGAGAGTTACTTTTTTAATCCCTTATTTAAAAAAGGAAGAAGAAAGGAGGGGGAAGAACGTGGCAGCCTAGAAGTGAGAAGCATATGGCCTTCCATGACTTACTGAGCTACTTGGAACCTGTGTGTGAGCTCCTCAGGCTGAATCCACTGAAATTTGTGAAGCTCACTCAACACACCAGCTTTGGCAGAGAGAAAAACCCTCGACTAACAGAGCAGCTGTAAAATATAGTAGTTATTGGTTGTCATCACCACAAAGCCTACCTGGAAAACCCTTATCCAGAAGCATAGCAGAGCATGCCCAAGACTGCAGTTTGAGTCAGCACAAAGGATCAGCTCCCATTACCATCACTCTTGTGCAACTGAAATGCTGGTTGGGAGCCAAACACCACACAGTTAAAACCAGGCTGAGCTGCAGCTCACTGGGGCTTAACTGTGAGGAGATCAGGACACCCAAGCAGTTCCAGGTTCCACCTCTCTTGTGGGGAAAGGCTGAGAGAGTTGGGATTGTTCAGCCTGGAGAAGAGAAGGTGACCTAATTGCAGCCTTCCAGGACCTGAAGGGAGACAACAAGAAAGATGGAGAGAGACTATTTACAAGGGCCTGGAGGGACAGGACAAGGGGAATGGCTTCAAACTGCCACAGGGCAGGGTTAGGTGGGATATTGGGAAGGAATTATTGGCTGTGAGGGTGGTGAGGCCCCTGGCACAGGCTGGGCAGAGAAGCTGTGGCTGCCCCATTCCTGGAAGTGTCCAAGGCCAGGTTGGACAAGGCTTGGAGCAACCTGGGATAGTGGAAGGCGTCCATGGCAGGGGGTGGGACTGGATGAGCCTTAAAGGTCCCTTCCAACCCAAGGCATTCTGTGATTCTAAGATTCCTCTGTGAGAAGATCTTTGCCTCCTCCAATCTCACAAGTTCAAATGCACATGTAGTTGCTTCTTAATTCATCTTGCAGTCCTGCCCATAAATCCTGAGCAGTTATTCCTGGCAGAAAGGGTGCAAGGAGCAATTCCATACATTGTGATCACCATTAAGGGATGAGAGAGCAACTGGCAACAGCCTGGAAATGGTCATCTCAGAAATACACTTAACCCCTCCCAGAGAGGGTATGTGACCCTCCCCAGAGTGTGGATAAACTGCTTTATTTCCACGGTTGTGGCAGTGGCTGGACCTCAAACACAGTTTGAAGCAGCAGCAGCAGCACAGCTGTCTCAGCAGTGGCAGTGCTTTCAGTGCCACCCAGATGAGAAACACCTCAGCCAACTGTGGTCTGTGTACAAGTGGGTGTGCAGTTTGTAGGTGCACATGTGTAGCAGGAATGCAGAGCTTCCATCTGGCTGAATTCCACAGGGGCTCCACAAAAACACGTGTTGGCATCGCGGGGGAGGAAGGGCAGGAGTGGGTGGCAGCAACAGCGATTGCATAAGCTGGCATTGCTGCCAAAAACATTAGCATCAAACTGTGCATGGACTCTGAAACACAGGTGGGAAGAGATGGGTGGTGACCCAGACAGAGCCTTCTCTGCTCTGCAAAGTTTTGATGACAGCAGAACAAAAGTGTGCAGCTCTGAGCTCTGAGTGCACGTGGCCTCAGCGACCCAGCACAAAACCTGAGCAGATCCACCTCCAGGTGATCCCCTCAGCCCCCTGAGAGAGCCAGCAGCTGATAAACAAGCCAGCACATTCCTGGGACTTACAGGAGCTGGAAGCCACAGGTCCTTACTGCTGGTGCACCCTGATTTCTGCCCACACAGCCTTGGCAAAGAGGGTACCAGCAAAAGGGGCAGGGCATCAGCAACAGCATCCCACTGAGAGATGTAACACTGGCAAGGTCCAAAACACTGGCCACACAATTCAGGAGTGCCTCTTAACACACTGGTGGGAGTAGAAACACTACAAAATATTCCCAGGTGAGCTTGCCCTGAAACATGGAGCAACATGATCCTTAAGGTCCCTTCCAAGCCAAAGCATTCCAGGATTGCATGATTTCAGCACCAGCTTGTCACTGGATAACACACAGTACTGCCTTTATGAGAAAATACAGACTAGGGAAATTCTTCTGCCATTTAGAGGCAAAGTAAGTTTTGCCATTTTCTCCCCCTGAGAGCAAAGCCAGCTTTTTTGGGGTGCTTTCAGTATTCCCTCCACCTGGCAGGGTCAGAGCCACATTCCACACCTCACACAGCTGATCTCATTTCTCAGGACATGACAGTGCATTTCACATTTATCACTTAATAAAAAAGAAGAAAAAGAAATAAACAGGAAATGCTACAACACCCCCAATTCTCACAGTGCTTTCAGGCACACCATAATTACCAAACCTGGGGCCACCCCTCTGCTGGTTAATATTTCTTTCTTAGGCCTTCAATATTCAAGCTGCAGTCAGTGCCACTGCTTTGTAGCAGAGCTCAATATTCAAATGGCCTGCAGCTCTATAATAAGCAGTTTGGGGACTCAAAATTATTCAAGTCATTAAAACAGAATATTTAGATAAAGAGCAAGAAGATGCAGATTGGCTGCCCACAGGGAGGGTGCACAGAGAAATTTAAAACACACCCCAGGACTGTAGTGCCAGAGCAAAGGGCAAACTGGCCAGGCTGGAGGGCTGCAACCTGAAATACTGGAGAGCCAAAAGAAGGATGAACAACCCTACATGAAGATGAGAGATTGTGCTGAAATTACACAGGGAGGACTTCCCTGCTTTGTGTGTCACACACTGATCTGTAGCATGTGTCAGATTCCAGCTCTGGGCACCCATGGGACATCCTTGAGGGCTGGGGCCAGGCTCTCCCAGCCTCAGGAATGTTGGGGCAAGGCAGGAACCCACCGTGTGTGGCCATGGCAGGTGGGCAAAGAGGTGGAAAGCCTGTTCTGGGACAGCCACAAACCTTGAGATGCCTCCCACCCACAGGGATGCTCCCAGCTGTGTCCCTGCTGTGCTGCTGGGGGGAAGGAGGGGAAGGTGGGAAAGGTGGAAGGAGTGGGGAAGGGAGGGGGAAAGGTGGAAGGAGACAGGGGTGGGAAAGGGGGAAGGAGGGCAGGGGTGGGAAAGGGGGAAGGAGACAGAGGTGGGAAGCCCCCCACCCTGTTGGCACTGCTCGAAGCCCCAGCCCCACAGCAGGGCCCCTGTGATGGCACTCGTGTGAGAGGTGACAGCTGGCACAGGATGCTGTTTGCCACCTACACCTTCTGTGGGTGGTGTTTTGGAGAAAGCACAAGAACAAACAAACATTTGTCCTTTCTGCCAGCATAGCTCTCGTCAGAGAGCTGCACATCCTCCAGCTCCAGCACCAGGAAAAGCCACGCTTGGTGCAGCACAAACAAACTGTCCTGCTCCAGGGCAGGTGGGTGATTTCTGTGCAGGCTCAGGAATCAGATGTGCTCTTCCCTCTGTGCTCAACAGACCCTTCAGGTATATCAATGAATAACACACAGCAACCTTGCTCACACTGGAATGACTTGGGAGAAGGAGAAAAACAAGCCATGGAGAAACTCACCATAAATATCAGAGGATGCATCAGACTTCTCAATTTGAATGTGCTGTGTAATTTTCTGACAGATTTCTATCTCTTTGTACAGCTGAAGAAAAGAAACAAACACGAAAATATGTTACCGTGGGAGGACACATCAATTGCAATCGTTTCAAACAGCTTGTTGGTTTTTAATTACAGGTGGAAAAAAGGCAGTGTGGCCATTATTTACCAGGCAGTTTTTCCCCACCTGTGTGAGGTGCACCAGCAGTGTCACCAAGTTGGCTGTTAGAGCCCAGCTGAGGAGGAGGGAGCAGAGTTTTACCTCCATCAGAACAGCAAAGGTACATCTATTTCCCTCAGTCAATAACATTTTGAGTGCTTCTATTGCTGTTTGTCCAATTTGTGGTATTTACGGTAATAATTTAATGTGTTTCTATCACTTGAATGAAGACATTGTAGGAATTAATTCTTAGAGTATTAAAATCACAAGGAGATATTTTGTTTCTTAAACACACTTCTTCATTGTCAGAAGACTATCAGATTTGCTCTGTCTTGGCACGACATTTCACCTTTAACACCTCTGTGTTTATTTGTCCCAAGCAGAGCCCCCAGGTCTTTGAAATGGTCATTAACATCCTTCCTGGGAGCCCAGCACCAATTCCCACCAGAATTCCTCCATCCAGGTGCAATTCCCTCTGCCTTTCAGCACTTGGGTAACAAACCACCCCTTTGCCTTCATTAAAAATCACACCCCCAGGGGAATGAGAGCCCCCAGGTGAATATTAATTCTGCTTACACACTGCTGAGGGTGTGGGAAAAAGCAATTCACGTTAATTAACATTTTGAAACTCAGTGACATCACCTTTTGGACCGAAGTATGCAAACCATTCCTTTAAAATAAGAGGAATTTGGGTTTCCCTAATAAAAAGACAATTTTATCTCCTGCTTCTATCAGCACTTACACATCTGTTTAGCTGCAAAATTTGAAATGTTACAGAAAGTTCATGGAAGTAACTCCAATTTTCTCATGGAACAAGCACACACAGACAAGCAAACCTACAAATGTGTGTTGTTTTAACATCAGTACATTAGACATAATCCTGTAACACCCATCTACACCAGAACCCTTCAGCACACATAGTCCCACTGGCTGATTTGGGGTTAATTTCATTTAATCAGAACAATAAATGATGACTATGTCAATCCTACATCCTCTCAACACAAGTCACCAAAGTCCTCCAAAGCAATGAAAGGTAAAAATCTGTCCCGTCTGAGTTTCAATTTTTCCCAACTATATTTCACTTCCCAGTCTTAGCACTCCACCACCACTTTCTCATTCTTTTCTTGTTGTTGTTGTTGCCAGTGGTAATGGAAAATCCCAGATCTTCTTGGCTAAATGAACAAAAGCCCCTAACTAGCAAAGTTTTACTTTTTATAAATAAAACAGCCACCAGTGAAAAGGACTTTAAAAAGCTTTCCAGCGTGCATGTGTAAAATCACAGAGTTAAAGCATGACACTAATCCTGTTTGGCCTTTTTTTTAATCTCTCATGGTAAAATTCCTTTGAAGTCTGCCTTGGAGATGAATGAGATGAAAACAGCCAAGTGAGGCAATTAAGGAAGTATATTCTCACACAACTCCAGAGCTTTTTAACCTCGATGTTTACTTTCCCATTAAGAAAAATAAAACAAAGAAACCCACCAAAAACCCAAACAACCCAAAACTTGTGTATTTCCCCCCACCCCTTTAAAAATCAAAGTGGCTCTAACATGAAGTGCTCAACACTGTCTTTAAAACTCCCAGGGACAGTAGGAGCAACAGGAAAAGACAACCTTGAGGGAAGTTAAGCTTAAATGTGCATTAAAGTGTCTTTCATACATTACCTGTGGCTGTTCCTCCTCTCTCCTCACAGACACTTAACAGCACAAACACGAGTTAAACAGCAATGCAAGAGGAAATGTGTGCAGAGATCACTGCAGGCCAATTTGCTCTGGTCTGCAAAGCACTATAATTGCAGGTAACTCTGTTACACAGTGCCAGATAAACACTCATTAATAGCATCCTGCCCAGTGGTTGCATTACCAGTTCATAGATCTCCTCTTCTGGCTTTGGCACATAGAACTGGATCTGGTTCTCGATGAGGAACTTGAGGCGCAGGTAGTGAGCAGGGGGGTCCAGCTGGTGTGTCTGCAGGAGACAGGGAAGGGGCTTCAGGGGGGAGAAAATGCTCCCATCACCTCCCAGAGCATGGCTGAGCCTCACAGCAACACAACTGCCCCAGCACCACCCGACCTGAGCACGACCCTGGACCTCCTTCTGTCCCAGGAATGACCATCCATCCTCTCCCCAGGAATGACCATCCATCCTCTCCCCAGGAATGACCATCCATCCTCTCCCCAGGAATGACCATCCATCGTCTCCCCAGGAATGAGCACCCATCCTCTCGCCAGGAATGACCATCCATCGTCTCCCCAGGAATGACCATCCATCCTCTCCCAGGAATGAGCACCCATCCTCTCCCCAGGATGAGCATCCATCCTCTCCCAGGAATGACCGTCCATCCTCTCCCCAGGAATGACCATCCATCCTCTCCCCAGGAATGACCATCCATCCTCTCCCCAGGAATGACCATC
>JAWWEV010000001.1:742097-796889 GCA_035583235.1 Hafferia zeledoni
ATCCTCTCCCCAGGAATGACCATCCATCCTCTCCCCAGGAATAACCATCCATCCTCTCCTCAGGAATGAGCACCCATCCTCTCCCCAGGAATGAGCACCCATCCTCTCCTCAGGAATGACCATCCATCCTCTCCCCAGGAATGAGCACCCATCCTCTCCCCAGGAATAAGCACCCATCCTCTCCCCAACAATGAGCACCCATCCTCTCACCAGGAATAAGCACCCATCCTCTCCCCAGGAATGAGCACCCATCCTCTCCCCAGGAATGACCATCCATCCTCTCCCCAGGAATGAGCACCCATCCTCTCCCCAGGAATGAGCACCCATCCTCTCCCCAGGAATGAGCACCCATCCATCCATCCATCCATCCATCCATCCATCCATCCATCCATCCATCTCCCACTGACCAAGGCACTCTGAGCACCCCTCTGGCTCTGCTGACTTCCCAGTTCTGCCCCCTCCCAGGATACTCCAATAATCAGAATCACCTTTGTATAAGAGTGAACTGTAAAAGGAGATTTAAAATCACAAGGAGGTAAAGAAATGTTCTGCTATAACAGAGAACAATATAACAGGAAAGCTGTTTTCTGTTTGGTTTGGGTTTTTTAGTGCCTTCATAATTCAGTGTGTAAGTAGGATATAGCAGATTTCAAGCAAGGTTAATAAAACCAGAAAATCTGCATGTCCTCTCAATTCAATCCAGCTCAGGATATATTGGCTTTATAAAGCCAAGAGAAGCCAAGAGATGCATCCTGGATTACATCCCAGTGGAACCAGGTCACACCATTTTAATGAATTAGTTATAATTAGCTAAGGATACAGCATTTGATCTGGGAGATGTTAATGACCTTTTCTCAGCATGATTAATAAGCTTGATTTAAGCAGGGGTTAATGCAGTGTGTAATCAAAACACATTAGAATTATGATAAACACAAAGGATGTCATTCAGAAGTTACTTCTGAAGTTCATAAACTGTTGGCTAACCCTAATGAGAAACCCCAAAGTGATTCACAGATACAGGAGGCAAATTCTCCTCACTGTCACTCCTGAAATCCCCTTATTAAATGCTTTTATTCACCAGCCTTTTCATTTTATACCAACAAATCACCACCATTCCCCAGGTTGTGCTAAAAACAATGGCTCATCTGAAAATTCATGTAAAATCTTCATTATTGCCTGATTATGGTGTTTGTTAAAGCCTGGCTTATCCAGTTCAAGCCCAGCTGATGATACAGCAGAACTCAGCTGGCTGATCACAGGGGATGAGTAATGTACTCCAAGGGACCTGTGGAAAAGATCCCACACTGACCCCTCAGCAAACACTCAGAGAATGGGGAATGCTTTGGTAAGTCTACATTAACCCAGGAATAAAAAACTTATCAATAATGAAAAGAAAAAAAAATAAAATAAAAAGTAAGCAGATCTGTTGCTGCATTCTAAGTAGTGTTACATTCAAATATTTCCAGTTCAAAAATCGAATTATCTTTGTATGAAACTGAGTATCTGAAATAGAATAACCTCCATAATCCAGGCAAATTTCTAGATAATTAAATAAAGAACCTGAAATCTATCAAGGGCCAAAAGAAAAACAGCTGAATGTAGAAGATCCTTGCTCTCTCTCCTATTTTTTTTTTCCTTTCTGGAAAGCATTTTGACACTTTGCTCATTGATGAATGCTGTTTTCACTAGTTTTCTCTGTTACTGACACATGTACAAACAGCCCAGAAATGAAAGGGAAGCAAAACTGGCTTTAAGGGTTCAGAAATGACCCAGAAGAGTCCTGAATTCCTCTCTGGTCAGCTTAGACACAAACTGGGGAGAGCCTTGCACACCACTTAACAAAAACCCACAGAGGAGACATAAACCCACTGACTACACACCCCACATCTGGGGGAGAAGTCTCTGGTAACTCTCTCTGAAAGTCCATGAAATGTTTCAGCCATTTACAGCAATGCCAGTGGGGAAAAAACACTCTGTGGCAAACCCACGGCAGCAGAGAAAGGAGCCAGGCAACCTGGCAGGTTCCTCCTGCCACCAGGGCACAGCTTCTCGTGGCCTCCTGTGCCCCAGCTCTGGTACAGGTGCTACATTTCACAGAATCAGGGAATCACAGACTGGGTTGGGTTGGAAGGGACCTTAAAGATCATCTCATTCCATTCCCATGCTCCTCAGAGCCTCATCCAACCTGGCCTTGGACACTCCCAGGGATGGGGCAGCCACAGCTTCTCTGCCCTTCCCAATATCCCATCTGACCCTGCCCTCTGCAAGTGGGAAGCCATTCTCCCTTGTCCTGTCCCTCCAGGCCCTTTTGGAAATAGTTTCTCTCCATCTTTCTTGTTGGCTTCCTACAGGCATTGGAAGGCTGCAAATAGGTCACCCTGAAGCCTTCTCTTTTCCAGAGCAAGCATTCCAAATTCTTTCAGCCTTTCCTCCCAGCAGAGCTGCTCCATCCTCTGCTCATCCTGGTGCATCCCGTGGACTCTGCCCAGCAGCTCCATGTCCTTGCTGTGCTGGCCCCAGGGCTGGGGCAGCTCTGCAGGTGGGGTCTCACCTGGGGAGGGCAAAGGGGCACAATCCCCCTCCTGCCCTGCTGCCCACACCGTGGGACCAGCCCATCAGGCCAGACTGGTCCCCCAGAGCTGTGCTGACCCCCCCTGTCACCGAGCACAGCCCAGGGGTGGCAGAGACCCCCACCCACAGTCAGGTATTCCCATCACATCCAACAGCGACTCTGAACATCCTTCCTTGCAGAGGAGACCCAAAGGGAAGCTTTGCAGCCTGCCCCAGGCCAGCAGGAATCACCACCTGCTGCAGAGGGACATGAATTCCTGCAGTCTGAGGCCCCCAGGCACTGGGCACCGGCCAGGAGCTGCCTCAGCTCAGCCACCCTGGGCAGAGGTCACTGCATAAAACATGCATGTTCTGAGCCACCCACTTCCTCCAAGAAACACCATCAGCTGAGGCGGATGCCATCAGTCCACCACGCTGCAGTCCCATCCAGGTCAGGAACGAGAACCATCAGCACCGAAGCAGTGATGGCGCAGCCACGACCACACCATTGATGTCATCAACACCCCTGTGCAGCCTCAGGGCTTTGTCTGCCCCTGAATTCCACATTAGTCAAAGTGCTTCAAAAAGGGGCGATTCTCCACTGAAGTGAAAGGAAAAGGTCCCTGTGAGTGGACACAGCCAGTCTGCCCTAAAAGCCAAACCATTAACCCACTTTTTTTGTTGCTGGGAGCTGCCTCCATATGTGGGAAGGTGGGAGTAGAACCGGGGCAGCTTTAATGATAGGAACATCCTTTCGAGACCACCCAAAGTACCTTTCAGCAGTCCAAATAAACTTCTTGGCTTATTTATTTCTCTCCTAGTAACTCTGGCTACATCTGGACTGAATTAAGCAGCAAACCCAATTTAAAGCACAACCCCACAGCTTAACCAAGGTGCTCTTGAATAAGAATTTCCAGCCAGGGGTGGGATCCGATTCAAGAGGATCAAGTGCCATCATGGGCCATCACACCCCCCCATTTGGGCTCCTTTCTAGTCAAAGAGAGGGGCAGAAATGTGCTTTCAGCATCACAGAAACACAACAGCCACCCCACTGTACTACTCCAGCTTCACACTTGTGTGGCCCAAGCTTTGGCAGCAGGAAAACACCAGCTCAAAATCAATGCAAGCCCAGAGAGCATCAGGCTTAAGCAACTTCCCAGAGACTCTGAGCGCAGTTCCAGAGACCTTGGGGCTTCTTGCCCCTCTTGCAGGTCTACTTGAAAATGTAAATTGTGAGGAAGAAAACCCACCACCTTTCTCTTTTCAATTTTTTATGCAGTCAAAAGACTAAATGCCATGTAGTCTACACTTGGGGTTTGGTGTTATTACCTCCATACTGGTTTTTGCTGTTATTACCTCCATAATGGCTCTGCCTAAATCCACATACAGTGTGTGAGCTTCTACTCAGTTTTAAGACTTACCTTTATGCAAATGTTAGTAACACATACACACTGATGAGTATTATCACAGAATCCCAGGATGGTTAAGGTTGGAAGGGACCAACTCTTTCCTATCATCCATAGAAAGTAATTTAATGCCCTTACAGTGACTTTCCCTGCCTGCCAAGTGATGCTATCAGTTAAATCTTAGGAGAAATCTTTGAGAAACAATTTAAAAATATGCTTTAAACACTCCTCCCACCAATCTTGAATCATGAAAGTGTCACAAAGCATCCTCCAAAGCCTAACTTGCTGTACAATAACAAGCAGCAATGTTAGCATAAGAACACATTTTCTACAAGGACTTGAGTGCACTTAATGTTCTCCAACAGAATAATCAGGCTCAGCTTAACAGCACAGAGAGACTTAACCCCATCTACAAACATGAAGAGGCTTATATGAAATGTAGAGCTGGAAATGTTTACTGTACCAGAACTTGACTGGTTCTCAGATGGCAGATGGCAAACTGATGTGAAATGATGTGGATCAGATATTAAAGGGGAAAAAATGAGCTGAATGCAAGAGACAGAAGAAAGAGATTGATTATTAAATGCTACAGAAAAGAAGGCATCCATCAGTGTTTTCCAGGCTGAAAACTCTTACAGAAAGGAAAGAAACAGATAATAGCTCCTCAAAAAACACTCCCCCACCTCCCCTTCTCCTTATACACCCCCACCCACCACAACAAACACCCAGTGAGATCCCAGATCCTCAGCAGGCACCTGCTGGAACCGGTGGAGCGACACCAACTTACTCCAGCTGAGGATTTGGCCCCCTGAGTTAACTGCTCTTACCCAAAAGAAAACATAAATCTTGAAAATAAATCATTACTAATAATGTGTCAACCAGCTTCCCTGTTATGTCTCTCTCCAAAAATGTCATCTTTTCCTGAACACAAAGCAGAGCTTTCACAAACTCCTGAACAGCACACCTGGCAGAGAGACGAGCGCACTGTGTAATTACTGGAAACAAACGCCTTTCTCTCACCTTCCCTCTCTTTGGAAGCACATGCAACACGTTCCAAAAGTCCCCAAAGTTAAGCTCTCAATAGCAATAAATATTTTCTTCTCTTCTGCTGTTGTTGTTGTACAAAGCAGCCTCACTTTTCAGAGCAGCACGTGACACGAGTTAGGTCTCGCTCTCAGGCAGAGCAGAAAACACACATTATGGAGCTGCCAGATCTGAAAGCCTGTATTTAATTTGTCAAAGTTTCCAACTCTTTAGAGATGTAACTCTTTTCAATGGCCAAATGTCTCTGATACTTCATCTGGCAGAGAAATCCAGGTGGTTTTTCTTCCTCCCCACACTCAAATGCAGATAAAAGCTCTCCCATCTCCCCTCCTGCCACCCACACGGGGTGAGTCTGGCTCTGCAGAGCAGACAGCAAATACAGGCACCTTCTCCTGCTCCCGGTGCTGTGCTCCCCCCAGGGCCAGCCAGAGGGGAAGGAAGCAGGAATGGCACGTGGGAAGGGGTGAGAACACTTCCCCTGCCTGGCAAAGGAGGGTACGGGCCATGGGAGGGATGGCAGCAGTGGGGGCACCAGGGTGGCCAGGTGGCTGCACTGCCACAGTGCAGGGTGGCCAGTGGGCTGGCAGCCAGGGTGTTGGGGGGCACATGGGGAGAGGAGGGCAGGCCCACACACAGCTTGGTCTCCACTGGAGAGGAGTGGGTGGGAGAGCCCATGAGAGGCAGCAGCAGAGGCAGAGCCAGGGTGTGAAGGCACTTAGAGGCTCTTGCACAGCACCCAGAGGGGCAAAGGCAAAACCGAGCCTGCCTGTCCCTGCACCCATGCCAGGCTGAGCTCCAGCTGCAGGGAATTCTCCCCTGCAGTCCCAGCATGAGCATTTCAGCATAATTCATGTTTTTCATCCAGCATGGCACTGATGTCCCAGCACAGAGCAGTGGCACGGGAAGCCCCACTGAAGGGTCTCAGGGCCAGAGACCCCTCAGCCCTCTCAGGGTGACAGACCCCTGAGCCCACTCAGGGTGACAGACCCCTGAGCCCACTCAGGACAGCCTTTACCTTGCAGATCATCTCCAGCACGTCCCTGGTGGTGTCCCCGGGGCGGATGACGGTCAGGGCAGGCTGGTTGTTGGGCAGGCAGAACCACGAGGGTGTGAAGTACTCATGAACCCAAATGTCACAGTCAGGGTTGTGCTGATGGACACTGCTCAGGGCCACTTCTTTCTCCCTCTGAATTACAGATAAAACACAGGATGACTCTCCCAGCCAAACACAACTCCCTCTTCATCAATAACAAGTGTAATATGCTGTACCAAAGAGCCCTCTTGGAGACAAGATGTTTTGTTCACAAGCCCAGGTTGAAGGCTTGTCTGGACAGGAACCTGCAGTTTTCCCTGAGCAGAAGACAGTGTGTCTTCCCAAGCCACCCACACAGCTACACCGGTGATTCTCTTGGGATTTCACCCTATGGCTACTGGGAATGCTAGGAATGCAACAAAAAATAACAAGGATAAAAGCAGATTTAACTTTAAAACTGAAATGCACTGTGTTTCTGGGTAAGCCAATCCAAGTTGTAGGTACTGCAGTTCCTATACCTGGAAATGGCAAAACAGCAAATCTTGGCATATATTCTGAATTTACTGTCTTTTCTACACCTGAGTTGCACTCCAAGCTACAAATCTCCAGGGAATGATGGAGCTACAGAATCCCTGTTTGCTGCAAGTGGGCTCATGTGGCTAACCCCAATATCCACTACATGAAGAGTGTGGCTCAGCACTGTGTTAATGTTGTTTCACAGCTGGCTTTCTCCAGGGAGACAGAAAGCAGCTGCAAGTGGGGCTGCAAATGCAGGAACACACCAAACAGAGCCCTGTGCTTCACAGCTGTACCAACCCTTCACTGTGGAAACCTCATATGACCACCTAAAGGAGCCATTTTCCAGAGGCAGTGACTCCAGATCCTGCTGTGGGCAGGCATTTCCCTGGCTGACATCCCTGTGGGGCTGGCACTTCCAGCTGTGCCCTGTTGGTTGTAGGCATCCAGAGAAGCTCCAAGCCCCTCAGAGCACAGAGGGCTCTCTCCTCTCCCATGCCAGAGTCAATCCCTGCCTGGAGACAGGCAGCAAAGAGGGGGAAGGAGGCAGCTGCAGGGCTGGGGGGCTACCTTGCCATCCGGGACTGTGTCGTCAAAGATCCCTTCCAGGGATTTCTTCACTGAGTCGACTCCTTCACCAAACACCTGAGGGAAAAGAGGATCTGCTTTGAAACAGGAATGCGAGTCCCTGTCTGCAGCACAGACTCAGGGGAGAACAGTCTGTCTAACACCTCGCAAGGAAATCAAACTGGAAAATACAGACACGTCTTCAAACACAGCAAAGGGAAACAGCAGCTTGATAAAAGAGAAAGGGAGGTGAAAGACAAGATGGGGAATTGTGCTGGAAGATCAGAACCCAGTTCTGCTTAGAGGTCTGTTGCTCATTTCCTTGGTGGAGCTGGACTGATTTTATCTCCTTTGGGGCTCGGTTTCCCCACCTGTAAAGTGTGGGAATGAACACCTCCTCACCTCTGCTCAGGCTGAGAAATCAGAAGGGCTCTGCTTCTGGCTGGCTTTGCAATAACCCAGCTGCCAAAACGTACTTAGCAAACATTCAAGCACCACAAGCCAGTGTAACCCTTCTCTAATGAAATAAGAGCTGGTAACCCAGCACGAGCCAGAGAGCCAAAATCAACAGGACTCTGTGCTGGAGGAATGACTGAATGGGAGTACTCACAGGATCCACCCCAAATCAGCACAGGAGTCCATCAGATGGGCAAGCAGGGTTCTTACTGCAGCAGAAGCTTGTAATTCAAGGTGAAAAGTTAAGTTTCATAGCTCCACATCAGCACAGCTTTAGGATCAAGTTGCTGGTTTGGCTGTTAACTATTCCATGACTAAAATGAAGTGCGACCATGCAGGATGGGAGAAGGTCTCTGCCCTTTAGGGATTTACACTTTGTTATTGCCAAGGGACAACACTTTGCCTGATGCAAGGGAAATGTGTTCAAGCACTTCCTCAAAACTTTACAGTCTCTACAGCTCTCTCCAGTATGACTTTCCTTTAGCCTGGAACACAATCCCCCTTCCATGCCTGTGCTTAAGGGCAGGGGTGGGGAGGCAGCGTGAAGAATGCAATTATCTCCTCTGAAAGGGAAAACAAAAGGGTGAGTTCGAGGGGGGAAAAGCAGACACAGCATGGGCAGGATCCTTGTTCAGGACAAGGGGCTGTGCTCGATTTGGGGCAGGTAAACACAAAGCAACAGGGATGCTGCAGCAGCAGCACAAGGAATCAGGAACACGCTCATGGGAAGCATCTGCTGCATTCCAAAAAACCTCAAGCTTTTGCTCAGCCACTAAATATTAGGTGAACTTTTAATGTCTGGCTAAAAACAAGCTCCACAATTCCTAAGCCTCCATCCTCTGCTGAACAAAACAAACACCCACTGCTGCCTTAACAGACAGCAGAAGAAATCACAGGGCACAGAAAATGTGTTTGGAGCCTTTCTCCCCACAAAAAGTGAGAGGAGAGAAGAGAAAGAAAAGCAGAGCCTACATTTCCTGCAATTAGATGAGGTATGGCTCTCAAAAATTGAAAGCTATAATTAGGCATGTTTGGAAAGAATAACAGGGAAGCACCTTCCTACCACACTGAAAAGTGTTTTCTAGAGAAAGCTCTGGGCAGTGACTGGGTGGAAACATTGCAACTTGTGCTTTTTTTATAAATCTGAGGCAAAACAAGGGCTTGTTCTTACTAAATGTAAAGCTTTTTGTCACTTTAGGAAGTTTTCACCAGACTCAGCTACATGTAAAGTATTGTACAGACTCATGATTTTACATTAAAAATAACCAAGCAAGTCTGAATTACTCTTTTCCTTTCAAAGTTATATCTGTTTTACACATGCAGCTTTGTTGCTCCTGAGAGTAACAGAAAACACCTCCAGCAAGAGCAGAGGCAGCAGAAACACAACAGCAGAAACAACCAATTCAGCTCCAAAAAGGCAAGCTCCAAACCTTCAATAGGAGCTGCTGCAAACTGATCTGCAACTACAGCCCCTGATTTCTGCAGAGGATGAGGAATGAGATGACCACACACCGTGAAAGGTTAACCAGGGAAGGTTCAGGCTGGATGTGTGAGTGCCTGATGTGAGTGACTGAGCGAGCTGCATTCTGCACTCTAACAAACCAGCCTGGAAAACAGCAGCATCCCAGACCTCCCCATGCTTACCTGGTTAATGCTTGGCCTCCCTTGCTTTTTCTTCGAGGTAGTATCCAGCCCCCAAAGGGAAGAAAACCTGCTCCTCCGTTTGCTGGCAGACCTGGACATGGCCTGAGTCCTTCTCCTCACTCCTGACTCCCCTGTGCGAGCTGCCACCTGTCAATGCCACATGCCTTTCAAAGCAGAACTTACAGCACACCACAGCTTTACATAATCTACCAAACAGTGCAATCTGGTTGGGGGAAAAAAGGTAAATCCTACGGCCAAAAAGTGTATTCACTACAGAGACAGTGGTGATGCTGCCAGGCCTTCTCACTGCAATTTAATTCACTTCTCCCAACATCAAATATCAAAAATTGACATGGACAGTATACCCCCACCCCATTTTTTTAGCATTTAAGCTACCATCCTAATCATCACAGAGCAAAGCCTCAGCACCATTGAAGGATTTGGGGGTTTTCATTTTCTTTATTCTTTTCCTAACAAGGTTTCAAAGCTGGACACATGAAAACTGAGATTTCCAAACTTATCTGTGACTTCCCAAAAACTCAGTCTTCCTCTTAGCTCTTTCCTGTGGAAACACTCTGGGCATCCTGGAGCTGACTCACGGCTGCAGCAAGGCCAGATAAAAGTTTACAAGGTCATGGCATTAAAACCTGCACATCCTCAAAAAATAGTGACATCTGAAGGAGCAAGCACAACACAGGAAGGGACAGAGTGGGCTGAAATGAGCCCTTCAATCAGGACAGTGTTGGTTGCTGGGATCTTCAGAAATGGCCTGTGGCAACCCCCTGGGAGCACGAAATTTGCCTTTGCTGAGCTCAACTCTCGGGGTGGGTGAGGAAGCTCTGGTGGAAACCCGGGTGACATTAGTCAGAGGGGAAGTGTCTCAGCTGAAGCTGGAGCAGATTTCCCACCTGGAGGTGGCCTCAGGAGAGGGAGTTCCTCTCCTGCCAGAAAGGGAGTGGCTGGGGATGGCAGGTATGAATGGGAGGCAAGGCAAAGCCAGACAGACAGCCAGACAGACCCACCCTGCCAGCTGGGCAGGAGCTTCCTGGAGCACTTTGGTATTGAGTTCCCACAGCCGAAACCAGCACAGTGGGACTGTCAAACACTTGGCAGCCCCAGCGGGAACACCCAAATCTGAGTGATGCCCCAAGCCACAGAGCTGAGGAACTGGTTGTTTGGGTGCAGCAGATCCAAAGCCCCATCCAAAGCTGGGAAGGACACAAGGCTGGCTGGTGTATCCAGGGAACTGTGTGAGGAATCATGGTTCTCCTTGGGAAAGGTGGAGTGGAGAGATCAAGGGAAAGGAGAACCTAAACACTGCTGCAAGTGTCTCCATCTTCACAGCCTGGACTTGTGAGACATTCCCCAGCTGTACCTGGGACATCTGTGCAGGGACATCCTGGAAAACTTAGCACATCCTTGGACTAATGTCCCGAGGAACACCCTTGGGAGAGTTAGGGATGCCACACCATCACCATGCAGCACCCACTCCAGTCCTAAAATCACAGAATGGTTTGGGTTGGAAGGGACCTTAAAGCTTATCCAGTCTCACCCCCCTGCCATGGGCAGGGACACCTTCCACTAGCCCAGGGTGCTCCAAGCTCCATCCAACCTGGCCTTGGACATTTCCAGGGATGGGGCAGCTACAGCTTCTCTGGGCAAATTCCCTTCCTGAAGCTTCAATTAGGGCTCATAAGAGCAGGGGAACGTGGAGTTACATTTCCCCACCTTACTGAGGGCAAAGCAGGACACGAGAGTTTGCTGAGAGGAGAAGAAAGCACGTGTCTTTTCCAGCACAACATACTCAAAACATATTTTTTTTCCCTTGGCTCTCAAGAGACACCAGCATGAAGAAGCAGACTGTTTTTCAGGCTAACGCTCAGTGCTTTGCTAGATGCAAAAAAAAAAAAAAAGCATAAATGCTAATTACAGCCCGGCACTTAAAAAATATAATAAATCCACCAGCAATTAGCAGGATGATGACGCTAATCTTTTCATACAGGAGAGAATAAAAACACCCCTGACTGAATTACAGCTCTGCATTCAATTGAAGGGTACAGCTGACAGCTACAAGACAACAGTGGAGCTCAGCTATTTCTGTGAACCTCCAGGAGCCCAAGCCGAAACTGCAAGAACTTGATTAAAATTCATTAAAACCCCAGCACTTTGCAATACATTTCCCTGTACTTTTATGAGCTGGGTTGTTACAGTATTTAAGTTTAAACAACCATTTGCAACAGCATTTGCCACACTGTAGGCAGGAGAGAACAACATTTCCCCTCTTTTGTGGAGCATCAGGTGTTAATCACCGGAGACCGGATATTAGACTAATTGGTCAGTAGTTTCAGCCATATGGCACAAAGTGAGCCATGCCCAACAAGGTCTAAGCCAATACATGCTGAGGGCCTAAGAATGGCTCCCATTGACCTCATGGGACTTTTGGATAAAGCCCATGTACACAGAGCCTATAAATGAGTCGCTCCTGTAAAAGGAAAATCTGTTCCTAGCACAGGTCTGGAAATTCAGACTCACATCCTTAGGAGAAACTTGGTTCTTCCACCTCCATAAGGCCATGGATTGTTAGCATCTCCTTCCTAATCTCCATGCAGGACACAGCCCTCTTTCGGGGAGGAGAACACTCTGCACACTGAGGTGAGGGCTCACCCCTCACTGCTGCACTGGCAAAGCTGAGCCCTGCCCTCTGTCCACACTTACCAGAGCATGGAAGGACGAGACTGAGAAGATGCCAAGGCGGCCCATGGCGACCTTGGTGGGCCTGCTGGCGAAAGCCAGGAGCCTTTTAGGGTTGGGGAGCTCCCCTCCCTGCAGACTCGCCAGGTAGCAGCGGTACCGGAACAGGTCCATCTGGAACTGCTCGAGGTTCTGCTCCCACACGAAGATCTGTGCATGGGGAAGATTGAGGAGCAAGGAGCATGAGAACACAAGGGGAGAGGAGTGGTAAATGCCTAGAAAAAAATTCTGCTCTTCCCAGTTACACACTTTTTTTCACCAGTGCTGATCTCACTCAAGGTTCCTCATTTTTCCCACATCTCCTCACTCTCCCAATTCCTCCAAGGATACAAATCATAAAAGAGTTTTCATTAGACAGAAAACAACTTTTTCTGTGTTCATGGTAGAAGTCTTCTCCTGGGACAACTGCTCCTTTGATACAATGCTAATTAATAGGATTAAAATTTCATTTTTAATTTTCCTTGCATTCCAGGATTCTCTTGTCAGCAGTCCCTTAAGGGGCTTCTTTCATGCATCAAGAGCATCCGAGAAACAAGAAGACCAAACCCCATCAAACTCCACACACAGAACATCCCAAATCAGCAGCAGCAGCGTTGCTGTGAGCACCAACAGAGTGCCAGGCACTGGGGATAATTACTCTGATCAGTGGAAAAGCACTGCAATCAGCCCATGGAAGGATTTATCTAAATAATTCAGACAGCTGATAGGAAACAATTTCAAAGCATCCAAAAAAACTCAGTTACATAAAGAGAGAGGCTGCTCTGCCCTCTCACTGTGACTGACAGCCTTCGAGTGGAGCCCAGAGATGAGCATCTTCTCCTCCTTTCCCCTTTTCTCAAGGGCTTCCAGGGGGTACAAAACCTCCTTAGCTCAGCCCTGGCCACTTCCCATGCTTTGCATTGCAGGCACGTTTGGCAGCCCTGGAAAAACAGCTACAAATGAGTGAGGCAGGAGCCATATGTTAGTTTCCTAAAATAAGGGACTGCTGCAGCAGTGGGAGAGACATCTGCTCGAGGCTCCCTGCTCCTGAAACCCAGCCACGCTGTCCACTTGAAGTCAGGCCCAAAGGGAAGCCAGGGATGCAGCCACGAGGTCAGGGCAGGCCCTTGTGACAAGCAGAAACCAGGGATGGCTTCTTCACCCCATGTGCCAGCAGAACAACCAGCCTCTTGCACACTTTAAACAACAACAGCAGCATTTGTGAGCAGCTGTTCCCTAAGGAATTCTGCTGCCATGACCTTCACTCCCCACCCAAAGCCCTCACTCAGCCTCCTGCAATCCAAATCCCATGTGTGGAGGGCAGGAGAAGGCAGCCCATGCTGCACCTCAGGGCACACTGCTTGGAGAAATGATGCCACCAAGGCAGCCAGCCCAGCCTTGCTGCCAACACACCCCACCTGCCCCGGGGAGCTCTGCCAGTGGGAGAGGACAGAGCTACCACTGATCCTGAGAAAGTCTTAAACATTTCCTAGGGACTTATTCCACCCCAGCAAGAGGCATTACTTGATCCAGTATGGTCTTCTTCTTCTTGGAGTCTGTTACAGAGGACAGCTGCATTTCGCCCATTTTCTTCATCTTCTCGTCCATGTCGATCTTCTGCTCCAGCTTTTTTATCTCTGTCTTGAGGAGCTTGACCGTGTCCTCCTTGTGGTGCTGCCTGGCCACGGCCGTGGCACACGCCGAGTGGATCGCCGTGATCCAGTTCTCCAGCTCCGTCTGGCTGCAGGTCTGAGGAGACCAAAACAGGGGAGAGGAAGTCAGGATCCTCTTTAAAACTGATTGCAGATTAACAACTGCAATTCCAAGGAGTTTCCTTTCCCTTTGATCTCAAGATTCAAAGCCTTAAATCCACTTATTGCTGTTGCAGTAATAACCCCCCATCCTTAAGCAGGCCATTTTTAACTCGGCACCAGGCACTCAGCACTTGGAATTACCCCCCTATCTGTGCTGTGCAGCTTCAGACCTTCCCACCAAGGTCTCAGCAATCACCTTCCTCGTTCAATGCAATGCTGCCATCATTTGTAGCTCAGCATTTCATGATGTTTTCTAACACCCCCCCCCTCCTTAAGGCAGTGAATGCACCAGCCCCTGTGCTTTTCCAAGGAATGGGGAGCTTTGCTGGCATGCAACACTTAGTAATCAATCAGTGGCATAAAACGTGACCAGTAGCTTTATTATGGTGCAGAGACATACAAGCTTTCCACTTCTGAAGGTCTCAAAGCCCTCTGACACAACTCTGATATCATTAAAGGCAGACTCATCCTAATCTTTACAGCTCTGGTACTGCCCCTTCCCAAACATCCTTTTCCTTTGGGAAAAGGGAACACTTCCCCTCCCTGCAAGTGTTCAAGGCCTTGCTGGATGGGGTTTGGAGCAACCTGGGGTAGTGGAAGGTGTCCCTGCCCACGGCAGAGGCTGGAATTAGATGATCCCTAAGGTCCCTTCAAACCCAAACCACTCCATGAGATACCAGGCTGGAGATGGGACACCAGTACATTTGTCTGGAAGAGGATTACTCTGATTAGAGGCTTTTGACACAGAAAGAATAATATTTCAAAGTACTGATTTTCCAAGACTTCCAAAATAAAAAAGTCGATCTTTTTAGGCTTCTTACTAAACTCCATTCCTTTTTACAGTAGGTTGTAAAACAAACTTTACAGCCAGCTCAGGGTTGCAGAGGACTCTCCCTGAGTGTCAGCCTGCAGCAATAATCACACTGGTATTTGGCTCCTGGCTGGAAAAGTATCAAGGTGCCAAACCACCTTGTTCTAATTAAATTTCCTGATGATACCTGATCTATTAATAGCACAGCATGACTTCTCCAGTTGCTGGCATAGATGAGGAAGGTCATCCTTGCTGCAATCATAACCCCAAAGGATGTGGCTTACTGAAGCCAAGGAGAGATTCCCAGAGAAGCCTCACCCTGGAAGTCACATGTGCACAGGCTGGACTTCAGGCTAACGCTCCCAAAACCTCTGTGGTGCTAAAGCAAGAGAGACACAATTGCCCAGAATGACACCACTTTCCTGAACTCAGGTTAGAAGCCCTAAGAGCACAGAGGGTCTACACAGGAATGACTGACCTCTTACTCCCAATCTCCTTGTCTTCATTTGGCACTGTACACAGAATATGGCTCAAATTTGTCAGGCTCCTGTCCACACAATACCATTAACAAACCCTCATTCACAGACAGGGGCTTACAATGTCTTATCCCCACTGCTGAAGACACATTGAGCCCCACTTGATGAGGAACTTCTGCTGGAAATAGAGGAATTATTTGCAGAATGGGAGACATTTTGCCCACAGCCAGTTGCTGAAACATCATCCCCAGTAAAAAGGAGAGCAGCACGGGCCATACAATGAGATGGCTTTGTTAATTCCTAGCAAAATCCTAATAGCAAGAGTTCATGTTTGTTAGCTTATCAAATTTCAAAATATTATCTGTATACCACTAGATTCAGTTTTATTTTTGGTTTCCTGGGGAGGTGGAGTGGAAAAAACAATGTGGAGTGGATTTTGGGAGCTGAAGACTCCTTTGGCATATAAGCAGGAAAGGGGCATCACTGCCCTTCTCAATGGAAAGGGCCACAAACAAGCTGCAAACACCTGACACAGAAGTACGTGGTATCACAAGTCGCTTTGAGCTCCTGGAAAATTCATGTGACATCTGCAAGTACTGGATCTGTGTAGGCACAATCAGAAGTGACTGAGCAAGGCATGGTTGTGTAGGAGGAATGTGATGCCTCTAGGTGCAATGCAGTGGGAAGGCTTGTTACAAGATGTCCAATCTCTGTAGGCATCACAAACCAACTCTATTTTTCTCCCTATGTACACAGTCTCCACAGGACAGAAATAGTCTTCTGCAGGTCAAACTCGCTACTACAGCTCTGTGCTGTGTGTGGATGGTGTGTGGGACATGGGCAGTGAAGTCCCACAGCTCTGAGGGCAGCAGGGCCAGCACATCCTCCTGCTGCTCCCACTGCTGATGCTGATCCCCTTCCCTGCAGCCCAAACCCACCCCTTCCTTCTCCTCTGCTTCACTGGCCATGCACGGCTTCTATGGCACAGGGACACATCATGAAATGTTTCTGCAAGACAATATAAGTGATTGGTTTCATTTAAAAAGGCTTCTTTTTGCCTACAAGAAAATCTACCCATGGCATAAGGACACAGGGATTAATGGATAAGGCCCTGAGTGCCACTAAAGGAATGTAGTGAATGGGACCTTTTCAGTGCTTCAAATCCACTGCCTTTCATTTTATGAGAATGAAGGTTTTTCCTTAGAAAACTGCATGGAAAAGGGGGACTGGATGGGCTTTAAGTTCCCTTCCAACCAAAACTATTCTGCGATTCAACTCCAAATCAGTCAATCATCACCTGGATGAAGCTCTCCAGGTGGCAACATAAATGTCCCCTTCCCAGGAAGGAACCCTGTGGCAGGGCAGTACTACACTGGGAGCTGAGCAAAAATCCCACTGAGGTGGCAGAGAAGCTGCTCTGCAAAAAATGATGTTATTTTTCACTGTGCAATCAGATACTGAGTCTCTCCAAGATGTAAGTCATCACCACTCCCTTTGGGTCAGAAGGGCTTTTTTCTTTTGCACCAGTTTGAGAACACAGCCCCTTTTTGAGGTCAACTGCAAGGACTATGAGACAGTGCAGTTTTACTTTTTGCTCTGGAGTGCAGGGGAGTGATGACATGGAGACAAATCCTCCCTCTGAGAAGCTTCTTCATCAGAGGCAGAAACCCTCAAACTGGACCCACCTGGAAGAGAAAAGCGTCCCCAAGGGAGTTGCTGAGACAGAAGACAAAGTCCTTCTTGGGGTGCTCAGGCACAGCCTGCACGATGCTGTTCTCCACCCAGACAGCGTGTTTGGGGATGCTGTTGTGGTCAATGCCAGACCTGCCATCAGTCTCATAGAAGAACAACGTGCACCCTGCAAGAGACCACCGTGTGTTAGCAGCAAGTAAGACACTGAAATGCCACCCTGCATTCAGCACTGAAACTCAGGACTGTAAATAAACTGTCACAGGGAGGATTTGCCATGGCCTGTAGAGGTTTTCAGCCTCACAGCGGAGGGCACCAGTTTTCAGCCCAACAAGGAGGTTGTTTCCATGACAAGGGGACACACCATGAGCTGTATGATGTACCACTGACCCAGCAGGTCATTGTTGTTCTTCCTAGGATTGCCAAAACAGAGCTGAGAAAGTCATGGGCAGTAAAATGCAGCCCCAGATGAGAAACTTCATAATAAGTCCCAAATTGGGGGTCATCCAGTGCCACCCCGTGTGTCCCCTGAGGGTGACAGCCAGCTGTGAGCCAGCCCTGGGAGCAGACAGGCCCCCAGGCATGGCCCAGCCTCAGCCTCTGCAGCTGCAGCTACAGTCCCTGCAAGGTAAAGATCAAGTGATTTAATTACTGGATGCAGACAGTAACTGGAATTAAAACGAGCTGGAATGAGCTGTGCTTGCTGAAAGACTGGCAGGCAAAAACTCAAAGGAAAACACATGTTAGCTGGGGACAGCAACCAGCCGGCTTGGTGTTACAAAATAATCTCTACAATCCTCTGGGGGAAGGAAAAAAAAGTAAAGCAAGTCTAAAATCTGGGAGATTCGAAAAAAATTAAAAAAAAAAGAAAAAGAAAAAGGGGTCTCCTCTCCAACCCTCCCATATCATCTCCAGCTGTTTTTAAGCTGGGACACACTTTCTGTGCCGCCGGAACAAGCCCTCTCAGTGCAAAGTGATGGGCTGGTACCCACCCTCCCAGAAAACTATCGCAGCCAGACAATGGCAGCTGTTCACTTCAAAGCCTGGGTTAAACACTGACAGCATTAAGGAACAGCAGTGCAAGGGCTAACACTCCACTTGAGTCAAAGCACTTCCAAACATCTCCTTCCTGCTCATCCTTCCCCCTTTTCCTCCCAGATGGCCCTTTGTTTGCCTGCTCCTCACAGCGAGACTTTCCTGCCACAGGGCCCCCTCCCATGGGATTAGGTCTGTCCCTGCTCCTCACCTCCCTCTCTCCTCTCCCACTCCCCATCCCTCTAACCACACCTCAAGGAAGAGCTGGCTCCTAACTTTGCTGCTGCTTTTCAAACAGCGCTGCAAATTAAAAATAAACAAGTGCTCTAAGTGTGAGGAGAACAGGTTTTAACCATGCTGAGCTTCCTGGGTGATCCCACCTCCAGCAGGAGACATGGCTCTGCCTTCCCTGGCTCCAGCTGTGACAAAGGAGAGCGTGGCCAGTCCCCAAACTGTTTTCCTGCTGGTGAACCACATGAAGATTAATTAGAGGTCACACCAGGAGGTCAGCTCCTGAGCTTCACTGCTCCCTTAACATCTCAGCACTTACAAGCACGTGCTTTGCAGGAACTACAAAAATTCCAGGAGAAAAGGGTCTGTGTCCTGGGCAGCCATGGAGGGAGCAGGGCCCTCAGGTGCTCAGGGCTGCCCACCCCGGGGTGGGTGACACAGCCACAACCAACATCTCCCAGGCCACACTCCAGCCTCAGTGACCAAACCATGGCTTCCTGTCCATGCTTTGAACCCACTGGGTGTTTATACTCCTGAAGCACCTCTAGGGGAAGGAGAGATCCAGGGCACTAAACTTGAGGTACAAAAGGAACACACACCGTGGCAGAGCCCCATCTGAGCATCACCAAACTGCCACCATCACACAGCCATGGCTGCACACAGCTGTTCAGTCTGTCAGCAAGCCATGGACACACTTCCTAAGGGAAACCCCCAGGGAAGCCACCCCAGGTGGTGCCAGCAGGGTATGAACCCCAGTCCTGTGCAGCACAGCCACGTGCCTCCCACTGCACACATGCTACAACCACCAAATGCAAACCCTCCTCTGCCAAACTGCAGGTAAGGTGTGAGCTGCACTGAACCTCACAGCAGCTTTTATAGAATCATAGAATCAGTTGGGTTGGAAGACACCTCTGAGATCATCAAGTCCGACCCTTAATCCAACCCCACTTTGATTGCTAGATCATGGCACTCACTGCCACGTCCAGTCTCACCTTAAAAACCTCCAGAGTCAGAGAATTCACCCCCTCTCTGGGCAGGCCATTCCAATGTCTGACCACTCTCTCTGGGCAGAACTTCTTCCTGATATCCAACCTAAACCTCCCCTGGCAGAGCTCAAGCCCCAGCACCACAGGACACCGCTGGACAAACTCTTGTACCTTTCAGAGAAACCCAGTAGTGCTTCCACTTTCTGCGCGTGGCCGACTCTACTTTCTTGTTCTTCTTGTGCACCAGGAAGTTTTTCACAGCCAGGGCGCCCGCCTTGCGCACGGTGCCCTGGGCAGCCGTCAGCAGGATGTCCGACTGGCCCGGGGAGCTGAGGGTGCCGGAGCTCTGCTCGTCACTGAGCGCCGATCCAGCCTCCTCCAGCTCCGCGCTGGTCGTGGTGCTCATCTCCAGCTCGCGGCGGAAGTTCTCGTACACGCCCTGGCGCAGCCCATCGCCCGCCGAGCTGCTGCCGCTGTCGCTGCCGATGAAGGCCCGGCTGGCAGGGGGGGAGTAGCTGGATGTGGTGGCGTTGGAGCGCCGAGACAGCAGGTCTGTGTCGGTGGCCGCTCCCTCGATGCCGCTGTCGGTGAATTCGCTGCCCTCGCCGGCGTTGACGTCCTGGTTGGGATAGAGACACGAGGAGGGAGGTGAGACACCCACCAAACCCCTACATGCAAAGGTGTAGGAGTGAGTGTGTTTGTGGACTCCTTAATGTCTGAAATGACTGAAGAAGAGATTGATATGGAGCAGTTCAGAGTGTGTCCTTGAAGGAAAGCAGTTTGGCGGGCACCCTTAAGGAGCAGAGAGCCACCTGTAGAATGTGGGATACTTTATAGCCAGTAGAACATTTCACAGAATCATAGAATCAATTGGGTTGGAAGAGACCTCTGAGATCATCAAGTCCAACCCTTGATCCAACCCCACTTTGATTACCAGATCATGGCACTCAGTGCCACGTCCAGTCTCATCTTAAAAACCTCCAGGGTTGGAGAATCCACCCCCTCTCTGGGCAGCCCATTCCAATGCCTGATTACTCTCTCCATAAAGAATTTCTTTCTGATATCCAACCTAATTGGTTGTGTGCTCCGCTGAACTGACTAACCAACAGTGTGATGGCATGTTATATACACAAGTAGATAAAAGGGGAAGCTGTAACTAAAAATAAAGTTGTAATCCTTCTGATCAAGCCTTCTGATGCCTGCTGTGCCTCATCTCTTCTGGCCATCATTTAACACCCCCCTTCACCCCTACAAATGGTGACCCCAACATAGTGCTTCTGTCTGGCTTCAGGAATCCCTCATCTCCTCTCCCTTCTGGAGACAACCTGGAAGGAAAGGTGGGGTCGGCAGAGCTTCATTTAGGACAGACCAGTCCCACACACACAATTCCAGGTGGTGCCCCTGTAGCCTCAGCAATTTGGAACATAAGATGCAGCATCATCTGTTTACATCAAGCCAAGTTAACAGTGCTAAAGGTTTTGCAAAAGGAGAACATATGGTAGCAAAAACTGGCAGTGTCGAGAAAAGCAGCGCCCAAACCTACGCGTTTTGAAAAGAAAACATTGATATTGTGCGCCCACACCTACAGCTGAAGACACATCTTAGACATCCCAAGACTGCCCTTTGCAAATTATGTAACTGAAGGGGTAGTTATTTGTTTTTATCCTGACAGGTTAATGTATTTAAGAGATTATTTCTGGTTTGCAACACTTCTGCATTACAAACCCTAACGATGGGCCATGGGATATTCCCTGCCAAGCCCCAGGGTGACAGACCTGAGCCTTCCTTGTCCTCAGAACTTGCAGCTTAAGGATCAGAGGAGACAAGAGTATGGTCAGTTTGAGCAAGACAGGAAAAAGTACAACTGAACTGGAGTTTTGAAGGCTCAGTCACTCAGCCTGACCCCTGTTACAGGGCTAGTGCCCCAAGGGGGATCACCACCACCATCCTGGTATCTACAGGCATCTGTGGCAGACTTTGAAGGAGGGCAAGTAAAGGCCAAGCCCTGGAAGTGGAAAGAAACCTGTCAGGTACTCAGGACAAGCCAGAGCCAGGGAAGAAGATGCAAAGAAGTGAGAGACATGGCCAAATAACAGGGATTTCAGACTCTCTCTCCTGCAAGAGCAGTTGATGCTTGATTTACAAGTTAAAAAAAACCCAAGAAGAGTCTCTGAGAAGAGGCAGCAGAATCGAGTATTTATTTTGAGAGAAAACAAGCTTCCACATGTTGATTCAAGCACCAGTTTTCTACGTATCCTAAAGCAGCTCTATGGAAACAAATCCTCCACCACCTCTCTTTGAAACCATCCTCCTGCGGAGCAAGAGCTGGATGAGGAAACCTTAGGAGGAGGGATTGACTAACTTTTAAGGCATTAATTTGCAATGGATGAGCCTGTTCTTTATAAGAACCACGTCCCAAGGGAGACTTGGAGTGCAGCTGGAAAACAAAAGCATCTCCTTCCCCACTAAATGAGCACAGCTATCCAAGTCCAAGCAACCTGGTCTAGTGGAAGGTGTCCCTGCCCATGGCAAGGGGTTGGAATGAGATGAGCTTTAAGATCCCTTCCACCCCAAACCATTCTGTGATTCTATGCTACACAAAAAGTATAAAGTTAATTCTACAATCTCAGCTGATGTAACATTTAGGAAGCACATCTCATGCTTTAATTAAAATTAGTCAATTTAAGAAAACAAGGAGCTACTAAAACAGACCACAGAGCAGAGGGAGATAGGATTTGTAATCTTGTCAGCTAGTGTATGCATGGAACTTCCTTAGTGCTGTTTATCAGACAGTATTTTTCCACAACCTGATGTTCCCCCTGAGCTGCTCAGGCCCAGTGATGCAGTGCAGGCTCCCCACGTGCCACAGCCTTCTCACACAACCTTGGTGAGACACCACATTAGTTGCCTCAATTTCCATGTCCATAAAGGGGGATTACACTCTGCAACTAACACATAGCCACAACAGTTCACTACTTAGATAAAAAACTCAAGGATGGAGAACTCAGAGTGAATGTAATCTTCACTCATGAGCTTAAACTGTAGCACATTTTGCAAACGTCTTGATAATCGTTACCACAACACAGGGATAGGCTGGATGGGTCAAAAGATCCTTTCAGTGTAACACTGCAGCCCTGCTCCTGATCTCCCTCCCTCTTCCACTCCTGAATACCCTGTATCAAAGACTTCTGGCCAAGCCATTCAAGGCCTTGGTTGGAGGAGGGTCTGAGCACACAAAGGTCAGAACAGTTAAAAACCCACAGTTTTGAGCCCATATTGTTCAGGCTCGTGAGTTATGAAACGCAGCATTGAGGGCGCTCGGTGCCTTCGGAAGCGGCGGCACCAGGTCAGTGCTGGGGTTAGGAGGGTTAAGAGTGTTCATGGCACAGGTCTCTGCCTTCCCAGTCCCTGCTGCAATGTCAGCTCGTTCTCATCAGAGGGTATGAAAAGCTCTCAGGAAGGCACCGGCATCTGCCCTGACCCTGCAGGGCTACACTGAGCACTGGGAGCTCAGCACAAAGTACAGAGGTCTGGTGGTGTCTTCCACAGGAATCTGATGGGGCCAAGGGGACAACAGGCCCAAGCCAAGAACAAACCTTGGCAGGGTTTGATGAACACATGGCTGGGGGCACAGAACCTCTCCTGCACACTTTCAAAGCAGGATGCTGGAAGTTAAAGCCTCCCAGCTCCTACCATTGGCAGGATGGCTCTCTGCTGGTGGGAGCACTGGGGAATCACAGAATCATTTTTCAGGTTAGAAAAGACCTCTGAGATCACCCAGCCCACCCTGTGCCTGATGCTCACCTTGTCACCCAGCCCAGGGCACTGAGTGCCACATCCAATCCTCCTTTGGACACCTCCAGGGATGGGGATCCACCACCTCCTTGGGCAGCCCCTTCCAGTGCCTGACCATCCTTTCCAGGGAGAAATTCCTCCTGATGTCCCCCCTGCCCCTGCCCTGGCCCAGCCTGAGGCCGTGCCCTCTCCTCCTGTCCCTGTGCCCTGGAGCAGAGCCCGACCCCACCTCAGCTCCCCCTCCTGGCAGGCCCCCTGAGCCTCCTTTTATCCAGGTTCAGCCTCTCCAGCCCGTTCCCAGCTCCACTCCCTGACCTACACACACTCCAACCCCTTCTTGCCCTGAGGGGCTCACAACTGGACATACCACTGGAGGAGCCTCAGCAGTGCCCAGCACAGGGTGGGCACACAAGCTCTGATGTCCAAGTACCTGCTGACACGGCCACCACAGGCCTGGAAGCAAAGCCAACATAGTGTGACCTTGATGAGAGCTATTTAAAAATTACTCACATTTCCTGCTCGGGTTCTCAAAGAGCCCCATGGGCAACACCAACGCCTCTCTGCTCCAAGCAAGACTTACTCCAGGTCCAGGGCAGGATGCACCACAAAGGCTTGTTAACCCAGCAGGCATTTCACTGCTCTGCAGGAGGAGTCCCCAGGCAAAGGGGGCTGAGGGTGAACTACAGCCACGGCTCAGCCTTCACCACTCACCCCTCCGACTCCTGCCCAGCATCCCTGCAGCTCCTCCAGCACGATGGCACGTGCCAGGCACATCACAGGGGCTGGGAGACAGCTGAAGAGAGCTGAATGCACACTGCTGACACCCGTGGCTTGGGGCATTGTACCCACATTGCAATAACACTGTCACTGCTGCCACCAACGAGCTCTGCTTCACTTCACCCAGCGAGGACACTGCCCCTTGGCATTTTGCACCTTGACAGAGATCTTGTTTTGTACTGTCAGGCTGGCAAGCAGCTGTCTCCACATAGAGGAATATTTTTTTCCCAGAGAGACCATCTCAAGAACCAAATGCAAGGCTGGAACTAAAGCTTGTGCTGCCCCACTTGCCCTTCCCACTGGTGTTTCCCCAGCATCGGCCCCGGGAGGACAAGAGGGCAAAGCAAGGGGGAGGTGGAGATCATTCCATCGGTCACACCAGGCAGAAAGCATGCAGCAAAGAAAAGAAAGCACGTTTCCTCCAAGACACAGAGATGGGGGAAGCCGTGGGAACAGCAGGTCTTGGCATTTTGCAGACACAGCAGGTCTCAGTCCGTGGGGACAACAGGCAGGATAAACAGGGGCTTTGTTGCTCCGACTGAAGATTGTTCTGTGCAGAGCAGGGAGAGAGGCACATCCAGACCACTGGCTGGAGGAGGGAACTAATCAGGCTCTAGGACTGTGCTGTGCTGTGCTGGGGAGATGTGGGAAGCACAGCTCCCACCAGGATCTGGGATCCCCCTGCTGCTGAAGGGGATGGAGCAGCACCACTCTGTGCACTGGCAGCGCTGCCATACAGGCTGCAGGTGCCCAGGGTTGATGAAAGAGGGCTCAGAGCACACAGGGATGAAGGGAAAGGTGGAATGCCCCATGCCAGAGAGAAGCCAGAGCTGAATGGTGCCATTGTTACCAACAAGGACACAGCAATCAGGCCACGTGCCAGGGCAGCCACCACAGCCCCGGGAGCATCCGAGTGAAATGAACTGGAACGAGTAATCACTGCCCCATCAAATGCAGAGAACAACTTAACTGATGAACCAATTGGGTAAAATGCTAGTGGAAGAATTAGCAAACCACTTAAATATAGGTGTTTTCTTCACATAAACACTGGGTTTGAGGCAAAACAAGCCAGTGGGGAATGAAGCTGTAATGCAGGCTACATCAGGCTAATGTAATTGGTGCTGCAGCTTCTGCATATTCACGTGATACTCAGTCTGTACAGAATCATGGAATATGCTGAGCTGGAAGGGACCCATCAGGATCATCAAGTTCAACTGCTACACAACATTTGTTAAATATTTTTTGCTACATTTAGAAGATAAACAGGAAAAAAACCCAAACATTGGCTTTAGAAAAAATTTCTACCTTCAGCCAGGAAAAATCAAAAAAGTTTTGGGGCATGTTCCAAGTGCCTTTGTCCCCTTGTTAGACACATTTGGTGCTGGCCTCTGCTAGCAGACCACTGGATGGGAGAAGCCTTGCCCAACTCTCCAGCTCATGACTGGATGCATTCAGAGCACTTGCAACACCAGCGCACTTCCCAAAGTTCCCAGCACCAGCCCTGCTACAGACAGCACTGCAATGTTTTGGTGAATCACTTTCTCCTGCCCGACTGACAGCAGTGATTCACGGGCACTTGGGGGCTGATTGAGCAGGGAAAATCTTACTTCCCTAATATAAACAGTTCCTTATGTGGTTGATACTTCTTTACAAATTAACCATTGAAGTACGACTGAGTGGGGTTTTTCCTTGGAAGGGGCTCCTTCCAAGAGAATCCACATCCTTTGTTCCCTGTCCTGTTTAGCAACAGAGCAATCGGGTGCTGACACTCAGCAAGAGCCTGAGATTGCACACAACCTGTCAGGCTGCTCCTTAGGCAAGAATCACAGGATCCATTTCGAATGGGGAGCAGCCTGATGGTTTGCATGCTTTTATGTAACTGTGTCCCTTTGAAGCTCCTATGTACAAAAAGATTGGCCTGATAAGCGTTTTTCCTTTCTTTATAGGACTGACTCCACCATCATTTGCTGGTCAAGGAACAGCTTGCTGAAAATCCAAATTAAATCCTTTCTCCACAGTCACATGAACACCTGATAACGCATGAGAAGATTGATCTGCTTTGAAAAGAGCCAAAATATATCAAGACGCAAAACGAAATCATACATTGCAACTGAAACCTGAGTGGGAGAAATGGGTTGAATTGAAACCTGAGTGGGTTTTAAAGCTGCAGTGGAGAAACACAAAAGCAGCTCCAGTGCTTACCCTGTCCATGAGGAATCAGTTCTGGAGACTTACACACGTACAAAGTCATGTCCAGAGGAATTACAATAAAAGTCAGAGCGATTACAATAATGGCAAAGAGCAAAACTCCTCAGTCAGATGCTGGGTATGGAGGAAAAGGAGGTTTTTAGGTTATTTACAAGTCTGTGCTCAAGAGCAGGAGCTGGGATGCTCCAGCCTGACAGCAGGCTCTGGAGAGCTGCCCTGGCAGCCCAGCCAGCTGCAGTTCGCTGTTGGACTGTTCAGGTCCTGTTTGCACCTCCCAGGAAAGCTCCCAGGTGAGTGAGACACAGTTACAAACAAACTCCAACTTGTATGTGGACACCAGGCTGAGATGCTGGGTTTGTTTGGGAACTCAGAGAGATGGGATTCTGATCTGCTCAAGCAGCTTTGGTTCCTACCTCTGTGCACCCGTTTCACTGGTGCAACAGCTCTTCAGTTGTCTGAAAGAATCAAAATAAACAAAAAAACCTCAAACAACCAAACCAACTCTTGTATATGTCCTTAAAGGGGCTCAAGAGTGGTTTAATAAGCAAATGAGTTTGGGTCATGGTTCTCTGAAATCTAATTTGCTCCCTACAAAAAGGTCCTAGCCCAGACCTCTGGATAGTTGTCTTAAGCAGCAACTTCAGACTTATTACAAAAGGGTGAATCACAGTCACAGGTTTCTGGGCAGTAATCACTGGGGAAGTCTTAAGGCATGGATTTCAAGGGATTTGGTTCCAGGATTCCTTTGTGAACTTGTCTGGGTGAGTGCTGTGCAGTGTAATTTGGCATCTTGGAAGGATGCCAGGCACCAGGAGACACTCAGAGAAGGGAAGGAAGGTGCACCCACTTCACTCCCATGGGACAAGCAGGCAGCAAACACCACTGCACCAAGGATCTGTCAACTCCCATCCTGTGCAGGCTGTCACCTGGTGCTGCCCTTGGCTCCTTCTCTCCATGTGACACTGTCACCCCAGCCTGGTGCCTCCAGCACAGGCCTTGGGAGCATTTTTGACCCACTGATTCCCCAGATGTTTTCCAGCTGAGATGTGGGCCCTCCCAGAGAGACCATCTCTGTAGCCCACCATGCCTCTCCAAGGAACCTGCTTTTCTTACCTGACTTAGGTGCCCTAAAGGCAAATTACGGACCCACAGGGACTGCTGCAGCAGTCAGCAAAGTGCAACCCTCGTGGGATCAGACAAAGTGGTGAAAATGAAACTGTCCCCACAAAGCCTGTGAGAGCTTCACCCTTTCCTCCCAGGTGGAGAGCTCTTCACTGGCTCAGCTGGGACACCAGGGTGTGATGTGTCCAGGCTCAAAAGCTAGTTTTGCACCCTAAGAGCTGAAGTACTGGGTAGGAGAAGGGGGAGGATTCTTTGAGTTTGCTTTTTAGTAACATGAGAGAAATCCCAGCCTGCATGAGAACCCCCAAAGTCCCTGAACAGCACAGAGCACGACCATGGGATGTGAACACCCCAGGTCCTCCCTGGCTTTAGCACTGACTTCTCAAGGGTGCTAAAGGAGGGAATTCCATGAAGGAGAACCAAGCCCTAACAGGGTTAGGGTGTTTTTGTTCACTGAGGTCAAGGAGAGGCAAATCTTCCTGGGAAATGCAAAGAGGGGGCAGAACTGGGAAAGAGGCTAAAAGAGCAGCAGGTTGAAATCAAAACATTCCATCTGGGAGGAGTTCCCCTGAACAACCAGCCCATCTAAGGGAGCAGGGAAATGCTCCCTTAATCATCTGGGATGATAAGTAGTCACAGGATCACATGCTGAAGCGCTCTGGAAAGAAACATTTCAGTGGAGCACTGCACTGCAAAGGATCATCCTGCAAATTGCATCCATCTAAGCAAGCACAGCCCAGCAAACAAACAGCTGGGACAACCTGCCTGGGATTTCTGAGTACAAAATACCTGAAACTGGAAACATGCAGTGTGTGTAACTTTACTGAGAATACAACTATTGCCCATGGCACAAGAGCTTCAGATGTATGAATGACAAAGTAGTACTGTTCAAAAAAACCATGTCTGAATGGAACCAGATCAAATATCAGGAGTGGTGATTTGCTTTCCCTTGGCTTCCAACCAAGAGCAAAGGAAGAAAAACAAATTAAGATTTTTGATAAGAGTACCAAAACATTTACCAGTGAAGACCAAAACACTGATCTGCACACGCTCCTTTCCCTGGCAATATTGGGGCAGAGTTGTGTGCTCTGGAGGGAGGGACTGCTATTTGCTTTCAAATACCTCAAAGAGGAAATACCTGAGCTAATCTCCCTGTGGAGGGGCAGCCCGGTGACAGAGCAGGGAAGACCTCTGAGTCTGGGTCTATCCCAGCCCTCCCCAGGCTCCCCCCGAATCCACTTCCAGGCAGCCAGGCCATAAACAGATCATTTGGTCCAGACTTTGGATGGCTCTGCTCATTCAGAGCCACCGAGATTGGCCACACCTGCACCCAGGTGTGGATTCACAGCAGTTTAACTGGTGCAAGAGCCCAGTGGCCCCGGCTGAAGGCAGAGAGATTTGGGGTCACCAGGGCTGGTTGCAGCAGAGTGGCCAGTGCTCCTCGGGGGGATTCAGCCCCATGAGCCAAACGCTCCCACTCACAGCTCTCCAGCTCTGGGAGATGCTCAGGCTGCATCCCAGACCTTGGGAACAATCTCTGAAAGGCATTGCAGGAACAGGGGCTGGAATCAGAGAGATCCACACTGCAGCTGCAAACCAGGGACACCTCGAGTTTAGCTACTTATTAACCTACCTGCCATTAATTATCATTTAATGATGAACAACTCAGTCTTTATTTCTTCCCTTGATTCTATCTCGAGTCAAACAACTCAGATTAAAGGGCTGTGTCAGCCTGATTAGGAATCATACTTAGGTTGAAAATAGCCACGTTTCCCAGACTCCAAACAGGATTACTTTCATAGGAGCAGAGCTTCAGCTGCTGGAGATGCTCTGCCTGGAAAAGCCATGGCCAAGGAGGGCCGTCAGAGCAGGCTGGAAGGTCACAAGAGCTCTGCAGAGAGAGAACAGGATGCAGGGGAAGCCAGAAGCAGAAAATTATTTCAGAGAAGCGAATTCATGGGGGACAGGTCAACTCATCAGCCTTGGATGTATTCCTTGCACAGGAAGACACAAACCTCTAATCTTCTTGCTTTGGGAAGAATGCCCTAAAGGAAAGCTCACCCCAAACTCTCCTAGTTTCCTTCATCCTTTTTATTCCTGGGCAGTTGGTAGCAGGGGAACAAGGTATTGGGCTGGATGGTGCTTTCCTGGGACTGACCCAGTGTGGTCCTTTTGCATGTGGAGGTTACATCATCCTCTGTGCCACAAAACCCTTTAGTGAAAACGTTTTACACAACTTAAACTCAAGTATAGCTCTCTGGAGTTCAGCCATCCTACAGAGCTTAATGGAACAATATAACCTGTTACAAAACTCCCTGAGATAGTAAAAAACAGTATTGACTGGAAGGATTGTCTAATTTTAGACTGATTTCTCTGTACACCCTGATCTAATTCCCACAAACCCCCTTGGTTTCATCTCCAGCATATTCTGCAAAATTTCTTTATGTAGGATTTTAATTTTTTTTTTAAGGTTTGAGATCCCAAATTCCTTCAGGCTACCTAGAGAGGCCTAAAAATAGTAGTAAATTTGAAAATTGGACAAAAGGGGATTTAACATGCCAAGGACACAGCCCAAGTTTCCAAGTCAGTCAGGCAGGAAGTTTGTTCCCTTTCTCCCCTTCTCAGTTTCACAACTAACACTGGGCTGGACAAGGCAAAAAAACCTTTGCTTTCCCTGCAGAGCTGTTGCTCCTTGTCAAAAGTTTTGTCAACAAACTAGACTTGAGTTTTCCAGAGGAAATCAAAAAGCTCAGAGAGGAAGGAGCCATCCTCCTTGGGAGAGGGGACCGTGGGGAAATGCTCTGGCCACTGTGTCCCCCTGGATTTTACTGCCCAGAGGGGTCTCACCAAGCTCCAACAGGGTTTGTAAAACACCATCACTCCCCCACAGATGGAGCACATGGAATTAGGAGGTGGCAAGACAGCCTTGGAAGTGGCACAAAACCAGATCTCAATGTTCCCATCCCCTAATTCATAGAATCATGGAAGGGTTTGCATTGAAAGCAACCTTAAAGCTCATCTTCTTCCACTCCCTTCCATGGGCAGGAACATCTTCCAGTAGCCCAGGTTGCTCCAAGCTCCATCCAGCCTGGCCTTGAACACTTCCAGGGATGGGGCAGCCACAGATTCTCGGGGCAAATGCCCTTTTCGACACTTCAATTAAGGCTTGTAACAGCAGGGGGTTACATTTGTCCCTGAACATCCACCAGGAAGAGGAGGAGGAGGGGGAGGAAGGAATGTCCTGCAGGCAGATGTTGAGCTGCAATCAGGACACAACAGAGCCACTTCACAAAACCTGGATCCCAACAAGCAGGCTGTGGGATCCTGGGGATCTCACAGCCCACAAGCAGAACACGCTGTATCCAACCAGTGCTTGCCTCCCTTCAGGCAAAAATGGCTCAAAATGTCAGCCAATTAAGCCCTTTCCACCTACTCCACAACAGCTCCAAAAGCCCAAGAGGATCCCAGCAGAGCTCCCCGGGAAGTCTCGCTCAGCAGATCCAAACCCTTAATGCTAAAATGTGAGGAAAAGCAGAACTGCTGCGTGGGTGCCCCAAAGCCACCCTGTGAGCACTAATCGCCTGTGCACACTGAATATCATTATCTCCCCATAAAGCTCTCCTCAATTAGTGCAGAGTGACTCCCACCGTTCAATTTAAGGTTTAAATTTGGAAGAGAGAGATTTTCTTCTGGTCTTCTTTTTTTTTTTTTTTCCCTTTTAATGTAAATCACACACTTGCAAAGAATCCACGGATGAGGCATTAGAAGGAAACATGCACAGCCATGATTCTGGCACTTTGTTTCTGTGATGTTCCAGGATGGATTCTTCCAGTAGCAGTGGCCAGCACAGCACAAAAAACACAGCTGGAGACAATTTAACATATAGAAACCATGATGATGTACAAGCATGGAACAGTGGCTGGACTAAAGACCCGAACACCAAGGCACAACCACTGCTGTGGGCTCAGGCTCACCCTTCTCTCAGGGACCTCCTTAGGAACTAGGCTAGTCAAAAGACACCTACAGGTGACCACCAGGACCTTCCAGAGCAGCTGGACTAAAAGAATCAGGCAAATATCCAAGCTACAACTTTCCAAAATCTGAAACAACACCCCACGGGCAAACACAACCCCAAATTCTTGTGAGGACTGGCAACAGGATCTGGGCAGAAACCTCAGCCCTGGCTTTGAGGCTCCAGGAGGTGGCTGAACAAGGGAGCCACCTCTGCCCTGTGACACCACACAGCAATGACAGGTCCCTGGCCCCAAGGCCAAGGAGGAAAACTGTGTCCAACACCACACTACACTTGGCCCTGGGTCCCCTTTGCGTGGTGCCCCTGTGGCCCTAAGATGTAACTCCTATTTTGTGGGATTGGGATGGGGGAGGCAGTGTGAAGCTCATGCAGGAAGTGCTGAAAGTCTGGGAGGGCAGAAAGATATAAAATTCCCAAAAAGGTGTGAACACAGTGCCAAAGAGCACATTAACAGGAAGCAGAAAGGCCTTCAGCTCTGGACCTCAGGTCCCACCACCATCACGTTCCACTTCACCTCAGGGTGATGAGTAAAGAGGAACAAAGTGCTGAGACGTTGCTGGGCTGGGGACCTGGTACAGACACAGCTTCCTCCACAGCCACCTCATCAGGAACTACTCCCTCTCACTTTGTGTGCAAATCTGGACTTCCTTTTCTCTCTATCAAACACATAATGACAGTCATTTCCCTAAGCTTCCTAAAGGTAGGCTTGGGCTAACACAGCTTCATTGCTGACAAGAATCTTATACTTACTGGATGCTGCTGGGATTAAAGACTTGGGAGGAGGAATTCTGACCTTTCCAAAGCTTTAATTTTGTTGAATTTATCCACGGTAATAATCACTGCTGAGACTCCTCACAGCCATCATCTCCAGTCTCAGGAGAAATACATCTAGTGAAACCAGCCCCACAAAATTATTTCCCTGGGCATGGCTGAGGCCTCACAAAATACTACTTAAATTCATGACTTTCACTACGTGCCTCAGAGGAATCTTCTGAATGCCAGGACAGGCACCAAGAAGAAAAACAAATGCTTTGCTGTTCACCACCAACACTGTTCTCCTTTTCTTAAATACACTGGAAAGTGGGCAGGAGGCAGCAGTTGCACCTAACAAAAATCTCCACAAAAGCTGTTACATCCAAGGCTGCCAAATAACATCTCTTTTTTTGGCTTGTTGTTGTTGTTTTGTTGCTTTTTATCCTGCACTGCCTTGCTGGTACACCAAGGGGTTTTACCTTTGAAAACCAGGAGCTGATTTTGAAGTACAAAGCTGCTGTTGTGGGATGCTGCAGCATCTGTCCCATCATGTCATTCTTGTATTTGGAAGCAAGGCATCTCCACAGATCAAGCACAGCCAAAAAGTCATCCAGGAACCCCATCCCAGCAGCTCCCACGAGTCAGTGCCAGCTGATGTGGGAGCACAGGCTCCTCTCTCCTTGTATCTCCTTTTTCCCAGCAGAACCACAGTTCGTGGTGCTGTGCAGCTCCACCAGGCAGCACACAGCCAGGAAAATCAGGGCAACACATGGTGAGGACCAACAGCAGCCTCCAAATCACAGGAGTGGTGTTTGGGGTGCAAGAGGGGCACCTGACAGCAAAGCTCCTCTGTGCCCTGTGCTGTGTGTGAGAAGGATGAGGGCACAGTGGCCTCCCTGGCTCAGGGAAGCAGCACCTTCTCTGCACCGTTTCTGAGGGACAGCAGGGCTGGCAGCCCCCTGTGCAGGGACAGCACTGTTTGGGGGTGATGCTTTGCATAGATGTGAACCTCAGCTAATGAGAAGGGTGACATTTCAGCCCAGTGAGTGCTTACAGTGGAGGGGAGAGGAAACACTCATGGGTTTCTTTGCCTCCAGCCACCAGAGCCGAGGGGCTCTCTCATGAGTACAGGCAGGGGAGGGTGACAGGGCAGGGAGGGCACACAGGGGGGACACAACACGCACAAGCTCTGCAGTGGAGTGATGCATTTTGGCAGCTACCCTGGGAAAAAAGGCACTGTCAGCACTGCAAAGCATGCAGGAAATTCTCTAGCTGGCAAATGCAAATTTATCTTTTCCAGAGGCAGCAGAGAGTGGAAAAGGCCCAAAGAGAGCTGCAAATAAGGAAGGAAGCAGTGATGGGATCAAGGCAGTTCTGGAGATCAGCTAGTTCAGCTCCCTCCTGGAAAAAATCCTCTTATTGGAAAGCGGGTGTTGAACAAAAACAGAGCCTGGAAGAACCTGGAAAATCTTTATCTGCAGACCCAGCTCAGCAAACGCCACATGACAGAAGGGAAGTGCCTTACCTGAGTGGTTTTGGCCCTCCTGCCCTGCATGCTGCTGCTATGGCTCATCTGGGGGTTGGTGGCCCCCTCGGAAAGGCAGTGAGACTTCCTGCAGGGCAGCGTGTTGTAGTTGCTGTAGGAGGAAGGCGCATCCTCGGCGGTGACCGAGGCCACCTTATGGCTCCCGATATCCGGGATGTCGCAGCCCAGGTTCCGGCAGTACCCCCCGAAGGCGTTCCGCGGGCCCCCGTTGATGGCAGAGCCCGGGGTTTTGGGGGAATACAAGTCACTCATGGAGTTGGCACGTTGGCAGGACACCAGGGGCTGGGGGCTGCCCCCGCCCTCCGTGCCCTGGGCGGCCTCGGCGTCCTTCTCCTCAGCCAAGCCCAAGATCTCCTCGTTGCTCGTGAGGTGCTCCTGGCTGAGGTCGGAGAGCGAGAACTCCAGGCTGTCCTCGCGCCAAATGTCGGCGGACTTGGAGCGCTTCTTCTTGAAGCTGGCGGCGTCGGCGAAGCCGGTGCCGTTGGGCGCGTAGCGGTGCGCCCGGCCATCGCCCCCCGCCAGGAAGGGCGGCTCGTCGCCGTAGAGCCGGCTCTCCTCGGAGCCGGGCATGCTCTGCACCGAGGCGGCGGTGAGCGCCGTGCTGCTGTCCACGCTGGGCGTCACCGACGAGTCGGTGTGGTACGACACGGGCCGCAGCCCCATGTCCACGCGCTCCACCCACATGGGGCTGCCGAAGTCCTCCAGGGTGGCCTCGTGGGCAAAGGGCTCCAGGCCGTTCTCCGCCAGGGACTGGGGGATGCTGGGGGTGCTGCTGGAGCGGGTGCTCACCTCGGAGTTGCGGTGGTGGATGGCTTTGCCGGAGGACGCGTGGCGCGAGCGGCGCGAGGCTTTGCCGGCCAGGCGCAGGGAGCGCGAGGTGTGCTTGCGGCCCAGGCTGCTGGGCTTGTCCCCGTACAGCGCCTGCTCCACGCTCTGGCTCTCCGCGTTGCCCATGGCGTCACAGTCTGCCAGAGGAGAGAACACGCACCGTTAGCGGCTGTGGGCACCCCACTACACCAAAAAGCGCTTTTTTGGTTTGGTTAATTACTGAACCTGTCCCAAACCCCACACCACAGATCCCACAGGACCTGCCGTCGCTAATCCCACAGAATTAATTAAGTGGCTGCACCAGCAAAATTAGCAACACAACTCAGCTAAAGCAGAACGCAGGACACTGCCCTGCCGGTGTAAACGAAGAGTGTAAAAAAGGGAAGGATTGAACCTCGAAGCCTGGTGTGAACCGGACCAGTTTAGCACCAAAGTGCAATCTCAGCTCTGCACACGTTCACTTGACCCTCAGCATCAGCTTTGTCATTCCAGCCATTGCGTTGTCACTGCATTTTTCAACAACTGCAAAAAACCAACAGCTATTGCTTATCTGCATGTAACAAGATGCCAAAAAGTAGAGGGATGTACACCTTTTATCTGAGTTTTCACTTTTTTTTTTTCGTTAGGAACTGCAAGCTAAAGCAGCAGAGAGCAAAGTACAAATCCTACCGTTTGGCAGCGAGCTAATGACAGGTTTGATTTCTGGAACAAAAAAACAGTGCAACATTAAGCAGGTACAGAGAGCCCCACACAAGAAAGCCGTATTATGAAAAATAAATTAGCATGAGTGACTCAGACTATACAAAAATAACCTTTCCTTCCCACTCCCTCTGAAGCAGATAGCGAGATCCAAGCGCTTTGATCTGAGCTGGAATGCAGGGATGGGGTTTCTGTCCCCATCTCCAGCCTCCTGCATTATTCACCTGTGCACATCCTGCCATGAAACAGGTTTCCCATCCAGAAGGTGGGAGTGATTATCTGGTTCAACCTTGGAAAACACTTTTGAGGTCTGTGATCTCACTCAACAAATGTCAGAAATATTTTATCAGTAGTATTGGGTCCTTCTTGGCCAAAGGGCAAGAAGAAGAGTAAGAAAAGTAAATGTTAAAGTTCACAGCCACTCAAAATTAAACAGGAGATCCCGAATTAAACACAAGACAATCGTATAGAGATAAATACTCCATCAATCTTGAACAGAATTTCCAAGACAAGACTCCTTTGTTTTGAGATATTTCCATTAGTCTTGGCTGAAAAGAAAAAAAGCTGTTCTGAAAGTAAAATAAATCTGGAGTTTTTAATTTCTTGGAGCAATTTCCTTCCCTATGCCAGGATGAGCTGATGGGTTCTGCGCCAGATCAATCTGACTGTGCATTTTTCCTCTAAACATCTAAATACACATCACTGCTGCTGCACAGCACTGAATTATCCCTACATAAATCACATGGGAAGAGAGGAATCAATGACATTAAGCACAGGGACAGCACTTCTGGATGGGTACAGCAGAACTGAACTCTGCAGCGACCCTTCTGATCACAGCCAGACAATTGTGCTCCTGCCCCTCTAACCAGGTAAATGGCTCGTGGCTGAGGCTAAAATCTCTTCAGCGCTGGAGCAACAGACACCTCCATAAATACCTGGACATTTCTGTATCTAACATAAATTCAAAGGTATGTGAAGCAAACTCCACCAGAAAATACCCCCCATGTCTACTGAAATGCATGGCAGAACTCCCTTTGGCTGCCATCACTTGGTTATCATGAATTGTATAGAGAAATAAATGCACTGAAGAGAGGGAAAGTTTAAATCTAAAAGAAAAAACAGCATTACCAATCCCTAGACAAGGTTTATTATCCCTTAAAAGCTACAGCCCTTTGATACAGGTCAGACTCAAACACAAACTCAGCCAACTTTTGCTTCCAGAGCATTTTTAAAGCACAAAACCTGTATTTTTTTTTCCTTCCACAGATCTCTAAAACCAGACCTGAACACTCCCTGTATTGCAAAAGGAACCCTCCTGGGGCAATGCCTTTGGCAGCCTTGGTTCTGAGCTCCCTGCCAACTACACTTCCATGGGGCAGGAATTCCCCCCCACTTTCCAGCTACACCACCATCACTTCTACCTAAGGAGAAAAGGCAGTTTCTAAAGCCCTCTTGAAACCCGGAGTGATTAAAGGGTGACTTTTTACCTTCCAAACCAGAGCTGCTGAAGGGCAGGAGCATCCCCCTGCTGCTGGAAGAGGCTCTGGAAAGCTGCCCTGTGCCACCACCCTGGCACAGCCTCCATCCACACCAGGCAAGATCTCACCCAGCCAAAAAGCACCGAACCACAAATGCCCAGAAGGAGAGGAACAGCAGCTCAGGCTGCGTCCTGTGAGGAAATAACACCACTAGGAACACTCTCCTGGAAGGAGGGAAGTGTCTTCCCCCCCCACAGACAGCAACAGGAATGTTCAGGGAGTGATTTTCACACAATGAGAAGTATCTGCTAGGTACTGGCAAGAAGTGTCAGACTTCAAAGGAAAGAGCTGTTCTTTTTAATGCCATAGATTGGCACTTTGGGTGAATCTATCCCGAGATAACCCAGACCTCATTCCTGCAACCCAGGAAAAGGCCCTGCTCTAATGGCACTGACTTCCCTGGCATTAATTCCCCTGCAGCTTTGCAGGAATGCTGGGCAGTGGGTGCCAGAGGGCTGCAGGCAGACATGGGGCACTGATCCAGCCGCAGCAATGCAAGACAGTGCCACCCTCGAGGTTTGTCCCATCCCCCGGCACAGCCCATCTCCCCTGGGAGACGCAGGACACACCTTGGTTAGGGACAGGTCAAGCTAATGGTGACCATCTGTGAGGTTCCCTGACAGGGATCCCACCTTCTCACCCCCATTTCTGCCTCCCCTCCACGTTCCTGGCTGAGCATTTCCACCAGTTACCCTGAATTCAAGTGCTCCTGCAGCAGAGTCCACTAGAACAGCAGAAAATAAACCCAGGGGTGGAAAGAAATTAAAAAAAAAAAGAAGAGGTTATGAGTTAGTTTTTGCTGAGCTAGCCATGTGACCCGGCTCATGCCAGAGGCAGCACGAGGGTGCCCATCTGGGGACACAGCAGGGAGAGAAAGGGGCAGCAGGGCCAGGGGTGACATGGGAGCCAGGGAAGAGGGGACAGTGAGTGGCACCTCCACAACTTTTGGCAGCAGTGTGCTGTTAGGTGAGCTCAGGCAGCTGTGGAGAGGCAGCCCTGAAACAGGAACTGGCACTGGAGCAGATGCCAACATCCTCAGCTGGCAGGAGCTGGGCAGGGGAGGGGAGCCCCAGCCTCCCCCTCCCACGGGCCACAGCAGACACCCTGAGGCAAAAGTGTCTTAAACTGCTCCAGCTCCGACTGCCAGATGCTGCCTGTCTACAGCTTAACTGCATTCAGCACACTCAATGAAAAAAATCTGTATCAAATTAAGAAAATGAGTAATGCTAATGGGAGCTGCACGCAAGTGCTGCGAGGACAAAGGCTCCCCTTGTTACCTCCCCCCCAAACCCACAGGTGACCATTAAAGACCTATCAAAGGTACCACCAGGACACAGCATGAATCAAGTGTGACACATCTTGATGCTTTCACCAGGTCTGTGGCTCTCAGCTGTGGCAGAGATGTGTTGGGAATTACCCCGAAGCTCTCAGAGATCACACACACCACAGCTTTGAGCAGGGCTGGTTGGACGTTTTTCAGCAGAAAATGTTGATTCATCAAAACCCAAACTTTTTGTGGGATTTGAAAACCAGAACAGGGAGACAGACACGTCTCCTGGAAGAGGCAGTGACTCAGTTGTGCACTGAAGAACACTGAGATTTGTATCTGCAGCCCAAGTCAGACAAAGGAGGGGTGACAACTTGTTCCTCAAAGAGGTGTCCTGCCCATCAAGCTAAGGCTGTGCTGGGAAAGGGCTCTCTCTCCCAGAAAATCTGCTCCATCCTGGTTTCAGAGCAGGGGAAATGTCACATTTGTGGAAGTCTTCAAGGGGCTGGGAAGGTCACCTTGTAACCAGCTTGCACATCAAGAGGAGTACAGGGGTTTGAGAGTTTGAGATGTGCCTTTTGAAAGCCCAAACTGCAGATGGGTATCAACATCAGGCTGTCAGCAGGGAGAACACAAATTCTGCAGGAAAGCTTTGGAAAAAAACATATTCCCTATACCAGGTGCCCTAGAAAAGCACAATGACCTCTGGCTAAACTGCTGAGGTTTTGCTGGATGAGTCTATGGTTACACATAAAGACTTTCACATTCTAGATGACCACTGATGATGGGCCCCTCAAGTAACATTTTCCTTCCTCCTCCCTTGCCCCCAATATAAATATTTCTTAAAATAACTACAAAACCAGAATACTTGTTTCAATTAACCCTAAGTTACTCTTACACTTGCAAAATGTTGGACCACTGGATTCCAGAAGAATATCTGAATTATATTAAATTTCCAACCAAATTCAAAGCACCTCACAAGACAACAGATTGCAAATTTAAAATTAGATTCCAGTGGGAGGCCCTGATGACAAATCTGTATTTTTCTCCTGGAGCAGAGCTGGAAGGCTGTGAGAACCAGAACAATGATCAAATCCACAGCGGGCAACGAGCCTATAGAAATAAACTTTTGCTAAAAATCTGCCAGCCAACAACAAAGAGTTTTTTTACTGAACTCACCAGAACCACATAGAAAAATGTACAAGGCTAATAACCAAGTGTGAATACACACATTTTATTGTAATTAAAATGGGCTTTTTCAAGAGGGCAAAAGCGAGGCTGGAATTCCACAGAAAGCCTTTGAGTTTCTCGGAAACTCCAGCAGCATATTCCATTGTTTTCACATCAGAACCTTCTAACCAGCCAGCCCTTTCTTGTGAGCCGCTCTCACACATGTTAAAGCACGGGAGGGGCTCCAAAAGGGCCCTGCAGGCAACTCGAGTCAGAGGAGGAGAGAGGGAGGGAGGGATGTCACCAGGAGCTGCTGGATGGCCACTGGAAGGGCACCCATCCCCACATTTCCCCCTCCCAGGAGCATCACAGAGCACAGCAAAGTCCTAAGGAAACACAGAGGGACACACATGTACCTTCCGAGGCAGTACCGGTGTCCAGCGCAACCTTCCCCAAGAGAGCTGTGGCATTGAGAGGGACAGAATTGCAAATGCCACCAAAATGAGCAGCTCCTGGGACTGCAGAGCTGTCAGCACCTGCCACTCAGCGACTCCATTACTCCCTCGTCACAGTCTATGACTACATGCCAAAAACCTGGGGAGAAAGAGGGGAGAGAAACAAATCAGACAAAGGGGCAGCAGGGAGGGCTGGAGAGCAGCGTGTTCTGCCAGGACCTGTCACCATCACTTACCCAAGGAACACTGGGCAGTGCAGAACGCCAGTGCTGTGCTCAGATTCCAGTGATGAGACCTGATGGTGGCAGAATAAATGAAAAGCCCAGGCAGCCCCACGGGGGTGCCTCTTCCCACTGCTCTGCACCATCACAATCCCCACAGACAGCAACGTGCCCTGCTGGGGATGGGGCAGGGCTACAAAACCTGGGGTCCAAAAACACACCTGGGCACGGCCAGGAGAGGCTCCTTCCCATAAAGCTGGAGTGCTGCAGCCAAGGGGAGCCCGGGAGGAACCCCAGGAGCGGCTTTCTCTGCGCACAGTCTCATTTGCAGAAAGGGAGGGTTTCCAAGCAGGGATTTCATTAACATTTTTCAAGGGCGAATCAGACAATCAGGGCAGAGCATTTACATGTGTTTTTGTGTGCAGTGAAAGGCCTGTTGGGTTAATTGCCCTCACTAAGGCACAGATACAGGAGCCCAGTCTGCGCTTTTTTAGACCTAAGACAAGTCACAGGGACAGTCCTCAAGTTAGACACACAAGTGCACTCTTGTGGGTACCAAATGCCAGCCCTTCCTGGCCTGATACCACCACTGAGCTCCCTTGCAGGTGTCCCAGCTCAAGGTCCAGGCTTGGGAGGTGCAAACTCAGCAGAGGGCTGGGGGAGCTTCCCAAACCAGCTCCCACCCAACTCCCCCTTCTCCCAGCCGAGCATTGGCACTGAAACACCAACTCAACACTGCACGCAGAGTTCTGAGAGTTACAAACTTCTCCAAAAGTCCTAAAGAACAAAAACCTTGGGAGAAATTACTGATGCCCTTGGTGTCACTAGAGTTGCTTGGTGAGGAAAGTGTAATCCTCACTCTTGGCTCGATTCTCAACAGAGGTGAAAGTCACTGGCTCCTTTTTAAATTAAAAATATTCCCGTTTTCTTTCTCCTCCCTCATGGTCCCCTCTTTGCTCCCCACCTCCCCCTCTTCCCCCAAGCTGTTGGTCGAGATCTGAAAAGCAGTTCATGAATTGCTCAGGAGCTGGCAGAAATTAATAAAATGAAGCTCATTTATATTGAAATGGACTCATTACCATGCCAGCTGCCAATAATTTGCAAGAGGGGAAATCTTGCTGACAAACAAGGTCCTACAGGCTCCCCACCTGCACCCACCAGAGGGAGAGAACCCTGCCATGAGCCTTCTTCACCTCCAGAGGAAAAGGAATTGTGACCACCTTTGATCAGATCTGCCTGCTACTGCCCCAGAGAATCTGACCAAATGAAGAAGAAAACAGATTTTAACAGATTTTCCATCCTGAAGTGGCTTTTGAGGAGTTTGTAACTCAGTAAAATCTGCTCCAGGCTGATGCAAACTCCAGTCACTTCCCTTCTAACACCACCTGTGCTCCTTTACCAAAAATCCTTCTCTCCTTGCAGTCCTTTCATCAGAAGTGGATGTTTACAGCTGGGTGCTGCATTATCCACATCCTCACTCCTGTGACTACACCTGAAGGGTTGGCAACACCCTTTGCCACGACCAGCTGAGTGCCATGCACACACAGGCCTTCAGAAGGGAAGGGCTCATCATCACCCAGGGACTCTACCCTGGAAAGTTTTGTTCCTACCACCCTTTAGAACTTGGACAGTCTTTCCTGAATGCAACCAAGTCATGCTTTTCAAGAAGAACACCAATTTTTCATATTTCTCTTTGACATTAATATGCACTGGAATGGTTCTCATTGCTTCCCAGTTCATTTCAACAACCCAGGCTCTGCTGCAGTAGAAATTCTGGAGCTCTGGAGCAGCCTCAGGCAAGGCCTCCCCTCCAAGAAGGTCTTGGCAAACAGGGATGCTCTTGCTCCTCCAGCAGGAGGAAGGGATGAAGCAAACACGAGCACAGCCCCAGGGCTTCCTTTCCAGGGACACATTTGCTGTGCCAGGGGAAGCTGACCAGTAACTCACCAGTACCAGCACCTGCTCTCAGGGGAGATGGGCAGCTGTGAACACGGGCACATGGAACAACTCATCACATTAAACAAAAAAAACCTGCAATCAAAGATTTACAAATTTCTCTGCTCAAGACAAACTGTTCCATGTCAGCGCTGCCTCCTCCAAACACACACATGGATGGACATCCAGGGTGTGCTTGTGCCAACATCCACACATGCCAACCCGACTCCCCGTGTTCTCTGAAGGTCTGGAAGTAGCACAGCTGTATTTATTCCACAGCCACAAAACAGTGCCTGGAAAAATCAGGCCAAGGAGTTCCCACAGGGCTCATCACTGGCAACTGAAGGCAATCCCAGATGAGGGAACACAGAGCAAACCACCAGGGAGGGATTAATGCTCAGCAAGGAAGCAGAATGTAAAGGAGCACCTTGTTATTCACACATCTGCTACCTGGGAGTGCAGGTACAGCAAAGAGAGCCCTGAGTTTCACATGCTGGGCACTGTTTGCAATGCCAAGAGTGTAGGGAGAAGCCCAGCACACCTGTTTTCTTTTTGCTCACAGACACTCAACAAGAACATTCATGGAGGAAAAATATGGAAGCTGTAGTTTTCTGAAAGCCTCCTTTTCAAAGCAGAACCTTTTCCTTACAGCAAGGAAAATTCAGTGTGCAAGTATATCCCCTCACCCAGTGAACAGGAAAAGTTGGTGAGAACGACGACAGCTCTTTCATTTTTAGTTTTGCTTTTTTCATTTTATGGTGCATCCTTTTTGTCAGATTCCAAATGCAACTGCACATGTGAGATCAGCTGGCCATTACACAAATCTTCATCCAGTAGTAACTCCACCATAACCCATGAGGATGTACGTACAGGCACAGGGAGCAGTAATCATTCCCCATAGAAACTATTTCATATTCATCAGTGGCTCTGGGCTGTATTCCCCACCCACAGTCCCAGTTCCAGGCCATGGTAACTGCAGTGTTGGATCCCATCCCCTGAAATGGACAATCAGGCTCTATATTTGTAACTGGAGGCCACATTTTGTTATTTGTACCACCTCTGGTTAACATGAATTGCTGCTGAGATCAATCCATCCAATCACCTCCCCTGAGACAGAGGTAAAGGCTCTCGTGTGTTCCAGGGTTCTGGTGCTCTGGCTCTGCCCATCCCAGCCCCCTGGCCTGCTCCACAAAATGGAGATGGGTCATAGAACATCCTGACTTGGAAGGGACCCACAGGGACCATCAGTCCAACTCCTGGCCCTGCCCAGACACCCCAAAAATGCCACCCTGTCCCTGAGATCCCCGAGTTCTGGCAGCCTTGGGGCCGTGACCGCTGTCCTGGGGAACCACTGAAAGTACAGGTGACACTGAGCTCTGGGACCAACTTCAGTGGATTGCAGGAGCTGGTTGGCTTTCAAACCAGTGAAAACAAATGACAAACATGCTCCTCTTTGTGCTTTCTTTCTATGCCATATAAACTGTTATTTTCGTGAGAAAAATCTATTTTAAACCAACCACAGCTTATCCTACCTGTTGAGGAGAATGGCTGCTCCTGAACCTGGACTCTGAGGACAATGACCATCCAGACAAGGTTGGGGGGATCATCTGCACGCCCCCAAGAACTGGCCAGCAGAGCTGGGATTGCAAAACCTCTCTGCAAGCCTCTCACCAACACGCAATCTCCACGTCTGTCAGGGCTGGGAGAACAATGCTGGTGATTGCTCCAGATGAAGAGGAGGGGAAAGAAAAATAAACCCACGTTCCCTTTGTGAAGAACTCCTAAAGGGAAGGTGTGGAAAGCCTTGCTCCTCCAGCTGGAGCACCACCCCAGTGAGAATTTGTAAGGCAAAAAGAGAGGGAGGGAGGAAGGTTTGTCAAGAGACCTAAAACCTCCATGTGGCCAACAATCAACCATTCCCAAATCCCAGCTAAGGGAAACAAAACCAGGAGCACAGTGCTGACAAAGCACCGTGGGGCCCTGGCAATAAATTAATGGAAGAGCAGAGCTGGTAGCCCAAGGGAAAGCCCCTCTCCAGGGTTTCTATATTTATACAAGGGGATGTGAATAATTGACACTCTTGTGGGATTGTTTGTTTTTTAATCATCTTTACAAGTATCTGAGCATGTTTTAACTCTTTCTCCTTCCCTTGCCTTTCATTTTTAATGGTGGAAAAATCCCCCTTTCTTCCCTAGGGGAAATCTGCAAGGTTTTACACGTTTACAGCAAAGGCAGAGCAGGGGAAGGATTCTAATTTCAGATCATCAGACATAAGCAAATCTCTGGGAAGCCACAGGGGCAACTCCCTGGAGCCTGTGGGGCAGACAAAGCCCAGCCACGAGGGAGCTGCAGGGAAGGGGGAGCCCATTTGGACTCCATGGAGGAGAAGGAGAGAGGTGGCTACAAGGACTGCGTGTGCATTTTTAAGTTCCTTAAAAAAAAACTAAAAAGAATTCCCAAAATGCAGCTGAAATAAACAGTAAGGTGTGGTTTGTTTATTTACCTTTAGCTTCTCTGTTATTGTTATTACACTTTGCTTCAAAAAGACTTCCTGGTTGTGCCAAAGGAGCAGAAAAACTGCTGATACACAGAGAGGACAGGACGTGCCAAGTGCACTGAAAAGAAATCTCTTTAGGAGGAACAAGAAAATGTTCACACCAGGAGACAGAGCTCCAGATAGATCCATGGGAGCACCCACTGCACAGCCAGGGATGGGCAGCTGGAGGAGGGAGAAGCAGAGCAGGACAAGGCAGACCCTGCATCCACAGAAGAACCATCCAGCACCACAGGCTCCAGCAATTAAACCTGGAACCCTTGGCTTGAGTGACCCAGGAGCCACTGAGACAGGATGGGAAGGATTAAAACGTTGTGGGGAAAAAAACTGAGGACAATAATTGGGGCAGGGGGAATTGGAGAGGAAATGTTTAGTGTATATCCTCATTTAAGCACCGAGGTAAGTAATCTGATTGTCAAGCGATGCCAAAGACCTCACACAGATCATTAAGATGGTGCCTGAGATATGAAGTATCTAATTTTAGATCCCCTGACTTAAGTACTGGGGAGGGATTCCACAGGTCTATGGAAAAGGAAAAGCTGATGTCAAATAAAACTCAGGCAAATAGACAACCAGAGTAGCTCTCACATTTTGGTCACTCTCTCTCTGAGGGAGCACGAGGAACCTCACTGAGCCCCAAAGCAGCACAAAACACCTCAATTATTGCTACAGAATTAGTAGGAAGGACCTCAGAGTAACAACTTCCGTGCTGAGGCCACAGGGGAAGCATAACAGGGAAAAGTATTGAAGCAAAGGATGTCCTTTCCAGATTACAGCATACCTGGCAGAAGTTTTGGCACAGTGTTTCTCTGTGAGCTCCTGCTTTTAAATCAGTACCTCCCAGACTCAGCCTGCAATGAAATGGCTTGCCAGGCTGGGATGGGATGGAGAGACCAGCAGCTGCAGCACTGCAGGGCAGGGCTGGATTCCTGCCTGGCAGCCTGGGCAAGCCAGGGAGACTCCCCACAGCTCCCTCCCCTCCCTGCCAAGGGTGAATACAGAGCTCTCAGCACTGCAGAAAGACCCAGGGTGGCCATATCCCTGTTTGAAAGGGCACTGGGTGGCTCCTGGAAGGAAAGGTGTGTGTAGCCAGCACAAAGCACATGCACTGAACATCCTACACTTCCCAAAATAAGAGTTTACTGCCTGGTGTGTCAGTGACACCACAGATGGGCTGCTCTGGTGGGACATGGACAAGTGGAGATGCTTGAGACAGCCATTCACCCCCCAAAAACCAGGGCTACCCACAGCACTGCCAGCCCCAGCCTGAGCCAGGAGCCCACTGGGAGGGATGGGAGGAACAAAAGGGAGCCTGAGGTGAAGGGGCAGCCAAGCTTCACAAAACCAGTCCTGGGAATCTTGACTCCAGTGTATGCAGAGCCTGTGAAGAGGCAGGGAAGCCCCAGTGGTGCTGCTTTCACAGCCACAGCAGAGCTGGTTCCTCAGCCCAGTGTTACCATCACAGAACCCCATTTCCCAGCACACAGAAAAGCAGGAAGCATTACTGCTCTCAGTAATGCAAAGCTCAGCCAGTCTGGACCAGCTCAGCTCTGCCAAGAGGGTTAAATTAAACATCCAGATTTTATCCTGCATGTCCTGACAGAACCCGGTCGCGATGGACCCACACCGAGGTTCAGTTTATCTGGGCTGACCAGTTTCAGTGCCAGCTCCTCCATCACACCTCCTGACACGGCCCCTGCCCAGAGCTCTTCCCTCAGGAGGAACACACACCACCACAGCCACACACTGGGTGGTGCTTCCTTAGGAGAAAACCCACGAGGGATGGGAATCCCAGGAGAAGAGAAGACACCCTTGGGGCTCAGGGGTGAGCCCCCACCCCAGGAAGAGCAGGGGGCACAGCCCTACCATGGAGAGGGGAAAAGGATGGATCAGCAAATGGTTTTGAGAGGAAAAGATGGAATTATCAAGTCAGGCTCAGGCAGCTGGTGATGGGAAGCTGACACCCATCAGCTGAGTGTGGCCCTAAGCACAATGAAGGCTTTGCCCTCATTTACAGTGAAGGCACAGGAGAGCGAGGCACGTGAATGAATCTCCACAGCTGAGGCACCAGGAGCAAAATTCACAGCCTGAATTGTGCCACTCAGGAGCAGCTTTCCATCTGCATCCCAAAACTATGAGAGAAGCGATGCAAGCAACCACGGGGGCAGGGACAGGAATTTTTATATTAAAACCTGAGGAACAGGATCCTCCTTGGGACTGGAGAAAAGTGATCCCAGCAGTGACATACCCACCTGGCTGCTTTCCAGGGAAGGAAAGGGCAGCACACAACTTCCCAGGAAACTGTGGAGCTGAAGATGACAAAAACCAGCACAGGAATTATGATCTGCATAAGAAACTTTGCACAGAGGTTGTGCTGAAAGGAGAATTATGTGGCTCAGGGGACCAAGTGTTTCAATGGTTTCAATGACGACACGTGAAAATGAGATGTACCAGTGACTTGTGCTGATGACACAAGGCTGGAAAGAGACAAAGTACTGAACAGACCTTTTGTCTCATTGATCCCAGAGGACCACAAGCTGTGATAGAAGTCACAAGAAAAGCAAATGTAATTCAAAATATGCACCAAGCAGGATTTGCCCAGCAGAAACAGGAGTGAATGATGCTGCAGAAGACATTTACCTCATCTGGAATAACAAGTGCAAGCCTCATCATCCATGGCCAAGGTTAAAACAGGCCAGACTACCTTCAGGAAAAGCAGAGCCTCCCTGCAGCAGGAGTGCAGAGCAACAAAGCTGCTGTCAAATGGGACACAGGCAGAGAGGCAGCTCTGTGCACTGAGCAAGCCCAGAGCATCCAGCTGGCTTGTTCAGGAGGTGAAAACTGCCCTGGATTCCATGACCTGAGCAGCCCAGTGACATGCATGGATCACAGCTGCACCAAGGGAGAGAGCTCATCCTTCCAAAACTCACGCTGTTCCTGAGCAAGAGGGAAAAAGCAACGAGCTGATGCTGCTGGACTGATCCTCTCCCCAGTCTGGCAGCACAGGAGTTGGTTCAAGTTCTCCCCTGGCTTTGCAATCTGTGCTCACTAACAGGGAAATGTTGCTGGCACAACACAGCAGAAGCTGCTGTGATCAGTGCACAGCCAGCACTGCCAGGTGACCAGCTGAGGGGCTTGGACCTCTGAGCTCCCAACATCCTGCAGGCACTGCCAAAAACAGCTTCAGGTTTAATTCTGCCTTTCGAAATGACTCCAAAGGTATTGCCAGAGAAGGAGTGAGGAGAGATGTGCCAAATCCTAGGAGGGGAATTTTCCAGCACCAGGCTCTCACTTTCTTTTAGTGCCTCAATATTTAAATATTATATGAAAAGCATAAGCAACTAATTACAAGACAAATTGAGGACAACTGTTCTAGGAAGATCTGATAATGCAGTAACTATAAAAAGCCCCCTGTGAAAGTGCATCCCACAGGGGAGATGGAAAACGGAGATTTTTAGTCTCACCAGACAGAGGACTTGGACCTGGAGCTGCCTGGCTTTGGAGGAGTGACATCCCCTTGGGTACAGGATGGAAAGCAGCAGGTGGGTGTGTGAACATGTGCAGGGCTGAGGAAGCCACTCTTTCTCTACTTTATTAGTCTACCTGGAATATTAAGTTTTACACTGGAAAATCAAGTTTTCAGCTGAAAATACCGAGTGAGTTGAAGTGAAATCTGTAGTTGCAGTGATTGCTCAGCAGCTCAGATCTCACCTGACTGGGGCTCTCAGCAGCTGATAACCAGCTCCAGGGCTCCTCAGCTGTCCCAGACTCCCAAACCACTTCTCAGTGAATGAACCATTCACCAGAAAAGAAACACTGAGGGCTCAGCCCTAAGTGAGACGTTGCTGGAATGTCACCCAGTAGAGCAATTTATCAGAGGGAACACTGGCTGAAGCACAGTGAGTTGGTGGAAACCTGCTCACTGTCAGCTCTGGTCCAATGCCTTCTTTTCTGTAAAAGAAGGTCACTAATAAAACATTCTTAATATTTATAAGAAGTCTATTTTTTTACCTGCAGCAGTTACTGTGTGGTACAATCACATTAAAGAAAAATTACACAGTGCTAAAGTATGAAAAAGTGGAAGTTTTTTAGACATTCTAGAAAGCAAACTGCTCATAAAACAACAGCTCTGCCTCCTCCAAATGCCAGGTTGGTGAAATATCAGCGACCCCATCAAACAAAGACATAGTAAATCCACACAGCATTCAATATTTTCAGCAGCAGTAAGTGCCATTCCATCCTTTGGTACATGGCCCAAAATAGCCCTGGAAGAAAACAACCAGTTTCCTCTTCACATTTAAAGAGTAGTAGATGATTTTTAGTAGCTGAGAAAGCCACTGGTATTTTCTGTGGCATCATTCCCAGGCCAAATGAAAACAAACCCTGCAGTAGCTGCACACACACAGTGGATTTGCAGACACACTGACCACAGTCACCTTGCCCACGTTACAAGGGAATTATTCAGCCCATCTCAGCTCACAGCAGCTCCTGGACTCACCTGGATGGTGCCTCCCACAAAGGGAGGGAGTGATCTCCAAGCTGCAGGGAAGCCCAGACTTTCCCAGTAAACTCCCAGCCCTGGTTTTGTCCATGTGCTCACAGCTCTTGCTGTGTTACTGACTGAAAGTAACTTCGACTCAAACAGACTGAATTTCAGCCCTTTGAGAGACATTTCCTCCCTCCTGAGCCAAAGCCACCAGCAGAGGTGACTCTCCTGTGCCTTCCACTCACTGCCCCAGCAGCCACGTCCCCACACTGATCCTACAGAGCCAGGCCAGAGGCAGTAACTCCATTTTTGTAGCAAGGGGATGTAACTCAGAGACAGAGAAGGTACTGCTGCAATTTTCAAGGGAAGCCCTTTAAAGCCAGAAGCAAAGGACACCTTTACAACTGAGCCAAACAAAGGCTCTGGGGCTCTGCTGTGCTGCACCACTTTGCACTTCTTTTTAGAGCACAACAACCCTGTGCCAGTTCAGAGGGTTTTACCATTGAAGTTTTCAGATCTCTAGCACAGAGTCTGCCCTACAGGTGCTCTGGAGACCTCGGGATGTTTTGCCATCAAAGACAGTCTTGCCATCTTAAAAAGATCACCTTATCTCACATCACTGATGGGCTGCACATCCCTTCAAGTCACCTATGGGTGAAATAAAAATATTTCAAATGCAAATCCCTCCTTCACTTGTTTTCTTGGGGTTTTCTTCCATCACCTTTCACAGCTGCATACCTGCATGAAAGGGCTGACATACCTACAGTAAAGGGCTGACATACCTACATGAGAAGGAGAGGAGGAGGAGGAGGTAAAAACACTCAACCATTTGGCACTTTCTAATTCACAGTTTTCAACCAGCTTCTACAAAATCATTCTCAGGAAGTTACCCCCTTATTAAAGGGGGAAGGACAGCTCTGGGCAGTGCAGGATCTGAGCACATCCTCAAAACTGAGGCAGATCTACCTTACAACTATTTGCCAGCTATAATCACCAACATGATGGACCATGAGCTCTGACTGTGCCTGCAGAGGCCACAGCATACAGTTACAGGAGCAAAACTGCTGCATGACTTAGAGTAACACCTACTTTTTTTTATTCCCAAAGAAAATCAAGTTTAAAATAAGCTCTTCCAGCAGCAGCACCGCAGCAACACAAACACTCGCCGTGTTTCTGAGCTCCTGCAGCCCAGGGCTTCCCTCTGTGAGGCTGCAGCAAGAGTGGGCAGAAAGCTCAGGGCTGGCAGGAGAAGCAGAGGTGTCTCCCTCCCTCCTCAGTGCTGACACCATCCTTTTCTTCAAAAGGAACCTGCCAGGCGTTTGCATATCGGCCTCGCTCGGAACAAGCTGCCACATGAGCAGGTCCTGCCTGCAGAAATAACAGCTCTCTGAAACACCTTGCCCAAAAGCCACAGTGAAATCAGTGGAAAATTAATTCCATGGGCTTAGGATCAGGAAGAAGCAAGGAGGTTTGAGGAGTCGCATGTGGAAGAGAAAAGCTCAGCGTGGCATTCCTGAATTGCAGTGGGAAATCCTTCCCTGCCTCCTGCATGGAACCCTCACACCGAAAAGGAAACGGCCAAAGAGAGCAGAGAAGGGAAGAAAAAACATCTCTGAGAAAAGACATGCTGCTTCTCTGGCTTCTCCACAAACCATTTGCTCAGCAGGCAGTTCCAGCCCCTTCTCCCTGGCCCACAGCCCCCTCACCTGCCAGGCTGCACAAGCCCCTCTCAGGGCTGTCCCACCTGGATGTGGCTCCTTCTCCTCCTCCTCCTTCCCTCCTCCCTGCTGTGGCCCAGGAGACCTGGCAGCTCCAGTGAGGAGGAGGAGGAAGCAAAGGCAGTTCCCTGCTGTCTCCCAGCACCACCACCCCAGGTCACCACATCTCCCTTTCCCATCTGAAACAAAAAAATGTCCTTCAAAGGAAACTCACAATAAATTTTGGAAACACTCTCATTAACAACTTACCTATAATTTTTTGAACTGCCTCAAACTCTCCCAGCAGCTACATCCAGGCAAAGTACCCAAAAAGCAAGCAAACACTCTCATTCCTCTGCAAAAAGTGTTCATTGCTCTAAACTTCAAAGAGCCAAAGGAAGGCAGCACAGGCTGGAGAAAAACCATCCCTCCTGGTGCCATCTGCAAGGCTGCAATTAGCTACCAGTGCTTCTGTAACCTTATATAGTGCAGCAAACACAAAGTCCATTAACTGGGACATTTTTGTGGGATTTCTGTCTGTTTGATTGTTCCAGAGGCTCATGTTTATAAAAGATACAAAAACTCCACGGGCTTCCTTTGTCCTCAGTGTTTCCACACAGAAATCACCAACTTTCAGGGTTCAATTCAGGTTTAATTATTCGATTAATAATTATGTAAACAGGCAGTAAATCCCTTTCAAAGACAATGAAAACATTTGCAGAGTTAAGACAAGAGCGACGCTCCTCCAAGCACCACCCCAAATCCCAGTGCAGCAATTAATATCGGGATATTGTTGAGCCTGACCACTTCCCAGCACAGCAGGTCACGAGGGAGGGGTGATTTAAACCAGCTGTGTCTGCAAGGGCTTGGAAATGAACCAAATAAACCACGACAGTGATGGCTGGAAATGTGGTTTCAGAGTGGATTCTACAACCCCCATTCACCACGAGCTCTGCTTTGCCCCAGGAGGCTGAATGGTCTCACAGGGCAGGGGGAAGGAGGTGGCTCTGGGCACATTCAAGGGGAAGGGATGGGGAAGGGCTGGGGACGGGATGGGGAAGGGATGGGGAAGGGATGGGGAAGGGATGGGGAAGGGATGGGGAAGGGATCCCCAATGTGCACCCCAGCCTGGGCTCAACAAGCACTATGGGGAGAGGTGGGCACAGGGATGTGGAGACCACAGGTGGAGGAGATGATGCCCCTCAGCCACCCCAGCCCTCTCCATCCCCAAAGAGAGGGCTGTGAGCACAAGGAGCCAGGCACTGAGCCTTGGCACGTCCTACCCACGCCCAGCTGTGGGAAAGGAGGGAGGGACTCCATTATTGCCTCTCCGCAGGTTTTAACATGCCTGAACATATTCTCTGCCTCTAAAAAAACCCCAAACAAGCCATGAAAAGGAATGTATAATCACTGTTGCAGGGCTGCTCTCTGCTCCAGCTTGCAGGCTCTGCCCCACCAGGGACTCTGCCCAGCACAACGTGACTTGTGAAACATTTCGCACAATGGGCACCTCCAGCTTCTCAAGGGAGACAGAACTTCCCCAGGCCCTTGTTGAGGGCTCCCAGTCCTAGGAGGAAACATGTCCCAGTGGAATCTGGACATGGAGGTGGAATTGAAAGTGTTTGTTTACACAGGAGATGCAGCACACTCTGGCCAAAGGTGCATCTTGGGCTGCTGGGTGGTGCAAGCACCACACACAGCACACTGTGACCACCTTCAGCACCTCCTGAAATGCCACAAAACCCACTGGATGGCTGTGCCCAACACTGCAGCAGGGAGGTGGGGAAGAGCCTTCCCAAGAATGGTTTAGCTGTGGGCAGGAGGGAAGCTGTGCCAACACTTTGCCAACTGAAACAACCCCAACTCTCAGAGCCATTCACAAAAGCTGGTGCTCAATTTCAGGCACAAAACCTTGAGAAAAACCCAAACTAAGGCAGATAAGGAGGTCTGGAATATCAGAATCATAAAATCCTGGAATGGCTTGGGTTGGAAGGGACTTTAAAACTCATCCAGTGCCACTCCCTGCCATGGGCAGGGACACCTTCCATCAGCCCAGGTTGCTCCAAACCCCATCCAACCTGGCCTTGGACACTTCCAGGGATGGGGCAGCCACAGGGAAAGGAAAGACATCACAATTAATCTTCCTATAACAAGGCAAAACACTGGGAAGGTTCAGTGTGGGGATGTGCCCCTGCTCACAGGGACTCAGCAGGGTTAACAACCTGCTCTTCTCACAGCACTGCACGTCAATGCAACTTTGGGGCACAGGGCCCACTTGGTGAGCTTATCCTCAATAGTTCCATTCCAATATTCCTCCTTCAGGCCTGACTTCCAACTGTGTTCTGAAAAGGAAACGAGTCTTAGGCTTGTTTGAACAAGTGGGCAACACCTGCTCCAGCACTTTTGGCTTTACTGTATTGTCTGGGGCTTGGGGCTTGTTCTTTGAGCCCAACCTAAAGGCTTAGGGGGGAAAAAAAAAAAAAGGCCCATAACCAGTTTCGGGAATGAGAGAGAAAAAGACTTCATTCATTCCCTCCTTTGTTTTCAGGAAACTTACCCCAACATTTCTTTGTCAATACATCATGAAAAATGCAGAAAATGCAAACACAGGCGGGATGGGGCTTCAAAGGGAGAAGGTTCAGCCCTGCTTTGGCTCCCAGTTTCTCCTGACCCAGCCTATATTCTGGGATATTTCTGTATCAGAGAGCCTGTTTTACTGGAATTTTTAACAAGCAGGGAACAAGACTGCTTGCCAAGTGTAATTTGTTTATGCAAGATTTCCAGAATCCATCTTTTCCTCCGCAGAAATCTGCAAGAAAACTCACAGGGAAGATACTGAAGTGCCACAAAGCGAGACCTGAGCAGAGCTCAGCACTGCTGGGATGGCACTGGGCTCCCACCAGACTCCAGGGATGTTCCCACAGGAGCAATTTTTCCTTCAGCATATGCCACTTAAACATGATCCATCCTCAGGAAACTGAGGAGAGTTTTATCTGCCGTGGGTGATTTTGCCCAATTAATTCCTTAAGGGACCTTGAGGGGAATGTTCAGAGGAATGGCACATGGTGTGAGCAGATAAACCCCATGCCCCACTGTACCTGTTTTCTAACTCAGCCTGTATTTATGCCAAGCATTAAATAACAACACTGAACACGGTTTTAGGACCAATGTAAAACTGAAAATAACAAAATGCTGTTAATTTTGTTGTCTCTTTTGCTGTGCCAAGTGTAACAGGTCAGTCCATTCCTGCAGAAAGGATTTCACTCATAAGGAGCTGTGCTGGAATGATTTTTAGGGATGTTCTCACCAAACATGATACACAATGCACTGGAATGGGTTGGAATTTGCATATAGAGAAGAATAAAGCAGAATAAATCCCATTTACTATCATGACAGCAAACTATAAATCCTAATTTAGCTGATGGGGTACCAAGCATTGACATCCTGGACTAGATTGACCATGAAGCTATGATTGATATCACACAAACCAACTTGATGCTTCAGCAGCAGCTTAAAGTCACTAAGATGTTGTTAATTAGCCCAGCCTTAAACTGTGAAAACTCCACCAAAATCTTCCCAATCCATTCAAGTAAAGCAAAATTGACCCAACAGCCATCCAGCTTTTTCAGGATTATAGTGCCTTTCATGAAAGAAACCACGAGCAATTCTACATGCCAAGTCAGTAAATAAAACTAGATTTAGAAGAGTAATAATTCCATTTTTAATCAAGGAAAATGGCATAAATAATTAAAAAATAATAATCGTTACAGAAGTCCAGCTGAAATATTTGTTGGTTTTAAATTAAAATGCTCTTGCATCGGACTAAGAGTTGTATTTAGAATATTTTCAGTGCTTTTTTAAACTAAAAACAGCACAGTCCAAGGTGCACACACCTTCCCCAGAACACGACTGTCTGCACCAGTCTGTGAGAAGCTGGAGGCACAAATGGCCATTTAGTCCCAAATCCCCTCAGTTTCTCTCAGGACCCAGGACAGCCCAGCCCAGGCACGTGGGCTCCATCCCTCCCACCCCTCAGCTTGCAGGGATCAAGCTCCTCACACACATTTACGGGTAATCCTTTGAGCACTATCCCAGTGTCACAATGGAAATTAAATAACAGCTTTCAAGTGTAGCTATTGAGATAATCACACTTCGAGAGGGAAAAACCAGCAAGCCCCAGCCCTCCAATCCCCATTCCCAGTGAAACAGCAATGCCAACAGGTAACATTTCACTCTGTGCTGCTGAATAAATCCCATGTCATACAAAGCTGACCCAGGGGACGAGCCATTTTCTGTCATTAGTCTGATGGAATAACCTGCAGCACTTCCATGGGGCATGTTCATGCTCCCGTTGGTTTCTCTGCACTTGGTGCCATTGCTTATTTTATTATTATTATTCAACATCACTTATTATTATTATTATTATTATTATTATTATTATTATTATTATTATTATTATTATTATTATTATATTTTATTATTTTATTATATTGTATTATTATTTTATTATTTTATTATATTATTTTTATTATTACTATTATTACTATATTATTATATTATTATATTATTTTTATTATTATATTGTATTATTTTATTGTATTATTTTTATTATTACTATTATTACATTGTTGTTGTTGTTGTTGTTATTATTATTATTATTATTATTATTATTATTCAAGATTTTTGGAGAACACTCAGCTCAGATGGGAGGGGATGTTTT
>JAWWEV010000001.1:796989-827141 GCA_035583235.1 Hafferia zeledoni
TATTATTATTATTATTATTATTATTATTATTATTATTATTATTATTATTATTATTATTATTATATTATTATTATTATATTGTATTATTATTTTATTATTTTATTATATTATTTTTATTATTACTATTATTACTATTATTACTATATTATTATATTATTATATTATTTTTATTATTATATTGTATTATTATTTTATTGTATTATTTTTATTATTACTATTATTACTTTGTTGTTGTTGTTATTATTATTATTATTATTATTATTATTATTATTATTATTCAAGATTTTTGGAGAACACTCAGCTCAGATGGGAGGGGATGTTTTCCAAAGAAGGGCACATGTATTTAATGCTGAGGCCCCTTTTTTTCTTCCTTAAGTTTCTGAATTCTAGAGGGTTCTGTTCAACTGCAAGCCAAGAATTTCAGCAGGCAGCACCCTGGCTGTCTGACAGCTTTATTAGTTTATTCAGTTGTGAAGCTTAAGCAGAGCTGTATCTCACAGAGAAGGTACTAGATTAGGGCTCCACTCTCCAAATTAATTCCATGAATTCACAGGCAAGTATCTGAAATCTCCCTGTGTCTCAAATCTCCTTTTTCAGGCAGAGAAATTCCTTCCCAGTATCACTGAAATAAAGCCAGAATAAATTATAGACTCCCAGAACGGTTTGGGTTGGAAGTGACCTTAAAGATCATCCATTTATCCAGGTGAGGTGCTCAAATATCCCCTTAGACAGCAGGGACTGTGCTCAACAGAGCACAATTTCATCACAGGATCACACACCACAAGCTCACTTTGCTTCACAGCAAAGGCCTCTCTAAAATGAAGTGAAAAGCATCACATGCACCTCCTTAAGAGACAACCAGAACTGGGCTGACACCCAGCCTTGGGGGGCCCACTCAATTACCTGGAGATAATATTGCAATAAATTGTAGGTCAGGATTGGTGGAATATGAATCCCTGGCCCCCAGCACTCATCTCCTGAGTTTAAAAAAGAGAGGCTGCACAAAGATAATCCTCTTACTGCTCTGTCCATTTTACTAGCAGAGGCTCCAAATGTGAAATTTGGTCCAGCTTGAGCAATCAAACATGATTTTCATTTCCCAGCCCCCCAAAGCTCTGACTCTGAGGAGCTCACCAAGCTCCAGGAGGGGTGGGCTGGGTCCAGCCTGGAGCACCCACCAGCCCTCCTGGCTTTTGAAAGCCCTCTCAGTGGGGAGCTGAGGAAGGGGTTGGAGAGGCCCCCACACAAATGGATTAATTTCTGAGACCTCTGGCGAATTCAATCAAAAGTCCCACGAATGTGATGCCTGGTGCAAATGGGGTTGTGAAAAGCAGGAGCTGCCAGGAAGGTGTGAAGTTTCTATCTCTCCCTTCTGTGCCCAGCTCTGAGTAACAGAGCCATGACTAACATCTCATTGCAGATTGCAGCCAGGCAAGACATTTTATTGCCATTTAGACAATGAATCAGTAGCTCTGGGAGGAATAAAATCCTCTACAAGTTGTTGTCTTCATACATCTAAATACAGACTTGTTTTTTCTAAGAGAATTTGATAAAAGGATAACTTTATATACTTGCTGAAAATGTTCCAATCCTTTAATTCCTTCTCATCAGTCCTACATGCTGCTAAAACCTTGAACCACAGAGCCACATCCTGAGTTGGAAGGGACCCACAAGGCTCATCCAGTCCAACACCCCAACAATCCCACCCTGTCCCTGAGAACAACCTGTCCTCCCTTGGATCTGCTCTCTCCATGAATAATCCAGGACCAAAGCAGGTTACAGAAAAGTCAGAGGAAGCAACAGATAGGCAGAGGTTTCAAAAGTCTGATGCTGCTCCCTTAAGTGATGCATTTAGAGGCTCAGTGAGCCAAAAGTGCATTAAAATTTCACGGGATTCCTGTGCAGAAATAGCTCTCCACAGCTGGCTGCCTTCAAGTGAGATGCACACTCTGATGAGCAGGTTCAAGATTGCTCTGAAAAAGCTGAGTATCTGCTGCTTGTCTGCAATCTCCTGTAAGTGACAGGTGAGCTGTGCTCCTCCTAAACCTGCTGGGCCATCTCAGGCACAGGGTGGGCACCCTGAAACCTTCTGGGATAAGCACAGCTGGAGCAGACTCTGGTGACAAACAGGATCCAGCCCCTCAGCCCCAGGAAACCCCAGAGCTCAGATCAGGACTCAGTGCAATGGTGAATGTATTTACAGGGGCTGGCAGGTCTGTGTCAGCTGGACCCCAAATCAACTCCAAAGGCAATTCCTCAGACTTCTTGTTCCTCTCACAGACTACAGCTCTAGGCTAAAACTCCTTCAGGTAAAATGCACTAGAAATGTGCAAACTTCAGGGGGAGATTCAGGATGGACATGAGGAGGAATTTCTGCATGGGAAGGGTGGTCAGGCATTGGAAAGGGCTGCCCAGGGAGGTGGTGGATCCCCATCCCAGGAGGTGCCCAAGGAACTACTGGACATGCCACTCAATGCTCTGGGCTGGGGGACAACGTGGGCATCGGGCACAGGGTGGGCTGGGTGACCCCAGAGGTCTTTTCCAACCTCAGTGATTCCGTAACTCTGTGAAACACAAAGTTTCTTTGTTAGCTGTGAATCCCCATGAGCCCAATCACAGCTGCAGGTGCACCTTCCCCTCAATGCCTCTATTCCCAAAGAATCCAGCCCTCTTCTCCTAAAGGTGCAGCTCCAGCAGCCCAAGCCCTGCAGAGTTTCCTCTCCAAGCCAAGCTCCCAAAGAATCCTTGATTTCTCTCCTCCTGCTTGCCCAGAAGCACAAATCCAAAGCTCACTGTGGTCAGCACCACAGTTTTCTCATGCCCCCAGACAGCCACATTTTGCTTTTTCCTCTGTGTTGCTTCATGTTCTTTAGGAATACAGACTCCAGTTGCTGAAGAACCTATAAAGATGTGCAACTGTGCCTTTCTCTTGCCTCAACCTCCTGCTGCAAAAAGGCTGGAGGTCACATTTCAGCAGAGAGGCACTGGCTGAGCTGGGGGGGGACACCCAGCCTGGCAAGGAGCTCCAGGGGCTCCTCAGTCTTCATGGAGCTCTGGACACTCTCATGAATTTACCAACTCCAGGTGGATCAAAACAACTGACTGAATCTGCTTCCTCCTGCTCTTAATTTCCCTATAAAGAAACCCTCCATAAATTCCAAACTTGAAGGTGTGCTCAGGTAACCATGTTAAACATAAAGCCCTGTTTGAAACAGGAAACAGGAGCTGAAATGTCATGCATTGATTCAGGTGTCTCCAGGAATGACAGCTTGAAGGAACATATCACATACTAGGACTTCCCAAATTTGTAAAAACCAGGCTGGTAAATTCCAGTGATTTATCATTCCACAACAAAGTACACACAGACACAGAAGTGCTTCCCAGAAAAAGACTGCCAAGCAATCATCCAGATGTTACTAAAGCATTAATTTGCTAAAAAAAAAAAAAATAAAAATAAAATAAAGTCAGTGAGGAGGTGACTCCCACTGGCTTTGGGGTTTTTTGTCATAATTTTATCCTGCAATTTCTGGATTCTGCCTCGAGTCTCACCCCCTGGCTGTGTTTCTGGTGCCTGTGACTGCCCATCTCACACCTCTTATGGCAGTGCCACAAGAATCAACCAAACTTCCCTCTCACTTAATGGGAAAAAAAAAATCACCACAATTTCATTCTTGCAGTATGCAAAGATTTAAAAAAAAAAAAACAAAAAAAAACAAAAAAAGGCTCCTTTGTTACTGCCTAAAAGGAGCACATGAGTGGTTTTCCACCAAAACAACCTTTGGCACAAATTACACATCACTTACAGTGAAGTCATGGGATGCCTGACAAAAGTTCTCATCACCACTTTAATTCACTGCACCAACCTGCAGGGTCACTTCCCAACCACACACACCCCCAAACCTGGAGCAGTAAATGCTTCAACTCCTGCAGCTCTGGGTGGGCAGGGATGGATGGGTACAGAGGGGCCTCACCAGAGGGATCCCCTCACCAGGAGAGGTGGGAAAGACTGGCAAAGGGAAGTGGGTGGGAAAGACTGGCAAAGGGAAGTGGGTGGGAAAGACTGGCAAAGGGAGCAGTGGACACAACCAGCAGGCTCAGACACAACCTCTGCTCTGGGTCTTCCAGCTTTGCCAGTATTCATGCAGAACCAAGGCATGGGTGAGGACAAGGAGTCCCCATCCCTGGAGGTGCCCAAGGAACGACTGGACACAGCACTCAGTGCTCTGGGCTGGGTGACAGTGGCATCAGGCATTGGTTGGACTCAACCCTGGAGGTCTGTTCCAGCCTCAGTGATCCTGGCATTCTGCGAGGTGGCTGCACCCAGCAGCTTCCCAGCTCCCTTCCCAAGGGTGGCCTTGCGCAATGGGGAGGTTTTGTCTCTATTTCACTGTCTGAGGGCCTGGGGCACACTCTGGATACACCTTCCCCACCCAGGGTAATGCAAATGAACAGCAAAGCAACTCCCAGCTGGGGAGCAGACAGCAGAAGGTTCTTTGTTTTCCCTCTCAGCTGAGAATTAGAGGGACCTCAGAGGGCTGTTTGCTCACCTGGGAAAGTCACAACATTGCATTTTCTTGAGTGCTACAGCACATTCCAGTAGGAGTTGCAAGGTCTCCCCCCACCCAAAGCCCAGTTTCTAGGAGGGTATTTCAGCAGCCACAAGGCAATGTAAGGTACCCAGGGAAATCCTGGCATGAGGGGCTCTGTGCATCTTCCAAAAACAGTGGAGGAGGTATTAATGCAAAATCTACATGCTTTGCTTTCCTTCTCACCTCTGCTATCATACAGACTTCCAAAAAATGCTTTCTAGCCCCAGATAAAGGTCTGGCCATTTCCCCAACCCCTCCAGCTGCAGCTCTGACCTGCTGTGCCCCACGCTGACAGTGTCCCCACCTGCAGACACTCACACATGACCCAGCACCTACGGGAGCAAGGTCTGTGGTCAGGCCCCAGCCAGCTGCCAGAGGTGCTGCTCACTCACTACCTGTAACTCAGGTGCACCCCTGGCAATGCAGGGAACACAATTTATCCTGGACCAGTCCTGCTGAAGGGGCACCACAGCACATTCCTGGGCTCCTCCTAACAGCAGGCACAGGGTGCTTGGCCATTTGCTACACCCCGTTAACATCTCTGTGAGTTTGAGCTCTTAATTACCCCATAATACAGAAACACAGAATCATTAAGGTTGGAAAAGACACCTAAGATCATCAAGTCCAACCATGGGGCACCTGGACCAGACAATACTAGAACATGCCAGAGCTGAACCACTGCTGCTCTCCCAGCCTCCAGCCCCACACCTTGCTCTGGGAAGACCCCCAGAGGCAGAGAGGAGGGTGGGAACCGCCATGGGCACCGACAGCATCAAGACCATGGAGCCTGCTGAGGCAAACCAGGCACAGATCCCCTTCCCAGGACCAAGCTACACAGGACCCCTCAGCCTCCAGGTGCCCAGATGCACATCCTGACTAATGGGCACCCTCCCCACCCTGGCTGGGATCATTTATTGGCTTAGCTTTAGCAGGGCACTTTAAGCAACCTGAGAACATCACATCCCAACTCTTATGGAAAGCCTAATTGGAAGTCTCAAAAAGCAATTACACTAAAAGCACTGTGCAGTGAATCAACAACTACCTGTCTGCCCAGAGCACAGCCCCACAGGGCTGTGAGAGAGGCCTCACACATGGGAACAACACAACAGCTTCCCCCTGCAAGGAACAGGGCTTGGGGAGCCCTCCCAAACATTGTCCCCCTCCCTCAGGTCCTCTGCCACCATCCCACCAAAAACAGAGCGAGTTGCTGAGCCAGGGAAAAGGATGCTCATGGTTATTTCCAGTTCACTTAAAATTTGAGATGTCATAACCAATAGAAACTACATTCTGGTTCCAGAAACACCTAAATCTTACATGCCCTGTGCCTTGTGAGGCACCATAAAAACACCAATATCTACGTGCTAACTTCCCATTCCACCCTCTGCTTCTGCACTGCTTGTGGCACAGCTGGGCTAATCCCACTGCTCTGCATCCTGACCTCCTTAAACAACCCCATGTGAGCATGTTAAAACACTCTAATCTATAAATAATGTATTGCCCTCATCCAGCAGTGGATTACTGGGCCATAAAACTCCCTGGAATGTACCACAAAGTCACCAGTTTAACGAAATAATACCGAGAAAGACATCAGCAGAGTCATCCTCTCTCTTGATGAATTCTTGTAAAGATTTGATGCCACCATTACTTCTGCATTGCATTTTTCATTATAATTCATTATTTAGAAGCTGGCATTTTATTCTAGCAACCTTTTTTTTTGCCCCTCACCAAAGACCCTCTGTTTTTTGGGCTCACAACGTGGCAGAAGACGAGCACTTTAATCAGAGCCAGGGTGAAGGGGAAGCAATAAGGTTGTCCCTGCTGCCATTCCCCACAGGGCATTGACACACATGGTGAGGGCCACACTTTAGACCCGAGCCCAAGTGTTGTCCCAAGCAGAGAGCTCCCATTTCTGCCCCCTCATCCTCCCAGCACAGCTTCTGGCAGGAGGATGCCCAGCCATTCCCATGCTGGGCCAGTCCAGGTCACTGGTCCTGCAGGAAATGAGCTGTATTTTCCTCAGGGGTCATTTTCAAACAACCATCACCTACAACTCAAGCCACAGTGTGTAACTTCATTTAAAGATAAATGAGTCTACCCCAAACACTGATGTCTAATAGACTCGCTGCCACTGCTGTGATGGTGTAAAATCAATGCCTCTCCTCCACACCAATTCCAGCAGGAATCCTGCCACTGATTTCCCTGAGCAAAAGCACAAAGCTCAAGCAACTGCTTAAATGATGCAAATCTGTGGTTTGGCAGACCTTTTTTTCCAACAGGCATTCTGGAAAAATAAAGCGTTTCTGCCTCAACACAGGTTGGAACCCTCTTAAAACCAGGCACACACCAGGCCTGCCACAGTTGGGCACCTGATCCCTCAGTTTCATTTGCCATGTTTAGCAGAGCAGTTTTCCACACCTTTTTCCTAATGCACACATCACTTTTAACTCTGAAAGGATGGGGAAAAAACAAGCAACCCACCGACACCCACAAAAGCTGCTCCCTCCGTTCCACGGCACTGATCACATGTGGAAATTTAAATCCCTCCTGCAATATTAAAATGCTGTCAGAGGGATTAACAGCCACCTTGGCAATGGAGTTCTGGGATATTAAACAAAACTGTTAAAGCACCAACACTTCCAACAGATACAGGGTGACTTAATTCCCCCCAAAAGGTGCACATTATCCTTTGCCTCTGCCCGGGAGGATTACTCATGTCAGTGTGTCGCTGAGTCAGGGCTGAACCCTGCCCGGCAGGAAACAATCCCGAGTCTCTCAGGAAGCAGGAGCCAGATCTGACATTCCCACAGCAGCCCTGAAGACACCAGGTCAGGATGGAGAGCCAGGAGAGGATGCAGAGGATCCCCCAAGAGCAGCCAGCGGCCGGGGGAAGAGCAGGGCTGGGAGATGAGGCTCCCCACTTGGTGATTAGTCCTAATGCTTAGTCACAGTAATTGCAGGGCCAGGGCTCTGTGCTCACATTTCCTGTCACCAACCCAAGAATTAGGCAATTTAGATTTCAAGATAGCAAGCAGTATATAAAATAACTTGATAAGCCATGGCAGGAGTAACAAGGAGAAAAATGAGCAACTCGATACAGAGGAGGGGTTTCCCCAGTCCCAGAACTGCAGTTACCAGATCTCCAGCAAGTGTGAGACCCCCAGCCCAGCCTGCCCAACCCCAGCACTGCCCAGCACAGCCTGCCCACCCCCCAGCACTGCCCAGCACAGCCTGCCCACCCCCCAGCACAGCCTGCCCACCCTCAGCACTGCCCAGCACAGCCTGCCCGCCCCCCAGCACTGCCCACCCCCCAGCACTGCCCAGCACAGCCTTCCAGCTCTCCCCACCTCACTGAGACACCCAACAGAGTGTTCCATTCAAGTCGAAACCTTCCACAGGGCTCATTTTCAACAATTAAAGAGCATGGCAACCTGTAATTACTGAAAATAAAGCCAGACAGCTGCAGAGGGGAACATCTTTAGTAGGTAATACGATACTACATTTTCTCTCTTGGGGAATGGAGCTGTTGAGTCCCCATCTACTACTCAGACAGTTTGAGCCCTCGGTGTCTGCCTTGAGCAGTGTAAGCCCTGGGAAAGCAAAGAACTCTTGACAGCCCAACTAAACGCGACTCAGAGAAAGCAACACCTCTGTCCACACTGGGCTAGGAAAGCCTTACAGGGCTTCCTGGGCACACCGTGCCTTAGACAGCACAACACTACTCCCCCAGACACGTTTTCCCAGCTCCAGCCAAGCTCCAGCTGCTCCCACTCCCCTGGCCCGGCACACACAGGGCAGGCAGAGCTCCTGCCCCCTTGGAAGCCTCTTACCGCTCATCATCAGCAGCACAAACATCTTCTCCTGCTGGACTTGCCAAGCCCCAGCTGCCGGTAACACAAAGGAGGAAGCGCCAGCGTTTCATTCCCCTTCTGCTTCAAAGTGGGTGTAGCTTGTTAAGTTTCATGCTAAAATGAGATGGGTCAATTGGGTGTGTTTGAAGGTTTGGGGTTTTGCCATCCCTCCCTCCCTCCCTCCTCCCCTTCTCCCCTCCCTCTCCTGATTAATTCCTCCCGTCACAGGCTTCAGACGAGCTGCCACTCAGCCCCGCTGGCTCCTGAAATCTGAATTCCTAAGGACATCCCTCCGGGGTGACTTTAACTCAGCAGCGCTGCGAGAGGAGCCAAGAGCTAAAATCCCCCGTCAGCCCCCAGAGGCGACTGCACCGCATCGTCCCGGGGACTCTGCCGTGTTTGCAGGGAACAACTCCCCAGCAAGACACAAAATAAAGCACTTCTGACCAACTCCGCACCTTTTGCTGCTGCCTCGACTCCCTCCCATCCCTGAGGATTCCCCCTGGGTCTGGATCCTGCTGGTGCTTCTGCAGGACCAGCAACTGCCTCCCACTAAGCTGCCCACAGGTGCAGAAGGGTTTCCAGGATCAGGAATTGCAGGGAATTAAAAATTATGCATAGATCTGGTTTTACTTAATTCACTACTTCCACATAACTGGTTCTGGATTAGGATTTGAGCAGCAGCATCCTCCAGACCAGGGCTGGCTAATGGTTGCTATAAATAAGAAATACCAACACAAAACCCAAACCATCTGTGTTCATTCGCCCAACTCCCCCCACCTTGACTCTGCACCACATACATGGGACAAGAAAAACAGGTATGAAACTACTCTGGGGATGAAACAGAAAACACAATAAATATTTTTTACAAGCAGGAATCAAAGTAATTAACAAATTAACATTTACAACTCTGTGATACTTCACAAACACAGAGTATTGAGCAACCCATACCGTTGCAGACCCACCCTCTGCAGTGACCACAAGTTGGGAAAAGGACAAAACCATTTGGAAAAGAACAAAATAAAATGGCCAAAGGTACGTGCAGGAGCCAGTTCTGGACACTGCAAGGATCAAACAGCTGTAGTGAGGCTTCTCATGCCCAGGTGCTGAAGCAGAGCATGGGAGGAGATGGTTCTATTTTGGGACAGAGATGAGATAGTCAGAGAAGCGATTTGATGCAGCACCATCACCCTCCCACCCCCACTATCAGGGGCAGACGTGCAGGCTGAGCTGCCTGGCACCACAGTGAGTCTGAGCCCACTTCAAACAGCACCTTGGCTTTAACTTCCCATCTCAGATCTGCAGCCTCAGATGTTCCTGATATACCCACCCACGCTCAGAGAGCACCAGATCCCTCGTGACCACAGGCACACCTGATAAGCACCAGAGACCTCCACCCTGACAGCAGAAAAGAGTTAAAGGATGGATGGGATTAGACGTACTGTGTGGACTGGAAAGCACTGAAACAACCCGTCCTCAGCATTATGGTTCATTTAAGCCCTGAACGAGCAAACCACCAGCTCCTTCTTGCAGGGCAAACAAACGGGAGGGAAGTTCTCAGCGCTGGGAACCAGCAAACCCTGAGCAGGCAAGCAGGTTTGGCGAGCCACTGGTGACTCAGAGAGCTACAGGGGCTGCTGCTGCCTGCCTTGGGGTTCACTCGGGCACGGCCACCTCCAGCCCATCCCAGCAGGCACAGGCACAATCGGTGCCATCGGAGCGGCCCCGCTGTGCGCGCACACACACACACACACACACACACACACACACACAGGGGTGCAGCCCCGCAGCTCCCACGGACACACAGCGATGACACTGTCCCAGAGGAGGAGCAGGTGCTTACTACAGCAGATCTCAGTGATTGTTCAGCCTCAGAGGTGGAAAGGCTGTCCACACCCTTTGGCCGCCAGCACCACTGGCATTGTCACTGCAGTTTGGGGCAACTTTTCCTGCTATCTACAGCAAATCCTTGGCATGGCTACAACTCCCAGGAAAGCATGAACATCAGCGAATCCCAAGTCTCTCTGACCACCTGTGGGTTTTAATCATTCAGGTTGGAAAAGCCCTCCCAGCCCATGGAGCCCACCCTGTGCCTGATGCTCACCTTGTTCCCCAGCCCAGAGCACTCAGTGCCACATCCAGTCCTTCCTTGGACACCTCCAGGGGTGAGGACTCCACCACCTCCCTGGGCAGCCCCTTCCAATGCCTGACCACCTTTTGCATAAAGAAATTCTTCCTGATGTCCAACCTGAACCTCTCCTGGCACAACTTGAGGCCGTTTCATCCTGTCACTGGTTTCCTGGCAGAAGAGCCTGATTCCCACCTGGCTCCCCCTCCTGTCAGGGAGTTGCAGACAGTGAGAAGGTTCACTGCAGGTGGGTAAAAGAAAAGCAGTGACTTCCCCTTCCCATCATGACCCACAGCACCAGAATGAAAAACAGCAAGCAATAAATAAGAACTCTGATGTATGGAGAGAGATGCTCAGAGGGAGAGGCAAGGGAAGCCCTTCCCTCCCCAGTCCTGCTGAGGAATAAGACACCAGCCCCCCGCCCAGGGGAAGCTGGGCTGGGGCAGGTGATCCTGCAGGGCCCAGGATGCTGGGAGCAGGTGGCCCTGGACACTCAGGGAAGGTGTGGAGCAGAACCTCTCCGGAAGCCCTCATGGGCAGTGCCACAGCCTGTCAGCTCTCACCTGCCATGGAAGAACAGGCACTCCCAGCACCTGGGATGCAGCTGGACCCACACCTTTGGATTGGGCTTCCCGAGGGCACACCAGCCAGCCTGGATAACTGGATAAACCTTGGCACCCTCCTGTGCTGAGCAATTAGTGAAGAACTACCAAAACCTGTTTTAAGACAGCCCTGTATATTCTGCCCTGAATGGGCTGGAGACAGTCAGGTCCTGAGCTGGGTGACTGCAGGGGCTGTTGCCTCCAGGAGCTTGAAGACTCGGCCATCAGCTAAACCCTACAGCTGGACAGGGCACTGAGCCTCCCCTCCTCAGCTGAGTGAAGATGATGCCAGTGTCAGCAGGATGAATCCCACCAGCCTGGAGAAGAAACAGAGGGCAGAACTCATCGGGGTCTGTGGCTTCCTCCCAAGGGGCAGCTCTGATCGCTGCTCTCTGGATCCAAGGGAATGGCTGGAGCTGTCTCAGGGGAGATTTAACCTGGACATTTGTAAAAGGTTCTTCCCCCAGAGGGTGGTGGGCACTGAACAGGCTCCCCAGGGCAGTGGGCACAGCCCTAAGGCTGCCAGAGCTCCAGGAGTGTTTGGACAATGGGACAGGGACAGGGTGGGATTGTTGGGGTGTCTGTGCCAGGCCAGGATTTGGACTTGGTGATCCTTGGGATATTCTGTGATTCTATGAACTTTCCAGGGAGACCACAGACTTGTCCAAATACTGAGCTGAGACATGGAGATCCTACCAAAGAGCCCAGAGGAGAAAGGTCCCAGAACACAGCACTTCTCCATGGTGAGAGGAAGGGAGGGCGAGTCCCATCAGACACAACCTCGGTCTGCATCCTGCATAAAGGTGTGTTGATCAACCCTAATTAACATCCTGGTCCTCTCACACCCTGGCACACCTGCTAATTAGCACACAGGAGTTAATATCATTTTAACAACGGATTATCACTTTGGGCAGAAAAAAGGGAGTCACTTCAGCAGTGACTCAGCCCGAGCACAGCAGGAAGGTGAGATATGAGGAGCATCGGCCACGCTCCACAGCGACCTCAGACCGTATCTCTTTAACTGCAGCTTACCTTACAAAGCCCAGGTGCTTCAAAAATTCATGATTCTATCTGTCTTATTTTTCACCTGTGCACACAGGTGGCCTTGGAGAAGCGTTCTGTCTCCATCATCCAGACAACTGGAGCCACTCCAGTTGGCCTGCAAGTCCTTGTAGCCATGGTGGAGTTCCCAATGGGATTATCATCTACTTTGATCAAGCACGTTTCAGGACATGACCTGGGGCCCAGCAGCCACTAATGACCCACAAGAACAACCCCAGGGGAACACCAAGGTGCTGATGCCCAACCCCAGTTCAGGTGCTACTCCAAATATCCCATAAGCACAGACTAAGCTGGCAGCACTCGCAGGCACCAGGCACACGTTCCTGGGACATTACAGCCCTTTTTCACATAATGCTGTGAACTGCAGCCCCATAAATGTGACTTGGGCTTCAAAGTTCACTCCAGCCCTTGCACATCACTGTGGATGATGTGGCCAAGCCACACTTTCACCCTGGTAATCCCCCCTGGAGGCAGCAACTTGTGCCTGTGCAGCCTCACTCACCTGGCAGCAGCAAAGGGTTGTCTCTAGTTTGACTCGAGCCAATTTGTACTCAGTCATAAACTGAAGAAGAAATTTGACTTACCTTCCATTATCTTTTCAAGAAACCTCAGCTTTCTAACTGGATCTCTGATGTAGCAGCTCACAAGAGGGCACTGGTGGAAAACCAAGGCTTCAGAATCACTTCTACCTCCTCAAACTGATGTTTTCCCCCTTCCTGCCGTCACTTCATCCAACAAAAACCTGCAAACCAACCCCTGGCAATTACAGAACGTTAATGCCACGAAAAATTATCCTGGGTTGAATGTATCCATACTCCCTGTTATCAGAAAGATTTTCTCAGCCTCATGTTTCTATTTGGGATTAGGAAAGGAGCTGTGAAAGGCAAGTATTGTTCAGTCACAAATAGTTCCCTTTCAGCCTCTACAAAAGTCAGGTAATGAATTACAGGAGGTTTTTTTCCCTTTGGAGAGGTCAGCAGATATATCAGCTCCTGGGAAAGCTGATCCTTGCTGTTACGCTACAAGGGGAGTTGAAAAAGGTTTCTAATGAGCTCCAAGGAGTGGATGCTGGCAACGAGCCAACACCCTTGCCTGTGAAACCAAGACAAATGACAAGAGGCAGGAGCCACCTCTGGCCCAAGCACAAGTTGAAATTTAAGGTCTGCTTTTTGTGGCACTGCTTGTGGCTGGAAGTTCTCACACCAACTTTGCAGCAGGGATGTGAGCATTGTGCTTGTAGATACTCAGGGGCCCACAAGGATCACTGAATCCAACTCCTGGCCCTGCACAGGACACCCCAAGGATCCCACCGTGTGCCTGAGAGTGTTATCCAAATGCCCTGAGAGCTCTGGCAGCCTTGGGGCTTGTCTTGTCACTCAGTGTGCACAAGCCACGCAAAGGCAGGGCTGTTCTCTCTCCTGGGCCCATGCAGGTCAAACACACACCTCTGTGTACAGGATCAGGGTCTGTAGAAGAGCCCTGTTTCTATTCATTGAGCCTCCAAACCCACCTGCAGTGGTGAAGCTCTTCTGGACGTGCACACAGGCACACACAGCCAGAGTCACCACGAGCCCCTGCACCTCCCCAGCCCCGGGGTGGCTTCAGAGGGTGCCCCACACCACGGTGGCTCCAGCCCAGTTCCCCCAGTCCAGGGATGTGGGTATGGCTGTGACACCCCACGCTGCACAACCCTCAGGGCAGCACCCACAAGCCCACTCAGTCTTTGTAGCACAAGGATAAACCAGAGTTTAACAAAACACGGACTGTTTCCTTTTTTGATGAGGAAGCTCAAGGAGCAACATTTTAGTCAAGACCTCTAATGCAAACGCCTCCTTTTCCTTCTCTGAAAGAACTTAGGCAGTAGCTGCTGTCATTTCATGCCGAGTTCTGACACACTTCCACTGTATTCCTGCCAATAGTTTTAATTTCATTGGAAAAATCAGCTCCAAGCTGTACGCTGGTGACGGTGCTGTCAGAGGATGGATAACGTAGGTTTGCTTTGGTTGTCAACATTTTTCAGCACTAAAGATAGTTATCACAAGCTTTTGGACTCACTGCATTGAAGTATTAAACACACAGAATATTGACACTCTCAAAAGTGCCTGAAGCCACTCACAGCAGGGGAGTAAAACAAGAAATGAGTGATGGACAGCAAAGGTCTCTGAGCGTTACTTACTGTGAGAATTCAAAACAACACACTACAGCTTGAGATCTCAGAACCACACTGGCCAAAGCAAAGACAAGATGCTGCACACACCATGGAACAGAACTGCACAATATGGGATGCAAACACAGGCAAAGACAGAGAGAAAGGAAGAGAAGAGCTCAGAGAGAAGATCTTGTCTCCTGTTATCCCAGCCCTTGGTCCAGATCCCACAGAAAGGGAGGGCAGAGACCTTCCCACAGCAGCTCCTCCTTTCCCTCTTGTCATCCCTCACCTGCCCCAGCCCAGCAAGAAAAGGCACAGAGCCACAAGGTTGGGAAGGATGGGAAAGTCCAGGAACAGTAAGGAGTTCTGCTGGAGGGCTGAGTTTCCAGTCAAGGGATGAGCTGTCCCCATGAACGGACACCAGGCAGGTAGGAGCTCACCAAGTTTTATGGGTAAGGTGGCATAGGAGGAGAGGGGAAAAGAAGGACCATTTACAAACCAAATCCATCCTGTTATTCCCTCTGAGGTGCTGGGATGATGAGCACAGGCAGGGTTGTCCCTACACTAGGCCATTATTTATAGCTGAAAGAAAATGAAGCATCATAAGGAATTATTAATTAGATGTTACCATAACCCTGTGCAGAATTGAAGCAGCACTCCCATGTGCTTTGCAAATAATTAGCAAATTAACTTTCACAATGGCCCTGCAAGGCAAGTATTATCCCCATCTCCTGCACAGCCTTGATGAAAAATAAAAAGGCAGAATTTGGGCAGATTGGTCCCCTGCCGTGGCCAAGTGCACAGGGAAGGGACATCAAAGAGGCAGAGGGACCTGGGAGCCCACTGGTTACATCTCCCATGTCCTCAGACCACAGGTCACACTGCTCCTCTCTGCCAGAACCCTGCTCAGGCCACCAAGCAGGGGGTCCTTAGTTATCACCCCAAACCTGCACATCTCTGGGCCCTGGCCTGAGCTGCATTTCCCAAATCCTTGTCCCAGGATGAACAACCCTCACAGCCATGAACTCAGGGGCTGAATTCAGGGCTGACTGAGCAGCTGATCCTACATTATCTGGCACAGGCACAACTCCTTTCACTCCAGGGATAAATTCCAGTTTACACCAGCATGAGACCAAGTCTTGGTCTCTTCTCTTACTCTCAGGAGGAGTGTGACAGTCCATGTGCAAAGCCCAGAGTTTGCTCAATGGCTCAGTCTCCCCCCAGCTCTTCCCAAAGGGAGAAGATATCTTCTCTGAGCTCAGGGAGAAACCTCTTCCCAACTACAGAGCTCCCAAGGGAGACCAGCTGGCAGAGACTGCACTGGCCACAGACAGACCCCCAGCATCCCCATCCATCCCTCCCACCCTGCCTGTGGAGACCCCAGCCCACAGCCATCCCCTTGGAGGTCTTTTCCAGCCTAAATGATCCTGTGATTCCTCATGTGTTGGCAGCAGGAAGTGGGAGGGGAAATACTCTCCACCCCCAGCAGACACAAAGGAAACCACTCTGAGCAACTGCTCCTTTCCAGGCTGAGCAAGCCAAGCACTTGGCTGCAAACATGGACCATCAATGTCTGCTGATTCCAGGGACAGTGCAGAAAGCACCTTGCCCCCAACTCCCCTGTCCAGGCAGTGCTCCCCTGTGCATCCAACCCTCACCCTTCACCAGAGCAAGAGGCTGCACAAGTGTCCTTGCTCCCTCCCTCCCATGCTGAGCCTGTCACCCAAGGGGGACCAGAGCAGCACCAGTGTCACCCACACCCCCCTCCTGGTGTCACTGCCACCTTCCCCGCCGTGGGGTGGGGGTGACTGGCACATCCAAACCAGAGTCACTTCCTCACAGCTCCCTGCCAAGTGGTGGGAGCAGCAAAGTCAGGGGAGGCAGCAGCGAGTGCTGCTGTGACTCTCTGCCGGATGCACGTTCCCAAAGAGGCAGACTGGCAGCTATTTTGGACGTGCTGCATAAAAATAAAAGATGCTGGTTGACTGCACATGTTCTCATTTTTAGAAAACAAGCTTCAATTTATTTCTTCTATTAAAACCATATGGAGGAGGAAAAAAAAAAAAAAAAAGAAAAACAACCTCCCCTCAATGTCACCTCAATGAAAAGAAGCTCTGACCTGGTTTCAACCTCCCCAGACCAGAGCAGGGCACGACAATGACACTGTTCAGTCACCACCTCTCTGGGGACCCTGACCCAAACCCCTCTGAGCTAAGCAGAGATCTGGACTTCAGGATCTGCCCAGAGGGCCACCAGCACTGACTTTCATAGGGCAACTTCAAGGTCATAAACACCACAGCTGGCAGACAGTGGCACAACTGGACTTACCACACAACTCTCTGTTCTATGTCTTGGTGCCTTTACTTTTTTAACTTTTCTATTAACTTGCACCTTGGTTTATATCCACGAGGTTACACACTCACCTTTGGAAGACCTGCATGAAGATCTGACCTGAACCTCCTGCTTCCAGTGCCACTGCCACGTGATCTTGTCTTTATACTTGTACAAATGTGTCTCTGAAGGCTCAGAGATTCATAATTTCTCTGAGTGATCCCTAAGACTAAGAGTTCATATGCAGATTAACTGCTTAAGCAAGCTCAAGGGCAGGGACCTGGTCTCTTTTACTGGCAAAAGCCTCACATTCTGAAAACCATTATAGTTCCAGAACTGATTACTTTTCCTCATTTATACTTTTTTTTTTTTTTAAAGTCCTGCCTGTTCCTTCTCCTTCTTATGAGGCTTTTCAGTATTTGTCTGTTACTTGAATGCTAAAGCCTGATTTGGGATTAAACACAACATTTGGGAGGTGGACTGCAGTGCTGCCTGCTGTCACTGCTCCAGCTCTAAGAAGCTCAGAGAGATCTCAGTGTATCAGGGCAGATCCTGCCCTGCCTAAGTCTGTGTGACCAAAGTCATTTTTCCCTTCCTCAGTTCCACACACACAGTGGGAGAGCTGCATGGGGTGAGCAGTGCTGGGTATGTAGCAGAGTGGCAGCAAACACAGCAAGGGCACAAATAGGGCCACTGAGCACCAGAACAGCTCAGTTCCATCAGCTGCATTCACTGCCCAAAAGCAGAAATGGGTGTGCTCAAGCAAGTCCAGAAAGCTGCACTCAGGCACTTGGAGAAATGACTTTTAGAACTTGGCCCACTTCCCCCACCACAAAAGGGAACTCCTCAAACTTAAAGAGCCACGTTCTGTATTTTGGGGTCCTGCACAACCTGCTGAGGTTGAGGCCAGCACAGAGGGTGTGAGCAGCAACCTCCTCTCCCACCCCAATAATGCACCAAAACCAGAGCCTGCTACATCAGCCATGGATGAAAGTCCTGGAGAAACCCCTGCAAAAGCACAGCAAGAAGCACAGAAAGCCTCAGGTCTCCTGCACTCTTCCCATTAGGTGATCCTACATCACAACCCATCCAGAGCCTTCCCAGGGCGATGCCTCCTCTTCCTCACTCTCCACCCTGCCCTCAGCACAGATCTCTGGCTGGTCCCTAAAGCAAATGTCTCCTGGGACAGCATCTTGCAGGACACAAGAGAAGCAGCCCTAAAATCCCCAGCAAAGCTGCACAACCCATAGCTGTGAAGAAGGGGTTTACCACTGGGCTTTGGAGTGAGAGATCCCAATTCCATGGTTTACTGGGACCACAAGAGAGCTGAACAGGTTCTAAGATCCCTCCTTTCTCCTCAAACCTCCTCAAAAATGACCACATCAGGGCTGCCACATCCTGCCTATGTATTCTCACCTCCAGCTTTCTTCTAGTAACCTGGCTCATGAAACACATCTGGCCAAAACACCACACTTCTGTTTTCTGGCCATTTTGGCTTCCTGAACATGCAAGGAGGAAAGTCCTGGTGCTGCTACAAGGAGGGAGCAGGGACACAAGGCCCTGATTAGAAGGACAGCTCAGGCTCAGAGCCACATCTCCACCACTAGCAGGGAAATAGAGCCAGCTTAGGGCAAACCAGGTGCACAACACACAGTTCAGACTCCGTGTCAGTCCCTTGGGGTGATCCACAAACACCTGGCCATGACAGGGCAGGATGCTCCAAGCTGGAAGTGCTCAAGGCTCACTCTTACAAAACCCAAGCCACACACAAGCACAAAAACATCACAGGTGATATTCCCCTTCCAAAAGGGAAAAAAGAGAATTACTATTTGTGTTTGCTGTGGAAGGAGCAACAGGCTCCAAGCAGCAGCCCCTCTGGCATGAGCCAAAATTTGATACAATAAAAAGTGGGAGAGAAGAAAAGGGAGAGCGGGAAGGGAAGAGGGAAGGGAGAGGAGACCTTTCCCATTGCTCTGTTATTTTTTTTGTTAAATGCACTGTAGTGTGTGTCCTCAATAAATGTCTGTGCATCTCTTTCCAACAAATGTCAGCCTTGCAGTGGATTGGAACCTTGGGATTACTGCCCTGGCAGAATTAACGTATTAGACATAAAAACCATAACATTTCATTATCCATTGTAAACTGCACATGCTTTCACTTCAGGGAAACTGCAAATATCCCCCAATTTCACTACCATTTTCTGTTAACTGCCTGCTCTGCCACATATTTGCACATGAGCACATTCAGTTTCATGATGTATCAGTCTTCTTGTTTCATGCTCCTTTTTTAAAATCAATTTTTTGGTTCTGTTTTTGTCTCTACAAAACCACTCAGCTGAAAAAAAACAAAACTTACCGTGGAACAAACAAAACAGATCGTATTTGTCAAGCTGAAAACAAACCAGAAGGAACCTAAACTGATGTCTGGAACAAGGGTAGAAGGGAACATGGGGGTAGGAAAACCTCAAACACAACAGGCAAGATGACTTAGACTCATTTATGAGCACAGTGGGGTCTGTGGTCAATAGTGAGGCACTAAAAGAACAGAACAACTTCTCTCTGCAGTTTAAACTCCCTGTATTTCTCCTTCCCACTGGTGGACTGGCTGCAAATTCAAAGGTTTGCATAAGCCACAGATTTTTGTCTGTCTCTTTGGAAGGTCAAAAATGAGAAGCAGCACAACCACACACGTGACAAAAGGGCCAGCTGGCAGCAATTTGGAGTGACCACACAGAGGAAGTGTGGGCAGGGACAAGGGCAGCAGAGCAGCCTTTAAAAGCCTGGGTCACACTTCTAGTGCAACTTACAGGAGAATCTTTTTATTTCATCAGTTTTGTGTCTTTGCAAAGATAAGTGACCAGCTGGCCAGATTTAGTGCTGCCATGTTTCTATAAACATGTCTGAACATACTTGCCTGGATAAAACCCGCAGCTGCTGACATGGATTTTCATATAAACACTTCACTGGGTATCTCAAAGAAGCCTTAATGTTTTTACTCCTAACAGCCCCCTCGTTCTGCCCTGCAGGCTGTGCAGCTCTGCCCCAGGACAGAGAGGGGAAGGGAGGGTGAGGAGGGCGGGCAGGAGCTGCAGACACAGCCCAGGGGTCACTACTCACATGGAGGGGTCACAGCAGAGAGTAGGACGGTAGGAAAACATTGGTTGTCCCATGTAGCTCCTGGAATGAGAAAGAAAAGATGGAACAGGTCAACTCCAACCACGGATCCGGATGCACACAGCTGGTGTTCATCTGCCTGACCCTCTGCAACTCACCTCAGCCACACTTTTATCACTAACACCACCTCAACCTACTAGAGCAGAGGGGGAAACAATTCAAATCCGAATTATTCTCACTATTTGTTGCTGTTCCTGTCTTGCCAGAGCCACAAAGCCCTGTGGCTTAAATTAAGTCTGTTTTCCTTTGGTCTGTGGTCGGTCAGCTCCTGGCTCTGAGGGCTGCAGGCAACACTTTAGTTCCAAAGCAACTCTTTCCACTGGACTTGGGTTTGGCTGATTGTACCACTGCTGTTGATCTGGAGCTTTATATAAAGCTTGGCTCCTCGTTGCACTCTCTCAGCAAAATAATGCGTGGGGGTTAGTCTGGATCTCACAGAACAATGACCTGGAAGCACTGACAGAGGTTTAAGGTAGCAAAACAGAATGTATTTTAAAAATAAATCCCTGGAACGCCTGCCCAGCTCAGGTAGTGAAAGGTCACTTATTCCCAGCAAATCAGAGAGTGGAAACATGAGTGGACTGACAACTCCCCAAGCACCATCCAGCAGATTGTCAGTGGCCCTTCCCCCTGACCAGCACTTCCCATCACCCCAGGCCATGGGTTTGTGGGAGGCAGAGCTGGCTGGCGGCTCCTTACTGGAAATGGCTGTTTTCCCACAGCAGGAAAGTGGGAAGAGCAGAGCTCCCCATGGCCATCCAACCCACCACAACACACTGAGCCCTTCCTAAACCCTCTCGGCTCTGAGTGCTGGGGATGATGTAACACCATCAGACATCTGCCAAGCAAATAAGCAAGCTCCAACGTGCCTCTGTCTCCAAACCTGCAAAGCAATTTCCATTCCAGGACAGGAACTTGTACTGGGCTTTAATACTCCCCCCAACAGATCCCCTTCCACAAAGAAAATCTGCCACAGGAACACGAGTAATCCTTGTAAGCAGATGTCAGGCTCCAAAGCTGAGAAAATGACTTTGTTCTCCAGGATCAGGGAATTGAAAATGCGAGAAGTTGAAATGTCCTGATGAATCTGGTGACTTAAAGCCCGAAGAGGAAACACCTGCTCTCTGCACAGCCGCCCAGCTGAACCCCCTCCCCTGGTTTGTGCATCCATAATTCAACGGGAATGGGCTCCTGCTGGTTGACAACACAGCAGCTACAGCCAAAGAGCTGGAAAAGAGAGCAGGGAGCTGCCAAGAGCAGTCCCACAGCACTGCCCCACATGGCAGCTCTCAGACAGAACCCTCTGAGCTGGGGTTGCTCCACAAGGACCCACCAAACTCACACAAGTTCCACAAAGCAGCCTGGAGGGACACCAGTTCAGCCCAGCAGTGGGTTTGGGGTCTGGATTCACATCTTGAGTGCACAGCTACACCTTCTCTCTCCCAGCAAATCACTGAAGGAGATAACAGCATCTCCCTTCACCATGCAGCAGGTAAAGCCCAGCTCCAGGATGCTGTGGGGAAGATGAGGCATCTGCCTATTTATTCATTCCAGCACTGGCAGGATGGGGAGTGGATAACAAACAAAAAAATGTAAACAAAAACTGGATGTAATCATTTTCTCAGAGATCTGCTTGGGAGAGTCCCACAAGATAAAGCCCTGGAGGAAAGAGGGGCCCAGGAAACCTGGTTCATATTCAAGGATCGCCTCCTCCAAGGTCAGGAGCATCCTGACAGAAAGGAAGGCAGGTAAAAACTCCAGGAGGCCTGTGGGGATGAACATGGAGCCTCTGGAAAAACACAAAAAGGAAGCCTACAGAAGGTGGAAGCAGGGACAGGGAGGAACAGAGAGAGATTGTCCAAGCAGCCAGGTTGGACAGGACTTGGAGCAGCCTGGGATAGTGGAAGGTGTCCCTGCCCACAGCAGGGGGCTAGAACAGAATGGTCTTTAAGCTCCCTTCGAACCCAAACTGTTCTGTGGTTCGAGGAAAAACAAAAGCCAGGAGCACATAGGCACAACCAGCTTCCTGCAGGATTAGCAACTGCAACAACATAAAGCCAGAAATGGCAACAATCCTGTCAGATGATCCAGAAAGGAAGGGAGCTGGCAGCCTGCTGGGCACCCCAGCACCCCAGGAGAAAAGTGGTGAGGCTGGAGCAGAGGCTGGAGCAGGACCCTCAGCAGCTTCAAATATTCAACCTAGGTCCTGACCCACCTTCATGTCAGCAAGGAGAAGCTGCCACGAGTCACTGGGGTGGGACAAATTCGTTTGGCTGTTTACCAAAAGGTCTGATTCACCTTGTGCTGGTTGTTGCTTCATCTCAGCACAGCCAGGTTTTCAGGAAAGAAATGCTGTCCCTGGAAACACAGAGACACTCAGCTCAAAGCAGGGTGTCCCACACACCTCATGCAGCAAGGAGGGCTTGGCAGGAGAGGGGCTGTGCCTGCAGGGAGCTCAGGCTGGACCAGCAGCACATCAGCAGCATTTCTGGGAAGTTTTATCTCCATGTGCTTGAAGGGTATCAGCCTGGGAGTCTGAATTCCTGCTGGCTGAGTCCCAGCACGGCAGAACTGTCGCCACACTGCGATGCAATCTGTGCTGATCACACTGATACCCACCCAGGGCCAGGCACTGCCCCCTCTGCCCACCACCCTGGGGGGGCGTGGGATGCCCTGGGGACAGGCTGTGCTGGCCCTGACCCAGCCCTGGGGATGCAGCAGAGGTTCAATCCCCGTGTGCTCAGCACAGACCGGGCTCCGTGGGCACCCAAACACCGGCGGCGACGTCTGCCAAAATCCTGCCCATCACGGATGTCAAAGCAGCTCCCTTGGACATGGGGCTGAGAGGCACAAGTGATGGACACACAAACCATAAGCCAGACTTTTATCCATTCAGAGCAAGTCCCCAGGAGAAGCAGACCCCAGGTTTCCCAGACTAGAAAACAACAGCAACAAAAATCCCGCTCCTCTTTCCCATCCTCGAGTGCCTCTTGGAACAAGCAGGTCGGGGGCAGCTCATCACCCCCAGCACTGCTGGGAAGCAAAGGTGCTGCAGGCAAGGCAGGAGGGGTCCTGTAATTAAACACTGCAGGAGAACCCCCACGTGGAAAGAGGACAAGTCCAGATCAGGCAGACAATCTCAGCCCTGACATCTTCCAAGCTTAGCTTGCTTGAAAGTGTAGCTTCAACACCATGGATTCCATGCACAGGTCGGGATGTGCAGAGTTTTTAATGCACCTCTTGAGAGGTGCACAGAAAATCAGATGAAAATGTTGCTAAAAAAAAATTTCAGTTTTCCCACGTAAACGAACAGAAGCTCAGCTAGAATATCTACAAAGAGTTTGTATTTTGTGTGAGAAAAACCTGTGATACCTGATTACCCTGAGGTCAGAGTGCTGATGTTCTCTCCCCACAGGACTCTCCGCAGTCAGAGCTCCAGCCTTGTTAGGGATCTGTTTTGTCTTATCTGCAAAGGCCTTTTTCTTCCCTTTTGCTGCTCTCAAAGTTCACAGGGAAACCCCAACATCCCCAACAAGTGCTGTAAATCCCCAGCCCTTTTTTCTGGTTTAAGAATGGCTGCACAGAATGGTATCATCAAACAGTACTTATGCTGGAAAACATGCAACTCCAATTCAACAATCCTATTACACATGCTCCCAGCATTTGTTCAGGAGAGATTTAGCTCTTAGCTCTCCATTGCTTTATCTCTCTCTGTGTTTGCCAGGGCAGAAATTATCTCAGGCTATAAACAGGTCATATCCAAATGCTCCTCCAATCTTGCTGCAGATCTGGGAGGAAGAGCCCTGGTCAGATGTGCTGTCCTGAGCCCAGCTCAGCACTGGACAGGGACAGTCCCCTCTGCAGTGCAGTGGACAGAGCCATCCCAACTCTCCAGCATCCCATCTCTAAGCCACAATGCCAAAAACACAACTTGAACCATCAAGGGGTATTTTTGGACCCCTCCCAAGGAGCACAGGGCAGAAGGATCCCCTGTCACACTCCTAAGGATCAGGGACACTTCAGAACAAGCCAAAAAGGGCAAAGAGCCCACCTAGAGCAGAGCAGAGAAGGCAAAAGGACAAAGTGAGGGGAAAACAAGAAACATGATTCTATGGACACATTCCTGGATGGAAAACCCCACCCTTTACATTTCAGCCTGTGGCTGGGGTGGAAGGATAGACCCACCACAGCATACCTTGTTACTGGCAGAGGGAAATCATCCCATCCTGCTCCCTTCTGCCCCTGATGCCCAAACTCCACACACATCCCTACCCAGGGACGCTGCCAGCTGCCCACAGCCCTTCCTGTGCCCCACACTCTCCGTGCCAACTCCCTGCTTCTGTCAGCAAACTGAGCCACCACCGAGCCATCTCCGTGTCTCAGCAACACACCCACCTCCTGCATCAAAAAAAAAAAAAAAAATCAGAGCTAAACCACTTGTGTCTCATTTATTCCAAGCTCCCTGTTCCCACAGGCCTATCCCTCAGGAGATGTGTGAGCATCTCCTGAATCACCATCTCCTCCATCTCACCCTGACACCCAGTTCCAAGGCTGCTTTGCCATCCACCTGCCAGGCACCTCTTTCCCTGCGGTACCTCTTGCCCAACACCTGTCTCTTACCTCATCCCCTTTTCCCTCACATCACACCTCCAACAAATTCCTGACAACTCATGGTTTAGTCACTATTAGCAGCACCTGCCAGCAAGACAGTTCCATCTCCATGAGAACATCAGCCTGGCTTCCCAGACACCCAGATTTGCAGCAAGATAGACCTTCCCAGCCCTGGGAACTCTGGGGCTGGGACAGTGCTCTAGAAACAACTATCAGTGCAACAGTGGCACTTAGAGAGGATTTTGGACTCGTCCTGCAGCAGCTCCACTCACAGAGCACCAGCTGGGATTTACTTGGAGAGGAAAGGGAGGGTTCAGACCAATGGCTGTACCCACATGTCAGTCAAACCAAGCTGCCCAAACCCACAGCTGATGGAACAGGTCATTAATGTTTCAGCCACCAGGCCTGGGAAGGTTGTATGGACACAAGCACAGCAGTAAAAACATGGGGCCCTGCAAAGACAGAGGTGAGATAATCCTTTCCACAGCAGCTCAGCTCTGGAACATCAAAAAATAAATAAAAAAATAAAAAATAAAAAAAATCATCCTGATGCTTAAGAAAATTAATTTTTCCTTTCTTTTTTAGGAAGTATGTCAAGACAAACAGCAAGCAGGTTTCAGTGAGCTCTAGCCATGCTCCCCCAACAGCACTAACACTGCTCACAACAATTCCTTCTGTTTGCCCAAGCAGATTCTAAGGAAAACTGCTTCTTTGGCTTCAAAGCACCTGTGGGAAACACCTGATCGTGGCAGCACAGCTTCCAACCCCACCAGGAGCCATCCCCATGAACAAAGCCAGAGTTTCACTGACCACATTGCCCTACCAAAAGTAAAAAATTAAAAAAAAAAATAACAAAAGTGCTACAAGGTGCATAGGAATGATTCCAGCTGGTTCTTCTGGGATGCCTCCTCTCCCCAGCCCTGCAGCAGCACAAACTCCTTCAGCTGTGCTGTTTTGCTCTGCCCCCATGGTCAGCCCTCCAGGCATGGCCTTTGCAGCCCCTCACCCCTGACCCAGCACTTCCAACATCCGTGTCCCACCCTCCTCCCTCGCTCCCATCTGGCACATTCCCACCATCCCACAAGCCCAGCCTTTGTCTTCCCCCCAAGCAGCTCTGATCCCCATGCCCCCTCCTCACCCCTGCTCACTGTGGCCTTCAAACACTGCAAAGTTTAGGAACATGTAAGAGTTCTGGGGGAGAAAAACTAAAATTACAGCCACTGAGAGTGTGCTGAGTGCTTTTATTTAAAACAGAGCTTGTACTGAACCCACACAGCAGTGACTGCACACACACTGCAAGTCCAGGCTGCATTGGGGTCCTCATCTTTGCTTTCTGTCCTGCCAGCAGCTCTCCAGAGCAAGAAACCCTTGCAGGAACATCTCCTGGCTGAACAGGCTCTTCTACACCCACAGCAACAGCACCTGCTCTCACAGGTACCTGAGGAAGATCCCCCTTCCAAGGAGATTCCCGGACAAAGAGCTGCAGGTGCAGATCAAACAGACCAAAGAGGGAAACCTCCCAACTGCTTTCACTGCCAGCTTTGCCTCTCTGATGTGCTGCTCCTCTTTCATCACAGCTGCTTTTGTCTCCTGGCCATGGCTCTGGCCTTGCATTGCACTGTTGGCTCCACTGCCAGGACTGTTTTATCTGTGCCTGCCCCCCTTTCCCTTCCTTCAAACTCATTCTGCACCTGTTTCTCAAAAACATTTTCTTCCACCTCAGGCTTTCTCTGTGGTGGGGCTGTGAGACCTGAGTTGGTCCAACACTGAGCACGTTGTTTCTGGTCCAACATGGCACATAAAGCCTCTCAGGACATGTGCAACAGCACCCAATGTGGCAAAATGCACAGTATTCCTGCACCAGATCCCTGTTTATACACATCCACACACATGGAAATGCCTGTTAGTGCTTTTTGAGAGGGAGGTGGGACCAGAGAGCTCTTCTAACCTACACAATTCTACCATTCTGTCATCTCCTTGCAAACAAAACACTACAGAGTGGAGCTGCTCACTTTGGCAGCACAGCAGAGAGGTCTGTCAGCTCTGCTGGAGCACCACAGCGTCCCCTCTCTGTGACACTTCACTTCCCAAACCACTCACAGTTCAGATGCAGCATCAAAGCTCTCCTCCTGTAACTCACCTCGTGATCTGCCACCGGCAGCTCTCATGTAAGGAAGGAGAAAATTCCACCTGCTTGAGGCTGAGGAACATCACCACAGGGTAACATCCTGTTGTTGTACCACCTGGAATAATTGCAGATGTAAAGCACCAGGGACAGTCCTCACTGCTCACAAAACACTTCATGTTTTCCCTTTCTCCAGTGCCCTCTAAGGGGAAGGAGGGCTGATTGATGGAGATATTTAAGAGGGGTAGGCTTGGCAGCCTGGTCCAGGCTCCAAAGTGTCCATGCCTTCCCCTGGCCCTTCCCAAAGGAGCAGGTTTGCTCCTAGAAAGCAAACTGGAGCTCTCAGTCAGCACCAGCAAGAGGGAGATGATGTTCAGTTTGACAATGTGGCTGTCAGTGGGATCTGAAATGTCACTCCCACACCCAGCAGATGCACTTGGCTCATCCCTTGTTTTACAGGAATGTATCGAAATTCCTTTTGTAACTGATACAAAATGTTTCACCAGGCTGGAGCTTTATTTTGGAAAAAAAAAAACAAAACAACTCTCATTCCCTTTCAGTTGAAAGGCATTTTAATTAATTATCTTGAACATATTTAAACTGTTCTATCGCCTTAAAGACGCTTTTGCAGGGACAAACCATGGCCTTAAGTAAAACCCATATGGCACCAAGCTGAACTAAAACAACCCCAAAACTACACAAAAAACAGGAGCTGGGATTTCAAGAAGGTGGATCCTCCACCTGTCATGGTCCTTGGGCCTGAGTCTGCCAGAACTTCCATGTGTGAATAACTCTGGAAGGATAACCAGGACAAATGTTTGTGTAATGGCAGCTTGACAGTGAAACTTGTTTTTAAACAAGCACGGAAGATAAATCACAACTGGAATGACAGGATAAAAACCAAGAGAGAGGAGACACTAAAAACCTGTGGGAGAAAGATGACAAGAGTTCCAAGGAGTGCTGGTACCTTATCTTACAAGTGAGCTCATCATTCCAGCACCAAAAGTCATCTATCAGATGAGCTTTTCTTTTCAGTATCAACTTTCAATCCATATAAAAACTGTCCCAAATAGCTTTAAACACCACAAACCCACCTGCATCCTTCACATCCTCTTTATCTCCTCTAATTTCTTGCTCCAAACACCACAGACCCACCTGCATCCCTCACACCCTCTTTATCTCTTCAAGTTCCTTGCTCCTCTTTGCCCAAATGCAAGTGGGAAAATAGAGAAGCTCTGCAAACCAGCACAGCTTCAGTTTATCTTAAACCCTGGATATATGAAAATGTGAACGTAGAGAGAAATTTATTCCTGATGTTAATCCTCCACTCAGAAATAAATCTGGGATTTTTACCCTGTGGCAACTAAATCCCTCCTTCCCCAACAGTGAACTTCATGGAAATTAGACTGGGCTGCAAGGAAAACTGCCATGACATTTTCCAAGGGCCCAGATCTACAGACCCATGTACTGATCTTCAACTCCATCAGCCAAACATAATGGATTCATCTCTTAAGGTTGGGACAACACTATTTACTCTCCATTCCATCATGCAAAGTTTAAAAGTGAACTCGGTTGAGTTTGGTATTTGTCTTAGAAACCAAGGCAATGACCACTTTATCACGGGCATTAAATTCAGTTTGTTTTTAGAACTCATCACAGGTCTGTAAATTGCTCTTCTTTTTCACAGGAGGATGAGTTTTCTTTGAGGAAATTCAGTGCATAGAAATACTGCCTATTAATATATATACATACATATATATGTGTGTGTGTATAGAGATACATATATATATATATATGTATATGTATATATCCTGTGGAGGGGTTGCTGACGTCTGGCTGGAGAAAGGAAGACAAGCACAGCCTGTACCAAATCCTGTGCAGTTGTTTCCCTCCATTACACAAACACTTGGCAGGCTTCCAGTGTAAAATTTATGCACCAAAATTAGCTCTTACAATTGCAATCAATTGCAACAATCAAGTGTAAGTAATTCCAGGGGGGGAAAAAAAAAAAAAAAAAAAAAAAAAGAGGTGAGCATGGCAAACAGTGTGAGAGCACTGCAGTGGTACATCCATTTATCCATCACCATGTCCAGCAGTTTTCCTGCCTGTCACTGGAGCACACAGCCCAAAACCAGAGCAATTCCTCACCAAGAAGCTTCCCCCTGCCATGCTCCAGAATGTTTCCTCATTGTTGTCCTTTTGGGACACTCTGCCCATCCTGGAGAAGGAGGCTGGGAAGGGTCCCTGGAAATTCTGCAGTGGAGAAATGCCCAGAGAGGTGCTGCCAAGGGAGGGGACAGAGCAGTGTCCCACAGAGCCACAAGGCTTGGGGACAACCCAACCCTGGCTCCACAGGTCCTTCCCAGGCTGAATCCCACCTCCAGTCTTTGCCTACGGAGCAGCAGAGCATCTTTCCAAGAGGGACAAGTCTCCAGAGTCACCACCATGACTTGCACATCATCACTACACAAAGAGGAGCCTGATTGTCTCCTTGCAGTGTGGGGAGGGCTTAAGGGGCTAAAAGCCACCTCAGCAACCACCAGGCAGGAACCAGGAACACTCCTCAGAGAGCTTTTCCTGCCTTCAGGACAACAAGGCAGTGCCTTGGTTCCCACAGCAGTTCTTTACCCTTCTGTGACGCAGACTGAGCGTGGTTATGGTGCCAGAGCACAGCTTGGTGCAGACCCTTCCCCTTTGAAACAACAACTCATGAAACTCATAATAAATGTTATATTGTTTGGAACAAAAAGCAGAAAATGTATATAAACTTCTGGCAACTAAACACATATGGCAAGGGTATGCTTGAGAATACAGAATGCTCCAGAGAACGCAAATAATGACAAAACCTCCCTGGGTAATTGAGTGTAAATATTGCAGCTGATGGGCTCTCCTCTCCCACACACGAGCAAAGCAATGTCTGTCCCCCCACTTGAATCAGAGCTGTTCCTCTGGCTTCTTACATCAACAATCCACATAACTTCTGGCCCTCAAAAATCTACATCTTGCATGTCATCAAAACTGAATTACCTGCCACTGTTTTAATTCCCTTCTGGGGTTTGGGTGGGTTTTTTTAAAAAACATATCACAGAATTACAGAATCAGCTGGGTTGGAAGAGACCTCCGAGATCATCAAGTCCAACCCTTAATCCAACCCCACTTTCATTACCAGATCATGAGTTGTAAGAAATAGTTTTAAACCCAGAAAAAAAGGAGATGGCTGAAGGAAAGGATGTGGAGAACTGAAGCTGATGAGCAAGAAAGGTGACTTTAAAAACATATCAGACTGTAGAACATCCTCCAAAAGCAATGGAAAGGGAATCATTGCAAAAACCATTGCCACAGCAGGAGATGACCAGCAGCTCAACACACCTCCATAAATCATAGAATCATTGAATGGATTGGGTTGGAAAAGCCCTCCAACATCATCAAGTCCAACCCTTGGTCCAACTCCAGTCCTTTTACCAGATCATGGCACTCAGTGCCACAGCCAAGCTCAGCTGAAAAACCTCCAGGGATGGGGAATCCACCCCCTCT
>JAWWEV010000001.1:827241-844156 GCA_035583235.1 Hafferia zeledoni
CCAACCCCTACCTGGCCAGAACTTCCCTTCAGGGAGTTCCAGACAGTGCTGAGGTCACCTCTGAGCCTCCTCTTCTCATGCTCCTCCAGTGCAATGGAAATGCAACAATATCCCAAACATGGGAATTTCCTCAGGCTGGAGAGACAGGGAAAAGAAAATACCCACACTCCAGAACTATCTTAAAATACCTCCTGCTCTGACTATCACAGAAAACAAACAGCAGCACAGACTTGTACACCCCTGTTCCCAGAAAGGTGAGACCTCATGGAATCACGTGTGGTGCCAGGGGCAAAGGGGCCAAGAGCAGCCACTCCAGCAGGGAATTTCAACCCTGGCATGGCCCAGGGTGGCACCAGGAGCCTTCCCAGCTCAGGTGCTCCCTGAGCAGGTAACAGGCTGTAAACAACCTGTGGGCACACAGAAGGAAGAGTTTGACTCCAAAGGCATTTTCCTTCGGCACGTGAACACTGCAGGAATTTCTCTCGTGTCCCAAATGGCCTCACTCTGCACCAGGTCAAGCCCACTCACAGCACTGGTTATTTCTGTCAGACCATTAGAGGCAGAACAACAGCCCAGAGAGACTGCAGAGCCACGTCCTGAGGTTCAGGGAGGCTCTGCAGCCATGGAAGAAACTATTTTGGGAGATCTCCCCTGTTGCTAGGGCAGACTCTGCAACACCATCCACCCACCAGGGTCTGCTTTGTGTGTTGGGAGAGGAGGAAGGAGCTGAGATGAGAGATGACTAAGCTGAGTAACGTGAGGAACCAAAGGAAATGCCAGGCTGAGGAGAGAAACACGGCTACAGCTTCCACCAGGACTCACTGAACAGGACACAGTCCCAGCTGGGCTGAGCCAACACAGCCCAGACCAGCTTGGAAGAGGCTTCCAAAGGTTGTACAAGGCATCCTGCTGCCCCCCAAGCAGGATTAACTCCATCCAAACAGCACCTCACACAGGGCACGCCGCTTCTGAACCAGAGCATTTGTTCAAACAGCTCCCTTGGATCAGAGTTCCTTGTCCTTTGCACCAGGGAGTCATTGAGGCAGACAGAAAGGAGGCAGTCAGCCCTCAGCTGCACACTGAGGCTCCTGAAAAATTAGGGAATCATTCCAGATGCTCCAAACCCCACAAATAACCAATGGATCAGTTTTCTAGGAGCTGTATGCATGGAGAGCGTCTCATTTTCAAAATTACCAGAGCCTTGGTTTACATCAACACATCTGGATAGTCTTATGTAGTTTAGGAGAGACCATGACAGTTTTTCTATCCATTTCTATCTCTTTTTTGAGCTTTCAGCTCAAAAAATGTCCTTACAAAGTTAACTGTAAAGAGAGGACCAAGTTGTGTGGGGTTAAACTGTTCCCTCTTCTGCACAGACAGTGAGGAATGGCAACTGGAATGCCTGAGAACAGGGAATATTTGATCAGGCTTTAAACTGCAGAGTGGAGACTCAGACAATAATCTCACTTAGGCCTAAGCAGTGTCTGCTAAGGCTCAGTCAAAGCCCAGCACACCCAGCTCAGCCTGGCATTGCAGCTCCACTGGGGTGCTCCTTCCCTCCCTTCTGACTGCTGAAATAAAAAGGTTCAAGAGGATGAAGAGATTTAAACACTGCAGAGCCCCCAAACTCAGTGAAACTCAGAGCCCCCAGACCTGGAGGTTACGGCTGCAACCCTGGGGAGGGATGCTGAGGGCAGAACCACCACCAAGACCAAAGCAGGAACCTCTGCTACGGGTGATGGATGGAGAGTCAGTGTGGGCCACACCCCTGGGCTCATTCCACAAGGCTCTGGTGGGCAGGGGTTGCACCTCTTTGCTGGAATAACCACAAACCAGCACTGTTGGAGACACCAATTCATTCCTTAGGGCTGGCACAGCACAGCCCTGTCCCCCTGCCTTTACCAAAGAGTGAGCAGCTCCCAAGCTCCTGCAGTGATCCAAGGATCCAACTGCAGCCCTGGAATGACCAATGCACATGGGAACACACGTGTCAGCAGTTTAAGGACCAGCCTTGCTCACTTTAAGCCCCCTTAAAGATTCTAATGCTTCTAAATCACTCAGTTTTGAAAAAAGGGGCTTAAGCACCACTGAAACCTAAGATCATAAAGAGAAAAACATATGTGCACATGCTCCTAAGAAACCAAACAGCTTTTCAAAACAATTTCTCTGACATGCTCCTAAAGAAAGTGGTTTTTATTTAAACCCTGAAGGGCAGTTTGAGAAAGACTTTAGCACATGTCAATAAGAACTCCCACTCCACACAGGCAAAAACATTGGCACAAACGTGAATTAATCTCTTCCTAAACTGCTAAAATGCCATTATAAATGAATATATATATATATATACACACACATATATATTCATATATATACACACACATATATATATTTATATACATATATATATATGTTCCTGTAACATTTGCACATGAACATCAACATGTATCACAATGTAGGGCTTTTTTAAACAACTTCAGGATAGAACTTGGTCCTGTGATGACACCCCTCTACAGAAAAGTCTGAGGGGAAGAATGTCTCTAATCTCCTGGTGAGTCCTCTGTGTTTAAAAGGCACTTTAATCTACCTTGGATCTATATAAACAAAGATCACAGAAACAAGTGCCTACAGCAGCCTGAGAAAGGAATTCTGGTATCACCTTTCAGTGTGTTGGAAAGGAGGGAGGGGATGGAGAGGGAAGCAAAGCAACCATGGTCAGCAACACGGATTGAGGTGAACAGGCCTTTTCCTTTGGACTTTGGGTCATCGGGATAATTCAATCCTGTACAATACCCACTGACCCATGTCAGGCAGCACATGGAACTGGGATCCAACTCCTCCTAACTGGGATCCAACTCCTCAAGCTGCACAGAGGAGCTGCTCCATGTTGCAAACTGTGCCCTGCTGGGCACTTTGGGGACAGATTCTGGCTCTGACACTTCGGCAGCACCATCTGCCCACTGGACAGACTAAGGGACAGTGTCAGCCCATGCTGACCACAGTGCCCACACTCCTGGAGGTCCAGGGCCATCTGGGGAACAAAGAGGAGCCCCAGAGCCTGAGGTCCAGCTGCTCCACGTCACCCAAGGGACCCCATGAGTCAACATCATCTCAGACACCATCAAACCTTTGGAAGAGCTGTGGAATTGATAGAAAGGTCAGTCTGAGCTGCTGCACTTCTGCTTCTACCCCTCCTCCCCTGAGCTGCAGAGTTTCTATAATCTGGGTCTTTAGGCTTGTGGGCTTTTATTGCTGTTTCCTGCAGCAAAGCTCAGCTTTGGCCCCGCAAACCACGCACTGAAATCCCCAGGCAGGCTCAGGGAGTGCTTCCTGCAGCTCCCTCTGCCCTCAGCCAGCCAAGGGGGCTCCCTGAAGTGTCTCCTAAAAACCTAGGATAGGAAATGGGCTTAGTTTCCTCCTTATCCCCCTCCCTGGAACATTTTAGTCAGAACACAGCAGCAGATCCCACTGGGAACAGCCCAGTTTTGTAGGGATTGCACTCCACAAGTCACAGCATGGGGTCAGCCTGGACCAACACCCCCCTCCCCAAAGCCTGACCCCAGAGCCCTCCTGCCACCAGGATGCCAGAGGGCAAGAAATCCTGCCCCTGTGCAACAAGACATTGGTAAAAGGGAAATTCCTTGGGTTGGGGTTTTTCCTAAATCCTTCACGAGGCTGAGAGAATTGGGATTGTTCAGCTTGGAGAAGGGAAAGCTTTGGGGTGACAGAACTGCAGCCTCCAGTACCTGAAGGTACCTGGAGAGAGACTGTTTACAAGGGCCTGGAGGGACAGGACAAGGAGGAATGGCTTCCCACTGCCAGAGTAGGTTCAGATTGGATATTGGCAAGAAACTCTTCCATGTGAGGTTGGGAGGCCCTGGCACAGGTTGCCCAGGTTGGACATCAGGAGGAAGTCCTTGTTGGAAAGGGTGGTCAGGCATTGGAAGGGGCTGCCCAGGGAGGTGGTGGATCCCCATCTCTGGAGGTGTCCAAGGAATGACTGGACATGGCACTCAGTGCTCTGGGCTGGGGGACAAGGTGGGGATCAGTCAAAGGTTGGATTCAGTGATCTCAGAGGTCTTTTCCAACCAAAATGCTCCTGGGATTCTGCTGTCCCCTCCCCACACAGGCAGTGGGTGAGTTGCCAACGCGCTGCACGACACAAACTCAGACAAACAAAAGAACAAAACCTTCCTCCTGTCTGCTCTGGAGGAGGGAAAGGAGGGAATTCCAGGGCTCAGTCTGTCACCCTGTGCTTGCTGCTGCTGCTGAGAACCAGGAAACTTCACACTCCATGTGTGTGGTGAGTGGGAAGTGCCAGAGCACAGGGCAGGAGGAGCAGCCCCTGCCTGCAAATCCACAGGGCCACGAGCAAAGAGAGACAGCAAAACAGCACCCACAGGTCATCTCCCACGTGGAGGTTCCCCAGGATAACACAACACCCCTGGACACACTCCCAGACCAAGAGGAAAGGCAAGTGGACACCGGGCATGGCTCAGCATCACCTGCCTGGATGGGCTGTGCTCCTGGCAGGGCAAACTGGGAATGCAGCACCCCCACCATCCTGCCCAAGGCAGGGGCTGGGGGTCACCATCCCAACAGCCAAGGTCTCCCTCTTCCCTGGGAGGAGAAACCCCCTCCTTTCAAGGAGCTCCACTGCTGGAAATACAGCGTTGCCAACTTCAGGCATCAAACCCCTGAGTTCTGCTTTACATTGGTGGTTTCTGAGGGGTTTTTTCAGTGAGTCGGAGTTTTTTAAGTGCTGTTGGGTCCACTGACAAATTTTAAGCAAATCCTCAGAATTAAAGAGGCAGGGAAAAGGAAGGGAATGTGTGGTGGGACACACACAGCACCATGACAGACACCCACATGTTTAAACTATAAAACCCTAACAGGTGGGATAGCACAGTAGTTCTTGTCCCAGAAATAGCAAAGCTGATTTTCTTTCTTTACTGAAAACAACTCAGTCACTAAAGAAATAAAATAAAATACAAAAAAATGGAGTTTTCAAAGCATGGTCTGATAGGTCATTTATACTTACCTTGGCAAGATCTCCTGTTTTCCAAAGGTCTAACAGCCTCTAGGTGAACGCAGCAGCTCTGGAAGGAGAGTGTGACAGCACAGCCTGCAGAGGGATCCCTGGAATGCAGAGGGGCTCAGTCTTCCCTCTGTGCAGTCCCATTGACACCAGATTTCGGCCTTCACAGTTGCTCCAGGTGGCTTCTCCTTAGCAGAAAGGTCTGGAGAGGAGTCCTGGGGTGGCTGTGGGACACACGAGGAGCCTCCTGCATGGAGAACAAACACAGAGCTGGCACCTTCCCGGGTTTGTGCAACGCTCAGGACTCCTGCTCAGCTCTGAAGGAGAGCTTGCCATGGAATGAGAACTTGCCATGGAAACTGCAAGGAGCTGGTTTGTTTAAGACACAGAGCCCTCCCTCAATAAGTGAGAGCTGCTCACATGCAAACACCTGAACTGCACTCGAGGCTTTGCATATCCACGCGTCGCCCCCAGAAGACTCGGAGGCTCCAAAACAAAACATTTGGAATTGTTCCTCCCTAAAGCTAAGGAGCCAGGAGAGAGGAAGGAATGCCCCCACTCCTCCATGCAGCCACTGCAGGGCTGGGGGCAGTGCCATGTTCCACAAGCCCCCCCAGGACTGCAGAGGCTCAGCAGCTGCCAGGCCACAGCAGCTCCCAAACTGCAGAGCCACAGGGACTGGTCCCCATCCCCATCCCCATCCCACCCCTGCACGGCCCACAGCCAGCAAGTGACCCAGTAATCCAATTAGGCAGCAACATGGGCTGTCTGAAGAGATAAAACAAAAGCAAACAGCCCAGGGAAAAGGAAATTCTGCCCAGAGCAGAGCATATCCTCATTACTCCCCTAATCTCCAGCTGCAAGCTCAGTGTCTGGGAGACAGGGCTGACACACCATGGGAAGCCCAGCCTGGAATCCCCATCAGCAGGCACAGGAGTTGCTCTGTGACTATCTGGAAGCCCAGGCAATGAGAAGACAGTCCTTCCCAACCAGCCTGGTCACAAGAGCTTGCCAGGATGGCTCCAACCTGTTCCAGCTACTTAAAGTGCTTCCCTGGCTTCTGTCATACCCTGTGCAGCCCCTGCCAGGTATTCAGTGTGGTAACCAGAGACCAACAGGCTGCAAAGGGACCAGGAAAGGGACTCAATCACCCTCATGAATCCCTTCCAACTACAGATATTCTGTGTGTCCAGGAGCATTTCTTCTGAACATGGCCAAGCCCTCCCTTGGGGTGCCTGTCCCTGCCTGTCCCACCCACCACGAGCCCAGATCCAAAGGGTATCCCCCCCCATGGATGCCCCACATCCAACACAAACATGGGAAACCACCCTTGGAGCTTCAAGGGTCACAACCCCTGGGAGGAGAAGGGAAAGAATTTTTCATGGCACTGTGAAAAACACCACAATCCCCAAAAAGGGGATTTCTGGGTAAAACAAGTGCTTTAAGCTGCCTGTGGTTTTCCCACACCTAAGAAATGAGAATGGCCCAACATGCTAAAAACACATTTTAGGTAACTTTCTGGCTTCTGATGAGACAGAAGATAATTTCAGACTCAAACCCAGAGCAAGAGATAGATTTGTTTGTGGGAGCAAAAGCTCAAAAGCACAAAACTTATTGACTCAGCTCTCGTGCTGGAGGCCCAAACAGCATCATCTGGGGACTTGGACAACAACAAAATGAAAGGAAAAAAGCCTTATAAGTGCCATTGCCCAGGAAAATTAGAATTTTTAATAGGAAAGTAAGCATAAGGTTTGTTTTATATGATGATAATTATCAGCATGTCAGGGTTTTTATGGTTTCTCCATTATCATAACAAAACCATCCTGCTCAAACTGCAGGAGTTAAAAATTCAGAACATCCTGATTTCCTAAAGATAATTCTGCAAACAAGGAGCGATGAAGATGCACTTCTACCACTGATTTCTTTCATTAATAACTTCATCAGCACTTTCAGTCTGCAGAGAGATCCAGAGATTTTATCAAGATGGACCTGCAACCCAAGATCCAAAGCAAGATGGGTGGAGGAGCCTCTTGCTTAGAAAACCCTTGTCCTGCCAGTGATCCTGAAGGGATCGCTCTGGCTCTGTGACACAGGAAGAGGAGGCACCAAGGGAGCTGCTTGTCATGCCACCAACCCCTGCCTGAGCAGGGCCAGCACCCACACAGGGCCAAGGAACCACCAACTCCTGGGCAAGCACAACATTTTTGTACCCTCTCCACGGACAATTAGCACCAAAAGCCTGAAACGTCAAAAGCTGACTCTTAATTACCGAAGTCAGCACTTAATGACTCCAATTACATTTCCACTGATTTCTGAAAATTGGATTCTCCACTACACTTGCCGTGTTTAAATTAGATTCTTACCTCATTCGTGGTAATTATACTCTGACAAGCCAAATTAAAACATAGAGGAGATTTCTAAAATACTACTTTAAAATAGTGGGGATTTAAGAACAATAAATTTTCTTAAGCCTCCTGCCTTTTTTTAATCACATTCCTTTCAGGGCCCAGGCATGCAGAGGGTTAAAAGATGAGAGCTACAAAGGACAGTATTTTGTTAAAACACCACTGAAAGGGGATTTTAGAAGCAGGAAACAGTGTTTTATTTCTGTGATTGAAACTCAGTGTCTTGTCTGCCATATCAAAGATATTTGCTCCTCATTTTATTCTAAATCCCAGCAGAAGTTGGGATTCACCATCAGAGGGATCCCAGCAGTGAGGAGATTCACCAGGAAGGAATAAATCCCTTTCTCAGTCACAACTACCAGGCTCTGTATCTCCCCTGAGTGCTGAGACCCACCAGCCAAAGGTGCCTGTGGGACCAGCCTGGGCTCTGCAGGATGCACTTGCACCCACCTGGGGATGCCTCCCCTTCATCAGGGAGTTATTGTCAAGCTCCTCTTCATATCAGCATTACAAATGGAAAAACAGGACAGTCCATTCCAAAGAACTCAGCCACCAATGGAAAGGAGGCATAAAACCCCACAGTATTTCAGGGTTTATACGATACAGAGAGCAGCAAATTCCCCAAAGAGCATGTCCTTTGGAAAAAACCCCTAAAAGCCCCTAATCCCTTTGCCAGTGTCCCAGCTCAAAGACCCTCTAGTTGCTCATGGCATCCCCAAGCCCAGAGGGGCACAGGGCAAAGCTCCTGCACGTGGCTTCATGTCCCAGTGTGAACCCACTCAGGACCCTCCCAGGGTCACGTTCCCACTCTGGCACAGGGATGGAACACGCTGCTGTCACAGCCACTTCTGGCAATAACACCTTCTCATTCTGCTTGTTTCCACTCTGTTTTTATCCTCATCTCTCGCAGAGCCATCGCTCAGCAGTGGTTGTTGGATTTTATGTTCACATATGGTTTAAAGAGGTGGCTGTTTAATGTTCCCTATATGTAAATAACCACACGCTGCTGCTGCAGCCCCTGCTGTGCAGGGGAAGGAACCATCGGATTATAAAGCTCAAACACAGAAACACGTCAAGTTGGTTTTCATCTACAAATACATTAGAGCTTACTCTGGGTTACATTTTCTATCTTCCCTTTTACCCACGAATTCCCACTGCTTTTAATGAGCACATAAAGCAGCCAGCAACAGGAAAAATTATCCCAAAAAGTCCTCAAGACATAAGGAGGAATTTCTTCATGGAAAGGGCTGTTAATCTTTGGAAGGAGATGCCCAGGGAGGTTTGGGGTGCCCAGCCCTGGAGGTGCCCAAGGCAGGACTGGCCGTGGCACTGAGTGCTCTGGGCTGGGGGACAAGGTGGGCATCGGGCACAGGGTGGGCTCCAGGGGCTGGGAGGGCTTTTCCAGCCTCAGGGATCCTGTGATTCCATGATCTTGAGAAAAAGCACCATGGGATAACATGGCAATCCCTGCCACCACCCCTGCTGGTGCCCCCAGGAGCTGCACAGGGAGCTGGTTTAACTCCCAGCCAAGAGCAAGCACAGAATCACACTCTGGTTTGGGTTGGAAGGGACCTGAAATCCCTTCCAGTTCCAGCTCCAACACCTTCCACCAGCCCCTGGGGCTCAGCAGTGTAAGGGCCAGGAGGGGCAAACACCTGCCCTCTCAGTGTCTCTGCTCTCCTGTAGCTGTGGCACAGCCCCAGTGTAAGGGCCAGGAGGAGCAAACACCTGCCCTCTCAGTGTCTCTGCTCTCCTGTAGCTGTGGCACAGCCCCAGTGTAAGGGCCAGGAGGGGCAAACACCTGCCCTCTCAGTGTCTCTGCTCTCCCGTAGCTGTGGCACAGCCCCAGTGTAAGGGCCAGGAGGGGCAAACACCTGCACTCTGAGTGTCTCTGCTCTCCTGTAGCTGTGGCACAGCCCCAGTGCTGCTGCTGCTGCTGCAAACCAAAACACGTTTTTCAGCATCATTTATCATCTTTTTAGCATGGCTGACAGTATTCATTTCAAATCAAAGCTCCCAGGCCAAGCACATTAAAACCATTTCTATTTTTCAGAAGTGAATGCTGTGAGGGCCAGGAGCAACATTAACATACCCACTAACAATTCCAGCTTGTCCAGTATCAGAAACCAGCATGCAGAATAATCTTTTGAACTCTACCAGGCAGAGAAATGCTCCTTTAAATAAAGAGGAGATGCATAATTCATTGCTCAGCTGGTCTCCCTTCCTTGCTGAGCCAGGACAGACCACAGGAAGCATTCCTGCTCCCTGCCACCCCTGCTCCTGACACTCCCAGAGCAAGGAAAGCAAGGCAGAACAAACTCTTGATGGTTCTTGGGAGGACATCCCACACCCACAGGTAAAGGGGCAGCACAGCTCCATCACAAGCACCCCCAGGCAGCCCAAGCTGCTGCCCACAAAGGCACCAAAATCACCCAAAAGCTGTTCTGCCACAAGCAGGTGCAGGCACTCCCTTTCCACCACCTGCCTCCATGGGGTGGTGGGTGTAGAAATCAATCTACAAACAAAGCAAAACCAGGAGAAGACTCAGAAGGCAGAAGTGAAGACACTAACCAAGGAGGCAGGAGGGAAGAAAGATCCTTGGCCTGTGGAAGCAGGCAACAGACTGCCTGAAAGTGGGTATTAATTCAGTTTATACAGCTGTACTCCAAGCTATCGAGTTTGGGCACAGGCTGGCTGTTCTGAGGAGTCACTGGAGCGACTCCAAGAGCTACAGGATCCAAAAGATCCCAACCAACACTGCAGGACAAGGATGGGAGGAACCAAAAGCTGCTCAGGTTTGCCTTTCCCCTCCCCATCCCACCCCCACACTCTCTCCATGTCCTAATGAGGAATCCTTGCCCAAATGCAGCCCCTGTACCTGATTTCTGCTGACCTGAAGTTATCCTGCAGCTCTAACAACAGATGATGGATCTCATTTCCTACCCCAGCAGCCTCTGTTGCTTGGCATTGCTCTGCATATTAATGATCCCTAATGCCACCTAAAAGCCTCTGCAAAGTCTCACATATGGATTTTACCACTTAGAGCAAAGCCATAAAGAGCCCACAACGGCAGAGCATGTTTAATGACCAAAACCAAGCAAGGACAGCAGTCATTAAGACATCCTCTTACTCTTGTGGAAAGGGACATAAAGATGATTTTTCTCCTGGACCAGTGGTGGCAAGTGAGTTAAGGTGATGAGTAATATTAGTCTGAAAGGGATCCTTAAAATCTGCATTATTTAAGTTGACATGGAATAAGCCCATTCAGTGGAAGCAGGGTGGGGAAAAAGGGTCAGAGGAGTGAAGGAAAAGAGCTGCCTGCTTGGCTGTGACATCGTCAGCTTGGGACAGTGATGGAGGATCAGTCCTTGGCAATATAAATCACCTCGTGACTGCTGAACAGGCACTGTCAGCTGATCCCTGTTCCTCAAGTTGGGGATGACAACAAGGGGGATAAGGCTGAAAAGAAGGGTTAATTAAACAAAGAGGCAAACAGGCAAGAGCCTTTAGGAATTGATTAGGCAATGACAGTAAATGACTTGGCAAAACAAGCCTGATCTCACTGCCAGAGATATAAAAACATCCAAGAGATGCAGAGCTGTGCTAGTGATTGATATGCTCACTGTATGTTCCTGCAGCAATGGGGAGTGCTGGGACGTTTATTGGGGCAAATGAAATCATAACCAAGCCACCTCCTTCTCTACTCTGCACAAGAAGAAAAAGCTGCCAAGGATCTCTTCATCCAGAAACCAAAGCACCACCAAGGACTTAGGAAAGGGGTCATCTTGCCAAAATAAGGCTCAGAAGAATATATTCATCAAGCTCTCATGGCACTGGTGGTTTCCTTGCTCAGAGGAACGGTGCACCAACATTCACATGGTGACCAAAACCAGAACCCCATACTCCTTCCACGCTTCTCCTCTACAGCAAAACTGCATTTTCTACTCTCCTGTGCAGATCTATTTCTGTTTGTTTGGGAAGTCACACGGCCTTGAGCCTTGGGAAAAAATATATGTCAAACACAGACCATGCCTGTGTCACACATCCAAAGGTTATTTAATGGTTTTTGTGATACACCAGTAAAGAAAAGAGACTTCAGTTTGATTTCAAGCCTTGAATCATCACGTTCATGAGGTCAAAACTACAGCTGGTATAAGTTTACTTATCACCACCATAAATCCCAGCATGGTAATGCTGAAATATTCTGGCTGTCAGAGCAGGAGCGTTGCAGGCTGCCCTGCATATTTAACCTTGATTATACATGATTGTTAATCACTGACCCATCCTCTGGCCGTCCTCGGCTCCAGTGGGTTGCTAAGCGACCTGTTCTTGCTCCAGATACTTTCTAAGGCTGGTTAAGAAATGGCCAAAAGTCAACCAAGTGAGTGTTGAGACATTCATGGACAGATCTGAGGTGGGAAGCAAGTGAGACCCTCCCAGAGCTCTATCCAGAGTGCAGTAACACTCAGTGCCACCTTGGTACCTGTGAAACCCACTCAGAGCAGCCCCACGGCTCACACACCTCCTGGGGAAAACCAGCTGCTCTCCCAGAGGTGATGGGAACATCCCCTCCCAGCCAGGAGGACTTCCCAGACACCAATGGTTCAAAATAATCAGGTAGAATTAATTGAGTAGAAGGTAGAAATTGTCCAGCCCATGTTTCTGCATCAACTGTGGTTGATGCAGCCCAATTCCTTCGGCTGCTCCCTTCAACAGCCTGGAGCTCTCGTGCCCACCAGGATCCTTTGGATTTGTGGGAAGGGACCTCAGAACTCCAGGACTCTTATCCTTTGGCAAACTAACTTGGGTGGGGACATTGGGCAGCATTCACAGTCCCCCTATGCCATCTGTCTTTATTTTTCGACTTTTTGTGGATAATACCATAAAAAGGGCAACATTTGCTGTGTTGCACAATCTCAGGGAATCTCCTTCTCTTGCTATTTCACTCCTGTATCACCCTCCCATTAACAACCACTGCAATTTTTAGCCAAAGAAACTCGATTTTTGTCCTACAGAAACCACTTGTTACAATGCTAGAGAGTTACACAGCAGCAAACCTGAGCAAGCATATCCACTGCTGCAGGATTCACCAGGAACATGCAGACAGGAAAACTCCAAAGTTCTGCTTTTTCTGCCTTCTCTTTTTTAACCACGACCTCCTGGCGTGGCTCACAGTCACAGCTGCAGTTCCTGGTGTAACCAGCATAAATTAGCCCTTAGTGATGAGGTTCCCAAAGCAGCTGAGCACTTCAGGAGGAGGCTGTGGCCTTGTGCCAGAGTGGGAGCTCCAGTAGCTCAACATGTTTCTTGTTTTCAGGAGTGTTACCAGTTCAATACATTGATGCAAACATGCCTTGTTTTTCCTTTTAGTTTTCCTTTAAACTTCAAGAAAACTTTAGGTGAAGCCTGACATGACCAAGGCCAGGCTGGACAGGGATTGGAGCAACCTGGGCTGGTGGAAGGTGTCCCTGCCCATGGCAGGGGGTGGGACTGGATGGGCTTTGAGTCCCTTCCATCCCAAACCATTCTGGGAAGTACTGGGATAAACAAACAGACAGCAAAGGCTTCCAGCTTGTGCCTCCCTTTTCCTGGTAGGAATCTTCTCATCAGAACCAGGCCAGGCTACAACACCAATGTTTTAGGAGTACCATTGGCTTAAAGCACAATGTAGGCTCTGGTTTATTAAGAGAGAAAGATTTGAACAACCAGATGACTGCCAGGGACAAACGAAGTGCAGGGAGGTATAAGGATCAAGAGATGATTAGCTTGGAAAAGAAATGATTAAGCATGAAGAAGTCACACAAAACCAGGGGCCCCTAAGTAATTTGACCACTTCTATTTGGACTATTTTTTGACAGTTTGTTCTAAAGGAGTGAAAACCTTAACCCATCCTGCCTTCACTGCAGGTTTATGGCCCTTGGTGGGACCAAACAGAGCTGAGAGCACAGGGCTGTGTCCTGCCCTGCCCCGCCAGCCACTGCAGCAACACGATACCATCACCTCCAGCTGACCCTGCGAGTTAATTCATGACAAAAATCCTGGAGAAGGCTGATGGCAACCTGCCCTCCAGACAGACAGACAGGCCTTGCACAACTCCCCACCTGCATCCCAAGCCAAGGCATCGCCCCACGGGACTCCAGCTGGAGACAAACACCCCCAGCCCAGGGGAGGTGATGGCCAGGGACACTCACCAGGGACCTTGGGAAGGCTGCTGGGATCAAACTACGACCTTTCCATCAGCTCTGCAGAGGAAAAGCAAGAGACAGCCCAGAGCAGGAAACTCTGCCAAACAAAACTGCTGGGAGCTGCATTGCTCACTGTTCCCTGCTGCAAACGGAGCTTCCAGGAAAGGAAAACAAACCCCTTTTGGTCTGAGAAGGGCCTGCAGTACAAACCTGGGCTTGGCTCTGTCCTCTGCCTTCCCCAAGAATCAAAAGTGGTCGGAGCAGGAGGGCAGTGCACAGAGACATCAAACATGTGATGCTGCATTGAGACAGCAGGAGTAACTTTGGGCCCACTGGCCACTGCAGAAGGATAACAAAAGAAAAAAAGAACTGTAAAGAGCTCCAAAATACTTCTTGGAGGAAGAGAGCCAGGAGTAGCACCTGACAGATGTGCAGTTGTTAAATGTTTGATGCCTGTAGGCAGTGAGCAACCAGCCCCACACCAAGAGCACAGGTGGCTGCCGAGGTCACTGCAAGTCCAGCCAGTGCAGGGACCTGAGCACCAGCCTAGAAGTGCCAGTGAATTCCATCATCCCTAAAGAAAGGAAGGAAAAACATGCAAAGGCACAAAAAGAGACAGTGCTCTCCTCCACTGGACAGGAAGCAAAGCTGACCATGCATAAAACACGACAACATGCACTTGGAGCTCAATTCCTACTTCATCAGACATATTGAAGCCAACCATCAAGGGGAGCCTCAACCTACTCAACCCTACACAAGCAGGCACCAGGGTAGCCTTTCCCTGTCCTCTCCCTTGTGCCAGCCTCCCCAAGATGCCAGGGAATGGAAGCCCTCCTGCTCCTCCCTCCCCACATCCCAGGGATGCACACAGGGCAGGGCTGGCACAGCCACTCCTGAGCTCCTGGTAGAGCTGCCTCATGTTCCCAAAGAGCCATTAATCCATCACCCTTCAGCTCTACAATTCATACAAATGATTTTATTCATAATTAATTAAGGCCTCTAAATGTGGAAATTAAATTACCATTTACAGTGCAAAAGGAGATAGCACAGGAAAACCTGGGTAGCAGCAACAGCTCTGCACGGCTCAGCAGGACATGGGGGTGGGAATATCTGCCAGGCATGTTGTGGAGTCACACAGTGAAATCTGGGCTAGGTCAAAAAACAGACCTCAGCATCTTTGAAAAGCTGCTCAGGCCCAGTTACAAGAGACCTTTAAGTTTTGAGTGCCAAATTAACCCCAAAACTCTCAGTTAATAATCCCCCAGACCCCTGCATTAGGAGCACATTTTGAGGCCAGCTAAAAACCCAGCTTTCTTTTTGTTGCTTGGCTCCTCTGCTGGAAAACAAGCAGTTGGGGGAACAAAAGAGCCACTCCTCATCACGTGGGTTTGGCCTCACCTTTCCATTTGAATCAGGCTGCCCCAGAAGAGAGAACATACAGGAAAACAGATGGCCCTGCACTGAACACGAGGCTTAATTCACTCGAGGGGCCAGGAGGGAGATGGGAAGAGCAGGCTGTGGATCAACAGCACCACTGAACTCAGCCACAGTCACAGCAGGGCTCTGCTGGAACAAATACCACAGCCACAAATGTTTTCTCCTTAACTCAGAAGACAAAGATTGTGAAAAGTTATTTTGCTTCTTGTTTCAACGGCAAAGTGATTCAGTGATGGGGATGATCCTCTGGCAGTGTCAAAGCAAATCTCTCCCACCCCAATGAGCCCATGGATACACTCCACATCCTAATCCAACACCAGAGAACAGCATTTTTTTCCCTGATATTCAGCTTCTGGTTTGCTCAATTGCCAAGGGATTTTTAGGGTAAGAAAGTGGTTTGTACACAATTACTCAGAGAGACCAGGAGACAGACGTGCCCCAGACATTCTCCTGCTCAGCCAGGCAGTTTGCAGGAAGGGTAATGGCCATGTTGAAATAAAGCAAAGAAGAAAAGGTTCATAAAAGTGACCTTTCTGGTTCCACACAGCCAAAAATAACAATGCAGCAGCTCCAGGGAAGTTTCAGGATCAGACTCCCCCCAATCCCCCAGCACCCCCAGTGCAGTCAGGGAGGGCTGAGCACACACCTGGGCTAACACAGCCTGCACAAGTTTTCCTGACAGAGGGAACACGGGCAGGGTCCCCCCAGGAGCCTTTTGGGATCAGTCCTTCACTTGGCACGACAAAACCCACCAAGCCAAGGAACAGCACAGGCATGTTTGTTGCTGCAAAAGCAGGCTCTGAAGAGATTGGGAATGAGGATAGCAGGAACAAGCAGAACTGCTCCGTCTGGTCTCCCTTCCCCACTCACCCATCGCCACGAACCCGCTGTCCCTGTGAATCCAACCAACTGGTAATTCCCCTTCTGCTGCTGACGCACGAGGGATGTGAGACCTCAGTGAGGGATCTGTGTCTCACAGGCTGTCACAACTCCTGTCCCCAGCTCTGCAGCAGCCCAGGTCACTCCTGAGGGGCACACAGCTCAGAGGGTGGCACTCCCACAGGCACACACAGGGCTAGAGAGCTGAGCGCCACAGGAGACCCAACTGTTGTGCAACAGCCGGTTTGGAAACCCCACGGTTTGTTCCTTGTAATTTATCCATTGGGAACTCATCCCTTCCCTGTCAGTCCAGGCTGTTCCACACTGGGATCAGTCCCACAGAGGCTCAGGCACAGGCTTGGCTTTATGTGTCTGTCCAAGGTCTACACTGGAAGTCCAGCAGATGCCCAAAGAGCAGTTGGTATTTCAGGGCCATATCCAGGAGAGGTGTCCAAGGAATGACTGGACATGGCACTCTGTGCTGGCCTGGCTGACCAGGTGATGGGTCACAGGTTGGACTCAACACCAAAGGTCTCTTCCAACTCAAGTGTTTCTGTGATGGCAGCAGCAAGATGCTTTGAACTAAGGAGACTCATGAGGAGTGAGCTGAGCTGCCCCTCACACCACACACTGCATTCCAACATCCCTGCCACACTGAGGGGAGAAAAAGGTCCCTCCAAAGGCTGCTCTGTCATGATTTACAATCAAACCTCTACCTGAAGACCTCAAGAGCTGCAGCCACATCCCAGGTGCCCACAGTGCACACACACAGAGCCCAGCCTGTCTCCCAAGGGCCATGGCACCAATGTCCCAGCACAGCCCAAGCCTTTGAGATGTTTGAGCAACAAGCACAAAGCTGGATTTTGCCTGCACATTTGCTGTTTCCCTTCATACCAGATAGAATCATAGAATGGATTGGGTTGGAAAAGACCTCCGAGATCATCAAGTCCAACCCTTGATCCAACCCCACTGTG
>JAWWEV010000001.1:860880-880282 GCA_035583235.1 Hafferia zeledoni
CCAGTGTGCCCACAGTGCCACCACCCCCTGTGTGCCCCCAGTGCCACCCCCCTGTGTGCCCCCAGTGCCACCCAGCCCCAGACACATCTGCATCTCAGCAGACCTGGGGCTCATCTCAGCTAATCTGGGCATACTCTCCTGTACTCCCACCTCACTTGCTGCTTTTCCAGGGCCTCAGTGGGTGAAATTCCTCGGTCACCGGACAGTTCCAGTTCTCCTGCATGTCAAGCCCCATCTCCTCAGCTCCATGCCCAGACTGTTGTGCCTGAGTGCTTGTTGTGCCCCTCCACCTCCTCACTGCTAATTTAGGAGTTGTTATTTTTGGCTCACAGTGCTTGTGTGCAGAAAAAGTTCAGGTTGCTCCAAAAATTCTTCAAAGGAAGCTGAAAACTGATTGCCCAACAGCAGCAAACCTTGTTTTCAGGGAATGGAGCAGAAGGGAAACACCTTCCTGTGGGGATGCTCAGTTTGTGAATGATGGGGCTGCACAAAACAGAGTTGGTTTTGACAGGGAGATGCAGGAGTAGCTCAGTCAGGAAAAAACAACCTGGCATTTCTCAATGAACAGAGTCAAACTCCCTGCAAGGGCAGTAATTATTCCATGATTGAAAACACCACACAGCATTCCTCATGGGAGAATTCCTATGGATGGGGAAGGCTCAGGAGCAAAGCTCTGTCTCTACTCCAGACATTCCCTGTCCTTTTGTAAAATTAATTACCTGCAAACAGAGCATTTTTCTCTTTGCAGTGCAGGTGGTGATACTTTCCCTCCACTCCTTCTCACCCTTCTCACTCCTGAGCAGTGCACCTGAGAGACAGGAACTGCAGGGGACATTCCGTGTGGAAAAATTGACACAAAGGGTTAAAAAAGACATCAGGGAAACTTGAGAAATAGTTTGCAGACTGTTCCCAGTCAAGGTGGTGCTGCTGATGTTTCATGACCCTCCTGCAGTAAGAGGATTCCTCACCATCACAGTCCAAACCAGGCCAGCCAAACTGGGCTGAACTGGGGACTTGTTCTGTACGGGTGCATTTCATGCCTGACACATTTTCCTGCCAGTTTTGCCTGTAGCTTAAAAATCATGTTCATCACAACGCAGAAGTTGTTGCCTTCTTTTTGCTTTGAAAAACAGGAGCAACAATGTAATAACGAAGGTTTGTTTCTGGCTCTTAAATAAAAGTAACTCAGGCTGGTTTGCAGGCATGGAACTCCATACACAGAAAATAAGTATTTCTTTCTGCTTAGTTTGAATTTTAGTGCTTAGTCTGTGCTTCCCTAAGTGCACTTGGAGAAGCTCTCCCAGGCCTTTAGATGCTTCAAAAATCACAACAATGCCTTCCCAGGTCTTTGCCAGGCAGTGTTTGTGTGTGAGGCTGCAGAGAGGCCGATGGTGGGATCACACCCTCGTGCCTCCAGGATTATGTAAAGGAGGAAATGCATGTGATGAATTATTGTCCACCTCAGCCTCTCTTTTGAAAAATGCTGTTATCTGTGCTCACTGCTGCTGTGAGGGAAGTGAGCTGTGAAATCAGAGCTCTTTGGATAATGGCAGAGTCTGAGCATTCCCAGGGATATGATTGCTCGTGTCAGAGGGACACACGAGGCAGGAAGGAGCTTTGGCTTCCAACCCCTGCCTGTTGGCATGTTATTGTATTAAAGTCTTCCTCTCAATGTCACTGCTAATTTCATAGAATGACAGACTGGTTTGGGTGGGAAGGACCCTAAAACTCATCTCACCCACCCCCTGGATGGGCAGGGACACCTCCCTCTATCCCAGCTTGCTCCAACCTGGCCTTGGACATTCCCAGGGCTGGGGCAGCCACAGCTCTGTGGCCCCAAAGTGCCCTGCAATGCCCCTGCCATGGCAGGAGGGTGGAACGAGATGAGCTTTAAGGTGCCAACCCATTTCATGATTGTGTGATTGCAATGTGAGGAAACTCACTGAGTACCTCCGTGCCACTCACTTTAAAGTCCCTTTTCCCCAGGCTGGTTCCCTGTTCGTGGATGGGTTTCTTTCCCCCACAAACAAGTCCTTATGCCCTTGTTTTTGTCACAGTCTGTGCAAGATGCCACATAAAGATCCATTCCATGTCCTCAGAGGAATTAAAGCAACCACTTGTACCAACTTGAAGGCTTTCAGATCCTTTTCCAGACTAGTTGTTTCCAACACTTGCAGGGCAGATTGTCTCTTCCATGAAACTCTCAGCCATGCTCCACAGCCCCTGGGGGATAAGAAAGAAGGGGGTTTTTTTCTTTCCACAGTTGACTTTGCCAAGATTCATCCAGGTACCCAAATTATAAACTTCATTGAAAAAAGACAGAATTATTTTTGTGGAGCTGATAAGCCTACACCATTCCCTCCCTTTGTACCTCAAACCCCTCACTCACAAAAGTATCTTCCTTTTTTTCGTTGTTGCTCCAAATTTTCTGGTATTTTTGCCACAGAAGAGAAGGGTCTGTCAAGCAATCCTGGACCACTAATGCCACCCAGTGGCACACACTGGTGCCTTTGCCAGCGCTAACAAACCCTGAACTGGCTTCAACAAACATCAGCTCCAAACTCTTCCCCCCCCACTGTTCACATTCACACAGAGGTTTTTTGCACCCATCTGAAAAAATGTGAGACCACACATGCCTGTGGTAAGGACGTTTTTTGCTCTCCCACTTGTGTTTTCTGTATAAAGTACCTTCTAGAGCTCAGTGTCTGTGAAGTAATGCCCAAAAATGTTGTACATGCTTGGGGGGACCTTCTGGCTCTGCAATCCCTGCCAGGAAGGGGGAGCCAGAGGGGTCGGGCTGTGCCCCAGGGCACAGGGACAGGAGCAGAGGGAACGGCCTCAGGCTGGGCCAGGGCAGGGGGCACAGCAGCAGGAGTTTCTTCATGGAAATGGTTCCTAATCATTGGAAGGGGCTGCCCAGGGAGGTTTGGAGTGCCCAGCCCTGGAGGTGCCCAAGGCAGGACTGGCCGTGGCACTCAGAGCTCTGGGCTGGGGGACAAGGTGGGCATCGGGCACAGGGTGGGCTTAGTGACCCCAGAGATCTTTTCCAACCCCAGTGATCCTGTGATTCCAAGATTCTGAGTTTCCATGTGCCCCTTCTCCTGCCCTTTCTCAGGGAGCACTCCAGCCAGGAGCCAGGGGCAAGGTCTGCAGCTCCTTCCCGCGGTGCCCTTCGTCCCTTTGGCACGGCTGGAGGCGCCTGCTGGCCCAGGAAAACATCCCCAAACGGATGCAGAGCAGTCACAGAAATATTAACAACGTGGTACAGTGGAAATGGTATGAAAATACGTGGCTGATACATTTTGCAGCTGCATCCCCACTTATTAATTGCTCATATTAAACCAGCACCCCAAGGCTTCGTTTTTAGTGACAGCTGTAGGGACCCAGCTGGTGCTTGTGAAGGAACTCCAGTGCTCCCAGAGAAGAAACCACATGAAAACTCCAAACAAAACCACATCTTTGTTATTCTGGAGACCTGCCTAGTTATATTCTGGTTGTCCTCCTTGATTTGCCACTGCAGAAATGGGATAGTTTATCCTGTTGCATCATTTCTCTTCTAATTTCTCTCTGTAGTTTTGTACTTTGCACTTCCAGGATTACCCAACACAGCTGAGCAAAACAAGTCCACGTAAATCCAAAGGATATATAATGAAACTCCACGGCAGTTACCTCTGGCACACGCTTATGTGGGCTGGGATTTGCAAAGCTTTATGTTTATTTACCACTCTAAGGACTTTTACAGCGAAAAAAATCCAAGAGCAAGGTTTTGTTTTTCACCACTGTGAATGGAATCCTTATTCAGTTGTTATATATAACACAGGTGAGGGATGGAAAGCTACAGGTTTTTTTTGGACTTCATTGCTTTTTATCCTACTTGGTATTTCAAATCTATTTCCTAGTATATGTTTATACACACACATTGTTTTGGTTGCATCCCTTTAGGTGCCTTTCAGTAGCCAAAACAACATTCCTGAGTGCATAAACATTTTGAGAGTCTCCCATTTAAAATAAAAACTCTTCCAGATGAGCTTTCAGGACAATGTTCTCTCTTTGACCAGTTCCAGAGGTGTTTTCACCCTCTAGTTAACAGCTCAAAAGCCATTTAAAACTTCAGCTGGGTCTCCCCAGAGTTCAGTTTGATTGCACTGGTGCCCCTGTGCCCCACCAGCACGCTGTGGTTTCTACAAACACCAAAATCCGGATGTATTTTCACCCCTCCTGCCTGTCCTGCTGGTTGCTGGGAGCTGCTTTGTACTCCAAATTTCATCCTGCCTGGCTGTTTCCATGGGGAAACATGCCCAGATTATGGAACACTTAAATTCCAGCCCCTGGTGAACACGAACAAGGAAAAAAGCCCCAAACAGCCAAACAAATCCAGCAGTGGGCAGACCTTGGGCAGCCCCAGAGCCCCGGCAGGTCGTGGCGAGGTTCAGCTCCCGCCCCACGCAGGGTACAAAGGTCTTAATCAACATTTACACAACCTCTCTCTCCTCTGAGGCTCCTGTTTCAACTCCAGCAGCCTGTGGAGCTGTGCAGGGGGAGGGACTTGCGGCACAAAGATCAGCTCCGTTCAGCTGCTGGAAGAGAATGTTGTGTTTAATCTTGCCTGTTCCGTGCGAAGTCTGTCCAGCTGACACTCCTTTAATCACACGGAGCCCCCGGTTATCAGCACCGCTCCCCCTCCTTCCAGCAGCGGGGAGTTCCTACCCAAACAACAATAATTGCCATCTTTTCATCTTCAGAACGCCACACAAACATAAACTCCGGGAATTCCCTCTCCAGGCATCCCGCAGAGTGTCCTTCCCCACCCGCAGGGAAAGGGGAGGGGTGAGTGACACACAGTGTCCTGCTCAGGACAGCACAAAGCCCTGGGCTCCGGTCTGGTTTCCCTGCAGAGGCATTTGGTGGGCTGAGTGTCCTGGGGGATGCCCAGGGGTCTGGCAGGGAGGGAACAGCAGCTCCAGGACCTTTCCTGCTGCATCCAGAGGAAGAGGAGATGGCCTGGAGTATCCCAGGGGTCTGGCAGGGAGGGAACAGCAGCTCCTGGACCCTTCCTGCTGCTTCCAGAGGCAGAGGAGATGGCTGGGAGTATCCCAGACTGTGGATGTGCTGGCAGCTGAGTCCAGGGGGAAATCCCAGCATTCTAAAATGTGGGATGCTAAAGGGAAAACCAAACCAGCCCCCTCAGGCCTCCCAGACCATTCAAACCACAGGATTAGAACACACATTGTGTGCCTCATCCCTCACCATCCGAGGGCTCCCAAATCCAGCCACTCTGCTCCAAGGACAATGGGGAAAAGCAGCTTCCACCTTTCCACAGAGCAGCTCCAAGTGGCAGCACTGCACGCTGCTCATCCCCTGCCGGGCAGGCACAGCTCAGCTTCACCCCTATTTGATGGGTGACTCAGTCCCTGAGCTGGGAAAAGAGGCAATCCCAAGGGATGTTTGCATTCCAGGCTCAGCTTAACCCCGTCCTTTTCCCGAAGAACCACCACAATCAGGGAAATACTATATATTTGCACCAGGGGTATGGTTGCCATGGGAATAAGAACCCTCAAAATTCCCTCTTAGTTTTTTAATCCATGTAGAATTTCCCTCCAAAGTTGCTGCTGCTCAGGCTCTGTGTTTGATCTAGGCCACATTTGGGATTTTTTTGTTATTTTTGCACATTTTGCTGAGTTCATGAACTCCTGTCTCCATGGCTTAGGCTGCAGTTAACCTACATCCCACAGGAGTTATTCCACCTGCCCTTTAAACTGGCAAATTAGGAAACAATCAAGATGCACTTTCTCTTCTTTCCTCCTTGCTTTGACTCCGATACTCCAAACAACAAAACACCCACGTCACCATTTGACCTGACAGAATCCAGTGATGATTTCTGTGCTGTCAAACACCCCATTCAGCTGCACTGGGGGTGGATTTTCTCACCTACTGGCAAGATTTAAGAAAATAAAAGAGTTAAAAGGAAGCACGTGGGAGAAAACATAACAAAAACCTTTCCCTGGCTTCTTGGTGTGAAGGAGCACACCTGTAACTAATACATTTGTGTTTCTATTGTACTTGTGAAAGAAAAGAATCACAGAGGCCACTCCCAGGGGTGTGTGACCTGCAGAAGGTTACTGGTCTCTCCAGCTGAGTGTCCCTTCCCTGTGTTCTGCCCAGCTTGGGCATCCCAGGGCACCTTCCCAGGTACCCTGACACTGATAATTAACACAATCAATCCCTGAAATCATTACTTAGATTGTTCCACTTGGCATATGAAGAAACCTGACACATCTGGCTCTTACCCATCCGTTTGTCCTATTCATGTCGGGGCATGAAGAAGGGCAGATCTTGAAACTCACTTCCAGGAAGGAAGGAAGGAATAAACCTGTCTGATAAAAACATGGGCAGGTTTGGAGAAGGGACTGGAGGTGAGAGAAATCCCCGTGGCACAACACCCACAGTGCCCTCCTTACGAGAGGGAGTGCTGAGGGAAGCCACGGATGGCTGGGAGCAAAATGAGACACTGCTATTTTAAAAAGTGTACAAAATATTTAAATGAAACCAGAGCCACCTCGAGGGCACTGGAATCTCCCTCCTGATGGAACCATTGCTCAGTGTTGTGTGCTGTGAGCTGCTTGCTCACAGATCATTCACAGAGACTCTTCTCTCTGGGCACATTGGGAAGGAGACTCCAAGGAGTTTAACCCACGATACCAAGGTCCATAGGAAGCTGCCTGGCTCTCCTGCTCTCCCAGCATCTTGCCAGGGTCGCTCAAACACTCCCTATGTATTTCCATGGGCCTTTTTTCACCTGTGGGCTCACACAACCAATCTCTGCTTCAGTGGCATCACCTGAGCTGTGACTCAGGTGTTTTGTGTGAGTCTGAGCTGTGAAACACCCCCGTGCATCCTCCCCTGACCTTAACGAGGCCCCAGAGATGTGGCTTAAAACCACCCGGGCTTTAAGTAATTTATACCTCAGTCATATACAGAAATCAAGTAATTAATAATTAATTAATTATGAAAGCACCGTGGGCAGCAGAGAAGGAGGGGGTTGTGCACTGCTCAGGTGAGCCCCCCCTGCAGAGCTGCCCCAGCCCTGGGGCCAGCACAGGAAGGACATGGAGCTGCTGGAGAAAGGCCGGAGGAGGCACCAGGATGGGCAGAGGATGGAGCAGCAATGCTGGGAACAAAGGCTGAGAGAATTGGGAATGTTCACTCTGGAGAGAAGAGCAGGCTTTGGGGTGACCTCACTGTGGCCTTCCAGTGCCTGGAGGAGCTACAGGAAAGATGGAGAGAGACTGTTTATAAAGGCCTGGAGTGCCAGGACACAGGGAATGGCTTCAAACTGACAGAGAGCAGGGTTAGGTGGGATGGGATATTGGGAAGGAATTCCTGGCTGGGAGGGTGGGCAGGCCCTGGCACAGGTTGGGCACAGAAGCTGTGGCTGCCCCATCCCTGGGAGTGTCCCAGGCCAGGCTGGAGCAACCTGGGATAGTGGGAGGTGTCCCCATGGCAGGGGTGGCACTGGATGAGCTTTAAGGTCCTTCCACGATTACCTAAAGCCCCCCATCCTCCCGAACCTTTCTGTGCCAGTGTGAGCTCAGAGCATCCCCTGGGCAGGGCAGGGTAGGGCAGGGCAGCGCAGGAACACGGAGCTGCTCAGGGGCAGCTTCACACCCGCCTCCACTTTGGGACGAGAGCTCAGTGTCCGCCCCCGCTCGGGCCGGGGAGGCAACGAGGGATCCCAATCCCGATACCATCCCAATCGCGATCCCCGTCCCGATCCCCTCGCGCACCTTCTCCCTTTCGCCACACGAGGGCGCCCCTCCAGCCGCCGCGCGCTCCCGCCCGTTGCCCCGCTGCGATTGGCCAGGCGGCGCGCGGCGCGCAGCGGGATTGGCCGCCCGGCGCTGGCCCGGCCTATATAAGCGGTGCGCGGGGAGGGGCGTGCCCGCAGTCCGCGGGCGCTGCGGGCGGGACCAAAGCAGGGCAAGATGGCGGCGGTGCGGGCCGTGTGCGTGATGAGCGGGGACGGGCCCGTGAAGGGCATCATCCACTTCGAGCAGCAGGTGAGCGCCCGCACCGGGGCCGAGCCTCCCCCTGCCGCTGCTGAGCCGCTCCCCGTGGCCCCTCCGCCTCCCTGGGAATGGCCGCGGCCCTGCGGGACTGCGCAGGCACTTGTGGTGGCCGAAGGAGGCGGGGAACGGCTGCGGGGTCACCCGGGGAGGGCGGGATGGTTCTGGAAGGCATGGTCAGATAACAGGCACTCCGGTGATAAATAACGGGAAGACCGCGTGAGAGGTGGATAAATAGATTCAAATACTCTGTGTCAGGCCGCCTGGGGCTTGTGGCGGAGCCTCCAGTGCTTTCTGTCACCTTGGTTTGACCCAGAGCCGCGTAATGCCAAAGTCCGTGTGCTGATGGTAAATGCTTTCCTTTCCAGGGGGATGGACCGGTGAAAGTCACGGGGAGCATCAGCGGGCTGGCCGATGGGGAGCACGGGTTCCACGTGCACGAGTTCGGGGACAACACGAATGGTAAAGGGGGGATGTGGGTGCTCAGCCCTGCCCGGAGCGCTGCGGCACAACTGGGGCCAAGAAATGTGGGCCATTCCCCGGGGAGGCGCTCCCCGTGTGATGCCCTGGGCATGTCGAGGCTGGTGGTCAAGGTGGAACGTAGCAGGCACTCCCCTGCGTGGTTGGATACTCAGTGTTTGGAAACAAAGTTCCCAGCTGAGCCCAGAGCGCTGTGGAATGAGTGACTGCGCTAATTAACCGTCAGTCTGGAGCGGGTGATCACACCGGGACACGCAGCAGGAGAGCAGCTGGTTCTCGTGGGTGCCTGGGAGAGGCAGCTTCAGCCTGGCTCCAGCAGGGAATGCTGCCCTGATGGATGCTGTGCTGTGTCCCTGGGAGCAGCAGGTCCAGCCTGGCTGCAGCAGGGAATGCTGCCCTGATGGATGCTGTGCTGTGTCCCTGGGAGCAGCAGGTCCAGCCTGGCTGCAGCAGGGAATGCTGCCCTGATGGATGCTGTCTGTGCTGTGTCCCTGGGAGCAGCAGGTCCAGCCTGGCTCCTGCAGGGAATGCTGCCCTGATGGATACTGTGCTGTGTCCCAGGGAGCGGCAGGGTTAGCCTGGCTCCAGCAGGGAATGCTGCTCTCTCTGATGGATGCTGTGCTGTGTCCCAGAGAGCGGCAGGTCCAGCCTGGCTCCCACAGGGAATGCTGCTCTCTCTGATGGATGCTCTGCTGTGTCCCTGGGAGCGGCAGATTCATCCTGGCTCCCGCAGGGAATGCTGCTGTCTCTGATGGATACTGTGCTGTGTTCCAGGCTGCACCAGCGCCGGCCCGCACTTCAACCCGGAGCGCAAACAGCACGGAGGCCCCAGCGACGCCGAGAGGTGAGTGCAGGGGCAGCCCACGACACCCAGGATTTTGTCACAGGGACTGTGGGGACTGCACAGCAGGTTGTTGGACACTTTGGCTCTGAGAGCGTGGTGTAAAATGACATCTTGGGGATGTGTCACTGCTTTTGTCACAGCTTGAGAGGAGGGGACAGGGAGGGCCTGTGCTCATGCTGGTTATCTCTGTGCTTCAGTGGGAAGACCTTGTTCCTTTTTCGGGAGGAGTTCTCACAGTCCGGTGCCCTTTGGGAGCCGTTGGACACCTGAGGAGCTGCTGTGACTGCTGGCTGGGTCTGGGGCAGCACAGGAGCTGCTGCAGGGCAGTGGAGGAGCTGGGAGCAGCCTGGCCTTGCACAGGGAGGGTCTGGAATAGCATTAGAACCAGCGTGGCACTGTGATCAGCCTTGGAGTGCTCCCATCTGTGCCCCTGAGCGCTCCCTGGGTGGCTGATGGATGGATCGGCATGGCCCGGCGGAGCTGGGAGCTGGCTGTGGGCCAGCCCCTGCATGACACAGCATGAAATGGTGTGTGAGGGCCCTGCCAGCCGCTGCGCGGGGCCAAAGGTCGGGATTGCACGCACGTGGTGGCTTTTGCAGGCCAGGTTTTGGCAAATCCTGCTGCCTCCTGCCTGCTTGGGCAGCAGAATCCCTTAGGGAGTGCAAGAACTTTTAGCAGTGTGCAGCTGGAACAACTGGACTGAAGCTTTTTGGAAGCTTGAATCAAACAAATTCCTAAAGGGAAAGCTGCTCTTGACCTGATTTTATAGGACTCAGTTAAAAAATGTAGAGTTTGTGCTGTGTAAGACGCTGCTGCTCAACACTTGGCTGGCTGAGCTGCATGGAGAGTTGCAGGAATGTTGGTATTCCAGGTTCTGAGTGTGGATAGAGTCTGGCAGACCAGCAGCAGCAGCATTTTGAGTGAGTGTGTTGTTTGGGGCAAGTGTGCAGGACACAGCACCCTCAATGTCCAGGAGTGCCATGAAAGCTCCACTGCTGGAGGCAGAGTTCTCTAGGAAGCCCTGGCAGAGATGTAGCTCTGATAAAAGCTGTGTGGGAGAGCAGCATGCCAAGTGATGGGGCAATGCCAAACTGGAATAATCATCTCTGCTCTACTGGCTGGAACTGAGCAGCTCTTGCATCCCCTTTGACTGTTCCCTGACCAACTGCTCTTCCTAATCCTATTTAGACATAAAGCCAGGGGAATAGCTGATCTGTACTGGGCATTAGGAGCTCTTGGGAACAGTGGCAGTGTTCCTCCAGACCTGGTCTGTGCAGGCAGGGTTATTCCACAGAGTCTGAGAGCCTTTGGGCAGAGGGAGATGCTGTTGTTACAGGGGGATTCTGGACCTGTGTGCCCTTGGAGATGGGAGGGGGAGTTACCAGAGTGTAGGAACAGCATAAACTCCCAGCCTTGCCTTGGAAGAGCTTTCAGTGCAGTTTGCTGAGTCTGTGTGTGTTTTGTGCAGGCACGTGGGAGACCTGGGCAACGTGACTGCCAAGGGAGGAGTGGCCGAGGTGGATATCCAGGATTCCGTCATTTCCCTCAGCGGCCCACACTGCATCATCGGCCGCACCATGGTGGTGAGTGCGGGGCCCTGCTGGGGCTGGGCAGGCACAGAGGGCTCTCCTTGCATCAGTGACATCCCAGCTGTGCAGGGAACTGGAGCCTGGCACTAATGCTGTCACGGGAAAGTGTGGAAATGGGCACCTGAGGACTTTGGAAGGAGTCTCCAGCTTGGATATCAGTCTGACATTGTGCAATCGGTCTGTGGTGTAACACCCTGCTGGCAGCTGGTGCTGTGCTGGGAGCAGTGGAATGTGGGGATTGGATCTGCAAGAACACAAGGTCTCTTCCCTTCTCTTTTAGGTCCATGAGAAACGGGATGACCTGGGCAGAGGTGGAGACAACGAGAGCAAGTTAACTGGAAACGCGGGACCCCGTTTAGCCTGTGGAGTGATTGGCATCGCCAAGAGCTAAGTGTGGCCCCTGCACTGCTGTTCCATTGCTGTTCCTGCCCTTCCTCCTGCAAGCCCAAGATCTGTCACTAATCTCCTGCTCCCTCTGCATCCCAAGCAGTGCTTAAACCGCTGGAGACTGACCGAGTTTTGTATGATGTACATGGCAATTAAAGTGTCCCTCACGGAATGGCTCTGTGGTCAATGCTCACCCACCTGCTGTGCCAGCATTCCCTGCCATCCCTGCTGTGTGCCAGGGAAGAGGGGAGCAGTGCTCACATCCCCCACCCTGGATGAGCCCCACATGCTCTGGGAGCAGCAGACCTGGGTGTGTCAGGGCTTCCTCCTGGTGAAGGTGCATTTGTACATGTCAAATCTGTGTAATAAATGTTCTGGGCAGATACACCTGGGTCTGGCTGTCTGTAAACAACAGGGAACATCCCCAAACCTGCACCTCGGGGAAAAGGGGGCCTGGGCTCCAGGAGATCAGTAGTTAACTTGCATCCAGCAAGCTGCTTCCAGGCAGTATCCCAGGAGTAGCCACTGTGTGCCTGTGCCAGCTTCCATCGTGTTCTTGTGTGTCCCTCTGAAACAAGGTTTCAGAGTCTCTCTTAATAGAGAAATTAATTATTTTAATGAGGACTTGTACCACTGTTCCTTTATCTTGTACATAAGGATACTGATGGAAGTAGCAGGTTGCAGTTCTACATAACCCCCATTCCACTGAGGAATGTTACAAAGGGAACGTGGTGGTAGAGCAGGAATACTGTAAAAGTACTTCAAACTTACATTCCCTGCTGGTGCCAGACAATTGTGTGAGTCTTCACCTGCCTGTGCCTCTTCCCGAGGGTCACTGTGAGGTTATTGCACAGGCACTGCTGCAGAAGGCAGTGAGGAATTGCTCCGCAGTTTTCCTAGGCTCTGCTTTCACATCCCTACTGAGGGAAAGGGAGACAATGTGAGGTGGGATCTGGGTGAACAGAGCAGCCTCTGTCTCCAGCTCTCTCATGAAGTGAGACAAGCCCTCCCTCCTCTCACAGCTGAGGCTCAGACCTCAGTGTCTGGTCTGGACATGGGAATGTCCCACAGGGCCCTCAGGAAACAAGCAGGGAGGACACGAGTTTTAACACATGGAAGGTGAGTTCACTGCAATATGTAAACAGGTTCTTTCTCTCTTTATTCTGCTATTGCAAGAACATAAAAATAGATGTCCTCTCCCCCACCCAGAGCTCCACACTTGGCTCTCCCATCCCTCCCTCCCCCAGAGACAATTCCCTCTGCCGTGGGGCTGCTGAGAAAATGGACTAAGGAAGCAGCTGCCCTTTCCTTGGGGAAAACCCCAGCTTTAAAGGTAGAACACACCTATAGCAAAGAGAAAAAAACCAAAACAATTAATATGCACAGGAGTCATACACATTTCCTGTGATGCTTCTGGAGGGCAGGACTTCCCAAACTCTCCACGCCTGAAGGATCAGCCACTGGGAAACTGAACCTGCCCTTGTCGAATGTGACAAAACCACGGACATGCTTTGGAGAGGTGGCAGAAGGCCCGGGAACAGCAGGACCTGCCCTCTGTCCCCCAGCCCAGGGGCACACAACCTACCTCTGGCAGGGAGAGGAGGGGCTGGTGTTCCCACAGGAGCAGCCCCGATCCCAGAGGAAGCGGCAGAATCCTCGTTCCAGCTCCACTTCAGGAACCAGGCTGGCAATTTACAGCAGGTTTTGGTGCCTCTGAGGTCTCACTTTCCAACAGCAGCACTGGCTGACAGATAGAAAAGCTGCAGAACGGGCTCTGTCCGGCCCAGCACACACTTTGTAACAGCAGAGCAGACATGCCTGAAGGTGTCACTTTTTAAAAAAAGGCAAATTAAGGGCAACAGGAACCACAGAACCAACCGAGGGGGAGCGAAAAAAAAAACAAAGCAAAGAATGGATTGCATTGCAAACACTAAACAGTTAACTCTGCAATTAACATCTTAAAACTAACTTTTACCCAGGGTGGTCAAGTATCTCATTAAAATGCAGCAATCTAAAACTCCAGAGGACTGTTACAAATAAAAATTTGCTTCTGTGAATCGCTACACAAACAGGTGGATTTCCTTTAACAAACACAACCAAACCAGTCTAATTTAGACTCCAGTACAGCATTAACAGTTCCAACTTTAGGCTGTTGAACACTCCTTTTCCACTTCAGTGCAGCGTAGGAAGAATAGCACACGTTAAAAGTTTGTTACGAAAATAGAGTTTATTAAAAACACATCCCTATCGTTTTGAGGAGCTTTCACCGTTACCTTTTTCTTAAATTAAAAAAAAAATAGAAAGCACTTCTACTTCTGATTCGTAAACTTTTTAAAGTCAAAACTTTAAAAAAGTTACAGCAAAAATGGGTAATATTTTAATCATCTCTTCAGTATTTTTATGTTATGCTGTGGCTATTTTAAATAGGAGGGGAGCAATCAAATTGCTTACAGGGCCCCTGCGCTGGGCGGGGCTGGGGGCGGCAGCGGATTTACAGCACTGTACAACTAAAGCTCACACTCCGACACAGCCCAGTCTCAGCGGGGAGCCTCCGCCACGGAGCCCGTGTCCTTGTCCTCCTGCTCCAGGGATGAGGTAGCCTCGGGAGCCGACTCTTCCGCAGGTTTCGCACCCGCAGGTTCAGACTCTCCCGCAGCGAGTTCTGAAACAATGTCTGCCTCGGCCGCTTTGCCGCCGCCGGGGGGCTCGTGGTTTCTGTCGCCTTCCGCCCTGTCTGTCACCTCCGCCTTTTCCTTGCCGCGGCTTTCCTCCTTGTCTCTGCGCGACTCGCGGTCTCTGGAATCCCTCTCCCTGTCTCGGTGGCCGCTGGAGCGCCTGTTCCTGTCCTCCGAGTCCCTGTGCCTGTCGCGATCGGGGCTGCGCCGGCCCCAGTCGCGCCGGTCGCGCCGCTCGTGCTCCCGGTCGTCCCCGCGGCTCCCGTAGCGCTCCCGCTCGTTGTCCGCCCGGTTCCCGAAGGATCTCCTTCCGAACCTCTCCTGGTCTCTGTTGGGCGTGAACGTCTGCCTGTCGTTCCTGAACTGCCGGCCGTCCCTGCTCTCCTCGGGGCCGCCGCTGCCCGGGCCGCCCCCGGGCCGCACGAAGTGCCCGGGCGGGGGAAAGGGCGTTTTCATGCCGTGGGGCGGGGGCATCCCGAAGCCCCCCGGGCCCGGAGGGGGCCCCCTGTGCATCATGTGCGGGGGCATGTGTCGCGGGGGCATCATGGGGAAGCGCGGCATGGGCGGTGGCGGCATTCCCGGCGGGCGCTGCAGCGGGATCAGCCCGGGCCGGGCGCCCAGCAGCCCGGTGGATGGAGTCTGCAGCCCGACCACGGGCGCGGGCGGCGGCGGGGCCACGGCCTGGGTGCCTGCAACGACACACACGGACAGTCAGAGCCTGCCAGCAGCGACACAAGGCATTCTCGTGCCTCCAAACCTGGGAAAAGAGCACGGAATTTGGAGCGGAGCTTCCTGTGCTGCTCCACGCGCTGCCCAGGAGCAAACACAGCTCGCTGTGCCAAGGGCAGGAACTCATCCCTGATCCCAAAGGCTTCCTTTGCACCTGTGCAGGTCCCTGCTCCTCCTCAGCCTCTCCCCTCCTCACCCAAACCCCTTCCTGGTATAACAACCCTTGCCATGTAAACTAAAAGGAAATGCAACAGGTCATTTCTGGCTTCTTTTTTTTCCTAATACAGTATCTCATCCTTCAGGGCACATATCCAACACCAGCTGTTTTCAGTTTCAATTTCTGAGCCCTTTTGTTTTTAGTATGCTTTTCATATGAAGAAGAAAATTACTTTTGCAAGCAAACTCTTGGAGGAAGCTCAGCCCAAAGCTCCCTGACACCCACACAAGGAGCCAGAATGGAGGAGGGAGGAATTCGGAGCTCCAGCTGAGGTTTTCCACCCCATGGGCACCAGACTCCTTCAGCCTGAACCAGGAACACCTTCCTGCTCCATGTGCTCCTGCTCAGCAGAGAAAGGTTTCACATTTAGTTAAGTAATTTAATTTCTCCACTTTATTGCTATACAAATTGCAGCACTGAAGCAGCATAAAGGTACCTGGAACTCTTTCCCTTTGAACACTCTTTAAGTATCAGCTCCCTTCAACTGAGGCTAAAGCAGATGTACAAGCACTACCACAGTCTGCTCACCAATCAGACACCAATTAAACACTTGCAGAGCTGTCCAAAAACACACCCTCACTGAAAATGCTCAAGAAAATTGATGGCACAGAGGCACATGGCAGGTCTGGGAAGATTTACAACCCTTTGGAGAAAGGCAGTACAGGACACTGAGGTAGTTTCTCAAACTGGCTAAGGAGTCCTTGAGCTCTGAGAGAAACCTTGAGGTGATTTACTGACCATATCACACCCTCACACTGCAGACAGAACCCTCACTCACCCCTTACACCTGCTCTTCTGTGGTGTGTTTGATGTGTAAAACCACACCTTGACTTCACAACTCACTTGATCTGTAACTGGCACCGGTTCTGTCCAGTTACAGGCCCTCAGACCTTGCCCTGTTTGCTCAGGAGGAGGCAGGACTGTGTTGGGCAAACCCATCCCAAACAGGAGGGTGGCTGCACAGTCACAGCTGAAATAACCTGCCATAAATCCCAACGTTTTGTAACAGTCCCACTGAGGGGCTCAGAGAATGGTTTATGATTTAATGCACATCACAAAAACCACTTCAGAACAAACCAGCAAGGGAGCAAAGACTTCATAACTGAGTTTGCACTATCAGGAAATGAATGCCAAGCTCAATGGGAACTCCAGGATAACTAAGCTTTGATTGCATGTAATTATCCTGGTAGGAATTTGGGTAAAGAGAGCACTAGGGCTGGACCTACCAACTGCAATAACGTGTATTTCATCAGGATCACGGAATCTGAATGCGCCAAACTCAGCATCTGCAGTTTATTAAAACATTTACTCAGCCCTAAGAACACATTGTCCAATCCAAAAGGATTTAAAAGCTGCTGCTTTCTGCAACAGGCACCTGTAAAAGGAGCCTTAAAATACCTGCTCTGCAGGTCACTTAAAATTGCCTGAGCCATCCCAGCCTGCATGGTCTTGTTCTGATGAACAGGGAGAGAGGTGTAACAGCAGCGAGGGTGATCAAGGACACAACTAAATCACAACCTGAGGTGCTTTTTAGAGAAAGGCACAAAACATCCAGACCCAGTGCCCACAAGGGATCGCTGCTCTGAAGCACGACCATGCCCTCCTTGGACACGATGAAGGAATTACGCTGGAGGCAGGAAGGAAATCGGTAGAGATGGGACAAAACTTACATCATGAGAGATAGTGTATGAAATGTTACAATAATACATTTAGAATTACTTTGTAATGTGTCTTCCATATAAAAACTGACCAGAGAGAGAAGCTTCATCTGGAGTTACAAGGTTATTAAAGGACTCTGTGTTTTGTACAGGTTACACAAGACGGTTACACCTCTGCCCACAGTCTCCTCCCAACCATCTCCATGCCCTGAGTCTGGCCTGCAGCAGGAACTCTTCCATCCTGCCCAAGTAACCAAAGGACGTTTCCTCACCCTTCCTGTGACACTAAAGCCCCTCCACCCCTATTTCCCCAGCAGAGTCCCTGTGCCATTCTCCATCATGCTGTCACACATCTTGCTGCCACCACTTCATCTCAGTGTGAGAGCCACTCCATGGGAATGTTCAGGGAGCACTGGAGGACTCTGTGAGAAGCCAGTCCCATGAGCAGTGACCTGTACAATTGCTGCACCATGGACTTGCTCCATGACCCATCCAGCCTGGCCTGGGACACTCCCAGGGATGGGGCAGCCACAGCTTCTCTGGGCAGCTTGTGCAGGGCCTGCCCACCCTCACATGGAAGAATTCCTTCCCAATATCCCACCTAACTCTGTCCTCCAGCAGTGGGAAGCCATTCCCCCTTGTCCTGTCACTCCAGGCCTTTGTAAAGAGTCTCTCTCCATCCTTCCTGTAACTCCCCCCTTCAGATCCTGAAAGGCCACAATGAGGTCACCCTGAAGCTTCTCTTTTCCAGGATGAACAACTCCAACTCCCTCAGCCTTTCCCCATAGCAGAGCTGTTCCATCCCATCTAATTATCCTGGAGGCCTCCTCTGGACTTGCTCTAGCAGTTCCAAATCCTTCTGATGTTGGACCCCAGAGCTGGAGGCAGCACTACAGGAGAGTTTAATTTGTGCCAACTTACTGAATGGTTTGAAAAAGCCAAGACAACTGATATTAACCTTTTATCTTTAATCACATAAAATACTATGTTTCTTCTGGCTTTCTTGTGTCTTGTATCAGACTGTGAACAGCCCCCACAACTCTGGGACATCAGGGTGGAAGAGTTTTACGTAACCCTTTGATTATAAATAACTTCTTGAAATAAGACACCCATTAACATCCAATGCAATTGCTTAAGCAAACACACAGATCTCAGACTTCACTCCAGGACTGCCCTGTGAGCTCAGGAAACCTGAGCCTGAACGTTGAGAGAAGTTGCTCTGATCACATGCACAGCTTTACCTGCCACAGCTACTCAGGGAACAAGTTAATAAAAACAAAGGCAGATTTGCAGATTTCCCAAATTCAGCTTCCTTGGATTTGTAAGAAGAAAGAGCAGCTGCTGTCCAAGGAGCTGATGTGGGTGTCTAATTTACTTCAATCTCCACTTTGTAAAACCTTTGTTACACGTGCAGCAATTCAGCAAAGGGCAGAGGAGCTTCATACATTCCACAGGCTTGGAATGAGAAGTTCAGGTTATGCTGCAAAAGACACAGCCCCATCAAACTCCAGAATTCTGGTAGTCCTGTGCTGCCATTACCAAAAGTGTAACTCACCATGAAGGTGGGAATTTCTGGAATGCACAGTCTGATATTCCCCATCACTACAAAGTTCTGACTCCATCCTGTCACCACAGAATTCTTTAAGCTTTTCCCTGTTTGCCAGTTGCCCAAGATCCCCTAAAACAATCAGTCAGCTGCTGGGTTTGCATGTCTGCCTTGCTGGAGTGTTAAAAGCAGCACAGTGATTTTCAGAGAGAAGCAGCTCTTTGCTTTTTGAAAAATGGCTTTTGAAACGGTTTTATTTCCAGTTTTCAGCAGGAAGGATCCCTAAATCACTGGTGATGGATGGAAAATTCAGCCATCACATCCAGTGGAGCAGTGAGCTCTCAGGGAGACACATCTTTGGGTTTTTTCAGTGCCCACTGTAAAGTTCAGGGCAGAAACCAAGTAACACAAAATCAGCTGTTACCTCTGATAGGCTCTCATCCAGAGGTCTGAAATCCCCAAAATGCAATCATCTCACTAAAATACACAGGGAACAAGTCTCTTGAGTCAATTCTTGACACTGGCCCATCAAAGGTCACTCTAAAACAGACATTTAGTAGAGGTCTGTACCATTAAACAGGTCACACTCCTTTCAAAATCTGACCAGGTTTGTATCATACTGGGAAAAAGAATTTATGCAACATACTCACTTGGGCTTGGTTTTCTAGTCAAAATACCACTGGGCAATTTTTATATAGTGTATTCCTACAAGGTTTCAAAACCTGTAATACTGCAGGGCTGAAATAAAAGCTTTTGGGTTTCTGTTTTATTAAAACCATTTATTCCACACAGGAAAAGTATGTGTCATATCCTCATAGATTTTAAAAAACCATTAAAAATAGTTAATAATAGTTAATAAGTTAATTTTATGCATGTAATAGCTGAGTATGAAACCTGGGGTTTATGTTATGTGTTAAGTTAATTCTCTATACTGTATAAACTTCTACTTGTTAAAAGTAGACAGCACTTGAATTTGTCATGTAAACATTACAGCTTTGTTTCTTCAGGAAACAGATCTTCAATAATAAATATTTACTGCTACTTCTGTGCAAAACCAAGACTCTAAAAGTGATTTCAAAGCCAACAGAGGGGCAGAAATTTCATCAAATTTGGAAAAATCTGCTTCATAGAATCATTGAATGGATTGGGTTGGAAAAGCCCTCCGAGATCATCAAGTCCAACCCTTGGGCCAACTCCAGTCCCTTTACCAGATC
>JAWWEV010000001.1:880382-892962 GCA_035583235.1 Hafferia zeledoni
GGCACTCAGTGCCACGGCCAAGCTCAGCTGAAAAACCTCCAGGGATGGGGAACCCACCCCCTCTCTGGGCAGCCCATCCAATCCCTGAGCACTCTCTCGGCAAAGAAGTTTTTTCTGATTCCCCTTCCCCTGGACTGTCAGTCAGTAACAAAATGAAAATGGTATTTCAAATCCAGGGGAAAATGAACTGCAGGACTTACCCAAAAGAGTGAACTTACCAAGGAGTGGGACGGTCTGGGTGACAGGAGCAGGGACATTGGCAGGTGCTACAGGAGGTGGAACAGTCCCATAGAGGTTGGAACTATCGGTAGTCTCAGCGTTCCCTCTGCCTCCAGCAACCACCGGGATGGGGTTTCCTACAGACGATTCCTTTGCAGCATCCTCACTCCCACCAGGTGCTGTAGCTGAGAACAAGGCATTGGCACGTGAGGCACCACCAGGAGAAACCCCTGCTGTCCCCCCTGCCCCTCACACTTACAGTTGGGGATGTTCACTGCCGGAGTGTGCGGCACCGACACCGGAGGGGTGATGGGCGGCGGCGGCCCCGGGGGGAGGAAGCCTGAAAGGCAAGAGCAGCCCTGAGTGCCCCTGTGCCCCCACACCCCGTGCAGCTGGGGCTGTGCTGGCTCAGCAGGGCTCAGCAGGGCACAGACACCCCCACGTACCTGGGGGGAGATGCAGAGGGTTGAAGCCGGGCCGCAGAAACGGAGGTGGCGGCGGGGGCGGTACCCCGGGGGCAAATCCAGGAGGGGGGATTCCTAAAGGTGCTGTGAAGGCAGGGGGCTGGAGTGCACCCACCACGGGAGGCCCCGAGGGGTGGGGTGGAACCTGCGGGGAAAGGAAGGCGGAAATGTGTTACCCTGAGACTGACCAGGTGACTCCCTGTCCCGCTGGGATCTCTGCCTTTGTCCAGCACAACAAGAACATTCAAACAGCCCTAAATTGCCCTACAGCAAGGTGAGACTTGCACCAGACCTAATTAGCACCCAAGGAGCTCCTACCAATTACAAGATCAACACCAATCTTGTTTGCCCTTGTAACTGGAGAAGAGTTCTTCTCTGTGGTCAGTGGATATCAGTGTCTGTTGGTAGCTCACCTCCACACACCCTTTCCACAGTGCCTGGGATTCATTTCCACCCAGGAGGATCCACTGCAATGCACAGACTTCAGAGCAACTAAAAAGCTGGGCTTGTTCCTTTCTCACTACCTGAGTTTATACATTCTATTAAAGTGACTTTTTTCCTTTTTTAAATTCTGGTTTGTATCAAGCCCTGAATTTAAATTAGCTCTGATTTAAATTAAGTTGGTTCTTAGTCTCGTATTTATGAGCTTATTACAGAAACTACATTAAATGTGTGGGAATCAAAAGGAAAAAATTCACTTAAAAGGAAAAAATTCAATCAAATTTTAACTCTGCACTTAAAATGGATTTGATAAAGCAAAGTGCCCAGGTGACCATACCTGACCACCTCCAAGACAAGTAACATCTCAGAACTACCACACCACAACTCATTGTTTATTTCTAGAGGAAAGAAGAAAAAGCTGCTACTGTTTTATTCTCAGGGCTGAAAGAACCCGTTCCAGGTTCCCCACCAGGGGCTGGGTTATGAGCCCCAGGCACACTGACCCTGTGCTGTTACAATTTATAGTCAGAATAATATCATAAATAGCCAATCTGGGTGGGGATGCAGCAAACTGGGATCAATGTGGGAAAAAGCAACTGGAGGGAGAGTTGTTTACTCAGGAGGAGATGGGAATGGAGAAAGGGAGGAGAAAGCACAAGGGACAGGAAGGTCAGGAAGGGAGAAGAGAATCAGTCATGGGAATCCTGCAGCCACAGCTCTTTCCTGACACTTCCTTTTCCAGTATGGATTTAAGGAAAAAAAAAAAAATCACTACTGTTTAATGGCTACTAAAACTTTCTGAAATTATAAATCTGACTGGATGTTCATTTACTAAATAATGCCTTACAGCACATCAGGAATTCTCTGTCAAAACAACCCAAAATTCAACACATTATGCTCTCAAATTCCATAAATGGTTAAATTATACATGTCTTTAAATAATGTGAGCTCTTGATCTTCTTTGAGTGTCTGCCACATTGTAGTTCAAAAATCACATTTTCTCAAGATGCAAAACAGTTTTATTCACATTCCCTGCCATTTGGGAGAGGGGATAATACTATTTTAGTAGTGACAAGAAAAACTGTTTATTGATATGAAATTGGCTGAGTTGGTTAAGACTTGGCTGTAATAATGCCAAGGTCATGGGTTCAATTCCCTGTGTGGGCCATTGACTTAAGAGTTGGACTCGATGGTCCTTTTGGGTTCCTTCCAACTCAGAATAGTCTGTGATTCTGTGGTATAAAAGTTGCAGCACATTTGTCAAGAGCTTTTCCTTAGGGAAAAATTATTAGGAAAACAAACAAAAAAAGGCCAATCACAAAACTGAAGAGGCAGTTCAGACCATCAATAAAAAACCACCACTGCAGGAATTTCTCCATAATTGAGAGAACAGAGTTACACTCATGGCATTTCCCCCCTCACTTTAAACAGTAATTCAGTGTTGTTTATTTCCCCTGAGGACATGAGGAGCAACTCTCACCTGTGGAGGAGGTACTGTTATTGGTGCAGGCATGGGGACAGGAATTGGGACAGGCAAAGCTTTGGGTATGGGTGACACTGGTTCGTTGTGTACAGCTTCTGCACCTCCGTTCTGAGCCACTTCATTTTCAGACTTCTTGGGGATCCCCTTCCACTCTGCACAAAACAAAACCCCAACATGGATCAGCTCAGGGGGAGCATTCAGGTCAAACATGTCTGATGATGCTGCAAAAGTGACCTGACTGAAAACACTCAGATAATAAGAAGGCACAGAGCTAAGAAGCATTCATACATACTTCTGAAAATAAAAATAAAAATCTTCAAAAATGGACAGAATGACCAAACTCTGAAAATAAAGCTACAGTGAGCACAGAGAACTGAACATGCAGCAATACCTGGACAAAGAGTCTCGTTGTCCAACATTCCCCCTTCACAGAAACTTTCCAGATCTTCAGGTTTGACTTTGTCCCATGGTATGTAGGTCACACCTAATTCCACATCCCAATACTGCTTGTAGTCTGGCTTTATTCCTTTATTCAGAGCCCAGGCAATCTTGGGGAGGGGAAATACATGCAGTCAGGAGAATGTTTCTGGTTTAATGCATTTAATATTTCCTTCTCAAAAAATAACATTACCATTTGGGGCTAAAAAGCAAAGACAGTAACTGAAATACTTACAAAACTCTGAACTTAGCTGGGTTTTTTTAAAGCAGGTTTAGTTCTTATTCCTTGGCTTAAATCCTGCTCACCATTTGTACAAATGTATAGAGCCACTTCCTTTGCCTGTTCCCCAGCCACTAAGATTAATTCCATTTCCCTTTGGATGACTTTAATATGATGTTCTACAGAAGGAAGAACTTTCACTAATTAATGCATCCTTCCTTATTTATTCGTGTTCTTTGCAGGATTATCATATGTAATGAATCTGTTATGAGACAAATATCCAACCAAGAGAAAACACAGTTCCAGACTCCTGTAATGGCTAAAAAGACACTATTTTTGTTGATTAAACAGACAATTATTGGCAATCTTTGAAGGAAACTGATCCAGGTTCCACTAGTGCCATTACAGAACAGGAAGAATAATTCTCAAAAAGTGGTCCATTCCCCTGAATTTACAGAATTCACCTCCACAACACATGAAAGTCTGAAACACCCAAAAGCCTCCCACAGATTAGACAGCATGAGAGTCATTACAGCAGCTTGAGAAATCCTGGCATTTTCCAAGCAGTACCTTGATGGATTTCTGGTTGACTTTGAAGTTCCCTCGGCTCAGTTTCTGGAGGGCTCTGTTGGCATCTTGTCTGTGCACCATGACAATGTAGGCACATCCCCTGGGTGGGATCATCTGGGTGGGATTTAAGGAAAAAAACTGAGTTTGCAGATACCAAAGCAATGAACAACACACAGGTGTTCAGTTACAGCAAGCTGGGACATCACAGGGTGTTCCAAAGGGCCTATGGAAGTGTGGAAGGCAATGTTAATTTAAGAGGCCAAGAAAGTCAGTATCTTCTGGAAATATACATTTACAAAATTTGGGAATAGGAAGAAAATAAGTCACTTTTTGTTTGTCTCAATGAAATTTTAACAGCTATCACTTCTATACAAAAACATCCTTAAATACAGCAAAACAAAACAATAGTTCTCTGTGTTTATGGCTAAAATGACACCAGCTGAGGAGTCCACATTTCTGTACTCAAACAAAATGGAGCAGATGAACTGAGCAGCACAGGATGTAATTCTGCAGCCACCTCCCTTCTTCCTCCTTCTCCAGAGGAAGCAGGATTTGTATGAAAATGGGATAATCTTCCCTATTTTATTTGCATTTTAAAACTGCAGGAAACCAAAGCAGCTCCGTTCCTCTTTGTCTACAACTCACCAAATTAATTGAGACTACACATTAAAACCCACTACACATAGGAAATGAGAGCTTAACTCTTTGGAATGTATCAAAAATAAAGCTGTCTTAGAGCAGCCTGGAAAGGCTTTTTGCAACCAAGCCTATCAAAGTATCTCAGACTGTCCCATTGATACTCACATTGATTGATTCAATTGGGCCAAACTCCTCCAAAAGACTTCCAACATCCTGCTGAGTTGTCCTCTTGTCCAGCTGTCCCACCCAGAGTGTGGTGCTACAAACTACAACAGAGTGAGCACAGGCTGTAAGAGCTCTCCTTGCAGGGCAGAATAAGCAGCAGACTCATCTCACCTCATGCTGAATTCAGGGTGATAAACCAGCAAATGAGCTCAAAGTATCTCACTGGCTGTGTTTAGTACTGCAATATTCAATACTCAGCCATGGTTTCCCCACTGATACAAAGCTGTGACAGCACTAAGTGACAATGTGGAAGAGGTGCTGGCAGAGGCACTTCCACCACTGCCACGGAGCTCCCAGGGAGCAGCTGCCAAGGCTCTGCACTCCACTTACCCTCCTGCTATTGTCACTCACCAGCTTTTGACTTCTTCAAGTCTGTGTGTCTCTTACATGAGAATGGTTTTATTTTACTTCCCACAGGAATATTCAGAGGACAACTACTACATTTGATCTATAAACACAGGCAAGGCCAGGATTATTTCAGATTATTTCAAACCTCAGCCTGTGTTTTCCAGGTCAAAGTTCCCCTACAGGTGTGAGAGACACCAACATTGAATAATTAGAAAAATTATAATAATTTACAACTAACTCAACTTCTTGGTTAATCTCCTTTACCTTACAGGTCTCCAAGGAAGGAAAATAAAAGCATGTGGTTTCAGCTTTTTCTTTTCTCATTTTACAGCCAAATTATTCCCAACTTGGAGAAGCTCCAAAAATGCCAAGCTCTTTACTATGAATAAAGGAAGTGCAGAGATGTGTGGTGAATTTAATTCCTACCAGCTTAGAAAATAAGTCACAGTGCAGCTTATTTCTGTTCTGTTGGGCTGAGTCTTGGAGACCACAACAAACAGAACTAAACCCAAGGAAAAGGAACACAGAAATTCCAGAAGCATCACTCAAAACCAACGGTACTGCTGGATTTGCAGAGTCACATCAGCAATAAATAAAGACTGAACTTACCACTAACAGTTTCTGCCTTGATCTGGGGGAGGCCTTTGGACCTGCGCTCCCTCTCCCGCTCCCGTTCCCGCCTCTCCTGCGACCGAGACTTGGGCGAGTGCCGGCGCCGGTCCCGGGAGCGCGAGCGGGAGCGCCGGTGGCGGGAGCGCCGGGACCGGGAGCTGGACCGGGAGCGTCTCCTCTTGGGGGACCTGAGGGGACCAGACACAGGGATGTCACGGCTGCTCCATGGAGAGAAACGCTCACTGCTTTCACCAAAAAATGACTAAAAAAAGATTTCAATGAATTCTGCCACTGAAACAGCATTTTACATCATGTTGAAGTTTGAAACCAAAGACTGGAAGAGCTTGAAAATCTACAAAGAAATCACGTGAAACTTGGTGAAGGAGAAGACTCGTAACTAAGGGCAGAGCTGTGCTTTGGTACTGGAGCCAGATCTGCTTGGGGAGCTGTGACTCACAGCCCTGTGAGACACCAGATCAGTCATTATGGGCACAGAACCACCTTGTGGGGTTTGGGGGTGGGTGGGTGGAGGGGGAAAGGATGGGTGGAACCTCACAGAGGTGGGGTGGCACCACATCCCTCCTGGCAGGCCGTGGAGCACACATGGGGAAGCCCTGGAGTGGCTGCCAGTCACAAACAGCTCCTGGAGCTCTGACCCCACTCAGGCTGGCAGGGACAGTGGGGGCACTGCCCACACTGTACATCCACAGTTCCTGGAGCTCTGACCCCGCTCAGATGGGCAGGGACAGTGAGGGCACTGCCCACACTGGAACATCCACAGCTCCTGGAGCCCACACTGGAATATCCACAGCTCCTGGAGCCCCTGGCTCAACTCAGATGGACAGGACAGTGAGGACACTGCCCCTTACCATGGCCTGGAACCCAGAGTGGGTCAGAGGACCTACCTGGGGGATTTGGCCACAGACACCAGAGAAGATAAAGGGGCACACACAAGGTTTCCATTTTGCCCTGGCCTGCTCCCCTGAATCTGTCTGGATGTGACCTAATTAGTAACTCTATTTTTCTCTCCTCTTATCCTTCCCTTATCCTTTTCTTCCTCTTGTAGGTAACCAAAACACTCATTTTCTGTAACTTGTGTGTACCTCATTTAAGTTGCAGGGAGTCTGTGTGTGCTCAGTGTAACAAAAGTTCTCTGTAGCAATGCTTGGTCCTGGTAATCTGTTGTGATGCTTTTGTGAAGTTATTTGTTATTTCTGTAAAACCCTTTTTGCCAAAATGCCTGTTTTTCTCACCAAATTAAAAGATATCTCTTAGAGAAAAATGTGTAGCTTTTTCTCCATATATGAACTCAAGGTACCAAAGAACCAATGGCTTTACAAGGGTGAAATTTCTTGAAGCCTCAAATTAAAGTGAACACCCAGTCAAGCCTGGAGCTTCTAACCAGGATGTAACAGCCCCCTGGGACAGGCAGAGCCCCCAGCACACCGACCAGAAGTGTCTGTGTAGGAAAAGGGGCTTTGGAGCACAGACAAAAGGCAACCATCACATTCTGCTTCCCTAAAATTTACTCAGTATTGACAGAGTTCAGAACTGCACAGACACCCAGTTTCCTCAGAGGGGAGATGACCTTCAGGGATTCATCACTCTGAAAGAGTCACTAATGCACCTCTCACTCCTGCACTGGAAGCACCTTCACTGCCTTACCTTGATGCAGACCTAGATCTTGATTTCCTGCTGTCAGAAACATGTCGTTTCCCCTCCTGGACAGGTGGCTGTTCCACTTCCATATCCTAAAATATGAAGTTGATGGTGTTATGGGCGAGCAGCACAAGTATTTTATGTCTTTTTATACCAAGACTAAACTATGTAATAGCATTGTAATTACACTGAAGATTCAAATGTGTGAAATTAAGGAGTAATGTGGCTCTCCTCAACTCTGTGGTCACTTACAGGGAGAGGGTCCAGCATTACAGGTACTTATCACATCATAGAAATAATTTAAACAACTCTCATTTTCAATTTGCAAATTATCTTTTTAGTGAATTTCAGTCCATCCCCACAGAACATGATTCTTTTCCTTAAAGACAGTCAGTGGATCCTGCTCTGTCATCAAAATTACAGGCAAAGTGAGGTTTTACAACAACTCTTCTCCAAGATGTTACAGGAAACTACTTTAAGGCAATCAAATCATAACAAGCTTGAAGAATGAAGCAGAAAGTCAAAGCAATATATAAAATGCAAGAACCTGCTTAAAAAAATAAATTAATTCCAACACAGCTCTTCCTCTCTACCCCAAATCTCCACAGCTTCCTATTCCAGAACATACCGTGTCCTGCCTAAACTTTGAATTTTAAGGTAAATTTTAAAATAAATTTAAGTTTTCCCCAGAAGGGAACATACAAATAAGCTCTCTCTCAAAATGTACTAATTCAACAGAATTCTAGACTACAAAACTAACTACAAAGATACTCTTGAGAATTTCCTTTTATTGCAGGTCAAAGGAAGAACTGATTTCTACAATCTGTGATGTCACCACATACAGAGTTTGGTAACATCTCTGTTTCTCAGTTGAGGATTGCCCTTTCCTGAAACAAGAGGCAAGTATCTTACACTTTTATATATATAGGCTCATAAATAGACTTGCTCTTTGATTTCTTCTTAATAGCACCCAGTTATTGAACCAACAATACCCTGAGAAACTTATGGAACAAAAATGTTCAAGCACATTTGGATTTTTTATAAATTTTACAGACTTCTGAGTTCATTTCTACTACATTCACATTCCATGAGGCCCTTACAAATTAACTTTTCCAGGCACCTTCTTTAAACAAAAAGATTGCATTGTCAGAATTCCACGGAACAAAATATTCCTGAGACAGGAGGCAGGAAAGGGAGGATGAGGCAAAGAAAGAAGTGGAAGGTCAGAATGCCATCCAAAGCCTTTCCCAATGGGAAGCTGGTTTTGCCACACTTGTTCTGGAGTCTTGCAGCTTGATCTGTGTCCCTCCCAGCCAGCTCTGCCCGGGCCCTGCTGCCATTTCTGCTGCTGAACAATCCACACACACTGGAGAAAGACACATATCGGAGCATTTACGTTGGTCTGTTCGCTGCCAGGGCCGCTCACCTGCTGATGGGGCTTCTGCATGTGTGACTCAGCCTGGACTGGAAAAGGAGACTGGAAAGTTGGCTGCACAGGTGCTGCTGGTGGAATCACAGGCTGAGCCATGGGTGGAAACTGGGGGGTAGGCAGGAGACCAAAACCTGGCATTTGCCCATTAGGAGGAAGCGGGACCTTTAGAGATAAAAAAGAAAAAAAAATTCCAGCTAGGAAAAGAAATCACATTGGCTTTCCCAGTGTGCTCAAGTTATGTTGCATCTCTGCTCCAAAGTCACAATAAAAGACTGGGGAGAGATGAAGTAGGTCAAGCATTTAAGTAGAAAATAACAGTCTTGTTCTTCAAAGCATGACTAGGACAGAGAACAAAAACATGTTTCTTTGAAAAAAGGAAGGCTAAGCCACATTCACTCCTCACAATGGGAAAACCACTTCCTTGTTTCTGCACCACAAAAAGCAGCAAAAGACAGAAAACACAGGAGAGGGAGAAGGGAAAGCCTGAAGTTACCTGGTGGCGCATTGGATCCTGCTGCATTCCCATCATCCGCTGCTGAAAGGGATCCATGTTTGGGAGCTGAGGAAACACTGGCTGCTGCATCCCTTCTGCTGGAAACCCACTGAAACCAGGAGTATTTGGGTGAGACAGGCCAGTAGGGACACAGATCTTTTTGGTTTTACACATTTCTATACACATTTACACAGTCTTGCTGTAATTTTAGACAGAACAATTACCTTTACTATGATCCCATTTTAACAAAAAAAACCCCAAAAAACACCAAGGAGAGAGTGACTTCTGATGGTTTCTCCACTCTAGGAGTAGTTCTTTATCATTCACAGAGACACTACACAAAGTTAGAGCCTTTCTCTCCCCCTGTACTTGCATGAGCAGCCTAAAGATCTGAGCCTGTGGAAATGCTGCCTGCCTGAGGCTGAATTCCTTCCTTTCCAGTTCCTCTTTTGGGAACAAAAGCAGCAACCCTTTTCCTCGAGGAAAATAAACTGGCTGTAGTTTTGCTGTGAACAGCCCCTTTGGTTTGGGAGGAGCCAGGGTAGAGGAGCACAGGATGTGTATCCCAGCAGGACTGCAGCGATGCCAGTCCCTCCCTGATCCAACACACAGAATGGACAGTGCTCAGGGAACTCAGGAGGGTGTGCAGGGAACAGGACCTGCCTGCAGGAAACTGGATTTCAGGAGGATAAAGGAATTCCATGGAGCTTTGCAGTATTTGAAGACACAAGAGCCACACAGTTCTCAAGAGATTCTGGACAGGTCAGTTTTTCATGGAGTTTCACTGAGTTTGTGTGCCCAGACTGGGAATGCTGGAATTCCACCTTCAGGGACATCCTGCACAGCTGTGAGTGCAAAGGACAGAGGGTCTGAAGTGCTGCCAACAGAACATAAACCTGCCCCAAAGCCCCTGGCTGGGCAGGCACAAGCAGTGCTTATGTGTGACCTACCTCATCTTTCTGTACTCCAGAGCTCTCCTGTATTCTTGGGAAAATACCACCAATTTCATTAAAGGCATTTTAGTTAACTAATACTCGTGGAACATTAAAGAGCTGGAGGTGAGAGGCACAGTAAGAAAGCTGATGAGAGTGTTAGTGGCTCTGGGTTTGAGAGCAGGGTTTGGATGCATTTACAGAAAGTAGGACATGGGGCCACAGACTGAAGCAGGGAAAAAAGAAATATGGACTAACCCCGGCATTGAGCACCATCCAGCCTGTGCACTGAATGAGAGAGAGGCCCTGTGGAGAAAACTGGATGTGGTCATGGCAGTTCAGACTTCACCAGAACGCACAGCCAAGGGGCAACAGGAGCCTGAGCTCGTTTGGGTGGGGTAATGTTTGAGAATGTAGAGCTGTAAAAGCCAATTTGCATTTCTGTAGCAGTTAAAGCTATCACAGTGTTTGGAATAGAATCTTTTCCCCAGCCAGCAAAGCAATCCAGCTGATCACCAACAATGCCCTGACACTCTCAGTTGTGCAATAAGAACAGAGAACTCATCTAGAAATCAAAGCTAAGCTTTTCTCTACAGAACACACTCCTCAATCAGTGATGTTACACAAACCTGTATCACCAAAGACACACAAGAAACACCCCACCAAAAGTTGTTACCCATGTTTTAAATTTGGGCTGGAACAGTTAAGCACCGAACTAGCTCTGAATTTTAATCCACTTCCCAACCTAAAAATTTTTTAGAGCAAAGATTTCTTAGTTTTGTTATGACACAAAACTTACAAAGCTGGCTGAGACACTGAAGGAGAAGGAGCTGAATCTTCTTTCTTTGAATCTTCCACTGCTTCTGGTTCATCATCATAGTCAAACCGATCCAGTAGCTTCTGAAAGATACCACATTGTGCCAACTATTTTTTCTGTATCTTACAGAATTGGCAGCCAAAGTATCTTTATAATCACAGTCTTCGTACATTTCTAACAGCTCTGGAATTCAAAACAAGGTTAGATTCGGGGAAAAATAAAAATCTATGTTCTAATACAGAATAAAAACTGTCCAAAACCAGTTTTCTTCAGCTTCAGAGGCAACAAAAACAGGAAGCAAACCTCCAAATGAAAAGAGCAGAAACAAAATTAAGAACTAAGAGAGGACACGGAGGTACCATGTCATGTCCTGAAGAGGTTCAAGGCAAAGAACAAACCAAGACTTACCTTGTCAAAGGATGTTTTCTGCTCGGGTGCTGAGAAAGCAGCTTTCTGCTCTGGTGGCTGAGCTGTCGTGGTTTTCAGCTGAGCAGTAATAGCTTGAACCTGAGCCATCACAGTGTTGTCTATGACTGGTGACTGGGGCTTCTGGGGCTGCTGGAACGTCTGCAGGATTTGCTGAAGCTACAGAAACAGAAGGTGGTATTAAGAATCTGTTCTTAAATAAACACGAAGATCAAAAGAGTTGTGGGATATGAATTTTACATCAAACCAGAGTATGGCATGGAATGAACAGCAACAATTTGACTCAACTATGGAGAACTCTCAGCAAGACCAAGAGTCAGTTTTAAATACTTCAGTGGCAAAATCCAGCAGATCCCAACATTGCAGTGCCAAGGCTCTACAACACTGCAAGTGCTTAGTGGATCACACAGTAAAGCTCCACATTTTCACTGATATATTCCACCTATCCTGGAAACTTTGTAACTGTGTCAGTTGAGAACTAATTATTTAGGAGCGTTTAACAGCATTTTCCCCAAATATCTCAATAACTGCATGGGAGGGTCACAGATAATTCTCTGACTCCACTGAAGACCTTAGTGAGGCTCTTTGTTTTGCTTCAAACTGGGGATGTTAATTCCATCATTTCCCCCTCCCATTTCACAAAACAGCTGGAGTTAGAAGGGAAGCAATGAGCAGGTTACCTGTTGTCCCTGTGTTGTCTGGAACAGCTGAGCTACAGCTGCAAAGGCATCGGAGCTGGGCAGCTGTGGCACGGAGGGCACCGAGTTCGCCGTCACCGGAGGGGGCTCCGAGAGCACCTTTGCCGGAGGGGGTGGCGAACCTGGGGCGTCCAGGAACAGAGAAGGGCTGTGTCACTGTGTCACTCCAGAACACTCCTCCTGCCCTGCAGGGCACACTCTGCCTCCCCAAAACATCTGCCTGCCCACAGTGTCCAGTTTAACCCAGAAGGACCCACGTGCCCCACCCCAGCTGTGTGTTCTGTTCTGGGCCCCTCAGTTCAGGAAAGAGATTGAGAGTCTGGAGAAGGGACTGGAGGTGGCACTGAGTGTCCTCTTAAACACCTCCAGGGACAGAGAATCCACCAGGTCTTGATCCAACCCTACTGTGATCACCAGCCCAGGGCACGGAGTGATCACAGTGGGGTTGGATCAAGGGTTGGACT
>JAWWEV010000001.1:913971-924830 GCA_035583235.1 Hafferia zeledoni
CCTCAGACTTTGGCAAGTGTGCTGTGAGGGTTCTTCATGCTTGAGAGAGAATCACAGAATCATAGAATCATAGAATCCTAGAATCTGTTGGGTTGGAAGAGACCTCTGAGATCAAATCCAACCCTTGATCCAACACCACTTTGATTACCAGATCACGTCACTGAGTGATTAAAATAAACAAAAAATAAATGGCAGAGGAACTGGACTTCTCACAAATCTGTGAGATTCATAGTGAAGACATTTTATTACACATAGCACAGAGTTTATACATGGTTAGAACTACAGCTTATTGGCTAAAAAGAGTTCCACATCACCACACTAGAGACTTTAATTGCTTAGAACCCATTATCTCACAAGTCCCATGTTTTGGTGAACTTATCCTAGAGGTTTTCAAGAACCTCTCCGGTGTGCTGTGAGAAACCTGAGGAGCTCCCATGAGAAACCTCTAACTCCTCCTGGCAGCTGTGACTTGTTTTAGCTGCCTTCAGTCTCACAGGGTCTTCTATAGATCTGAATTGCTCACTTGTGATTTTGCTGTAACTACAAGTGATCTCACACTTAGGTGATCTCTCCCAAGCCACCTGTTCTTGACCCTGCAAAGGAAGTGTGTCCCACGTGCTCCTGGGACAGCAGAGTGGCACGTGTGACATGCTCAGGGTGGAACCAGCACATCCTGTGCAGCCCCGTCACGTCCTTCCGGACGCTGTTCCTGCTCCCACTGCTCACCCTCCACACCTGCCCCAGCCTCCCAGAGCCTGCAGAGCCTCATCTGGGCCTTTCCACATGGGGCAGCTGTGCTATTGAACACTGAGCCTCACAAAGAAGGGAGGTGGGAATTGGTCCCACAATTATTTTCATGTTGGTATAACATCCTTTTCTTTTTACGCCCTTTTCTTTTTCAGGTTAACAATAGTGCCACCTGGAATTGCATGCTGATACAAATAGTCCTCACTTTAAAAAAAAATCTCCTTTAAGTAATACCCCTGTAATATCTGAAACTCAAATATTACAAAACTAAGCAGCTGTCAAAAGACCCCAAACAAAACCCAAACCAAACAAACACCCAAAACAAACCAAAACCCAAACCAAACCCTGCAAAATCCCCAGATATTTCAAAAAAAATGATGAAATACCAAGGAAAACATGTGACTTTTTCCTTTTCTTAGCCTCTCAGCACTAAGCCAGGGTTTCTCCTGTGACCTGCCCCAAGTCAGCAGTTAACCATGGACCTGCTGATGTGGGAAATGTTAAATGCCACCACCAGCTGCACCAGAAGAAGCAACAGCACGGAAAGGTGAAATCTTTTGCCGATGGGCTCCAGGGTTCAAGCCAATAATACATTTAACTGCAATATTTTAAAGTGCTGGAGATGGCCAAGGACAATACTGCCAGGGTAACTCCGAATTTCTTTGCTTTTGTGGGTTTAAATTGAGCGCTAAATTATTTTGAGCAGCTTGTTGTTACAGCCTTTGCAACCTGAAGACAGACTGCTGCCTTTAATTCATTAGTAATTTCACCAGTTAATCAGAAAATGTCAGTACCGAGAAAGACCGCAGCTCCAAGTAAAGCACCCTGGAGTTAAATTTAAATGGGAGCATGGGCAGGAATGAATGCAGCCTTTGATCCCCTTTGCATCCAGACTGCACCCTGATGGGCACAGCTGGACAGGAGAGAAACCGTGAGAAGGCAGCGGGCTGGGCTGGGGAAAAGGATACTGGCAACTCATTAAGGGCTCAAGTTGAGTCCATGAAAAAAAAGACATTCACTGGGTTGTTTCAGGACTCTCCTAATCTTTGCTGCAGTGGATGTTTCTTGCCAGTTTTATTTTTACAGGAGGCTGATATTCAGGTGTTTGACTGAAAGTACCATAAATGTACCATTAAGGACCATTAACCATTGACGTACCATTAACATCTGTTTAATCCTCACTGTGTCCAGCCATGTTTCTGCCACAGAGTGGGAGCTGTGGGCCCAGACAAAGGCCCAGAGCTCTGCCTGCCTGCCTGTCTGTCTGTCTGTCTGGAGGAATGTTCCTCTGGGCAGGGGAAGGGGCCTGTTCCAATAGTCATATATTTCAATCAGACACAATGCAGCCTCTTCCCAGCTGGAAAGCAATATGTACTTTTTGGTTTTCCAGTGTAACTGTTTGCAGAACAGGGGTTTTTCCCCCCCTTTTTCCCTTGTTCCCAGACAGCAGTGTTGTTAAACCCCTCACATATGTCACACTGACTGAAGAATCTGTGACACAGACCAGGCCCACCATGGAATGATTTTATCTTGCCTCTGTCCTGAGCTGTGCAACGACTGGGTCACCTTCCCTGCAAACACATGGAATGCTCCTGTCCCCTTCCCACTTCAGCTTCCATTTAGGAAACCTCTATCTAGTTTTCTCCGGATTAGTTGGAACCAGATTTACCAGTTCCAGCTGACTCAGGAAGGCCTGATGACAGTGGGAATTTGTCTGAGGATGAGATCTGCATGGCACAGGGAGGTACAAGGTTACCTGCACTGCCTCCCCATGTGCTTACACTGCAATTTCCCTGATGGCCAGCTCAGGAGAGGACTTGTCCCAAACTTCCTGGCGCTTTTAAACATTGTGGATTCCCTCCCAGCCCCTGTTCATGGCACAGCAGCACCAACAGGCTGCCATGGCATTGCACAGGAGGAGGGAGGGGGGCAGCTCCAGGTTAGCTCTCAGGGATGTGCCAGCTCAAAGTGCCCCCCAGCTGCCATCAGTTCAGGTAGTGGGGCATGGTCCTGTGTCCCTACACCTTCCCCCAGGGGACCAAACTGCTCCTGGGACAGTGTTTGGTCAGGGGATGTGCAGGGTCTTGTTTTAGGTGGCTGTGTGCTCTAATGCTCGTAAATGAACCCAGTGTATGCAGTGAGTGGAAAATTTCAATCCAAACTATTATTTATGGGCTTTGAAGCTTCCCCTTCTCCAGTTTCTGCCTACTGGAACAGTGTTGGATTTCTGGTTTGTTGGAAAGTTCAGCTGAAAACATTTATTTCACTGAGCATAGGGGTGTGGAACCAGCTCCAGGGTTCTCAGCACTTCTCAGTTCCAGTGGGAATACATTTTGGAGGGGCCAGTGGGAGACTCAGGGAACCCAAAGTCAGGAGGTGAAAGGAGGCCAGCTGACCTCCAGAAATGTGTAGGACATCCTTGCAGGGAGGGTCTGCATCCCACACAGCCACCAGCCACCACCTCCACACAGCACTGGCACCCTGTCCTTCCCTCCTCCTCCTCTTCCCGGCTGACCAGGTGCTCTTTGCCCTCTGTAAGGGAAAAGGTCTGGATAAGGTTTACTCCGTAGCCAAGGGATGGAAGGGAAGTCGAGGCAAAAGCAAAGTCAAATGGACAGCACTGTGATGTAAAATCAGTTTGACATTTTTCAGGAGTCAAAGAAGAGCTTAAAAAGCAGAGAAAAGTGTTTGCCAGACCTTTGGTGGGAACAGCAGCTTTGCATGGGGCGGGATGGGATGGGGTGGGGTGGGGTGGAATGGGGTGGGATGGGATGGGGTGGGGTGGGATGAGGTGGCAGCACAGCTCCAGGCCAGCGACATCTCAAGGGGAGGTTTTGCTGACACACCACACATCTGTTAAGGTGTACGTGGCTCCTCTTTATTTCGAAGTATTCCCTAACACCAACAACGTGAGCAAAACTTCAAACCGTAGATTATCCCCCATCCTTGCTCTCTGCCGCTCCCGTGTGCCAGTGCAGCCTCCAGCTGGGTGCCAGGGGGCTGCGAGGCGACAACGGCAATGGATCGTTCCTTCTCCCTCCCCATGAAGTGGGAAGATCGGTCGGAAAATGACAGCCCCACGGCCTCATCCTGCGGCGGATGGGAGCCCAGGGCGCCCCCTCCCTCCCGGGGGGGAACATTTGGGGGATGCAGGCTGCGGGATGGGGGGAGCTCAGCCGGGACTTCCGAACAGGAGGAGGAATGCGAGTCCCGCGACGGGAGACGGGACCAAAGCGCCGGGAAGGAGGGGATGGAGGGATCGGAGCCGCCGCAGCAGCGGCCGCGATCGCGCCTTTCCCCGAGGAGGACTCGGACGTGCTCGGGAGGGGAGGTGGGGAAAAGCAACACAAAAGATGTTCCCGGGCAGCAGAGCCACATGCCGAGCGAATCCCAGGAGCAGAGCCGCGGTTTAATTCCCGGGAGAAGGATGCTCAGCAGCGCCGGTTTGGGATGACGGGGCGGGGGCCGCCGGGGCTGCCTCGCAGCTGCTCCCGCCGCCTGCGAGCGGATTAAATTACCGCAAATTCAAACTCAATGAGCCCGTTTCCCCTCCCTCCCTCGGCCGGTCCCTCCCTCCCTTTTCCCGGTCGCTCCTCCCCGCTCCATCCTCGCGCGGGCAGCGGGGCAGCAGCAGCAAGAGGAGGAGGAGCAGGAGGACGAAGAAGGGGGGACGGAGGGAGAGAGGGGCGGCATCCCGGGGCACCATCCCGGCTACCTCCGGCGGAGCCTCCGCCGCTCTCCGCGGGGCAACTCCGGTGGTCGTCCCGCGGGCCGGGGGAAGGGGCACAGCCGGGGGAAGGGGCTCAGCCGGGCATGCCGGCGGCGGCGGGCGATGGGCTCCTGGGCGAGCCGGCGGCGGTGGCGGCGGGCGCGGGGGCTCGGAGGGCGGCGGCGGACGGGGGGTCCCTCCTGGCCGCCTGGCTGAGCGCGGCGGCGCCCCGGGAGCGGCTCCGGGACTTCCAGCACACCAAGAGGGTCGGCAACTACCTGATCGGCAGGAAGCTGGGAGAGGGCTCCTTCGCCAAGGTCCGAGAGGGGCTGCATGTGCTCACCGGAGAGAAGGTACCGCGCCCGCCGGGAGCCCCTCGGGGGGATGCTGGGGGGGGATGGAGGGTGCGCTGGGTCCCTGCTGGCCGGGGGGATGGAGGAGCCCCTTGGGGAGGATGGAGAACCCTCCCGGAGGATGGATGAGCACCACGGGGAGGATGGAGGAACCCCCCGGGATGGTGGAGGGGCTTCCCCGGAGGGTGAGCCCCTCCCCGGGGAGGACAGAGGAGACCCCGGAGGATGCAGGAGCCCTCCGGGACTCCCCTCGGCACAGTCCCCCAACTTCCCGCGGCTCCGCCGGGCTCTTCCCCCGCGTCTGCAATCTCGACTTCCTCTTGGAGTATACTTAGTTACCTTAACCTGTCTTGTCTGGGTTTAGTTTTTTTTAATCTCTCCCAAATACCCCGTTTGTTTGCTTATTTTTTCGGTGAGAAGCGTTTTTTTTTTCGCGGTGAGACTCGTGTTGCTCAGGACCCGTCACTGTGTCTGGTCTGGTCGCGACATATCACGTGTGGGCACACGCGGGTGCTTGTCGGGCGCTGGGAGATGCTGCGGTGCCTGCAGGAGGGGGCACGGTCCGGCCGTCACGAGTTGCTGGTGCGATGCACGACAATTATCTCTGATGATGGGATGCACCCCGGGTGGGATTTTACCGGGGTGCTGGTTAGAAAAGTCTGCGCGGGGTCTCTGCTTTCTGTTTATTACTCAGAACCCTTCCAGGGAGGCTTTTGCCCATCAGGCAGGACAAGTGACTGTTAGAAAGAGTAGTCAGGGCTTTGGGCTGTAAACAGAGCAGGGACAAGCCCCCCATAAAGGGTTGTGCTGTTCTTGTTTGGCAGCACAACTTGTAAGCCCTGTAGGATTGGCTGAAGGAGCTGGAGGGGCTCAGCCTGGAGAAAATGAGGCTCAAGGGGGACCATTTCGCTCTTTGCAACTCCCTGCAGGGAGTTTTTAGTCAGGAGGGAGTCAGGCTCTGCTCCAGGGAATGAGGGACTGGATGAGAGGGCTTAACCTCGGACTGTGGCAGGGGAGGTCCAGGGTGGGCATCAGCAGGAATTTCTGCCTGGAAAGGGTGGGCAGGTATTGGAAGGGGCCACCCAGGGAGGTTTGGAGTGCCCAGCCCTGGAGGTGTCCAAGGAAGGACTGGATGTGGCACAGAGTGCTCTGGGCTGGGGCACAGGGTGGGCTCCAGGGGCTGGGAGGGCTTTGCCAAGGTGGGCATCGGGCACAGGGTGGCCTGGGCGACCTTGGAGGTATTTTCCAACCTCACTGATTCTGTGAGCTGTTGGACTTGTGCTGTATCAGCCCCTCAGAGGCTCCCCAAAGCAGGCCATGGGTTGTTCCCCAAAGCTCCCTGGCCCAGGGGGATGTTCCCAGTGCAATCCCTGCAGCTCCAGCAGCACTGGCAGTCTGCTGTTGCTGCTGAGATTGCACCTTGGTAGGTGCATTTCCATATTCTCAGGTATTTTCTTTTTTTTTCGTTCCAGTGAATTTCACTCTGTGAAAATTAATATAGGGCTCTGAATCTCATCATGAGAAAAATGAGAAGGTTGGTGAATATTATCATATAGGAATGCAAAAAAATAAAAATACTGCTCTCCTCTGTTACCAAGCGTGTGCTTCTCCTTGGTAACAGAAACATCCAATGATCCTGCAGTTGATAAAAGGCACATGCACACACACGTCCTCCCCACCTCCACGTTTTGGGATTGCTACATTTATCTCAGTCTGTTAAGAGGGCAAAAAATAAAAAGACCCACCACACGCCCCTCTGTCTCAGCTCCCCTGCCTGCTGCTTGATTTGGTGGGGGTTTTTTTCCCCTCCATCTCTTGAATGACACACAGTGTGACAAGCAGAAACTCGGGAGTGACGCTTCCTTCCTGCTGAGCCAGCTCTGGACAGGCAGGATGGTCCCGGAGCTGTGTCTGACCTGAGCTTGCACCGCGGCATCAAAGGCAGCTCTTGCTCTCAGAGGGTGAAAGATCAGTCACATTCATTCAAATTGACTAATCAAAGGTCCCTCTTCCCAGAAACTGCACCTATTTGGCTCCAGCTGTTCATGGATAAGCAGGTTGAGTTAGTGGGGAGGAGATAAGGGTTGTTAATGATTTGCTTCAGGTGAGGACCTGTCTCAGTGATGTTCCTGCCTCTCACTGAAGGGGTGAATGCTTTCCATCTCACATGTGACCCCACAGAATTCCACCCCTGATGGACACTCTGCTGGGCTGGGCATATTCCTGTGCCGAGATTCTGTGTGGCCCCAGCCAGAGGCAGCTGGAATGTGGAGCTGTGCCTGGCAGCTGCTGGCAGCTCTGCCCACATGGAGCCCACCACAGGCAACACAGCTCTGCCTGGGAGAGGGGGGAGAGAGAGGGAAAACATCTGCTCACCCAGGCTCCTTCCTTCCCGAGCACGAGGCTGTGTCAGAGAGGAGGCTGGGGCTGGAAGGGTGGGAATGGGATTGGGAGCAAAATGCCACGTGGTGGGAGAGTGAGGACTGTGTGAGGCAGCAGGTCATGGGAGAGGTTCTGTGGGAACAGGAGATTTTACATGAGAAATGTTTTATCTGCAGGGCAAAGTGCTTCCATCCAGGGCCATGTCCTTTGTTAGGCCGTGTTTGTGCCTGGTGAGGAATGTCAGTGTGAAGCAGCCCAGGTGCTGGGAGATGGGTATGACAGTGCCAGGTCGGAGCCCAAGTGACAGTGATGCTCAGCACAGACACCTCCTCCTCCAGACATCAGGTGACTGAAGTCAGGCTGCAGTTAAGGCAGCTCAGACATGGCATCAGTGCCTGCAGGTGACAGTTCTGTCATCTCCCCATCCCTAAACTTGTGTTGTACCCGGAGGGAGAAACCCCCAGAGAGCGACACGTCGCTCCTGCCAGGCTGGAAGATGTCACTCCCCGAGCCCCCCATTCCCCAGGCAGAGTGAGAAGTTGGCTGTGTGCACCCTGCCAGGCGAGGGAAAGCTGAGCTGCAGGAGTGTGCACTTCCTGCTCTCCCCAGGGCAGCTCAGCACGGAGTGTGGAGGCACAGCCGTGTCCCGCCGACAGCTTGCTGGGTCCCTGGGATCGCTGCATTTTTCTCAGCTGATGCTTTATGAGCCTGTTATTCCAGGATTAGTGCCTGCCTGTGTTTTGGAAGCAAAAAAAAAAAAACCACAAAAAACCCAAACCCAATTGACATCTGATTTTCTTTTTTGTCTTGTAAAGCCACTTGAGCCAAAGACGTTGCCTAAATTTGATTAAATTGTTCTAAGAATGTAAAGTAGAGTCTTGCTGATGTCTGGTAGCTGTTCTGGCAGGGCTTGGGCTCTTCCAGTCACTGAAATGTCTGACTTTAGCAAGGGGGCCCAAACAGGTTTTGATTTGCAGCAGCCTTTAGCAGCTCAGGAGGAGTTAATGCACATTGTTGTTCCCGAAAATGGTGTGTTTAGGAACGAAATCCATGGATTAATGAGCCCCCAGCTAGGCTTGGATCCACTGCACCGACACAATGCACTGTGCACAATGGAGGCAGTGCAGGGTGGTGCCAAAAATCTGCCATTACCTCAGCCTGAAATTACTAGAAGCCAAAAAGGTCTTGGAGAGAGCATGGGATGGGACATTTTGTGGGCCAAAGGCTGGTGCCTTTGCTGGAGCAGCTGATGGACCATGTGTGGGATGGGATGTGGCAGCTCCTCCAGGCACAGCAGGGTGAGCTACAGTGAGGTGTTTAAACCTACCCTGGGAAGGTTTTTATCATGGACTTTAAGGTGCTGCTCATGGTTTGTGCTGCCCCATACCAGGCATTTTCTGGGCTGGGAAAATATTTGGTAGGGGCTGATGCAATTAAATGCACACAGATTAGTCCTTCCGTGGCTTTTGAATAAAATATCTCAGCCTATAATCTGACATTTTGGGGTAATGATTTGTCAGTTTGGCTCAGGCAGTCTTTATTGCTAATCCTAAGGAAACACAGTTAGTTCCTCTGTGAAGAACAAGCCAGTTGTGGCTCTGGAGTCCCGCTGAGAGAGCTCTGTTTGGGTGGCTTTGGGACCCTGAGCACAAAGTGCCCTTGGGTTGTTTCAAACCTTCTGGTGACTCAGGAGGGGCAGTTGTTGGGCAGTGGGAGCCAGACAGATCTCACCCCACCCTGATTTTTTGCACTCTTAGGCAGCTGGGAGTGTGTTGCCATCACTGTGATGGGGTGAAGTGGGGGGCTGTGTTAGCAGAATAAATAATTGTGTTGCCTGCTGTGGACTCACTAACTCTCTGCAGCTTGGAGTGACAATATATTGGCAATATATTGATGATGTATTGAGCCAAAGTTCCTCTAAACAAACTTGATCCAGGGTTATACTCAGCTGCTTTTTGGTGTAATCTTTGGCACTAGAACAAAAGAGTCACCGGGGTGAATTGAATCATTTGATTTCTCATCCACCCAGAGCTTTGTTTATCACTTTGTTCAGCACCATTGTTAAGCTTGAGCAAGGTACATTTTTAGTTACAGCCAATCGAGTGGCTTTCTGCAACAGTGGGAAGCAGTGGCTAAAAATACAGGGGTTTTTTTTACCAGTTTCTTTTGTGAAGGCAACGCAATTAATATTAGACGTGGCCTTTTCACAGAGGAGTTCTCATTCAGAATGTTTCAGTATTAAAGAGGTAAAGGAAAAATGAAAAGAGGAGGTGTATTTGGGCCCCCTGGAGGTGCTGGGGTGGGTGGGCAGAGCAGCCTCCCTGCAGAGAGCTGGAAATGCCTCTTTGTGCCAGGGTTAATTTTGCCTTGGGGAATTCACTTTCCCTGTCTGTGGCTTCAGGGAGGGGAGGCTTGGTGGCCACAGACCTTTGGGTGTGTTGGCAGGTGGGATGTGCCCCCACTGATGCCCTGGGGGACCCTTCCTCCCTTTTCCACTGGGCAAACCATCTCCAGTGGGGGCTTCTGTTACTTCATTGCAAACCAAAGTTGAGTTTCTAAGGTGCCTGCTGACCTTCCACTTCAACCCTTTCCTTGTTTTCTCTCCCAGGTATTGTGGGGTTACAGGTAAAACTGGGAGACCTGGAATGCTTTTATTGTTTGCAGGGGCTCAGAGGGTAAAGCTGCAGGTTTTTAATTGGAGATTTGATCTGTTATTTTATGGTTTTCCTCCAGTGATACTTGTATATTGGTTAGTTCTGTCATTCTCACGTGTTTAGTTAGTTAGTTCTCTCCTTACCTGTTTCTCTACATATTTTCAAGTTTTTATCTCTATCAAAAAACCCAATTTTTAAAAATTTTTATTAAAATCTTGTTTTGAAAAGCACTTCCAGCAAACCCACAGGGTGGCTTTTTTTTTCCCAGGCTGCTGTTCTCCTTCATTAACACTGCCAACTGTTGCACCTGGATGCTGTGCCACTCTTAATTACATGCACTGAGGAAACGAAAGGAGGCTGCTGAATTTTGACATTTTCCTGCTTTGGAGCGTTTGTTTCACAGCTTTGCCACTGTTCTCCTCACAGAGGTTTGTGTCTGTGTGTGCACATGCAGGGCTTGGATTGAAGCTTCCAAACACAGCGTGCTGGTAACAGCTGACACTCCAGAAAATGGTTTGGAGCGTCGTGGCTGCAGTGGCAGCACTGAGGGCTGGGCTGGCAGTGGGACCAACAGACAGGTTGCTGTGTCAGCACAGCATTCCCTGAGAAGTTCTGGAGCTTGCAGGAGTTTGGCATAAGGCAGAGTGAAGCCAAATTGCTGCTGTGCTCCCACCTGCTCAGTTTAACTGCTCATTAAGAGACATGGAGAGTCACCAATTGTGTTGGTTGTAAAGCAACAGTCCTTGGTCTCTCAGGCAACCAACAGTAGGACAAGAGGACAGGGACTTAAGCTCTGCCAGGGGAGGTTTAGGTTGGATATCAGGAAGAAATTCTTTCCAGAGAGAGTGCTCAGGTATTGGAATGGGCTGCCCAGAGAGGGGGTGGATTCACCATCCCTGGAGGTTTTTAAGGTGAGATTGGACATGGCACTGAGTGTCATGATCTGGTAATCAAAGTGGGGTTGGATTAAGGGTTGGACTTGATGATCTCAGAGGTCTCTTCCAACCCAACTGA
>JAWWEV010000001.1:956978-971223 GCA_035583235.1 Hafferia zeledoni
GCTGGGGCTCCCTGCCTCTCTCCCAGGGCACCCAGGGCAGCAGGCTGGGGGGCCCTGCCTCTCTCACCGGGCACCCAGGACAGCAGGCTGGGGGTCCCTGCCTCTCTCACAGGGCACCCAGGACAGCAGGCTGGGGGGCTCTGCCTCTCTCACAGGGCACCCAGGACAGCAGGCTGGGGGTCCCTGCCTCTCTCACAGGGCACCTGGTGAGCTCAGAATGTGCCAGTTTTAAGAGCTTGTGTCACTGCCCTATCACCATTTCACACGTGGCCAAGGCAAACACCCTTTATCTTCCTTTCAAATCCGTTGCTGGGACTAAGGGTTGGTTTGAGGGTCGAGGTCAGGACAGGAAATAGCAGAGGATGATGTAATTGCCAACCTATTCAAGTATAAAGTACCGGTACAACTCCTGCATTGTGGGACAGCATGACGTGGCCAGGCAAACTTTTATAGCTCCCCTGAATGAAAATCTTCCTTCCCTCCTACAACAGAATAGAGTGGGGCACTTGGGGAATTTAGGACTTTGGTCATTTCCCCTCTCCCAACCTTGGTTGTTAAGGAGCAACATGAATAGTTTTAAAAGCACTTCTGAGACCATTTGCAGTGTTCAACCAGAGGTAAACTAATTAATTGCTGCCACCAGATACGTGAATTTGCTTTGCTGTGGGTGCTCTGAGTGTGTGGGGTGGCTGAGGGAACACACCAGCAGGGTGAGGGCACAGTCAGGAGCTGCAGCCTCACTGTGCACAGGCTGAAAATCCCTCAGCACCGACACATCCTGCCCTGCCAGGGGCTGCAGCAACAGGCAGGTCCTTTCCTCACCCACCCAACCCAGCAGAGAGCTGCCAACAGCCGTGGGTGGCTCCTGTGGGCTTCATGTAGGCACCACCTGGGCTCATCCTCACAGGTACCTGTAAAAAAAGATCCTTGGTAGAGCCCAGTCTGTGCTGAGCTTGGCAGCAGAGCCTCAGAGCCTTGGGAGGAGAAATGGTGTGCTGGGCTCAGAATCAGCTGTGCCCCTGACTGTGTGGTGGGGGGTTGTTCACACAGCAGTATTACTGCCACCACCATCACCATCACCATCATCATCATCATCATCACTGCTGTCACTCCTCCATCATCATCATCACTGCTGTCACTCCTCCATCATCATCATCACTCCTCCATCCTGCCAGGAGTGGCTGTTCCCCAGGGCAGTGCCTGGGCCTCATCCCTGGCAAGAATAAAGGCTTGGAGCCCCTAAAGGCAGGGCACACACCTCAGGTGGACGTGCCAACAGAGTGCCAGTGGCTCTGTGAGCTGCTCCCTGGGTGCTGAGGAAGGGTCAGGAAGCTTTAGCTTTGGCTGGGCAAAGGGAAGGGAGTTGAGGAGATAAGGGATGGATGGGGACAAGGCTGGGGGCAAAAACACGGGCACAAAGGGAGACTGGCATGGAGACAATGAGGAGCTCTGGTTCTCCCACCCAACCACGTCTGTAATAACACTAAAAACTTCAGTTTCTGGTTCCCTGAGGTTCTTCCTTCTGCCTGTGCAGCCCCTGACAGGCTGAGGAGCCCAGGGGTGCCCAGACACCATCTGTGCAGGGAGCCTGAGCTGGGGCTGCTCCTCAGGGGTGCACTCACACATTTGCCTCTTCTGTGTCTGTCTTTGCTTCCAGAGCTGTTTGGTGGCCCAACAGAACCCAAGTTGTCTCCTGCATCTTTCTTTTCCTCTCATTTGCACGTTACTCTGTGGGTTTTCACAGACTCTGCATCAATGAGCTTGCAAAAGAAAATGAAGAGAGCCAACCCTTTGGCAGTGCAGAATTATCAGATAAAACACAGGCACGTAATCGAGGGAAGGAACTTTGCTGCAGTTTTCAAAAAATACTTGTTCTTGCTGTGACTTTTTAATAGGATGCAGCAAAGCATGTTGCTTAAATTGTGAGCACAGGAAAAACCCCAAACCAAGCAAAAGAAAAGCCTCTCTTCTTTGAGAGGGACATCTCAAACCACACAGCTCTGTCCCAGAAAGGCAGGAGATCCCTGGAGCCTTTGAGGGGCACAAAAACAAAGCCACCAATTCGATGCCTGATTTTTTGACATGAAATAAGACTTTTGGCTCTTGGCAAATCAGTGGCAGGTAAAGGGTGTTATGCACTTGCTGAATCCAGTGGTGGAAAGAATAGGCAATGAATTTTCACTGTAAAAAAGTGATTTAAAAATTGGCTTCCTCTTCAGAGTCCTGCTCCCAGATTCTGTGTTCCCTCTGTCATCACTGGAGATCAAACCTAGCTGGGATATGTGCTCTTGCCATCCCACCTTCTGCTCTCTTGCCCCTCATGGTGGGATTTCGGGCTCAGTGAAGGGTTGGGCCAGGAATTTCCTCCCCCTCCATGTCTTGTGCAGTTGCAGAGATGCTGTAAAAACAAGGGCCATATCCCTCCAGATCTTGTCTGGACAGAAAATAAATGACTTAAGAGTTTAAAATATTTTAAAGCTCAGCAGGTCCTATTTTTATATGTCAGAGGAAGTGGAATAAAGAGAAATCAGAGATCTTTTTTGGTGCTTAAATAGGGTATTTCAGATATGGGGGAGCACAAACCTGTCTCTGCCTGCTCCTGTGAGGACAAATGGCCTCTGATGAGAAAACTTTTAACTTTCCAAAACCAGCTTGTGCACTGCCTGGGTGTCAGAGCAGGTGGAAGTCATGAAATCATGTCAAACAGATCAGGGGAAAATGAGACCTGGAACTTGTAGTTATTCTGTGGAGTCAGGATAAGTTCCTTGTAAATGGGTAAGCAAAGAGCTTGTCCATCCCTGAACCTGCCCTGAGCAAATCAAACTGTTGCTTGTTTTACAACCTAAAAGCCAACAAACTCAAAGAAGGAGAAGAGAAAGGGGAGATTCTTCACCATAAGCCCCCAAAGAACCCTGAGTAGTCAGGATAAGTTCCTTGTAAATGGGTAAGCAGAGAGCTTGTCCATCCCTGAACCTGCCCTGAGCAAACCAAACTGTTCTTGGTTGGTTTACAACCTAAAGGCCAACAAACTCAAGGAGAAAGGAAAGGGGAAATACTTCGCCATCAGCCCCCAAAGAACCCTGAGACAAGTCCAGTTTCATGCAGACAACCTTCCTCCTGTCTTGTCTCCCAGGTGCAGAACACCAAGGCTGTGCTGAAGGACCGGAGGGTCACCAAGGCTGGGGGTCCGGAGAAAGGTCAGTGGAGAAACATCTCAGTGGCTGTCCCTGTGTGTGTTAATGAGTGCTAATGAGCCTGGAGTGTGTGTGTGTGCTTGCACTGCTGTCAGCTCTGGATCTCTGGGAAAGGACTGGATGATGGCACGAGCCCTCCCTTCTCCTTCTCCCCCTGTTTGACAGAACTCCTGCAGCTCCTCAGGCAGAGCTCCCTGTCCCTGTTTACACCGAATCATCTGCACTCACACTGCTGTTTTGAAAGCATCACCACCCACCCCAGATCACTGACAACCCAGAGCTGGGAGACAAGCTCCTTCCTACCTCCCAGCCAGTGTGTTTCCCTGAGAGGGGGCTGAGGAGCAGCTCGGGAGAATCCCTGACCCTGAGGATGTGCCAGCAGCAGTGGCATCCCTGGCAGAGGCAGCTGAGGGGGGAGAAAGGGCAGCCTGGAGGGCGGGCAGGGGGGACTGCCAAGCTCAGCAAATTCCAGGGGGGAAAGCACGAGCAGGGCAAGGGAAAGATGTGCCAGGCAGAGCAGACCATTAATCACACAGGGTGGGAGGGATGGGTGAGAGCTGCTGGAGAAAGGAGTAGAGGAGAAGGGGATCAGCAGGGAAAGGGGGAGGTTGGTACTGCCAACCTCCAAGTGGAGGGGAGACACTGAGGAGCAGCAGGAAGGTGATGCAGCCAGCTCTTAAATGAGGGCTGATCACTGCAGAGCAGTGTGGGGGGAAGTGGAGTGATGTAAAACATTCCTGGGGTGTCAGGGGGTTATTTAGAGGGGTGGCCTGTGGTGGTTTCAGGTTCGTTCTCGTGACTTCACAATTTGTCATTTGGTGCTTTCCACCCAAAAAGCAAATGTGCCAGTGGTGTTTGTGTGGCAGCAGAGGCAGTGGTAGCAGGAGTCCAGAGAGCTGGGCAGAAATGGGACATGCTTCTTGTGGAAAATGTTAAAAAACCACTTAAAAATGCCCATTTTGCTCCAATTAGTTGTCCCTTTTGGGAGGAAGACACAGGGCAAGTAAACCTATTGGGCTTTTTCCCTTTTTAGGTTTCTCCCTGTTTTTTTGGTCTGAAACTTGCAAATCATTCAGAACTCAGCTAAAGCATTTCCCTGCTATGGAAACCATATTTGGCACATCTTAAGTGAAATGGTCAAATAATTTTGACCAGTTTTAGAAAGAAACTGGTTCTGCTTTTGCCAGACAGCTCCCAGTGTGAGATTCCATCCTGTTCATCCACTCAGGTCTCACCCCCTTCATATGAAATGTCTGTGAGATTTGTGGCTGTGACCTGAGGGCTGGCAGACCTACATTATTTTAGCTCCCTTTTAGGTGGTTTGAGGCTGAGGGAACTCATGGCCGGTGAGTAACTGCTGGTTAATTCAATTAGGGACTGGCAATCAGGCAGCTTGGACAGCTTTCCATAAAGGCAGCAAAACGTGCTTGGCATGAGCCAGTGCCAGCATCCTGGAGAAACTCAGCACATCTTCCCCACAAGCTGCTTTGTTTTACTGGGCCAAGTCCTGCAAAGGTTGTTCCATTTATTTTCAGTCCTTGCTGGAGGAAGGTTCTTGCTGAAGCTGATGCAGCAAATCTGTTCCAAGTGTAACAGCCCAAGTCTGGCCAGTGCAGCTACTCCACATTTACATGTGTGAAAGCCAGAACAGATTCTGTTCCAAAATGCAAGGAGAGACACCAGGGATTAACTCCCTGTGTCCTTGGGTGTGTCAGGAAATACAGGACAGAGAGCCGGGCAGAGTTGTGCCTAAGAAGGGAGAAATGTGAGATTTATCAGGCATGGCCTTGGGGGATATAATTAATACAAACAGCTGAAGACATCTGTGGTTTTCCTTTTCAAGTGTTTGTCTCACTCAGATTAAGTTCTTCTGCTGCCTTTGAGAGAAGTGGCAGATGAATTAGCTATGGAACAACAGCGTAAGGATCAAGGGAGAGTCAGGGAATTGGGTCCTGAGTGTATCCCTGGGCCAGGGAATTGGGTCCTGAGTGTATCCCTGGGTCAGGGAATTGGGTCCTGGGTGTATCCCTGGGTCAGGGAATTGGGTCCTGAGTGTATTCCTGGGCCAGGGAATTGGGTCCTAAGTGTATTCCTGGGTCAGGGAATTGGGTCCTGGGTGTATCCCTGGGTCAGGGAATTGGGTCCTGAGTGTATCCCTGGGTCAGGGAGTTGGGTCCTGAGTGTATCCCTGGGTCAGGGAATTGGGTCCTGAGTGTATTCCTGGGTCAGGGAATTGGGTCCTGAGTGTATCCCTGGGTCAGGGAATTGGGTCCTGAGTGTATCCCTGGGTCAGGGAATTGGGTCCTGGGTGTATTCCTGGGTCAGGGAATTGAGTCCTGAGTGTATTCCTGGGCCAGGGAATTGGGTCCTGAGTGTATTCCTGGGTCAGGGAATGAAGTTCTGAGTGTATCCCTGGGTCAGGGAATTGGGTCCTGAATGTGTTCCTGGGTCAGTGAATTGGGCTCCGAGTGTATCCCTAAGTCAGGGAATGAGGTTCTGAGTGTATCCCTGGGTCAGGGAATTGAGTCCTGGGTGTATCCCTAAGTCAGGGAATTGGGTCCTGGGTGTATCCCTGGGTCAGGGAATTGGGTCCTGAGTGTATTCCTGAGTCAGGGAATTGAGTCCTGGGTGTATCCCTAAGTCAGGGAATTGGGCTCTGAGTGTATCCCTGGGTCAGGGAATTGAGTCCTGAGTGTATCCCTGGGTCAGGGAATTGAGTCCTGAGTGAATCCCTAAGTCAGGGAATTGGGCTCTGAGTGTATCCCTGGGTCAGGGAATTGGGTCCTGGGTGTATCCCTAAGGCAGGGAATTGGGTCCTGGGTGTATCCCTGGGTCAGGGAATTGGGCTCTGAGTGTATCCCTGGGTCAGGGAGTGTGTCCTGTGTGCATCCCTGTGAGCACTTGCCGTGGCTGGTGTGTCTGTGAGGCTCCTGTGCCGTGTGTCCCAGTGATGGGGCCCTGTCTGCTGGAGAAGGCAGAACTGGTGACCCCAACCCACTCCCCCCTGGTTCCCTTCTCTGGTTGCTTTGTAGACTCCACTGGTGGTGTGAGCCCCTTCCACGAGCCCGTGGCTCCCAGGACAGGCTGTGTCACCTCCACTTCTCTGGAGTACCTGGAGGTGCAGCCCCCCCGGACCCCTCGGCTGCTCCAGAGGCAGGAGTCGCCCCCGCAGCCGGAGCCAGCCCGTGGTGGCCGTGCCAGGGACTCCCCTCTCATCCTCAACATCGTGCACTCCTTCGAGTCAGTGGACAGAGAGGACCAGCCAGACCCCGCCTCACCCTCTCACCAGTACAGGGTTTTGGGCTCCCCCATGAATTTCCCCTACAAGAGCTCCAGTGAAAGGACACTGTCCCCGCTGTTCCCCCCGGGCAGCACGTCCCCCGTGCACCCCACCCAGGTGTCCTTCACCTACGAGGAGAAGGCCAAGGAAGAGGCCGTGTCCCCCACCCAGCTGGCGCCCAGCAACCCCCTGGGCAGCCCCAACTGCGTGAAGAGCAGGGGCAGGTTCCCCATGATGGGGATCGGACAGATGCTGCGCAAGAGGAGCCAGACCCTGCAGGCTGCGAGCGAGAAGCCGCTGGAGGCCAGGATGCCTCAGCTGCAGCAGATGAGCCCCACGCAGATCTCCTTCAGCACAGCAGATGCTGTCAGTGGCCAGTGTTAGCCTGGCATCCTGGGATTTGTGCTGCTCCGCTCCAGGATCCACCTTTTCCCGCCTGAGACGAGAAGGGAAAGCCCTTTGCAGGCGTGTTGCTGTCGCTGTGTGATGCACCGCAGTGCTCCGGCACAGGGATGGGAGGTTTGCTCCTCAGGAAGGTGCTGTCCTGCATGTTGGAGTTGAAGGAAAAGGGCTCTGCTCGTGCTGTTATGAAATATTGGCATTTGGCATCTGACTGTACAGTGAAACACGTCCTGAAAGAGCTGCGTGAAGGTGCATTTTCGCTGCTCCCCTCTGGTGTTGCAGCAGGGCTGGTTGGAAGCACTGGGGGTTTGGTTCCTCCGGGGGATCTGTGGTGCCAGGAGTGCCAGTGCCACCCAGGAGGACTGTCCCTGCTCCACAGGGTGGGCAAAGGGAAAAGCTCCAGATTTTCTGTCCAGAGTCAGCACTGCTAAGAAGATGAAGGTGGTATAAACTTGAACAAAGACACAAGTGACCTAAACATGCAGAAAAAAGTGGGAATATTGGCAGTCAAAGCAAATTTTGCTGGTAATTCCATAAAGTAGCTAATTCCAGAATAATTTTTTTACCTAAAAAGCCCCATTGATTTAATCATATCATCATGGAAATTCACCACACTAAAGGCCTGTTTGCTTTCACATGATGGGTCTGCAAGAAGGTGCTTCAGACAGAAATCCAGAGTGCAACAGGCTGTGTGTGAACAACCCACACCTGCATTAGCCCCTGTTACAGCCAGGCAGCTTTGGACACACCTGAAGGCTTCTCTGAGAGACTGCAGTGAATTAAAATGACTAATAAAGGACCCAGGAACCTGTGCCAAGGCTGTTTTCTACTCCAGGATTGGTAATGCAGTGGCTACCAAAAATTGGGTGGTGGTATGAGCAGTGAAGATTAACTGTTGTGAGAGACACCATGTTCTGCATACTGTTTCTCTAAGTAAATGATACAACTGAGAGGTTGGCAACACTTTTTTTGAGGGATCTGTTTTTGTCTTCAAAACATTTCCTACAAATTAGCCTGTGCATCCCAGGGGTCCATTTTAGCTCTTTTCGTGTACAAATGTCAAAGCATTTTCATTTCCTTCATGCTAAGAACGTGTTTGTGCTGCAAAGGCAGCAAGCAGGGACCCCTGAGATGAGGGACCACTGAGATGAGGGACCACTGAGATCAGGGACCCCTGAGATGAGGGACCACTGAGATGAGCGACCACTGAAATCAGTGACCACTGAGATGAGGGACCACTGAGATCAGGGACCACTGAGATGAGGGACCACTGAGATGAGGGACCACTGAGATCAGGGACCACTGAGATCAGGGACCACTGAAATCAGGGACCACTGAGATCAGGGACCACTGAATTTAGTGACCACTGAAATCAGTGACCACTGAGATCAGGGACCACTGAAATCAGGGACCACTGAGATCAGGGACCACTGAATTTAGTGACCACTGAGATCAGAGACCACTGAAATCAGTGACCACTGAGATCAGGGACCACTGAAATCAGGGACCACTGAAATCAGGGACCACTGAGATCAGGGACCACTGAGATCAGGGACCACTGAAATCAGGGACCACTGAGATCAGGGACCACTGAGATGAGGGACCACTGAGATCAGGGACCACTGAATTTAGTGACCACTGAGATCAGGGACCCCTGAAATCAGGGACCACTGAGATCAGGGACCCCTGAAATCCCACCTTTTTTGTGTGCCAGACTCACCTGCCTGAACAGATGGCAGATGCTGACTTGAATTACAAACTCAGGTTTATTTGGAACCCACTAAAAGGTTGGGGGAGGCAGGAAAGAGACCTGTATTTTTTGTGAAAACCCAGTAAATATGTGTAAGAACCCGAATGCAAACAAATGGTAAATCTTTTATTATTAGAGAATATGTGAGTACCACACTGCTAAAACATAACCATGTATCCAGGGTAGGCAGTAGCTCTGTACAGTCCAACTGCAGTGACCACAGAAGGGACTTACTGAAACACCACAGTGGAAATTCCAGGGGGGAAAAGTGTATTTGGTATCATTATTAAATATATGTACTTTTTGAACAAGATTGCCCCGGATTGCTGACTCTGTTTGCCAAGTCATCACGTGGTGAGGAGAAGCTCAGCACAAAAACCTCAAGGGCAGATTGGAGCAACCTGGGCTGGTGGAAGGTGTCCCTACCCATGGGAGAGAGTGGGAGTGGAGCTTTAAGGTCCTTCCAACCCCAACCATTCTGTGCCTCTCAACCAGCAGGATGGTGAGGATTGGCAGCACCTGTGGCTTCACCCATCAAGCTTTATCCTTTGCACCTGGGCTGCTGCCCTGCCCTCTGGGCTGTACATTCTGGTCTCTGGGCACAGCCAAGCTCTGGGATCCTGGAGGCTGGTAGGGCTGTCCAGCTCCTCCTGCCTTGAAGCAGAGCTCCAGAACGATGGGACTGAGCTGCTCCTGGCTGTATCCAGATGGGAGGGAGGGCAGCTGTTCCTGTGAGTACCATTTCTGCCTCCTCCTGCCTTTGTGCAAAGCTGTTTCCTGGAACTGCTGATGCAGGATCTGCATGGTCAGCTGGGCTCTTTCTGTGCTGTTTGCCATGGCTTTGGCACCAAGCCCATGATGAACCTGTTCAGCAGAGAGAAAAATACACCTTCCCACTTCAGGCTGTGCATCAGGGAAGGCAAAGTGCTGAGGTTTGGGTGCAGGATGGAACCACCTCAGTGCACAACCCAGAGGAGCAGCTGTGAGACACTTAGAAAGAGGGTTTTGCAAACTGACTGATCCCTGGGCAGCAGTTCAGTAACTGAAGTGGTAAAAGTGTTTCTGTTCAAGCTCTTCTGCCTGGAGAAACAGGTGTTGAATTTATTCAGTGAGAGAGAACAGAAATCAGCATCTGTTGCTAAAGGTGTTGTCTTTGTACTTCTGCAAATGGGCTGCTGGATGTTAAAATTCCTGAGCATCGAGATTTACAAATCCTGGAAGTAAATAACAATTACTTGACATCACTCGATCTTGGCAATAAAATCCCTTAGTGTGCAGCTGGAAACACACTGGGTTGGGCTTGCAGGAGACTCTTCAGCCCCCAGTGTGGCAGGAAAATGGTTTGGCAGAGCCAGCCCAGCACAGCCCAGCAGTGGGGCTGTGGTTAGTGTGGGGAAGAGGGAATGGGAACTCTGCGGTCCCTGTGCCTTTGCTGTTCCTCACAGGGCAGGGGGGAACTCCCAGGGGCTGCTCCTGTGGGGAGGGAGTGCCAGGGTGGCACAGACAGCCCGCCCCCCCTCCATCCCAGGAGGAACCTGCCCCTTGATTTGCTCGTTTGGAATGAAGCTTTAACTTTGCTGTTTGAAGCACCCCACGCTCGGAGGGGCTGTGCTTACCAAGGAGTGAGCAGGAACTTCAGGGACACTCTGGCTGTGTGCAGGACTTTGGGGTTTTCCACAAATGGTCCGTTTTCTCCTTTGCATCCCTGCTGCCCACCCCAGGGGCACACCCGAAGTGCTGGGCACAGACTGGAGCCTGTTCTGCCCGTTAAACATCTCTGTGTCCTGAGGGCAGCAAATCACTCCCTGCAGAAATGCAGCCGAATTCAGGAGCAGGTGTGACTCCTGTGGCTTCTCCCCTTGCCCTGGGGATGTGCCCTGTGGCATCAGAGGTGCCCCAAGGCAGGAACAGTGCGGGGGCACTGGGAGAGAGAGGAGGAAACATTCGGAGTCCTTTCAGTATTCCATCTCAAGCCTGGAATGTGATGCTGTTACTGAGGTCAAATAGCTGTTGTTAGGAACAAAGGGCATCAGGATAGAGCCTAGAGCAGGATTTGGAATGTTCTGGAGCATCCCAGCTGGTGCCAGGGGCACTCAAAGCATCAGAGGATGTTTAGTGATGAAGGGTGAGGTGTTAGGCTTGTTTTAAAACTTCATTATTAGTTTTTATCTATTATTGTTATTTATTATCTAAGAACAGTGGGGTGGGGTGGCACTGCCCAGGTGTCCCATCAGAGAGGGGACAGGAGCACAGGGTGGGGTGGCACTGCCCAGGTGCCCCATCAGAGAGGGGACAGGAGCACAGGGTGGGGTGGCACTGCCATCCCCCCAGTCAGGGCAGCCCCTGGCCAGCAGTCCAAGGTCCTGCAGCACCCTGGGGTGCCTGTGGACAGGGATTTCAGTGTGTCTGTTCTAGCAAGGAGTCCCTGGGCAAGGGAAGGGGCTCTGTGTCAGCCTCCTTTGCTGCACACCTGCAGTGGTGGAAGTGGGGCACAGCAGAGCCCCAGAGCAGCAGACTGTGCTGTGCATCACAAGGACAATGTGTTACCACGTCCCAGGGGCCCCTTGGCAGCGTTTCATTTCCATAGTTCATCCAGGGATGCACTTGGGGGTCACCTCTCTGTCCTTTCCCAGTGACTGGGCAACACCTGCTTGGAAAACCTGGCTGTGCCCCTGGGGGCAGGTGACCCCCCTGTGCTGTCCCTCAGGGTGCCCCAGGTGCAGGTGACCCCTGTGCTGTCCCTCAGGGTGCCCCTGGGTGCAGGTGACCCCTGTGCTGTCCCTCAGGGTGCCCCTGGGTGCAGGTGACCCCTCTGTGTCCCTCAGGGTGCCCCTGGGTGCAGGTGACCCCTCTGTGTCCCTCAGGGTGCCCCTGGGTGCCGGTGTCCCTCAGGGTGCCTGCCAGGCTGGAGATCCAGCCCCTCCAAGGCTGTTCCATGCACGGGGTGTTGGATGCACAACCCCACGCAGTCCTTGGCCAAGGTTGTTGTTGCCCCTCTGCTCCTGGTCTGGTGCCACAGGGCCTGGCTGAGGGGGCAGGGATGGGGCAGCACTGGGGAGCTGCCAGTGCTTTAGAGCAGTTTGTGTCCAACCTGGCGAATCCCAGGGATGCTCCGAATTCTCCTTTTCTCCGAGCTGTGCTCTCTGTTCCCTACAGAACAGATGGCACGTTCAGGTCTGCCCTCCCAAAGGCAGCTTTAAACCCCCTCCAGCCCAGTGCAGCCCCCGGGGTGCCTGTGCTGAGGCACCAGGGAAGGGCTTGCATGTATAGCCAAGAGATGTGGCAGTCTCAGCTCCAAGAGGTGTTGATGCAGGACTTGGCATCTGCCCCTGCACCCCTCCTGCCCACAGCCGTGGTGGGCACAGCCAGGATTGATGCCAGTGCTCCATCCTGAGGGAGGAGCTGGGCTGGCAGATGGCCTGGAGCTGGGACTGGAGCACGGAACACACTTGCTGTGTCTGAGTGTCAGCAAAGTGCTCCCTTTCCCGCCCCCAGCCCAGGTGTTTTTGCTGTGCTGTGAGCCCACATTTCCTTGCAGACTGTGCCAGGGCTGGGAGGGATGTGCTGGAGCACTCTCTGACATCCTGGAGATGGGTGAGGTGAACAGAAATGAACCACCAGCTCTGACCTTGGACTCTGGTTCTGGCCCAGACTTAAGTGCTGGAGATTCTGGTTCTCTCTCTCTCTCTCTTTTTTTTTTTTTTTTTTTTTTTTTGTGAATGCTTCCCCAAATTAATTAAATTCATGATATTCAAATTGCCTTAGGCAAAAAATAAGTATTAGGAATAACTTTTCTTGGATAAGACAAGACAATGCTTTTACCATCCTTATCTTTCTCCCTGATCCTCTCCCAGTTTGTTGCTGGTTGTACTGGTTTAGGTTGCTCTGTATTCCACCTGAGGGTGGAAGGATTGCTCCTGTCACGAGTCTAAAGGCACCCACAGGACTTGGCAGAGCTCCTGAGCCTCAGTGCTCGCTGGTATTTACCTACATGCAACTTTGTCCTGGGGGAAACTGTTACTTCTGCAAAATTCCCTAAAGTTTCCTGACCCCCACGTTTCCCCCCGTGATTTGTGCACATAGTTGTGTTTCTAAGGTCACATAAAGCGTTTCAAAGTTCCAGATTTCTGCTGGGGTGCCTTGGCTAAGAGGAGAAATGCTGTTTGCTGTGTCAGCTGCTGGTGATGCCTCCCCTCTCACATCACAGCAGGGCCAGGGAGGGGGTGAAAGGGAGGAGTGGGGAGGCAGGAGGACCTGGGGCAGGGCAGATGTGCTTGTCTGCAGCAGGGGAGGGAAGAAGGACGGCCACAGGCTGGAAACCCTCTGGAAACCAAAGGCAGATCGCTGGAGAGCCCCAGCTGGAGCAGAGCAGTGGCCAAGCAGAGCAGGGAGAGTGGCTGCTCTGTTGCTAGGTGATAGATCTGTGAGCACACTCCTGGCAATGAGGGATGGTGCTGGTACCAATAAAGCATCTTTCATCTCAGAATTACCCAGACAGCAGGGCTGTATTACCCCCATTTACTACAGGCACGGACAGAGATGAATTGATTTGCCAAAGGTCACTGACGGATTTCAGAATAAGAAATTGCCCCTATTTGAGTTTTATTAGGCCGGGGATTGCCATAAAACCTTCCTTTGCAATCAGTCCTTTCCCCTCCCCGCATCCATCACCCCACATCCCTCTCTCCTGAGGGGACATGTTCCTGTCTTGTTTGTCGCTCTGGTCCTGTTAGGATGACAAGATCCTAAACGTGGCTTAGGGCAGAGCAGATGCTGGCCCAGGGAAGCCTAAATTCTGGCACTGGGAGGAAACCAGCGATTTGGTTTGGGCTGAGGAAGCCTCAGTGATGAGGAGGAGCCTTGCTGAGCACAGCGGGGATGCCACGGCAGAGCTTTCCCTCGGGGGGCCGCCGGGATGTGGAGCCCACCAGGTGCTTCCCACTGCGCTTCCAAAGGCAGCTCCCGCTGGCTCTGAGAGGAGGACTGGGCACCAAAGCAGGGCTTTTACAATCTCGATTTCCTTTCCTTTATGTGTAAATTGGGACGCATCTCATTTCCATCTGACTGTCACCGTGAGAAATTGCTCAGTCTCTCCACAATGCCCGTGGGATGCAAATGGCATTCGCGGGAGGTGTTAAGTGTTTTAATGGCTCTCCTCGCCTGCTTTTCCTGCTTCTCGGAGGCTTGGCGAGGTTCCTCAGGCTCAGGATCGCAGCCCAGGACTCAGCCCCGGAATTAGTGAAGCACAGGAGCCACATAACAGCTTTGTGGGGTTTGTTCGAATTGGGTAAAAGTCCGAGACAATTTAAAACCTCGGGGCTTGTCTGTCAAACAGATCCTTCGAGGCTGCCACATCCTCCTGATTGATGCAGGGCTGCCACTGGCCAGCCAAGGAAAAGTCTGGGGTAGCTTCAGTCCTGAAAAAAAGGTGGTGTCAACGTGAATTTAAGGTCGGTGTGTGCTTTATTGGATTGGGACTGGTTTCCTTTGCCTTGGGGAGAACGAAACAAAACCAAAAAGGAAAAACGCAGCCCCTGAAATGTGAACTGTCCCTTTTTTAGGAGAATGCACACCCTGGGCAAGCAGGGAGGGCAGGAGGGGGGAGAGCAGGAGAGGGGA
>JAWWEV010000001.1:998630-1017381 GCA_035583235.1 Hafferia zeledoni
GCCCTGGGCTGGTGATCACAGTGGGGTTGGATCAAGGGTTGGACTTGATGATCTCGGAGGTCTTTTCCAACCCAATCTATTCTATGATTCTATGAAATCTGCTGTTCCCTGGCAAGCAGCTCCTTGGGATGTGTTTGGTACCTCCAGCCAGTCCAAGAATCCATGGAGAGCTTGGCAATCAGTGCTCCAACGCTCAGAAATGATGCAGAGGAGGCTCTGAGGGCTCCTCAGTCCTTTATTCACCTGCTCTGGCTGATCCAACAGATGGGATTGTGTCTTTCCCAGAAAATTTTGAAAGAACTTGCAGTGAGTTTAAAGATCCATAATCAAATCCTTCCTGATAACACAGTTCCCAACACAGCCCTGAATGATTTTGGGAAGTCTTTCTGAAGCTGCTCTGTGCTCACTGCACATCCTGTGACAAATGCATTGCTAATTAATGGCAAGTCCCTTCTGGAAGCTGCTCCCAGAGTGTCTCATGCCCTTCAGTGGCCACCAGGAAGTTCAGCAGCAGAGCCCCTGGAGCAGCTGCCTCAGGAATGCTGCGTTTCCCAGTTATTCCTGCCATGTCCCATCACACTCCACTGGACACGGGGAATGAGTCAGTCCTGCACGGGCTCTGTCCCATCAGCTGCTTGTCCTGTTTGGGACCTCCCCTGAGCTCCCACACCTCTCTATTCTCATTCTTTTCCCCTTCTGCACCATCTCCAGAGCTGTCTGTCACCTTGGCCTCTCCCAGCGTGTGCACACACACAGAGCTTTCCAGCCCAGAGGCCAACATGGAAACAGCCTGATGTTGCCAACTCCCTGGATGAGGAACATTCTGTCTGACACAAGCAGCTTCAGTGAGCCTGTTATCCACCCCAGTGCACAGGACACAGGGGGATCCACACCCACAGCACACCCCCTGGAACTCTGTCCTGGTGGGTTTGCAGCCCTGAGATCCACCACAACTCACTGGGAAACTGGAGCATCTCCAGTGCCCCCTAGAATTCCCACCCCAGAGGGCTGCTCTGAAGGAGGAGTTTGCTGGGGGTGCAGATGATCTGTTGGACACCCTGGGCTCTTGCACAAGTGTCCAGTGCTGGATTTATGAATGAAACTTCCCAAAACGTGGTTCTTGCCCTTTGGTGATCCAAGGGTTGGACTTGATGATCTCGGAGGTCTTTTCCAGCCCAATCGATTCTATGATTCTATGAAATCACCAGTGGCTGTTGAGTTCCTGCCTCAAGCCAAGGTGTGCCCCTGGCAGTGTCACCACAGGCACTTCATTTAGTGCTATTACATTATTTCACATTATTAATTGGCCTCCTTTCTCAAATACTTTTGTAAGTCAGAGGCTGACAGACTGACTGACTGACTGACTGACTGACTGACTGACTGGCTGACTGACTGGATGACTGACTGACTGACTGGCTGACTGACTGACTGACTGGCTGACTGACTGACTGACTGACTGGCGGACTGACTGACTGGCTGGCTGACTGGCTGGCTGACTGACTGACTGACTGACTGTGACTGACTGACTGACTGACTGGATGACTGACTGACTGACTGGCTGACTGACTGACTGACTGACTGGATGACTGGCTGACTGACTGACTGACTGGCTGACTGGCTAACTGACTGACTGACTGACTGACTGACTGGATGACTGGCTAACTGACTGACTGACTGACTGACTGACTGGATGACTGGCTGACTGACTGACTGACTGGCTGACTGGCTGACTGACTGACTGACTGGATGACTGACTGGCTGACGGACTGACTGACAGACTGACTGGATGACTGGCTGACTGGCTGGCTGACTGACTGACTGACTGACTTCCCTGCTGGCAGGTTTGGAGGTGCTTGCCCACCCTCTGGGGGCTGATGGCACCACAGCATGCCCAGTGCACCATGGGGGTGGAACTCCCCACTCATTTCCTCACCCCTGAGCCATCAGGCATTGGCACAGGAGCCTGGCTGGACCCTGGCAGAGGGAGAGGCTCCTTCCCCCGGGGCAGAACTCGCCTTGTTTCACACAGAGTGGACTTGGCAAGCTGACCTACATTTTGGATGGCTGTGGTGCAGCAGACTGGAAACTCCAGATGAAGGGAAAGTGGGGCAGGCTTTTGTTGGATTAGGGAAATGATTAGCATGAAACACGAGTCTGTGTCTTACTTAATTGCATTAATTGAATGTTGCCCCATCATGGTTTGTATCCAAGATGCTGCTGGATATTGCATGGAAAACAACCACCCAGAGGGGAGCTGATGTTTTCTCTGGCAGGGAAAGAAAGGCCAGACTTTTTTTTGCACCATGGAAGCATAAGAATATCCCTGGAATGGGTCTGTACATTGGATATTCCCACTAAAATTATCACTGGTGTTTTCTACTCCTTCCTCCCCCAGTTCTTCCCGGAGTTTTCCCCCTGGGCAGTGCTGAGCAGGGAGGGAGGGACCAGCACAGGGATTTCCAAAGGGCAGGATGTGACATCCTGAAGGGACAAACAAAAAGGGTATTTGGGACTGAGAAAGCCTCTTTTCTCCTCTCTTTGTCTGCAGCTGAGGAGGAGTTGGGGCTCAGCCCTGAGTGCCTGTGCCGCGCAAGGAGCCACAAGGGCTTTTCCAGGTGGAATTCCCGGCAGCATCCCCAGGCACTCCGGGAAGGGGGACACTTTATGGAGCCCTTCACGGCAATTCTGTTTACATGCCCTGGGCTCAGAGTCACTCAGAGAAGAGCCAGGACACCGACACAGCCCTGCCAGGTCTCCAGCAGAAACACGGGAAGAATTCCAGGTGCCACTGCCTTGGCATTCCCGTTCTGGCAACTTCTGGGGATGGGAAAACTCTTGGCTCAGGCTTGTGGACACCCACAGCACTGTGGTCCTTGGGGAAAGGTGGAGGGTCCTGGGAGGAGGCAGAGTCCTTTGAGGAGGGGCTCTAATAGTCAATATTCAAATATTCTAATAGGCAAATATTCTAATATTCCAATTAATTCTGCTATAGGATGGCAGGAAGGAGATGTAAGACAGGGGAGAAGGGAGGGAGGCTCTGACCAGCAGGCAGTGGTTTCCTCTGGGTCTGGTGGGCAGGAACACGGAGAGGTTTCCCCCAGAAAGCCATAACTGAGGTCCTGCTGGGGCCTGTTGAGGGTTTTCTCCGGAAAAAAATGGAATATTTCCCTTATGGTGAACCACAGGAGAATGTTTCTGCATCCTGCTCCTCACAGGGCTTATAAATAGAAGGAGGAAAGGAATGACCAGTTAACTGTTTGACCTCAGTCTGGGGGAAAAGCCTCCCAGGAAAGCTCAGGAACTCACCCCATTAAGCATACAGGAAAATGTCCCAGGTCTGGCACCTTAATTATATGCTAATGACATCCTAGCGGGAGGAAAAGCTTCAGATGTCTGGAAGAAAAATGCCTGACCCAGAAGGGCTGTGTGTGCTCGCTGAGCACTTTCTGACAACTGTTCCCTCTTCCTCTTTGCCATTTTTTTAGCATCTGAAAAACAAAAGGAAGGAAAAAAGCAGGCTGAAGAACCAGGTGAACCTTTGACATTTGCGTGGGGTTTTCAGCCCCTGAGCACGAGCTGGAAACAAACCAAATCCTGCTGCAGGAGAGGTTTGTCAAACGTGCAGCCTCTCAGTGACCCTTCTGCTCACGATGTTTTTCTGAGTCACTGGTAGCTGACATTGCAAATGGTCTTCACCCATCACCCTCTGGTGAACTTGTCTGCAAAATACCTGCTCTTTTCCTATCCATTTATTTGCTCCACACGGATAAAAATGTTGTTTAATGTAAATAATTAGCAAATTTAATTAAAGGAGACCCAGATATGCACTTGAGGTGCCTCTTAGGATTCTTTCTACTTACTGGTTTGTTCAGATTATTATTTCCCAAGGACTTTGCATTACACTTGAATGCTTAGAGAACCCTCTACTGAGAGCAGAAGCTACTGATGACACCTCCTTGGACAGTTGTCCTCATTCAGATTTACATCCATTCATTCGTGGTGCATTTATTGGGATGGAAATTATACCAAAACCCCCCAAACCAAACCAACCAACCAACCCCAAAAAAACAGGCCAGGAAGGACAACTGAATATTGATGGACAAAACCAAGACATCCAAAACACATGGAAATGCTGCAGACTGGAGATCCCCACCTGGTGCATACAGAGCCAGCCCACCCCCACCAGGGTTGTCTCCTCCACTGGGCATTCCTGGGATCTAAGAAAAAGCTCTTGCTCAGTGGAGATGAAAACAGAAAATACAGTCACTGGATCAGCCTGGCTTATAAAACTCTTTAGATTACCTTGTCACAGCGATGAGGGATGGGATGCACTAAATAAAGGGCTTGGGGTTTGAGCAGAAGGTGCCACAAAGCCAAGTGCCCTGTGCAAAAGCCACAGGGTTTCTTAGGGAGTGATGTCCCTGATCCCCATTCCCTTTGCTGGTGCTGCAGCAGCTCCAGCTGCTCCATGTCCCCCCTCACACCCATCCCAGATGAGATCTGGGTCCAGAATGGGTCATAATTTCACTCTGCCCACTTTTCCCTTGGCAGGACACATTGTGTGTCATTTCCTCACTGCACTGCTGAGTTCCAAAATCCCTCAGCTGCCCTGGGCACTCTTTCCCTTCCCTGAAACTTGGCTGAAATACCCACCCAAAGCTACTGCAGGGAGAGGGGAATCACCAGACAGACAGGCAAGCCCTTCTGTGGGAGTGAAAGCCAATAAATCACACAGGAGGATGTGGAACACACGCAAAGACTTTAGGAGAGCCTCAAAGCTGAGTGTGTGACAAGGCAGTGCCACCAGCTTTCCTGAGAGCTGCTGGGGGGGCTCCCAAGAAGATTGCACCCCTTGCTTGTCTCATAGCAGCAGGAGGCCCTGGGGCTGCTGCAGACAAAAGCTGAGCAGCCTGGAAGGAAGTTGCCTCGTTGTTTCCCCCTGACAGGGAGTCAACCCCAGGGAGCATCCAGCTGAAAGCTGGACATGTACAACACTCTCCCTTCTGCTAAGGAAACATCCAAGGCAGGGCAGCTTTCCTGCAGCTGGGAGGGGTTCCAGCAGGCTGCTGGAACGTGGGGGCTGTGATCTCCAGAAGATCCCAGAGGAAAGGATGTGCTGCTGTCCCTGCTGACTGACACGTGGCACTCCAGGGCACGTTCCCTCGGGCTCCTCTCCATCTCCTCTCCAAGATTTCTTACCACAGCAAACAATTATTGTGCTGTGAGATGCCAATTTATCTGTAATGCATCTAATTCTCTGCCTGTTCTCATTTCTTTTTCTCCAGGAAGGAAGGAAGGGAGTTACAGCTGTGCATGGAATGATTGAATTAGTGAGCGGTTTCAAAGTTCACTCCAGCAAAAGACTCGGTGTTGGATCTTCCTCCCTCTGCCACCACTGGCAATATCCCCACGAGTTTCAGTGGAATCAGGAGCACAGCTCCAGAGCTGACACCTCAGACAGCTCTGACCTAAGTCACCAGCCTGAGGAAATAGGAATGAGCCCCAAAGGAAAGCCAGACTTATCCCTGCAGGTTAAAGTGAGCAAAACACTTGGATGAACCTGAACGCAGCAGAGCAGAGAGAAGGAAAGGAACGCACAGCTCGATGCTGCTGAAAAGGAGGGAAGTTTCACACAGCTTATTTGAAAATGCTGGCACTCTGTCGATTGTCCTGCAGTTTGCTCACAGGTAGGAGCACAGACACAGGCACAGCAGGAAATAAAGAACTAGAGAATCCCAGAACGGGTTGGGTTGGGAGGGACCTTAAAGCTCATCCAGTGCCACCCCCTGCCATGGCAGGGACACCTCCCACTATCCCAGGGTGCTCCAGCCTGGCCTGGGACACCCCCAGGGATGGGGCAGCCACAGCTTCTCTGCCCAACCTGTTTCAGGGCCTGCCCACCCTCCCAGCCAGGAATTCCTTCCCAATATCCCACCTATCCCTGCCCTCTGGCAGTGGGAAGCCATTCCCTGTGTCCTGTCCCTCCATCCCTTGTCCCCACTCCCTCTCCAGCTCTCCTGGAGCCCCTTTAGGCACTGGAAGGTGCTCTCGGTGTCCCTGTGCAAGTGATGTCCTTGAGCCCTGGCTCCAGCCCCCCAGCACGGGGTTAATGAGCCCCCGGGGTTAATGAGCCCCCGGGCCAGATGGAATAAACAGCCTGGGATTTACCAATAGGGCCTTTCCCAGCTAAGCCCCCCAGCCCCCTGCTCTGCCCGGCCTTGGGGGGAGATGCTTTAAGAAAAGAGAGCAGCAGCCAGGAAGAGCTTGTGTGTTTGCAAATTGCTCCCAAGCCTTGTTAATCCCTGCTCAAATGCGAGGCTTTGTCAGCTTATCCCTCCTTTCTCCGCAGCCTCAGAAAAGCCCCACTGGCCCCGTTTGATGCAGAGCTTTGCTTAGGCCAGGCTTAAAGCACAGCCGGTGGGAATGTCAGAGAATCCTCAGTTTTCAGGGGTTCCCCCTAAATCCAACATTTCCCCTGGGTTTGTGCTGCTCCAGCTCGAGGCAGGATGGAGGAACGGGGGGTTTGAAACAGAAAACCAGGGAACAATCGACATGTGAACAAGGCACAGCCCATTGTTGCTCACACAGGAATCGCTGCGTGAAGTCGCTCTGTCCCGGGGTGGTTTTAAATAGATATTCAGTGGGTAGATGTTTTGGTTCTCTCAGGGGCTGTCTGAGATTCATCAGCAGTGTTAATTAGCTGGGGCTGAACCGCGTGCAGTTTGCCAGTCCAAATTCAGGCTGTGGGCTCCTTTCCTGGAGGATCACAGTGCCACTGAACACTCAGTTATGCTCTATTTAGAAAATCTTTAAATAGGCGGGTTTTCATGTTTTCGACCTCCCTTTGCTTTGTAAAGGTGAGCTCCAGGGTTTTGGTTTCTGACACATCCTGGGAATTTGCTTCTCAGTGCGGCTCCAGTGAATGTTTGCCACATTTTATTTCCTCTATAACATCCCATGTATCAGAAACAAAAGACAGGTGTGAGTCCCCATCTACTCTAGAGATTAGAAAAATCTGTCTTTTTCAGGATTTGGGTTTTTTTTTCATAGAAACCATGGCAGTAATAACAGCACATCATCCCCCAGCAACCTCAGGGAAGCGACTGATGAGAGTCCCGCAGGCTCCTTTGTGGCTCTGTCTCATCCTTTTTGAGTCTGAGCAGAATTTATTCCACAAACCCACACCCCCCACTCCCAGGTGGCACAGCAGGGCAGTGGCAGTCCCAGCCAGCCCGCAAACTCATCGGGAGGAGCAAAGAGGCGAGCAAAGAAAGGCAAAACCCCGCGGCACCACGTGGGGAAACCTCCAAGTCCTGAAATGAGCGGAGCGAGCTGGAAAATCCTGCTGAGCTGCAGCGAAATCCCTGGTGGAGACGTGCCCTCTCCTGGCGTCCCTGGGAAAGCCTGGAGGGACACAGGAGGCTGGAGGGACACCCTTCTGCCCCCTGACTAAGCCAAACAGCCGGAATGATTAAAACCTTTAACGAAATAAAGCATGTTTTGCAATCCTTAAGTCATTCCCCTGCCCTCTTCAGCATCACCTCAAGCCATGGATGTGGAGGAGCATCATGGTCTTCCAAGAGCAGCTTGTCCAAGCCTGCCCTGGAGTCACTGTCATTCCATGTGAAACATCCTCTCCTAGCAAAACCACCCAGAGGATAAAAATCTGCACAGAAAAGGGTCCTGAGGTGTTTAAAGTGGAGCAGCTGCACTACGAGAGTGGTGATGTTTGGGCGCTTCTGGCAGAGCTAAACACCAAGTTAGAAAAGCAAAATGCATTTCTGTCTTTTAATTTCTTCTCTGGACTTTCTATTTGCCACCCTGAGAGACTTGGGAAGTTTTCTCTCAGTTTATGAAAGAGCTGGAACAAATCTTCTCTGCCATCCTATGTAAGCACCAGCCCTCAGGGTTTAGGGGGGAAAAAAATGAATTTTCACAGCAGCAGAGAGTGAAAACAAGGGGATTTGGGCTGATTTATGTCCCAGCAGTGAACACAGAGCTTTGTACTGCAGAATTACACAGGTTTGGTCTCCTGGGTGGCTGGGCTGGAGCTCCTGGTGGTTTAAAAACAAACATGATTGTGTTTCTGGGTTTATTTTCAAGCTGAGGACTCTCTGCTCCTCCAGCCATGGGAGATGCACCCCAGAGCCTCAGGACAGAGGGGTTTGTGTGTTTTCCAGGCCTGCTAACGTTGTATTTCTAACTCTGCAGATCAGAAAGGCTTGGAAGAAGCACCTGCCTGGAAGTGGGAAGGAACAGCATCTGGCTGTGCCAGAAACCCTCATCCCAACATCAGCACATCCCCTGGGCAAGAACCTGGGCATGGAAATACCTGGGCTTGGAAATACCTGGACATGGCAATACCTGCACCTGAAGGGGAAAAAAAAACCACCAAAAAATCCCCTGCAGGCCACAGGCACATGGAGAACATCCCAGCCGAGGGGGAGGTGGTAAGGAAACCCAGGTAACGATTTTAATTCCTATTAATGTGAGTGACCAACACCGGGGCCGTGCTGGTGTCACTGGGACTGTGTGAACAGGAGCCGCTGGTTTATTGGAATGCCAAAGGGATCCACGGCACCCACAACACGATGCAACTCGGTACTCCCTCCAAGAGGAGCCCAGTGTTGGTGTCAGGGGTTCAGTTCGGGAGGGAGTGGGATTGGGAATGGGAGCAGACTGGGAGTGGGATTGGGAGTGGGACTGGGATTGGGAGAGGGATAGGGAGCAGGAGTGGGAGCAGGATCGGGAGCGAGAATGGGATCAGGATTTGGATGGGATCCGGAGAGGACTGGGACCGGGAGTGGGATCAGAAGTGGGAATGGGATCGGGACCAAGATTGGGATTGGGATTGGGATCGGGATCAGGAGCGGGACCAGGAGCGGGACTGGGATTGGGATCAGGACCAGGACCGGGACCAGGATCAGGATTTGGATCGGGATCAGGAGCAAGAATGGGATCAGGACAGGGATCAGGACTGGGATAAGGAGCAGGAATGGGATCGGGACCGGGATCGGGAGCAGGAGCAGGAGTGGAAACAGGAGTGGGAGTGGGAGCAGGAATGGGATCGGGATCGAGAACGGGATCTGGATCGGGATTGGGAGTGGATTGGGATCGGGAGCAGAAATGGGATCGGGATCGGGGATCAGGAACGGAATCGGGATAGGGATTGGGATCAGGATCGAGAACGGGATCGGGATCGGGAGTGGGATCAGGAGCGGGAACAGGATCGACATCAGGAGCGGGAATGGGACCGGGATCGGGACCGGGACCAGGACCGGGACCGGGATCGGGAAAGGGATCGGGATCGAGATCGGGATCGGGGGAGAGGGGCGGGGCCCCGCGCCCGCTGTCCAATCAGCGCCGGGAGCGCCTCAGCCAATGGCGAGCCGGCCGAGGGCTGATAAGGGCCGGCGCAGGAGGGGGGGCCGCAGTTCGGGGCGGGCTGACGTGGGGAGCGCATCACCCTGCGGGTGGGTAAGAGTGTGGTTTAGTCCATCTCTTTGGAAGCTGCGCAGGTTGGAGCGGTGTCCACGCGTGTGTCGTGCCGCGGGGAAGGTGCCAAGTGGCGGGACTGAAGGGTTGTTGCTCTCTGGGTGGCTTTCCCTCAGAGGGCTTAGAGTGCCAAGGCCTCTCCCTGTTCAGGGTTGTGAGGCAAAGAATGCGCTAACTTGGTTTTTTTGGTGCTAAATTAATGCTTTTCGCGCTTCCTGTGTCAATTTAGGTCTTCTGTCGGGGCTTCCCGTGGTGCTGTTGGAGTGCAGGAACCCCACTGACTGCCATCTGGAGCACTCATTAATGATGATTAATGAGTTATTATGCAAATTGGCATTTAATGATGTGAATGGGGGGACTGGATTGTTTCAGCTACCAGCCCCTAACCAATCCCAAACAAACAAACAAAAAAACCCCCTAAAACACAACCTGCAACAAAATGAAAAACAAAAAAAGAAACTACACACACACACACACAAGAAAAGGCATAAAAGGGATTAAAATGAGCCCCACTGAAAAAAAAAAAAGAGCCAACGAGTCCTCCAAGACCATCGAGACTGAACCGGAACCACAGAGCCCAACCCGGAAGTGAGGGCTGAGTTGCTGAAAAAATCCAGTCCCCTAATTCAGGCAGGAATGTGGGAAAAGTGGCACCTTCAGTGGTAACAAGAGACGTACAAAAAGAGCTAAGGATGGCTTAGATGAGGCACCTTGCCCTGCTGGGCTGGAAAGAGGTAATAAGCCTAATATTTGTTCTGCCTGTTTTGCTAGAAAAACATTGTAGAAACGCTAATTAATAACTTTGGTTACTGGACCAAGGTCTTCTCATTATAGAAAATATTATGGAGTATATACAAGAGACCAGTGGGCTTTGAATCACGGCTTTTAGATGTTTAAACTGGATATAGGAGGCTTAGAATCAGGACTTTGTGCACTTGGAGCAGCTGGATCAGAGAACATAGAAAGTAAAGACTTGGTTAATATGTATAATAATTCAGTGTAACCATGCCTAGAATGTATCAATTGTCTTGCTTTGTATCCTCAGCTCGGTTTGGTGTGTCCAGTGAGCGCTGGTGGCTCCCAGGGCTGCAATAAATACCTTTGCTGCTTGAAGATACATTGTCTGTCAGCAGTTCCTTGTTCTGAGGTTTCTCGGCTTTGTAGTTGTTTTCCTTGGAGCTCTCAGGATCAGGATGAAATGCTGTTTGTGTCCCACTGGGCAGGATAAGGGGGGTGACTGTGTGTTTGTGCTGCTCTCTGCACTCTGTGTGTGACACCCTGAAGTGCTCTGGGTGTTGTGGTCGGAGAAATTCCTTGATTTCTCCTGCAGAAAACCACCTGGCAGGGGCAGTTTGCCAAGGAGCCCCTGGTTCTGTTTGGAGAAGAGAGTGCTGGCAGCTCCGTGTGCCTGTCCCCAGCCTGGCAATATCCACTGGGTGGAACAAAATCACTTCATGGAATAGGTTTTCCCCCGTGCAAATCAGTCTGTGGGCAGGAATTGGACTTGGGGAATCAGTTGGTCTTCCCTCAGAAAACACCATTCCAATCAGTGTTAATGAGCCCACTGCTCATTATTCACCCAAAGCAAAGGGTGGTTTGGTGAATCTAAAATAAAATAAACCAAAATAAATCACGTTTTCTTCTTTTTTTCTCTTTAGGTGGTGGAGTTGCCTCTCTGGCTGAGGGACTGTCATGGCTGTGAGTTCATGTTCTTCTCCCTGGGGAACTGCAGACAGAAGGGACCTCGTGTGGGCCACCAGAGCAAGCAGAGGGGCAGGAGGAAGGGCCTGTGGGCAAAGGGACCTCCCTGCCATCACCAGGTACTTTGGGGGTCACACTGAGCTGAGGAGTGCAGAGTCTGAGGGTCAAATCTGTGTGAATCCCAGGCCTCTGGAAGTTCTTGTCCCTGAGGAAAGGGAGGCACATCCAGGTGTGACCCACCTGTTAAAGCTTTCCATGGGTTCTGCAGTTCCAGCTGGGGCCCTGGAAAACTCTAAACTTCATCCAAACAAAACTTTACCCAACTGTAACCTTTCATTTTAAGGCATCTCTGAGGGCTGTTTCTTGGGATTTGATTTCTGTGAGGGGAGATTTCCCTGGCTTTAATGCTGCTGCTGGATGATGTCCTGGGGCTGGAAGGGCAGGCAGTTGGGGTGGGTGGGACTGCACTGCCTGCCCAGGGAAGCTCATCTACCCCCTGGAATTGTGAAGGACAAAAAGGACTTGTTTGGCTCGTTTTTCCCTGCACAAGCCCCTTTGGGTAATTCCTGGACAGGGCAGGAAGTCAGGGATGTTTTAAGAGTCTTGTGCTGTTCCATGGCCAGGTTGCTCCTGGAAACAGCTTGGAAAAGGCAAAAATAAAATGGTGTTTCCTGTTAGAAAATGGGTGTGTGTGAACAGAACTTGTGGACAAATTTAGCCACATCACTTTCCCATGATAAACACGACTACAGGAAAGGCAGGATTTATTTCCTAAAGGCTTCTCTGCAGCTGGGCAATCTTTGCACTTTTCTTTCATTCCAAGAATGGATTGATGGCCCCTGTTTTATCAGCTCCAGCCAGGACAAGGTGGGATACAGATGGAGAGCCTGACAGGGAACAGCCAGGGAGATCCAGGCACAGGTGAGGTGTGAGGGAGAAGTGGAGGAACAGGGATTGCTTTCCTTGTTTAGGTGCACCAGTGCTGAGGAAAACATTGGGAAACAGCTGGTGCTGAAGGGATCCAGGGCATGAACACTGCCCATGGTTTGGGTAGTTGTTTTCCTTTGCTCAGAAGCCTTGGCACAGTCCTCTCCAGGGAGCAGAGTGTGCTCCAGGATAAGAGGGAATCTGGTCCTTGGCACAGTCCTCTCCAGGGAGCAGAGGATGCTCCAGGACAAGAGGGAATCCCAGTCCAGCACTGCATCCATGGCAGGAGGGGAATAGCTTGGAGTAAGTGACCATACTTTTATAACACAGGAAAATGCAACCCAATAACCATGAAATGGCCTTTTTTGACCTGCAGCACAAAGGGATCAGGGAGGAGAGGGGGAGGTCACCGCTCCTCGGGCAGGAGGACGTTCTTCAGGACTGTTTTCATCTCGGGGCTGAGGCTCTTGGGGAAGGAGATGTCAAAGTAGATGAGCAGATCCCCCTTGCACTGGGGGTCCTGGAGCAGTGGCATTCCCTCCCCAGGAACCACCTTGCAGTACTTGGGGCTGCCGAGCAAAGGAAGGGGCTCAGAGAGCCACGGGATGGTCCCAGCCATCCACCCTCATCTCCCTCCTCACTCCCATCCACCCACACCTGCCCTCTCCCAGCAAAATGGCCCCAGACCAGAAGAGTCACCCACTGTGGGCATCCTCCTCCTCCTCCTGCAGCCCCAGAGTGGCTGGGAAAGCCTTTGGAGCACCCCAGTGCTCAGGAAGTGCCGAGCTCTTGCTGCAGAGGTTCCTGTGAGCACCCACTCCCCTCTGTGTTCCCCAAGCTCCCTGGAAAGGCCCCGTTTCCCCACGGCACTTACTCCACAATGTCGTTGATGGGGATGTTGAGCAGCCTCCCATCCAGTGTCCACACATCCAGGGTGCATCCAGTCAGTGCCTGCCGGGCACGGAGCGGCACCAGGAGCTGCTCCTGCTGCTCCAGGAGCCACAGGTGGAGCTCTGTCCCCTCATTCCTCTCCTTACCTTTCCCAGGGGGATTGAGGCAACATAAATGAGGTTGTTGTCAGCCCTTTTGAACCTTGGGTGCAGCTTCTCCTGGACAACAAAGATGATGTCAGCTGGAATGACGTTGGGGCCCTGAAATTGAGGGGGAAAAAATGGATCATGGAATCATGGAATTGCAGGTTGAGAGGGACAATAAAGCTCATCCAGTTCCACTGCCCTTGCATATAGATCTTCCACACCTTCCACTAGACCAGGTTGCTCCAAGCCCCGTCCAACCTGGCCTCAGAAACCTGGAAATTATTTTACACACGGAAAGCTGACACAAATCCCTGCTCTTTTGTTGCTGCTCTCAGCTGGCCATGGAGAAGGGAAAGGTATTTTCTCTTTTTAATAAACAAAAGAGTCTTTTATGAGACTCCTGCTCAGCCAAGGGAAATCAAACTGAGTACCAGGCAGAAAACCATCCCTTCCAATTACTGGTTTTAAGGAAAACCCAGGCAGGAATGGCTCCTCAGAGTGTTTCTGAGCACAGAAATGCTGAATTGCTCCAGTGGTCGTGCTGCCAAGTGCCCTCAGCAATGGGAAACCAGAACTTCATGTCCTGGAAGAACTTTTTTCCATGGAGGTTGGCAGGGAACAGCTGCCCAGGGACGGCATGCAGTCTCCTCCTCTGGAGACATTCCAAACCCACCTGATCCAGGTGGCCCGGCCTTGGCAGGGGCTTGGACTGGGTGATCTCCAGAGGTCCCTTCCAACCCTAAGAATTCAGAGATTCTGTGCTTACCTGGTCTCCCTCCTTCTCAAAGGTGACCCTGGTGCCACGTTTCCATCCCGGCTGCACGTCGATGGTCAGGATCTTGTCCCTGATGGTGCTTGTCTGGCCATCCTCGTTCATCACCTGGGGAGGAGCCGAGAGGGAGGCTCAGGGTGGCTCCCTGGTGGAGAACAGGGAAAGGATGGATTGTACTCCATGGTGGATCCAAACAGGATCAGATCATAGGACTAACTGTGGGATCATTAAGGTTGGAAAAGCCCTCTAAGATCATGGAATCCACGTGTTCCCCAGTTCCACTGACCCCTGTCCCCAAGTGCCACATCCACAGGGCTGTTAAATCCCTCCAGGCACGAGGACTCCCCCCCTGCCCCTGGGCAGCCTATTCAATGCCTGACCACTCTTTCAGGGAAGAAATTTTCCCTCATATCCAACCTAAACCTCCCCTGGCACAGCCTGAGGCTGTTTGCTCTTGTCCCAGAGCAGGAGAAACTCGGGGCTGGATCCAGGAGACTGGGACAGTGAGGGAAACTCAGGTTACTGAGGGCACAAAGGAGACACTGGGATTGTGGGAGCCCAGAACATGCTGAGCTCCTTCTCCACCCATCTCCCAAACCAGCCCCTACTTCCCACCCACTCCCACATCACCTCCAGTGCTGAATTCCCTTTGCCAAGCCAGGAGAGGACGGCACTGGTGTGGCTGCTGCTGGGTTTGGTGCATCCCACTCCAAGGGGAGAGCCCATCCCAGAACCCACCCCCTCTCTCCCCCATGGGCCCTACCCTTCGGGAGAGCTTGATCTTCTTGGTGCAGCCATGGAACAGATCCTCGAGGGACACGTAGAGGTCCCGGATGACTGGGGGGTCCTTCCGGAGCGCCCCTCGGCCCCGGGGCCCTCCGAAGGGCGGGAGCACCTCCGAGCCATCCTGGGCAAAGAACTCTGCAGGAGGGAGCACGGGGGTGGCCCCTCATCGGGTCACAGCTGGGGGGTCCTCTGGGGCCTTCACCTCCCATCCTCTCCCACCCAGAAACGTCTGAAGTGGTTGTTTCCACCTCACTTTGTGTTTGTGGCAGCTTTGCCTCCCTAATCCCTGTTTCTGGTGGGAATCCTCCCGGGAGAAGGTGGCAGGAGCAGCTGGGGAGAGCTGACAGCCTGAACATGCATCTCCAGCCTCTCTGTCCCCCTGGATCAACCTCCGAGTCGGGATCTGAGCTCCGAGTCAGGATCTGAGCTCCAGGTCAGGATTAACCTCCAAGCACCAGAGGGGTCCCAGAGCAGCTGGGCAGGGAAACATCTCTGGGAATCTTAAAGCTCCGAGCATGGAATCGCAGCAGCCCCAGAGGGGGTCACCCCCAGACCCCCCTGACATACCTGCAAAGGGGTTGTCCCCACCAAAGAACTCCTTGAAGACTTTCTCAGGGTTGTTGTGGAACACGTACCCCACGCTCCAGGGGTTGTCGCTGGCAAGCTCCAAGGGGATGCCACCTTTCAGCCCCTCTTCTCCAAACTTGTCATAGATGCCTTTTTTCATAGCTTAGGGAACAAGGAGGGATCAGGAAAGGCTGTGCTGGGGGAAAGGCCCGGCCTGAGATCCGGGTTTGGCTTGGGTGGAGGCAGGACAAGTGAGTTCCCAGCAATGGGTGGGGTGGGCTCTGGAGGGGTCACAACCGGGGGCACCTGCCCAGGTGGTGGTGACTTGTAATTCCCCCAGGGGTGCCAGGGATTCACACCCACTCCAGCCCCTCCTGCCCCTGTGGCACTCACGGTCGCTGAGCACATCGTAGGCCTCTGCCAGCTGCCGGAACCGCGAGGGCCCCCAGGGCTCCCTGCACTTCAGGGGGTGGTACTGCAGGGCCAGGCGCCGATAGCTGCGGGCACGGCAGGGAGGGGAGGGCCCTGAAACCTCCTCATCCCACCCTGCCACGGCAGGGACACCTCCCGCTGCCATCCCTGCTGCTCCAGCCAGAGATCCAGGGGCAGCCACAGCTGCTCTGGGAACCTGTGCCAGGGCCTGCCCACCCTCTCAGCCAGCATTTCCATCCCAATATCCCACCTATCCCTGTGCTTTGTCCACGTGAAGCCATTCCCCTTGTCCTGTCCCTCCATCCCTTGTCCCCCATCCCTCTCCAGCTCTCCTGGAGCCCCTTTAGGCACTGCCAGGGGCTCTCAGGTCTCTCCAGACCCTTCTCTTCTCCAGGTGACCCCCCCAGCACTCCCATCCCTGGAGCTCTGTGGCCCCTCCGTAGGGGACAGCACAGCCCCATCCCCACATCCCGGCCCCACCGTGGGGCACAGGGGGAGGCCAAGGGCACCCACCCGGTGACCGCCCCCGCTCCCACCGCCCTCCCCCGGGGCCCCAGCCCGCCCCGGGGGTCTCCCTGCGGTCCCGGGGGGTCTCTCACGCCTTCTTGATGTCATCGGCGGTGGCCCCGCGGTCCAGCTCCAACACGGCGTAGTAGTCCAGGCCCATGGCGTCCCGTTGCTATGGCGACCACGGCACTTCCTGTCCTCGCCGCGCGGGGCACCACGGGAGTTGTAGTTCTCCCGCCCACCTCCGCATTCCCCCTCCATCCCTCTCCTCATCCCTTTTTCTTGGAAACCACCCCTATTTCCTTGAAAAATTCCTTTCCCACACCGGTGTTACCAAAGCAGCCGCTTTATTTCACTCCATACTGTGACACAGTCACTTACAGCACACACTGCCCACCCTCCCACTTATTTATTTCCCCCCTCTCCAAACAGCACTGAAAAAAACCAACACTCTTGCAACACAAGATCCTCTCTAAATTAAAATTTGATCCCAGTTGTGTCGTAGGAAGAAATACCACCTGCCACCAAAACACTCTGCACTGAGCCTGGTAACCACAACAGCCTCAAACTTGTACATTCACATCCCAGGAAAACCAGCTTGGAAGAGACAGAAATTCTGACACATTTCTCCACTCTCTGGCCCCTTCAGACACTCAAAGGTCAGAAAGTTGGTATCTCCTCACTATCCCATCTCTGCAGCACGTGTAGATCTCCTTCTCCCAAGAAGCCACCTGAGGAAGAGGGAAAAAAGCAGCTTTTACACCAGTGATACTTCCAAGTAAAATCCTGCTTTTTCCCTTAGGATCTTTCCAGAATCCTTAATCCAGAGTTTTTACAGAAACACAGCTCTGCCAGAGCCACTCCAACTCCACGATGGAGATAAAGCCAGGGAATACCACAGAGGATTTCCTAATGCAAAATACTGGGAATATTCAGGTAGAACACCCAAGGATAAGCTCGGAAAGTCAGCTGTGAAGGGCCCTGGTGAGGCCAAGGCAGCTTTGCCAGCCCTGGGATACCCCACATTCCTCACCCTGTACACGGGGTCACAGTCGGCCTCGGTGAGATCCAGGACATAATCCAGGTCTTGCTGGAGGATGAAGCAGGTGCCATCCCCTGGCAGGGGAAATAAGCTCTTAATTACAGCAATTCCAGTGGGAAAAGGAGCACAGGATTTCTCCCAGCACAGCACTGGGATTACCTTGGCTGGCAATGAATCCATCCCGGTATGGGAGCAGGGAAAGCACCGGCGCTCCCGACCTGTGGATCACCTGGATGGGAGTGCTGGAAAAAGGAGCAGAAACAAGGGATGAGGATTATTTCCCAGAGAAACAGAGACTGCCCCTGGAATAACCTGGAGCAACCTGGAATAGTGGGAGGTGTCCCTGCCCATGGCAGGGGGTGGCACTGGGGGGGCTTTGAGGTCCCTCCCAACCCAAACCATTCCAAGATTCTCAGGGAACACCCATAAAACTCCTCAGCTCAGTTCCAGCCCTACCCTGGAACGGGGATCAGGATCCTACAAAGACTCTCAGGTGAAGGAAAGGAAGGGGCTATGCTTCTTTTTTGGGGGGGAACATTGATGTTAAGAAGTTTTCTGCTAAATTTATCTACATTTATTGTGTACTTGAATTATGTATATATATAAAATCATAGAGATATTTCTATAATTTAATATGCACAATACATTAACGTAATAATCATATAACATTGTGATTTTAATACATAAAGAATAATATACAATGAATAATAACAAGAAAGTATAGTTATCAGTATTATATATGTTATATATAATTATTTTTATAACTTTTTGATAATAACACACATTATCATTCATATATTATGTATTATTTGTAATTATATCACTATAATGAATAGCCACATAGATATAGATAAAAAACCAATAATCTGCAAGGTAAGGCTATTCCAAGAGGACCCTTGGTTACAGATCAGGAAGGAAAAGCTTTTCAGGAACTAAGGAATCTGCCTGGAGTCTGTGGTCTCTTGGGAGACACTTCCCAGAGAACATCCCCTTAAACCACCCACCTGGGCAGCAGGAACCTCTCCAATGTTTCCCTAGAGAAAGATCTGTCTGCTCGAGGCTCTGGAGCTCTCGGGATGCACCTCTTGGAAGTGGCACTGCCAGCCCCTCCCTGTGGCTCTTTGCCCACCAAACCCCTGGCTGTTTAAAGCCTGGCAGCCCCAGGCACTCACTCACTTTGTGTTCCTCACATCCAGCTGGTAGATGTTCCCATCCTGAGTCCCTGCCAGGACAGAGGTGCTCGACAGGAACGTGCAGCAGTTGAAGGCGTCGGATCCCACAAAGAGGAACAGCTGAAAATTTGGGAACACCCCAAGTGTCAGACCCCTGGGACACCCAGGAGGGGCAGGCAGTCACTGCTGTAGGTTTTAAACACTCTGCTCCTATTCCTGGGTTCAGCCCTGAGCAAAGGCTGGAGAAGGGACTGGAGCACAAGTGCTGTGGGGAGAGGCTGAGGGAGCTGAGGGTGTTCAGCCTGGAGAAGAG
>JAWWEV010000001.1:1091000-1101019 GCA_035583235.1 Hafferia zeledoni
GATGTGACTGGATGGGTCCCATGGGATGTGACTGGATGGGTCCCATGGGATGTCACTGGATGGGTCCCATGGGATGTCACTGGATGGGTCCCATGGGATGTGACTGGATGGGTCCCATGGGATGTGACTGGATGGGTCCCATGGGATGTGACTGGATGGGTCCCATGGGATGTCACTGGATGGGTCCCATGGGATGTCACTGGATGGGTCCCATGGGATGTGACTGGATGGGTCCCATGGGATGTGACTGGATGGGTCCCATGGGATGTGACTGGATGGGTCCCATGGGATGTCACTGGATGGGTCCCATGGGATGTGACTGGATGGGTCCCATGGGATGTCTCTGGATGGGTCCCATGGGATGTGACTGGGTGGGTCCCATGGGATGTCACTGGATGGGTCCCATGGGATGTGACTGGATTCTCCTGTTGCTCATCCCTCCAGTGAGCAGGTGAAGGTTTTTTGTCAGTGACAATAAGGAAAATCCACCTGTCTGGGGATTTTGATTTTTACCTGTTAAATCCTTGAATTAAAAAATCCTGACTCTTAAATCCCATCCCATCCCACCCCTGCCATGGGCAGGGACACCTCCCACTATCCCAGGCTGCTCCAGCCTGGCCTGGGACACTCCCAGGGATCCAGGAGCAGCCACAGCTTCTCTGCCCACCCTGTGCCAGGGCCTGCCCACCCTCCCAGCCAGCAATTCCTTCCCAATAAAACGTGTTAAACCTGATGTTTGGAGAAGATAAGGAAGCTGTGGCTTTTGAGGTGTATTCCATCCTCTGGAATCCATGGAAGCTCTTTGTTTGTCCCAGAACCACGTAGGGAAGGAGCTGCTGGGCAGGGTGATGGAGATGAAAGGATTGGGTAATTTTTCCAGAGCTCCTCTGGGTTTTGTTTCCTCTGGATGTGCTGGAACCCCTGAGCATGCACAGGAATTCCCAGGGACTCTGTTGCTTTCATGGAAGGGAAAATCTGGGCCTGTTGGTGCTCCCCAGCAAAACGTTTAGGAAATTATCCTTACAGGATTGGTAAAAGCTGAGCAAAACCCCATTCCCATCCTCTGGTTTGCATTTGGTGTCTTTCCCCCTTCCTTTCCTTCCTCCCCTTGGCTGGAACAGTCACGTGGGGAACTGGAAGGTGGGAGAAGGAGAAGTGAGAGCAGAAAAAGGGGGTTTATCGTGGCTTTCCTACCTTCTCAATAGGCAGATTAATGCTGGAGTGCATTTGGAGGCTCAGCATTTGTGCCTCCCTTGTCTCAGCGAGGGTTAGAGATTTGGGAGGATTACTGGAGACAAGCTTAGAGTATTTTATGAGAGGAAAAGTACTAAACTGGCAAAAAAATAATGCTGGATGCCATCGTGCCTGCTAGGCATGTCTAATTCTTGGATGAAATGGATGAAGATTGCAGACTGCAGCACAAGTTAAAATAGACCAGAGTGGGGGTTTTCCTTCTCATTTGCTGTAGAACTTCAAAAAAACCCAGATGTGTGTCTTTCATGGCATCCACGGAAATCCTTTCTGTGCCCCAAATTAAAGGCCAGGTTTGGGCTGGCTCTGCCATCAGACACCAACTCCCCGGGCTTGGGAAGGGCTGGGTGGGATCCTCTGGATGGTGGAAATACATCCTGGAGCTTCTGGGGAGTTCTCAGTGGTCATTCCCCTCATTTTCCATACCCTTGGATTCGTAGGCAATGACAAGTGGCTTTTTGAATGGACAGAGGGGGTTGGGTGGTTGTTTAAAACACTAATTTAGGTGATTATCTAAGACAACCCACTGGTGGAGCCCCTGTAGGAACATCTTATTCTGCAAGTGATATCCTTCATTCTTTTTGTCCATGTCATCCCTTCATGAGACCTCTACCAGCAGCATTCCAGGTATGTTTGAGGTGGTGTGGAATAGGCAGCTGGGATAAGGTTTCCTCCTGGATTTGTGCCTGTTGGAGGAGCAGCTCAAACCTGAGTGGTGGGACAAGAGTGGGCAGTGCTGGGTTCAGTCTGAGGGGGTCACTTGGCCCCCTGAACACTCTCCTAAAAGTCATCCTGACCTCTTGTTGTGGTTCCAGGGAGAGGTGAGACCAGTACAAGGAAATGATTTTTCCACAGGAATTATTTCAGTGTCTATTTAAGCTCCTGGCAAAGCTCAGCGTGTTCCCCACAGGGCTGTGCTTTGCAGGGCTGCTGGAGGGACTGCAGGGCATGGGGAATGTCCCCACCCCTCCTGCTCCCAGGGACACTGTGGGCTGACACACTGGCACAGGGTGCCCAGGGAGGGGTGGCTGCCCCATCCCTGGGGGTGTTCCAGGTGTGGTTTGAATGGATTTCCAGCTACTGCTCCCAAAAGCCTTTTCTTATCTAAGCCAAAAGGTGCTCTGGTACCCACCACCTTTTCCCTTGGGAGGGAACTCTTGGTTCCATGCTGGAATGGTGTTGGATTGTGGGCAGGCTCAGCTGGCATCGTGCTGGAAGTTGCTCACCTGGCACTGGCTCAGGTTGTGTCTGAGGGGCTCTGGCTCTGGGTTTTGTTCCCTGGATTCTGAGGACTCCAGTGGGGCTCTGGGATGGTGCTGGGCTCCCCCCCAGCTGCCCTTGGTGCTGCTGTCACTGCCCTGTCTGTGCCAACCCAAACTCTGTCCTGTGTGCCTGGTGACCTTTGCCGTGGGAATGTTTTAATCCAGCTCAACAAAAGTTCTCCTGTTGCACTCCCGTGGCTCGGGATCTCCTGCAGGGATGGAGCCAGCTGTGTTTGCCAAGGCCTGTTTGCCATCACACTGAGGTCACTGGCAGTGATTTGGTTCCTGCTCTTTGTGAGTGCAGATCAAACCTGGCTCACTTTGCCCTTGGCTTGCCCAGAGCCCGTTCTGGCAAATGAGTTCAGATCTACTCGAGTCTCTTAGAAATGTTGGACTTCCTAAGTTTGGATAAAAAACACTCAGAGACCCTGAGATTGGCTCAGTTGGTTAAAACTTGGTTGTGATAATGCCAAGGTCATGGGTTCAAACCCCTGTGTGGGCCATTGACTTCAGAGTTGGACTCGATGGTCCTTGGGGGTCCCTTCCAACTCAGCACAGTCTGGGATTCTGAGTGAGCCCTCGGGGTCTCAGGAGGGACAGGAGTGGTGGAGGGCTCTGGTTAAACATCCCTGGGGCACCTTTACCTCCTGGAATGCAGAGCTGGTGGAAGAGGCCTTGGCAGACTCTGGAGTCCATTCTCCTTGAGGCAAAGCCAAGTGTCTCTGGAGCATCCCTGGCAAGCAGGTTTCTGATTTTTCCTTCAAATCTTCTTGTTTTGGAGGGGCTCAGCCTCCTTAGGAAGCTTTATAAAATTACCTAAAAGCTTTTCCAGTATCTTAGATATTTTAGGAAGCAATTCTAACCTGGGAGGGTGGGCAGGTCCTGGCACAGGTTGGGCAGAGAAGCTGTGGCTGCCCCTGGATCCCTGGGAGTGTCCAAGGCCAGGCTGGAGCAGCCTGGAATAGTGGGAGGTGTTCCTGCCATGGCAGGGGGTGGAATGGGATGAACTTTAATGTCCCTCCCAGCCCAAACCATCCTGGGATTTGCTGATTCTCCCCCTGCACAACTGGCCTTGCCTTTGGTTAATCCCCCCAGCCTGTTCTGCTTTGACACAGTTTGATCTCCACTCGTCCATCTTTTGCTTTATCCTGTAATTGCTTTCATGGAAGTTGTTAAATAATTTTCCCAGTGTCTTCCCATTGATTGTGAGGGGAGTTCAATCTCCCATTTGCTTCAGAAGCTCTTCCAAGCTCTGCCACTGTTTCCTTTTTGATCCCCAAAGCACTTTGAAACTTTGGGAGCGAGTACAAGTGGATCATCTATATGCAAATTCCTTATTTTTGACTCTGTGTTTGTGGAAAAGCAGCATCTGAAGTGGTGCCTGTTCCCACTGCAGTCGGACTCCACATCTGAAAGGGCTTTTCCAGCCTGAGTGGGTCTGTGATCCCGTTGGAATTTGGTTGGGCTGAGAGTGACGAGGTACAAACGTCACCCAGAGATCACTTGTTTAAATCAGCAGTTTTACAATCCTGATTCCACTCCTGAGAGAGGTTTTACTGATTCCCAACTCCGCTCACATGCTCCCATTTCCTGCTGCTGGTGGGGATTCCGTTTGTTCCTGCTGCTTATCCCGACTCCACACACGGAACAGAGAACTCATTTTCCTTGCCTGACTTTGAGCCTCCTTTCCCCTTCCCAGTGTCCTTCTCCCGGCTCAGCCTTTCCTGGATGCATCAGCACTTTCAGCTGGGAAGGTGTTGATTAGTGGGAAAGGTGCTGGCTCTGCAATTCCCGACTCCTCCCTTCCCTGCACTGCCATTCCAGCACTCAAATCCAGATGTTCCCTCATCAGCCTTGTCCCCTTGGCCTTGTTTTTGGGCCTGCTCCTGTTTGCAGTGCCAGCTCGTGTTTGAGCTCAGGGACAGTGACCTGTGGCTGTGCAGGGAGTCCATGGATGGGGCAGGGAGTGAACAGCCTTCTGGAATTCCGAGGCAGCGATTCCTGCCCCTCCCTCAGCTCGGAGAAGCTGCTGCCTCTCTTGGAAGCAGATTCCTGCCTGTTGGAGAGGTTTCCCTTGGCACCCTCGAGCCAGTGGGAAGGCAAAGCCTGGCATGGCACTGGGGGAGGATTGCCAAGCCTCTCCTTAGACATTCCCTTGGAGCTTTTTCCGGCATCCCTGCGACTTTCCCGCTCCATTCCCACTGCTCCCAGTATGCCCAGTTCCCTCTGCCCCCTGGGAAGAGGGAATCCCTGGCAGCCAGGAGTTCTTGGAGCCATCCATGCCAATCCCCCAGGAGCATTTGCAGAGCCAGAGGAAGCCACAGGAGCCCCTTTGGCTCCATATTCCAAGGTCGGTTTTCCCTGCCGGCACTGAAGTTTTCCTGTGACTTCCACCACAGTTTTCCTCTGGATTTTCCTGGCTTTCTCCTGCTTTCCCAACGCCCTTCCCTGTGCTGGCTGTGTTTCCCTCCTCTCCCCACACCCCCTGATGCTCTCAGTGCGTTCAGCCCTTGGGAAGAATTTTATCCTCACATTTTTCCAGACCGGTTTGTGGCCAACTTTAACCATTTCATCCCAAATTCCACCGAACTGAATTGTCTCCCACGGAGATTTTCAGGGATGGATTCACCATCTGGGTCAGGGTTGTGCTGAACTTCCTCATCCAGGAGAGCTCTCCTAATTCTCCAGCCTTTGATGTTGTGACTTGTGTTTACTGAACGATGTTCCCATCATGGCACCCACTTCTTTCCATGCCCAGCACTCCCCTCTAATTCCCAACTGCCTCTCAGTTTCCCATTTGGAATGTGGCAAAGAGGGTTGGAAATGCCTGTCCTTCCCAAGGTGGATGAACAAAACATTGGAAGATGCCACGGTGGTGACTTTCCCCTTCCTTGGAATGAAGGAATGGGAAGGTCATTGTCCCTGTGTTGGTGGTCACCTCGTTGGGTTCCTTCATGTTTCCCACGTGGAATTTCTTGATTTTAAGCACCACATTATTCCTGTCATGTGGAAATGTCTCTCTCGGGCATCAGAAGCCACTGAGGTGTTTTCCTTGTTCCAGTTCCCAATCCAGGCTGGTGCCTTTGGTCTGTTTGGATCCCATCTCCCTGTGACCCCCCATTCCCCAGGACATTCCCCAGGGCTGTTCTTGCCCATCTGGTTTTTCAATCTGAAGGGACCTCAGCAGGTTTTTCTCCTGATTCTGGAATTTGTTTTCCTTGGTGTTATCAGGACTTTTGCCTGTGGCGACAAGCCCAGGGGCTGATGGATCACGATTTCCTTCCTGTGGTGCCAACTGCAGCAAGTTGCATCTTTTAGTTTTAGTTTTTACCTGATTTTTGCCTTTTAATTTCTTATTTCTTGCTTTCTGTGAGTGTTCCTATTTACTGAAAGTGGGAAGGACAGTGGGGGGGAGACAATCCCAGCACATCCTGAGGTGCTGGAAGGGTTCCAGAAGGATGGGCTGGCCTGAGGGAGGAGAAGACAGGGCAGGGTTTGTTTCCCTGCCCCAAGGGAGACACCAGGAGCTGGTTCCTGTTGGGAATTTCAGGGTGTTTTCTCATGGAGGTGCTTGGGTGGAGATCAGCACTCCCTGCAAAGCTTTTTATAGTGAAATAATTTAATGGGAGTATCCACTGGAAGGTTTTGGGGAGTATCCAGAGGTTATTCCTGGGATGGAGAGCGGAAACGTGGTTGCCCTGGAGCAGCTTTTGGGAGTTGTGTTTCCTGCCAGAGTGGGAACAGGAGGAATGAGCAGGAGAGGCTGGAAAACCCCCCAGGCCTTTTACATCTTGCTGAATACAGCAGGAAACCACAAAAACTGGGCAAGCAGAGACTCTGCCCAAAGGATTCAGAGGCTGCATCCCAAACCTTCCCAAAACACCTGAATCCATGGGCTGCAATTCCCGAGTTCCCTCTGTGTTTGTTTATTGAGCAGCTCCTGCTTGGAGGGGGCACAAAAACCCCTCCGGTGCCACCAACAGATCCTGTCCCTGGGATAATTAACCCTGGGGGTTTCTGCCCAGTGAGGTTCATTCCTGGATTTGCAGGGAACGGAGAAAACTCCCAATTAGCAGCAGGAAGTGAATTCAAAGACACCTCTGGGAGTGGGTTTGTGTGAGAACAGCCAAACCTCAGGCACTGAGGGGGGTTTGAACACTTGAGCTCAGGCTCCCTTTGCAGCAAATCTGTTTGCAAGTCCCAGGCAAGTGAATATCAACTCAATGCTAAGTTAATAATGCCTAAATAAGTTGCCAGTTTTTGTCCTCGCTGGGAAATGAAATCCAGTTGACTGTGCTGAAATTGCTGCTGTCAAATGAAGGAGCTCCAAGAGGAGCAGCAGCACTGAAAGCATCCCTGCTAAAAGCCCCAGGGAAGCTGTTCCTGAACTTGGGTCCCAGCAAACCAGAATTCTGAGGCCTTTTAGGACCAGGGCATGTTGGCATTAAGAGAATTGGCAGAGTGTTATCAGAGAAATGTGATATTAATCCCATAGCTTAGCAAAACTAGGATGGGTTTCAGTGAACTAGAGGGGGATCCAACAGGATTCGGGGAGCCTGGAGGAGAGAAGGGAACCCTTGGAGCCCCTTCCAGTGCCTCAAAGTGCTCCAGGATTGCTGGAGAGGGCCCTGTGTTATGAGCTGTGGGTAAACACCAGCATTGATGGTGGAGCAAAAAAAGGCAGCTTTTTTTTTTTCTTTTTAGGAGGGATTTTAGGCTTCTGAGCAAGAAAATATTTAGAAGAGAACAGATTTCCTTTCTGTATTTGGTGCCTGTGGCTTCCCTGGTTTCCATCTGAGCATCTCGGAATAGCTCCTGGAACTCGTGGGGAGAGCAGGAAAAGCAGAAATAAACAGGCTGAGGACCAAAAAAACTGCCTAAGTCTGGCCTAGCAGGGGGAGTGCAGGGGGAGGGGGATTTTAGGGAAGCTGTGAGCCCTCCTGGCCCGTGGGGGGGTGGCACCAGGAGCACATCTGCCCTCCCAGGGAGCAGGAATTGCGGGAAGGCAGCGGGCCCTGGCACGGGGGTGGTGCTGGCAATGGGAATTTTGGGAATTGGTCTTTGCTCCGTGGGCCGACCCTCACCTGGTGCCAGTTAGAGATTCCTGGGGGGGATGGCACGGTGGGAAAGGGGGTTTGGGATGGAGCTCAAAGGAGCTGGAGGCTCCCTGAGTGCTGGCAGGGATTGCAGAGCCAGAAGGTGCCCCCTGAGCCTCCTCCTCTCCAGGCTGAGCCTTCCCAGCTCCCTGTTCATATGAGAGAGGCTCTAAAGGCTGGGAAGGCCACATGGAAAACCAGATTATTTGGGAATTTGGTGCTTCCCAGGGTGGTGTCTGGTGATGTGCAGTGAGGACCAGCTGAACTGATGCCCTGAACCCCCTGAACACCTGCTGTGTGCACACCATTCCTTTCTCCCCACAGGGATCCCTTCCCAGCCCTGGGAAAATAATTTAGGAAGCTGGAAAAGCTGCAGTTTGCAGGAAAAGAATCCCGTGAGAGCTGGGGAGCTGCAAGGCAGAGACTCTGCTGTCATCCCAGGGGATGTGCTGGAATTCCTGGATGCCTCCAGGTGATCCCTTGGGGGTCCCCCAGACTTCCCGAGGGACAGCCAGGAACTGTTCCCAGAGGTTTCCACCCAAAATGCCACGTGCATTGACCCATCTCTGTCTGCATTTCAAAGCAGAGTGTTGGTGCTTGGGGTGAGCTGAGCATCCCTCAGTGCTTTGTCAGGGCTCCAGTGCTGGATAAATCCCAGGAAAGGTGAGATCCCAGCCAGGGCTGGGATATCAGGGCAGGATTAGTGGGTTGGACCTGTTTGCCAAACACTGGGATGTGATGGATCAAAGAGAAAAATGAGCTCAGGGGCTGCTTTGTACCCAAACTTCCAAAAGGAGTTTGGAAAAGGAGCAGCTGAAGGAAGAAATTCAGAGCTTGGGGAAGAACCTTGTGATGAAAAACCCTGGAGTGGGAGGCTCTGGAAGTGCAGGTTGACAGCTCTGTCCTCTTTCTCAACCTTTCCTATCGGGATCTGCTGTGGAGGATTTTGAGTTGGATCCTGTAGCCTGAGGAGGGGCTTTGAAATTCTCTTTTTCATGTTTTTTTTTTGTTTTTTTTTTTTTAATCAAAGAGCTTTGTTGTGCTGTGAATTAAGATTTGAGTTTCTGGCAAGCTGGTTTTCTTTGGCATCCAGGGCAAAAAGAGCTGGAGAGGTGGAATCTCCCAGGGGAGGTGGCTGGGCTGGAGCATCTGGGAAGGAAAGCAAGGCAAGGTTTCCATGGGCCTCATCCCTGCAGTTAGTGCTTCCTGCAATTCCTGCTCCTGAGGTAGGAATTGGGCAGTTTGCTTCCATCCTGGACTCTCAGGCAGGGCAAGAAATGGAGAATTTCCCAGGAAAAATGAGGCTGGAAGTGAGCAGAGTTGCTTATGGACACAGGGCTGCTCAGAGTCCGTGGGATCTCCTGGATTGGGAGGGATCTCTGAGGATCAGCAAGTCCAGCTCCTGGGAATTCCACTGGCCACAGGTGAGGGCTCAGGAAGCCCTGGCTTGGGCAATTCCAGTTGCAGTGGGAAATGGGAGATGAAGGTTATTGGAATGATCCATCCCAGCTCTACTTTGGGGCTCCAGTTTCCATTCCATTGAATTGGATGCATTGGAAGACACAAGTCCACTGTTTTCAGCTGTAGGAATGGGGATCCAACTCTCCTGCCCTTGGGGAAAAATGCCATTTTTTGCAGTCAAATTTTGGCATTTCTCTTGCTGAAGTGGGTAACAAAAAGTCCTGGGATGATACTCTGCCTTTTTTTAGCCTCTGTTTTTAAAGATGTTGCCCTGATTAATCCCCCAGTGCTGGGTATGACGGGCTCTCATTTAGCTCAGCCCACACAGCAGAGCTGGGGCTGAGAATAAATCCAAATGTGCTCATTCAACAGCAATCCAGGAGATTGATTTTGTGCAAACATTGCAAGGAGAAACATCATTTCCAGCCATTTGTTCCAACCCGAGGAGAACAACGTGCAAATTGTGATCACTCTGCACTCCAAGTGTCAGCTTTAATTGGAATCTTTCCTAAACCACTTGATTGTTGAATATTGCCAAGAAATTTAACCCCCTTGGAAGAAATCAGAGAGGATCCTGCTATTGAGTTAATTAGGTACAAATTTGAGTGGGGATTTTTTGTAATAAAGATTAAATGATCTATTCAACCCTTCCAGGCCCTGCTTGAGAGACACACACCTGTGTCTGGCTTGTGGGGGATTTTCCTCATTAATTAAGAGCACTTTCCTCGTGTTATTACTTAATTGACTATCAGAGGGAAGCTGATGAGACAATGAAATGGTCTTAATTGCACACAAACCAAATGATGCTCCACCAGTGGAGAGTTCCATGGGGTGACCCTGCTGGGTGAGCTGTGCCAGCAGTGCCAGGGCTGGGTGTGGAAAAGGAGCTGGGAAAAAGCACAGGCACAGCCTGGGGGTGAGGGATGGGGGGCAGGATGGGGGCAGGATG
>JAWWEV010000001.1:1174305-1190618 GCA_035583235.1 Hafferia zeledoni
CGGCAGCGGCTTCACTCTGACACTTTAGGGTTACATCCTGCCCGTCCAGCCCCACCTTGCCCGGTTCACTCTGACCCACTCAGGTCCCATCCTGCCCCGGTTCGGCTGATCCCGTTCCCCCTGTTCGTGGCACGCTCTGGCAGCGCGATGTGCCGGGGGGCAGCGGGTTCACTCTGACACTTTGTAGGGTCCCATCCTGCCCAGTCCAGCGCCATCCTGCCCAGTCCAGCCCCATCCTGGCCAGTTCACTCTGACCCAGTTGGGTCCCACCCTGCCCGGTTCGGCGGATCCCGTTGCCCCGATCCCGGCACTCACCGGAGCGGGATGCGCGGGGCTCCAGCGGCGCTCGCCTGTCGGGGCCGCCCCGCCGCCTTCGCCTTCGGTCCCGCTCCGCCCCGGGGCCGCCCCGCTCCGCCCCGGCACCTGCGGGAGGGGCTGGGGAAGGGTCACAGCTGGGTTGGGTCGGGGAGGGGGAAAGAACAGCTGGTCTGGGGGCCCCACAGCTGCATGGGGGGGGCTGCCAGGCAAACATCTGGCTTGGCATGATGGGCGGACAGATGTGCGGGCGAGGGTGTTGAGGGGCTTCCAACAACCCCAAAAGTGGGGTTCGCAGGGTGGGCTGCGCAGCCAGCGGCTGGATGGTGCTGGCCGGAGACTCGGAGCTGCTGGAGCCCTGGGTGTCGGGACAGGGTGTCCCTGCGGCCCCGGGTCCCGAGCGGAGGGTCGGGGGCTCGGGTACTCATTAACCGGGCGCTCAGAGCTCGGCGCTTCCTGAGCAGGGCCATTAAGGAGCAGCAAGGCAAGGAAGCCCGAGGGCACGTGTTGGGAATGGAGCGGCAGATGCATAAACAGCCCACGGATGCCGGGATTACGCGCGGGATGCCGGGTTTGGCACTTCTTTTCCCTGGAAGGCCGTTTCAACCTCCCCAGTTATTACCTGCTTTCCTTGTTAGGGCTTGTGATGGGTCTTGGTAGATGTGGAAGGGGAGGAGGTGCTGAATGGCATCGCCTGGATGATGGAGCACCACATGGGGAACTCTCTGGTGTCGCCTCCTTGCAGCACCAGGGCAGGCACCCCAATATGAGGTGAGGGATTTGGGGATGCACGGGATGGGATGGGGTGGAGTGGAATGAGGTGTCTGGATCCTGCTGGCGCCTGCGCTGCAGGGACAGCACGGGCTTTCATCGATCCTGGCATGAGCCCACAGCCCAGCCGGGCACCGGGGCCACGGGGGAGATGGGCTCTGGCAGGAGCTGCCATGAATATTTGCAACCACAGCCAGGCTGGAGCCATCACTCGCATCCCGGGGCTGCCCGGACTTGCGGGCTTGGGTTGGAGATGGCTTGGTGCCCTGGTGAAATTCCCTGCTCCCTCAGCCTCCAGGGGGGGAAGGAAAGCGGGAGGGGGGAAAAGTGTCTTTCCCCAGAACACACGCCTTGTGCAAACAAGCCCAACATCCTGCGATGGGGAGCCCAGGACTTCCCGCAAGAATCCGGGGAACGCGGCTGAGAACGGACACAACTCAGTGCTCTGATGAGCCACCAGCGAGGGCTCTTTTCCCACCTCCAGTGCTGCCTCCCACAAGCTCCAGGCTGGTGGAAAAGAGCTGGTTCCCTCCTCCCTGCAGGCACGTGGGTGTCCTTGCGGGTCCCCAAGGTGAACAGCCAGCTGTCCTGCTGTGGGGACACTGTAAACACTGGTGGGAGTGTTAAGAAAGGGAAATAAAAGAGTGACTCCTGGCTGCCTGCCAGCCCCAGCCACCTCCAGCCCAGCCCTGGGGCCCCTGGAATAAACGGGAATCCCCCCAAAGTGACAGTCTGAGGGTTGAGCCAGGACAGGAGAGCCAAATTCAGAGGCAGCAACCAAAGCTAAAAAAGAGATTTCAAGCAAAGCATTGTTGTCATGGCTATTTTTACTCATAGGAAAGGTTCATTGGGAAAAATGACTGGGAAAAGGATTCCTCTTGGGGTCTCACTCACTGAATTAATCCTTGGCAGAGGAGGCCTGGCAGGGTGGCTGGATTTGGCTTTCTGAGAGCCTTTGGCCACCTGGTTTCTGTTCCTCGTGCTGTGACTTGCCAGGAACTGTATTAGCTACTGATTGCAGGAGACCTTTGCTGCTGCAGTTCCCTGGGGGATGGCACATTCCCAAGGGGATCCAGGTTTCCAGCCACCAGCAGAATGGTTGGATGTGGAGAGGAGCATCTGTGGTCAAGGCCAGGGAGGCCTCTGGGAATTGGGACAATATTCCTCCGACCTGCAAATCTCCTGGAGGTGCAAAGCAGCGTTTTTGGAATGCTGAAGCTTTGTGGAATCCTTGGGGCTGGCATGTCCTCACAGGGAGGTTCCTCAGGGCTGTCAGGTTCTCCCCCAGCACAGACACACCAGGGATGCAGGCTGGGTCCCTCCTGCCTTGGGCTCCAGACCAGAGATGTCCTGCCTGAAAGATTTCATTGCATGTCAAAGCTGTTTGTAACGGAAATGGAGTTAATTCCTCCTGTCCTGACCACACCAGCCTGCCAGGGTGGTGGATCTGGTTCAGCTTGCTCATGGGGAGGTCACACTTGATGGCAACTTTCTCTTTTTAAACCAGCTCTGAGGGTGTTGTCACCCCAGACTTGCCCTGCTACCCCAGCATCTTTGAGGCCCTAAATTTTTGGCAGAGAAGGTGTTTGGTGGGGAAAGTGTCACCTCTTGGGGTCTACTCTGATGGTGGCCTCCATCTTCAGGCTGCACTCCCTGTTCACCCCAGTCAAACCAGTGCAGCCAGCTGGGGGAAAGCCCCACAGGAGATGACAAGTTGTCTCACTCTTGGACCTCCGAGCTGGAGAAACTGGTCAAGCTCCATTGCCATAACACCATTTCCATTATAAACACAATGGAATGAAATTATTGAATGAAATTATTTAGATGGAATGAAAATATTGGGGTCCAGACCCCCATTTCTGGCCAGCCAGTCCAGATTTCCCTCTGGAGGTGAGAAGTTTCCAGCAGCAGCCTGTGAGCCCACTCTGCCAGGGCTTGGTGGGAGCTCCAGGAAACCTTGGATTTGTTGGGAATTCTGGTGAAAAAGCCTTGGCTGACCCAGGATTTCTCAAGAAGTCACATTTCGGCTCATTTTCCTCCCCAACCTGCTTTCCTCCAGCTGCCTGGACGTCAGCAGGGGAGGAAGGGCTTGCTGAGCCTCCCCTTCCCCAGATGATTAATGCCATGATCTTTCCTTTTCCTCTCCTCCTGCTGGCACACCCTGATGTCCCTGAGGGATTCAGGGTTGCTTCCTGCTCCTGGCTTTCCTTTGCTCAGGAATTCTCAGGGAGCACAAGGGTCCAGGCAGAGGTGGAGTTCCAGGCTCTGGTTTCATCCATGGCTTCAGCAGAACTGGTGGCTTGGAGCAGGAAGCCTCACCAATCTTGTGGTGAAGCAGGTTGGGAAGGGACATTTTGGGACTCATGTCTGGGGTCTTTGCAGGCAGAAAATTCCAGGGCTTAGGGCATGAAGGTGACTCATGGTGGAGGTTTCCAAGGTGGAGATGCATTGGGGGTACCACCATCCCAGTGGGACCACTCACAGGAAGAAAAAAGCTATTTTAAGGTTGCAAACCAGCATCTCAGGGGTGAGTCAGACTGGGGAGCTCCATGGTCATGGTCCATCTCCATAAAACTGCCACCATGTGCTGCTGCAGGACCACAGGTTGTCCCCTGGCCGGTGGGTGCCCAATACTTGGGTCTAATGGATGGGCCAAGGGCGAGATGGTCAAATTTGAGCAGGAACCAGCAGGTTTGTGCAGCACAAACCAGATGCTTTGCACCCAAAACTCTGGTGCAGCTTCTTGTTGCCTCCCCAGGAACTCCCTGCAAGGAACAAGGAATTGTGTCTGTGACTTCCAAGCCACGTGGCTGAAACCACCCAGCTGGATGGACGGGCAGTTTCCAATCTGTGCCATCACTCTGAGCCTTTCTGGAATGGGGATTTTATGTCTTTCTCTGCTCCTTCTGCTCATTAATACCATTAAATGCTGTTGGCTCGGTGTGTCCATGCCCTTGCCAGGGGAGCACTGAGGACCTCAGGGACTCTGGGGAAGCCAAAATTAACATCCAGGCATGAGGCATCTCCCCCAGGGACCCAAACCTTCCAGGAATTTCAATGCAGAGCATGGACCATTTGCTTCCCACTCTTGGGCTGGTTCTCCTTTCCTGCAGGTGGATCCATCACACCTGGCCACCACGGGGAAGACTTGAGCCACAGTGTCCTGTTCCTGCCATTGCAGAGACGACCAAACCAGACATTTATTTTGGGAAAAAGCCATCTATTTCATGTCTGGCATCACCAGTGATGTTTTCTGTGGGGGCAACTCACATGTCTTCACTTCTCCCTTTCGATTCTGCTTCTCAGAAGATCACAATGTGCTCTTGAAGTAAGTAAATGAAAGGGGAAGGCACATCCCAAGCGATTTATTTTTTTAATTCCAAGAATTTATCTCTTCCTTACAAGAAAGAAAATGTTTGATTTTCTGCAAAAGAGCAAAATAACAGAATTTAAACAGAGTTTTCTCTTCCATCACTTAAAAAGAGAAAAACCACCAAACTCAGCAGTGCTTGAGGTTCCTACTCAGCTAAACCAAGTGTGATGGAAACATTTTATAGGAAGATTTTGGAGCTACCCTGGACATTGTTACCCCCTGATTGATGGATGACAGGTTGTTCTGTGCTGCTTGCTGGGACTGGACAACCACAGCTCACTGAGGTTTGACCAGGAGTGTCCCCACAGAGGGACCATTTAACATCTCCCACCCTCAAAGGGGGAGCATTCCCATCTTTTTCTCCCCAGCTCATCCATCAGGAAATCTCATGCATCCACTTCTGTGCCAGCAGACAGGGCTCACAACCCCAGCAAACCCACTCAGGACTTTCTGTAGGGTTTGCTTTGTGTTATGGGCAACATTAAGAGCAAGAATTGGGGGTCCAGGCCCAGCCCAGTGCCCAGGATAAGGAGCAGCTTCCCAGGATGGACTCAGATTGTGCAGGGATGTGGTGCTGGGAGCAGAATTACCTTGGCAGCATCTTCCAAACAAAGCTCAGAGCAGAGCCAGTGCCCAGACACTTCATACAAACACTGGGGGGAAACCATAACAAGGGAAATACAATCCTGGGGGGTCCTGGCCATCAGTTGTCTGGGGTTGGGCACAGCCAGGCACGGCTCCTGCACCTTTTTTGGTGTGGTGGCTTGCAAGTGTTGGGGTGCTACAGGCAGGGAGGGGGTATTTGGATGCCAGGAGATGCTCCTGGATCCCCAGGAGATGCTGGGATGGATGCCAGGATATGGAGGCCAGATGCTCTCCTGGTGGGTTGTAAGACCATCCTGGGCAAGGAGGGCTGTGCCCATCTGGGCTTAAACCAGGACACCATCAGTGCTGACAGTGACAGGGTGGCCCAGGGAGCTCCTGGGGCGCTGTGGTGACCCCAATCCGTGCCTCAGTTTGCCCAGCATCAGGTAACAGCTCTGAACCACTCCAGGACCCTCAAACAGGTGGTGGAAGGGTTGGACCCCAACTCCTGGATCAGCACCGGGGCCCTCCTGCTCTCAACCTGCCTGTCCTCCAGGACACCTGAGACCTGCCCAAGCCAGAAATGCTCAAGCAGGTCCATCCCGTTGTTGCAAAACCAGGGCAGTGGGGAAGTTGTGCGGGGAGGGAGGAGGGGAACGTGATGGGAAACAAGATCAGCTCGTTCCCCTGGAGCTGGCGTGTCCTGGCAGGCAGCACTGGGTGACATCACTCACAGCACCTTTGGTAGTGTTTCAGCCTCTCTAATGTGTTTTTTTAAATCACTTTCCTGCAAATAGGGTCTGATTTTATTCTATTCCATTCCAATTTTTAAATCCATTTCTTCAGGCTGGGAGCTGCCAGTGCCTGAGTTACTCTCTCTCTCTGTGCACGTCCAATGGAGAGTCCTGATCCCACCAGGATGGCAACAGCTCTGACACAAACTTTAGGGGAAAATGTCCAGAAAAACCCAGCACAAACAGAAAAAAAGGTTGTGAAATAGGTTTGATTTATTATATCCAGTAATCCTGGGCATTCTCACTTCCTTCCCGGAGGATCTTCTATTCTGGGATACTCAGAGAAATTTGCTCAAAGGAAAACTGAACAATAACAAAGGAGATTAAAATAAAACCAGAAAAATTACAACAGTGATGCACGAGAAGTTGGTTGGGATTCCAGGAATGTTCAAGGGAATCTCCTGTGCAAGGAAGTGACTGCAGGATCTCAATCCCTGTTGGAGGGGGAGGTGAAGGGGCTGTCATGGCTTCAAGACCAACTGCAGCTGGTGGGTTTGGTCCAGAGTGGCCCATCTCAGCAGGGTGGCTGGAGAAAGAGCCGTGGGATCTTCTCCAGGTGGGATGTGGTGGGCTGTGGACCTGCAGCACATGGACCTGAGCACATCCTGCTGGAGACCAACAGGACTTGCCTTGCAGAGCCCGGGGATGGGCAGCCACCAGCCTGCTGCAATGAAGCACCTCATTAAACCTCTGCTTCCCAGGCACTTGGACATCTGTTTTCCAGCACAGCCATGAGAGGAAATGCTGGTTTTCTCCACCAGGATAAGAGCAGGTGCAAACAACTCTTGGCTACCCAAGACCTTTGGGTACGACACGCCTTGTGGTCTCCTCTGAGCCTGGCACACCTGAACGTGCCTCTCTGCTCACATCCAGCTCAGGGCTCAGCTGCATCCCCTGTGCTTGCTGTCCTCCTGGCTGAGTGTCCCAACGCCCCCATCTCCAGGATTCTGGAGGCACCACAAGGCCCAGGAGCCAGCACAGCGTTTGGCCATTCCCAGGCTGGTGGTTTACAACCTCCAAAGCCAGCACTTCCCTCTGCAGTGTCCATGTGTGCACAAGGCTTTTATGTCTGCAAACAACCAGGACAGCTCAAGGGCTTGGCTCCCACCCTGCTGGCTCCTGGATGTGTTCCTCTGCTGGCTCTGCTCCCTCTTCCTTGCTCCACGTTCCAGCAGGAGGATTCTGCTCCTCCCTCCTCATCTCCTGCCAGGCATTAACATGGGAGAGCTCCCAGGTATCAGAGGTGTCACCACATCACTCTTCAGGGGGCTGGGGCCTGTGTGCTGACTTCTTTGGGCACCTTCCAAGCAGATGTGTCCAGTGGGATGTGCTCCTCCCTTACATCCCCAGGAAGTCTTGGTGAGGTAGCACGCAGGGCCTGGAGAAAGCAATCATGTCCAGGTAGGTTCTGGGGCTGGCATGGGGGTCCTGGGACTGTCACACAGGTCTTGGGGCTGTCCTGGGGTTGTCACATTGTCCTGGGATTGTCACATTGTCCTGGGATTGTCACATTGTCCGAGGATTGTCACAGTGTCCTGGAACTGTCACATCCTCATCCCAGCACCAGTGAGGAGCAGTGTCCACACCAGAAGCCACTCACTGGTGTGCTGGCCATGCCAAAGGGTCTGGTTTCTCCTTCTCCTCCTCCCCAGGCAGTGAACATTGATTGGGTTTATGAATTAACTTCCCTCAGAGAGTCGGCAGAGCCGGAATGGGGACATTAAACAAACATGAAGCCGTTTGTGACTCAGGCCATGGCCCTGTGCCAAGGCAAGCACAAAATGCCCCAGCTGAGCTTTGGGAATTGCTCACTGCCAAATCCACGTGGTCCTGGAGAACACACTCAATGGGTCTCCAAGCTAAATTCAGCTGGGGCAGGTGAAAAACCTCTCCCTTCCCCAGCTCTGGTGCTCAAGACCTTTGTTCCTCCAGCAGAGCAGAGTCAGCAGGACATCCCTGCCATGGAAAAGTGATGAACCTCATCCCTCAGAGGCACTTGGGTACCACAGTGGCACAGAGCTCATCCCTGATTTGGGAAGGCCCCTCTTCCACCCCACACATGCTCCTGCATGGGGATGATGCAGCTCTGTCCTGCAGACTCCCAAAATTCTCCGTTTTCTAACAAAACAAGTAAGAGTTGCTTGTGCTTCTTGGTGGGAATGATTCAAGAAGATTTCAATGGCAAACCTGTCCTGCTCTGGGGTTGTTTCCCTCTTTATTGCCCCTCCTGGCCACTGGGAGGTTTGTAAACATTCCCTGAGATGTGCTTGGACATGCCATGAGGAGCAGTTCCTTTTGGCTGGCTCCTCACACGTTTGCTTCCAGCCACATTCCCAAACAAGGACAATGAGGAGCTTCCATCCCTCAGAGCCTGCCCAGAGCCCGGGCTGGAGATCAGGGGGGGCTGAGACCTCCCCAGGGTCCTGCCTGAGGCACATCCTTCTCACATGCTGAGGAGGGGGATTTGTCTCCTGTGCCTGTTTGCAAGACAAAGATCCAAAGACAACAGAAAATTCCTAAGAGAAAGGAGACCTCCATCACCTCGGGCCGGGCCGTGGTGTCTCTGCATGGATCCCCTCTCATCTCAGCAGGAACTGGTGCTGCTGGAGGACAGAAGCTGAGCCAAAGCCTCCATGAAACATTCCATGGCCCAAACCAGGGGGGACAGTCTGTCCTCCTGACCCCCAACCTCACAGCTGTTATGATCTTCAGCAGAAGACCAACACTCACTAGCCAGGTCTTTTGTCCATGTCCACCCTGCACCATCCGTCCTGTGTCCTTTCTCCTCCTTGTGGTCACTCCTGGCAGCTTAGGGGAGGAGAGATGAGTGTTGGGGGCTTTTTAATTCATTCCATTTAATTCTCTCTAAATTGATTTAAATGGGTTAACTCCAGGCACCAGCACAGCCTGGAAAGAAATTCTTCAGAGCAGAACTTGGGTGTCCTGGTGGGATTTTGGGGCTTGTCAGCATGAGAAGGATGTGAATCTGCTGGATTGAGTCCAGAGAAAGGCCGTGGGGATGGGATTGAAGCACCTTTTGAATGAGGAAAGGCTGAGGGAGCTGGGACTGCTCAGCCAGGAGACAAGAAGACTTGGGGGGATCTCATCTAATACCTCATGAGGGGAGAACAAGAGAAGTGGAGCCAAAGTCTTTTGGGTGGTGTCCAGTGACAGGACAGGAGGTGATGGACACAAACTGAAACACAACAAATCCTGTTTAGACACAAGAAAATGATTTGGCTGCCATGAGGGTGGTCAAGTTCCCAGCTGAGGTTGTGGAGTCTCCATCCTTGGAGATGCTCAAATCCATCTTTTCTCTGAGCAACCTCCTCCCAGCCTTCCCAGTCACCCTCTTTGTGTTTGTGGTTGGATTAGATGCTCTGCAGAGGTCCCTGCCAGCCTCAGGCCCTCTGTGAGAGGAAAGAGAGGAGAGGACAGCCTTAGGAAACAACCCTGTCCCTCCCCTTGTATGGGAAGGTGGGAGTCTCTCCCGTGTCCAGGAAGGTGACCAGGAAAATCCTTGGGGGCTCAGTTTGGTGTCATGAGGATGAGCCTGACCCAGACTCTGGAGGAGGGGCTGCTGATTCCAGCCCTTCCAAGCCCTGACCTGAAGATTTCTGCCCCCCACCACGGTGCACATCAGGAGTGCAGTCCCTGCCTTTGATCCATGTGGCCTTGCAAGGACAGAGTGAGCTCATCCCCCTCCTCCCCCTGCCCACGAAATCCCAGACATCCTCCAGATGTGCTGCGGAAGGATGAGCACCATCTGTCTGGCATTAGATCCCAGAGCAGAGCTCTGGCTGAAGCCCATGAACTCGTGTCCTCTGCAGCAGGTGCTCCTGCAGGACAGCAAAGCCCTCTTGTTCACACCACTGCCAGGGGATGGAATTGCTCTTGGGGGGTGAGGGAGGCTGGTCCTGGAGAAACAGCACAGTGGCTGCTCAGGCTGGTTTGGAAAGACAGCCCAGGCTCAGTGGGAGATGATCAGCACTGGGAAACACCAACATCCCTCCTGACAAACAGTCTGAGTGCCCTCACCAGGTGATCATCCCATCCTAGAGGCCTAATCTTGGTTTGAGGGGTTTTAAAAAGTTTGAATCTCAAGGCTGCTTCTATAGGTCATGGGGAGAACCAGCTGCCTCCAGAGGACAATTCATCTTGAACCCCTGGAGATGAACTGACAGTGTTTTAGGAAGTACCCTCTGGGCTCCTCTCCCACTCCCATGGTTGACATCCAACTGCTGGGACCGGGCTGGGTGACCCCCCTCTGTCCCTCTGGAGAGGGATCCATACCTCTCATCCCAGTCACCTTAAAGATGTTCTCAAAGCTGTGGAAAACCTCAACCTTGAAGCTTTTGAGAGAATCATGTCCCAGTTCCCAAAACTCTGCCCTGGGGAATGTTTGCCCAGAACATCTTGCATTCATAGCAAGGAAGAGAAGGATGAAGCTGGAGCTGGAGCTGGAAGGATGGATGTCTCCCCAGACTGTGGTTGCTGCTACTGCTGTCAGTTCTGGTCCTTAGCTGACCAAGGTAGTCCTCAAGCCTGGAGAGACAGCTCAAGTGAAAGGCTGAGCACCAAGAGCCAAGGTTGCATCTGGTTTGGGGGAAGAACAAGAAATATTGGGCCTGTGAGAAACCACGTGTTGAAATGAAGGTTGGAGAAGGATTTGTGGCAAAAAGAGGCATCTACTTTCATAAAACCATGGAGCAGTTTGGATGGGAAAGGACACGTGGCTCTGGGCACAAAGTGCCACCTGCTGCTTGGGGGGGATGCAGAGTCCCACCAGTCACTTGCTTCCCACAGAACATTGCTGAGCATGGCTTGGAGGTGGTCTCAGGTGACCACAAATTCCCTAAAATCATTGTGTCTCCAGGAATCACATCTGGAATGGGCACTGGGCTGCTGGGTCCCAGCAGCTGGGGCAGTGCAGGTCCCATGTGGGGCAGGGGGGCCACACCAGGCCCTTTGCTCCAGCTCCTCACCCTGCCTCCTTCAGCAAGGTCATCTTTCTGAGGGCCTTCAGAAGCTTTAATCAGCTTCTCCCTTAGCCCAAACAGTCCCATTCCCACAGGCTCCAGCCTGGGGTTGCCCCCCAGGGCTGCTTGGCTCGGTGCCTTCAGAGGCATCCTGAACATTCCACCCACTGTGGATAAAGGGAGAGGGTCACTGAGCTCTGCTCGGGGGCTGGAGATCCCTTCCTTCCAGCAAAGCCTCCCAGGATGCCTTGAACAGCCCCCCAGTGCATCCGTCCTCCCAGCTGGACAATGGAAGCTCCAGTGTAAGGAGAAAAGGGGAAAAAATAGAGGGAAAATGGATAAAACCACATATTTACTGCTCCAAAGTGCCCCTTCATTCCACGCTGCAAATACAGCAGGCAGGGGAGTGCTCCCAGTTTAAAAGTGCTCCCAGTCTAAAAGTTCCCCCAGTTTAAAAGTTCCCCAGTTTAAAAGTTCTCCCTATTTAAAAGTGGTCCCAGTTTAAAAGTGGTCCCAGATTAAAAGTGGTCCCAGTTTACAAGTGATCCCAGTTTAAAAGTGCTCCCAGTTTAAAAGTGGTCCCAGTTTACAAGTGATCCCAGTTTATGTGGCCCCAGTTTACAAGTGATCCCAGTTTAAAAGTGGTCCCAGTTTACAAGTGGTCCCAGTTTAAAAGTGGTCCCAGTTTACAAGTGATCCCAGTTTAAAAAGTGGTCCCAGTTTACAAGTGCTCCCAGTTTAAAAGTGCTCCCAGTTTAAAAGTGGTCCCAGTTTACAAGTGGTCCCAGTTTACAAGTGATCCCAGTTTAAAAGTGCTCCCAGTTTACAAGTGGTCCCAGTTTAAAAGTGCTCCCAGTTTAAAAGTGGTCCCAGTTTAAAAGTGGTCCCAGTTTACAAGTGGTCCCAGTTTAAAAGTGGTCCCAGTTTACAAGTGGTCCCAGTTTAAAAGTGGTCCCAGTTTAAAAGTGGTCCCAGTTTACAAGTGGTCCCAGTTTAAAAGTGGTCCCAGTCTACAAGTGGTCCCAGTTTAAAAGTGGTCCCAGTTTACAAGTGATCCCAGTTTAAAAGTGGTCCCAGTTTACAAGTGCTCCCAGTTTAAAAGTGGTCCCAGTTTACAAGTGGTCCCAGTTTACAAGTGGTCCCAGTTTACAAGTGGTCCCAGTCTACAAGTGGTCCCAGTTTAAAAGTGGTCCCAGTTTACAAGTGGTCCCAGTTTACAAGTGGTCCCAGTTTACAAGTGGTCCCAGTTTAAAAGTGGTCCCAGTTTACAAGTGATCCCAGTTTAAAAGTGGTCCCAGTTTAAAAGTGCTCCCAGCTTACAAGTGCTCCCAGTTTACAAGTGGTCCCAGTTTACAAGTGGTCCCAGTTTACAAGTGATCCCCGTTTATGTGGCCCCAGTTTACAAGCACAGGGAGAGTGTTTGGGGGGAGATAAGGGCTGGTACAGACACAGGAGCCTGGCTGAGATAAGAGCAGCCATTGGCAAAGCCCTGCCAGGCTGCAGAGCACGGAATTGTTTCAGCTCCCTGGAGCTGCACCCCGGGCCAGGAGACCCTGGAGTGCCCCAGAGATAGGAGAGGGACACACGGGGCCAGCCTTGGGGACAGGGACATGATGTGCCCTTCTGGGAGGGCATCCAAAATGCTGTGTGTTCTGTTCCAACCAGCCCTCTGCATCCCTGGGGATGAAAATCACAGCTGTGAATAACTCCAAAGAGAGCCCTTGATCCAGCAGGGCTCAGGAGCTCCTGGGAATTGGGACCAAGGGGTGTAAGGAGGTGAGGAAGGGTAAAAATGACCCTTCAACAGGTCCTTCTGCTTGCCTCAGCATTAATGGTTGGACTCGATGGTCTTTGGGGTCTTTCCTGACCATAATGATTCTATGATTCTATAACAAGCTGTGAATTTTTCTCTCCTCCCTCCTTCCCTCCCTCCTTCCTCCTTCCCTCCCTCCTTCCTCCTTCCCTCCCTCCTCCCTCCTTCCCTCCCTCCTTCCTCCTTCCCTCCCTCCTTCCTTCTATTCCCACCTCTTTGGATTCCGTGGATTCATAGAAAGTTAAGGGGTTGGAAAGGACCTTAAGGATCATTCAGTCCCAATATCCTCCTGCCATGGACGTCTCCCAGTAAACCAGGTGGCTCAAGGACTTATCCAGCCTGGCCTTGAACCCTTCCAGAGTTAGAGCATCCCCAGCCTCCCTGGACAAGCTGTTCCAGTGTCTCACCACCCTCTCAGTAAGGAATTTCTTGCCAGTATTTCCACACTGTCCTTTGCATCCTACACTGAGCAGGTCTGAGCATCCCTGAGGATTTGCCTGGTTCCCTTTCCCTGAGGAAGGGTCTTCCTTCACTCCTCCATTCCCCCAGCCCAAAAAAGCTGGTTTTCAAAGGACAATGCAAGTCCTTAATGCCACAAAGGGGACAAGGCTTGGGCTTATGCAGAGCTTTTTGCTGCCTCCCCCTGAATTGCAGTGCCCTCCCACGAGCAGCCCCAGTGGGAGCACTGGGGAAATACCAGTGCCTTAGAAATGCTGCACAAACAGCACAGGCAAAGCCAAATATTTGTCCTTTCACGCTCCCCTAAGAAGGGTTTCTTCTGTGGAGCTCTCCTGGCTCCACAGGGGGATGGAAGGGAGGGGAAGAGAGGCTGGAAGGCACAGGTTGGCTGGGAAATAATACCAGGGGCAGCCAAGCAGCACCAGCACTTTGGCCAGATCCTGGAGAGTGAACTCAGCTCCTCTTCCTGGTGTTTCCCCAGACACTGAGTCTTCTTCCTGGCTCATTTTAGGCCAGCATTGCTGTGGCTGACACCAGCCACGTTTCTCATGGCACTGCAGTGTGTTGGCACTTGGGACAGGATGCCAGAGAAGGGCAAAAAGTGAGGATGAAACAGGGATCAGAAATCCCAAGGGGCTGGGAAAGAAGAGCTGCTGCTTCGGTGACATCTCTAACAATGGGTATCCATCCCCTGGCTGGAGAGGAGCTGCTGGCTTTGCTGGGCTGCTCCCAGCTGGGACACTGGGAAGTGCCAGTTCCTGAGGTTTCAGGGTTCTGGCACCTGTGAGGACAAGGGATGCCCTGAAAATCCTGGAAAAACCCTGTATGAGAAGAGAAATAGAGAGAAGGCAGTAATGGAACATGTCTCAGAGGCTCTTAAAGGTGGCTGTGTTTGATTTTGGAGGGGCCTGACAGTGGCTTTTCTGAGACAACAAGCACTGACCAGCACACTGGAGTGTGTTGAGAGCCATGGAATGGTTTGGGTTGGAAGGGATCTTCAGGATTGTCTCATTCCAAGCCCCTGCCATGGGACACCCTCCACTAGACCAGGTTCTCCAAGCCTTGTCCAAGCTGGTCTTGGACACTTCCAGGGATTCTGGATCAAGGACCTGGGGTTTCCTCCTGACTCTGCCATTCCACAACCACAGATACTTCACTGCAGACCCTTCCCACCTCTGTGCTGAGGAGCAAAGCTGGGGAGATGTGACCCACCAGGGCAGCCTGCCCTGGGCTTTGTGTCCCAGTGGTCCCTGTGGCTTCCCAGCTGGCCCATAACCAGGGGGAAGGAACCACGAGGTCAGAAACTGCTGCCTCTCCATTCTCCTTCCCTCTGTTCTCTGGGGAATTTCCATTTTTGCTCTCTCTGGTTTATGTTCAAAACCTCAGGCCCCACAGGACAACAGGAACGAGGAGAGCTGGTGGCAGGGAGTGGTGTTTGGGGACAAAGGAGATGTCCCCAACCTCAGCTCCCCATGAAGGTGGAAAGCACAGTGGTTGGAGAAGGAGACCCTCATGACATCCATGTGGGATTTTTATCTCCTGTGCTGTGCCCAGGCAAGGAATCCTCCCCCTGGAAAAGGGGCACTGGGTGCACATCAGGGGCATCTGCTGGTCCCCAGGACAGGTTTGCCCCACAGAGAGGGGCTTTGGTGTAGCTGCACAAGGCAGAGCTTTTACACTCGTGGGTAAATGCAGAGATTTTGAGCTTTCCTGGGCAAACCAAAGGCTGAGCCTTGGCTGAGGGGTGCAGATGCACCACCAAAGTGAGGGATTTTGTAGGTCTTGCACCACTAAAAGTTGAGGATGCTTCTCCTTCACTTTTCTTCTGTAGGACCCACGCACGAGCTCAGGGTGCTGCCACCAGGCTCTGAGGGGCCAGGACAAGCTGGTTGTTGTGCTGTGACAGCCTGACCAGCAGCTCTGCAGGGCTCAGGCTGGGAAGTCAAAATGTCCTGGCCCACGGCCAGAACAAATATCCCTCTTAGACTCATTAGGCTGAGGCTGGAAAGTCACTGCCTGCCCAGAGTCTGCTGGCTGGAGCAGAGGGCAGAGAGGGTGTCCCTCAGCAGGGGGGTCAGGGGACACTGCTGTCCCTCTGGGTGACCACAGACTGTCCTTGCTGGGCCAAACCCAGAGCAGGAATGTCCATGGAAATGTGTTCCTGGGTGACACACCCTTTGGTTCCCAGTGACTCTGCTGGTCCCAGCAGCTTGTGGGGGTCAGGGAGGGCTCCCAGAATGATCCCACTGTCTCCACTTGGCCCTGGCAAGGTGCTGGTGGGGGTGAGATCCCCTGAACTCTGGCCTAGACTGTGATATATCAGCAAAAGGCATTTTCTGCAGCAATATCTGAGATAATATAATTTCTTCTCCCTTACTGGGACAGTCAATACCATGACTGGACCACCCAGGAGATGCTTCTGCTGCAAGAGACTTTTCTATGTGGAGATCCACAGCAGTTCAACCTCTAAAAAAGCCTTCAAAGCTCCCAGATCCTGAAATCCCTCCTGATTTAGCCCTGAGTGCGTGATCCATCCTTGGAGAGGACAAATGCATGGTCAGCCTATAGGTTTGATCATCCTTGGTGGGTTTGATTTGGCACAGACTGAAGTCTTGCCTGGACATGGTTTATTTGGATTTAACAGAGAAAATTCAGTCCCTGAGAAGTATTTTTGGTGGGAAAAACCCTCCTGCTGCTGCAGCATTTTACTGCAAAAAGGGAAATGACAGAGAAATGAGGAAGCTCCTCAGAGTTAAGCAGTGGAACAGGGGGAGATGTTTGCAGAGGGAGTGGAAGTGGGCTGAGGATGCAAATGCAAAGCTTTGATTGATAAAAGGCCCAGGGCAGCCAGAGCTGAAGAGCAGGTTGAAAAATGTCAGTGGAAGGAAAGAAAATCTCCTGCAGAAGGTCCAGGTCATGTCCAAAGGGTCTGTCATGTCCAAAGGGTCCATGTCATGTCCAAGGGGTCCATGTTATGTCCAAGGGGTCCATGTTATGTCCAAAGGGTCCATGCCATGTCCAAAGGGTCTGTCATGTCCAAAGGGTCCATGTCATGTCCAAAGGGTCCATGTCATGTCCAAAGGGTCTGTCATGTCCAAAGGGTCCATGTCATGTCCGAAGGGTCCATGTCATGTCCAAGGGGTCCATGTCATGTCCAAAGGGTCTGTCATGTCCAAAGGGTCCATGTCATGTCCAAGGGGTCCATGTTATGTCCAAGGGGTCCA
>JAWWEV010000001.1:1196872-1211317 GCA_035583235.1 Hafferia zeledoni
CTCCTGGTGTCTGCAGGGAAGGAGAGGAGCCTTTAAGAACAAAGAGTTTCAGCCCATGGAGTGAAACTTTGTGCATATCAGAGGAGACATCACAAGAGTGCTCATAGAAATAAACTCCTTTACTATCAGAAATCCAAGGTGTTTGCATGTTACAAAAATAAAAATGTACAGTCACATTGTCATAAAACTCACCTTGGGTTTTTTTTTTTTTTAGTATAAGTTAGTGCTTTTAAAACCAAACAAAAAAAGTGTTTCTAGATACAGATTCCCAGCTGGGACCTCTCCAACTGCTCAGTGGCCACTTGGGGATCAGGATGACAGAGGGACATCCCTGCTGGGACTGGCAGTGTTGCCCAAGGTGGTGCTTTGATGCCAACCTGGAGAAAGGTGGGATCTCCACATGGGAACTTTGAGCAGATTTGTGAAACTTTGAGCAGATTCTTGGAACTTTGAGCGGATTTTTGCTGAATTATTCCGAGCACGTAACGCTGTGCTCGTGCTGCCTCTTGGCAAGTGCAGGAGCCCAGGCAGGACCTGGCCTGGAGAGATGTTTGTACCAGCTCAGTGCTTCCCCTGCATTAGTTTCTCCTCATTTCTCCCAGTTATTTGTCTCGCCCCAGTGACCACGCCATGAGCTCACCACAAGGCCCAGCTCCCTCCACAGGCACAAGGGAACAAAGGGGCTGCCATGGTGCAAGTCCAGTCTTAACCCAATCTCAGCCTAAAAGGCACTCAAGGATGGGATGAACCACCCTAAAAAAGTCCTTTTTGCCTTTGCTGGTGCTTCTCAGAGCTGCCACAGTCCCCTCCTTTGCCTCCTGTGGTTGTGACAGTGTCGGTTGGGATGAGACCCCCCCATGGGATCATGGCTCCACTGAGGTGGGACCACAGGAACCTCCCAGTTAACCCTGCATGGTCCCAGTCACCCCTGACTGGACACAGCTGTGATGTGTCTTTGTCACCACCAAACCACTTCATAAGAAGGGATGGGAGGGGCCAAGGAGTGGTCTGAGGTCTTGGTCTGTACCAACATCAGATGTGTTTGCCTAACCCTAAAATAGAGTTTTTACAAGCCACGACTCGTCCAGTGCTGCAGCACAAAGCAATTTTCATTTCTGGGGGGAGCAATCAGCATCCTCGTGGCAAGGAAACCACAGCCCTGGGCTCTTGGCTCCCTAACCAGCAATCACAGAGGGAAGGACCAAGTGGGCCTTCTGGTGAAGGGCTTTGTGGACATTGTCTCCAGTTTCCTTTGAATTGTCCTGGTTGATGAGGGATGCAAGGCCAAATCCAGACAGGACTGAGGTTGAGCTTAGAACCACATTCACTGCTGTGGCTCCTCAAGCCAGGCTTTACCACTGCCACATTCCACTGTCTGACCGGTTCCAGTGGAGCACTGGGAATACTGGGATTATGGGCAGACCAGACAGCAGCATCTGGGCAGCATTTTGGGTCATGCCAAGCTGCCAAAGGTCACCTCTGAGCAGCAATGAGGACGTGGCAGCATCAAGGGGACAAACACTGGGCTTTGCTCCTTGGCTCAAAAATGAGCCACCAGTGAGGGGGTTAAAAACAAGACAGGAAGAGCTCACCTTAAATTTTAATGAGCTGGAGCTGGTTATTAAAGTCAGCAGCTGGAAGGAAGCTCCGAAAGGTTCCTGAAAGCTTTTAAGGGGTGAGTGTTGCTGGTGGGAAGCACTAATGGGTTTTTTGGAAGATGTTGGTCCCACTGGTACCAGTGAACTCCAGTGGGATGGAACCAGGATACTGCAGCGGGGTGAGAGGGCCATCAACACCCTTGCTGATGGAAAGCCAGCCCTTGGACAGGAACCAGGAGTCCCCTCCCAGCTCTGCCAGCAGGTGCCTGGGCTTGAAGCTTGAGACAGCATCTCTTGAGGGATGCAAAGCACTGGGAGACCCTTTCCTGCTCCCACTGATATTTGCACTTGACATTTTCATGAGCCTGCTTAGCAGAACCACAGATGACCCTCCACAATGACCCAAAGCCCTTCCTCCCTTGCCAAGACACAGAGAAACTCCTGCTGCCTCTGTGCCAGGAGATCTGGAGACAGGCAGATGGAAATCCTTAAGGGGACCTTTCCCACACAGCGTTTTGCCTCTAGAAAAAATGATTTAAGGCATTCAGGGTGAGACTTTTTTCAGCAGATTTGGTCACCCAGCCTCAGCAGTGGGGAGATGCCCCCACAGAGGGGCAGGCTGGGATGAAGGGGCAGAGATGCAGGGTTTGTGTGTGGCACCACAGCTGCATCTTTCCTGATAAAAATACATATGGAACATGTTCTCCATGGGCCATGCTGGAGTGAGTGTGAGCCCAGGCACTGCAAACACCCCGAGCCTCAGCCCCCACAGCATCCTGAGCATCCTCCACACATGGGATGAGGACCTACTGGAGCAGAGCTACGTCTTGGAGCATTTCAGATCCTTGGATAAGGTTTCGGTGTCGTTGCTGCTGCCCAGGTGGCTGTTTGGCACGATGCCCAGCGCCACCTCATTTTGGGCCTTCCATGGCACTTTGTTGCCCGCAAACCTCACGAAGCGCTGCCCTGCCAGGAAGTACAGGATGGGATCCAGGCAGCTGTTGGTGCTGGCGAGGGGCCGAGTCACCTTGTAGGCCAAATTGATGGCGTTGAGGGTCTGGCAGCTGAGGTCCCAGCTCCGGAAGGAGTAGTACAAGGTGCGGGTGACGTGGAAGGGGAGGAAGCACACGATGAAGACCACCAGGACGATGATGATCATCTTGACCGACTTCTTCTTGGAGCGGGAGAGGCGGGAGATGCCGCGCGTGGGCCGGAGCAGCCGCCGCGCCATCAGGCAGTAGCAGACGATGATGGCGAGGAAGGGGATGCAGAAGAGCAGCACCAGCATCACCGAGCTGTAGATGACAAACTGGCCGAAGAGGTCCTTGCTGGAGGTGTCGTGGCAGGTGACGGTGTCGCCCTTGGAGCTGGTGGTGACGAAGAAGAGCACGGGCGACTGGCAGGCGACGGTGACGGCCCAGACGGCCGCCGAGACGCGCCGGGCGTGCCGCACGTGCCCCCAGTGCAGCGAGCGCAGCGGGAAGCAGATGCCCAGGAAACGGTGCACGCTGATGCACAGCAGGAAGAGGATGCTGCAGTACAGGTTGGTGTAGAACAGGAAGCGCACGATCTTACACAAGCCCACGCTGAAGGGCCAGTGGTCCCCCATGGCGTAGTAGTAGACCAGGAGGGGCAGGGACACCACGTAGAGCGTGTCGGATATGGCCAGGTTGAACATGTAGGTGGTGGAGGCGTTCCAGGTCTTGATCCTGAAGATGAAGGCGTAGAGGGCCAGCAGGTTGAGGAAGAGCCCCACCACGCACACGATGCCGTAGGAGACGGGCAGCAGGACATACTTGAAGTCCTCGTCAAATCTGCACCTGTAGGAGTTGTCGTCGGGGCCATCCGGGTCCAGGGAGCTGTTGATGACCCTGGTCCAGGCTGGAGGGATTGTTAGGTTCGCCATCACCCTGCGGCGGGAAGCAAAGAGGAGGTAAGGACATGGAGTAAGGGCTCAGAGGTGGGTTGGATGAGGAAATCCCAGTGCCACAGTGCTGTGACACACCGGGAGGTCCATGACCCAAAACTACCCACAAGAACAGCTGGCTGTCTGGCAGTGCCATCTCTGCAGGTGACAATGAGAGTGGCCCTGTGTGCCCCCCGGCAGCACACAGTGCTGGGTGCTGACACAACCCAGGTGGTTCCTGGCATGGAGGATTTACAGTAAAACAGATAAAAGGGAGTTTTATTTAATCTCATTTTGCATCTGGAGCACAGATGGAAATACAGTGCTCAAAAGTCCCCAACAAATCCCAGGCCATACCTTGGAGCCCAACTCAGATCTCCTGCAGCCCAGTTCAATGTCCCAGTCCACCTTTCCCACAGGTTCACACAGAAACTGGGATTCCTGTATCACAGAGCAGGGAAGATGCTCCATTCCATGTTTAGCCAGCCATGAGAAGTGACTCAGCTGAGCACCATGAAAACTGGGTGCTACTGAACCCCAGGCAGAAAGGGCAGGAAAATGGAGCTGTGCTTTCCAGGAGCAATCTCTGGGACTGGTCCTGATTTCGGAGATCCTCAGCTCCTTCTGGTACGGGAAACATCCCCACATCTGTCATCAAACCTTGCCAAGGAGAGCGTGTTCTTTGCCACAGGGGCTCTGCCTGGGCTGGCTGTTACTGCTGGTGATGGGTTTTACTGGGGTTAGTGTTGGGCTGCTGATGGGCAGATCCCAGTCCTGCTCCCTGGCCTTCAGACCTGCTTCTCCAGCATCCCTGCTTGGAATGACCACGAGAGGAGAAAAACGGCCCCGAAAGAGTCTCTGCAGACACAGAGTCTGGCAGTGTCTGTGAGGAGGGACAAGGGCCCTTTGTGTGCTGGGAACAGCCCCAGGCCCAGGGGACACAGATCCCTGAGGGAGCCCATCACTCCGGAATCCCACGGAAATGCATTTCCTCCCTTCCTGTAAGAGATGCCAGGCTGATTTCAGTGCTGTGCCTGCAGAAACAGGGGGTGCCAGGGGCAGCAACCCAGGACAGCAGCTCAGGGAGACAAGGGTTGAGTGGAGGGGGGTGCCCTGGCCCAAACCTCACCCTGATTTTAGGTGGCAAAGGGCAATGCCAGCCCTCTCAGCTCAGTGGCTCAGCTCTAACCCAGTGCCACCTTGCTGTGGATAACTTGGCCATGCCCTTTCTCATACACAAGCACCTACCCCTTCCTCCACCCCCAAAAGAGCCAGAACCCCTCATTTCTCCCAAACTAAGCCTTTTTTCTTCTTATTTCTTTTCTTCTTGCACAACAAAGCCCCTTTGGGGGGCAGCTCCTCTCCAGAAATGGAGCTGTCCCACTGAAATAGCCACGTGCCTCAGTTTCCCTTCCTGTCCCCACGCTCAGAAACAGCAGAGTTGAAGTTGTTTTCGCCATGACAAATATTTTTCTGGGAGTATTTTGGTTTCCTGGAGGGTTTTCCAGTACCTTGAGCCAAGCTAAAAAGAGGAAAGGGTGCTTGGTTAAAAGATGTACCGACTCCATGACTTTGTTTAGATCCAGAGCTCTCCTGCACCATCCCAGCTCAGATCCTGCAGGGAAGGAGGCAGTGACAGCCTCCCAGAAGGTACCAGGCTGGCTCATCTCTCCCTTTGGCATTAAAAAGCACCTTGACAACTCCCAGCTGACCAGGAGGTGTGAAGTGATGCCTCCAGCCCATCACCAGGGAATAACTCCAGCCCTTGCTCCAGGGACTGGAACAAACCTGTCCAGAAGTGGCACAGACACGAACCCTGAGGATGTTCCCTCCATCCTGCTGCTCTTGCCCTCCCAGCAGAGCACAGGCAGCCCTGGCTGGAGGACGTGGCTGGAGACCACCCACCTGCTCCCACCCCGACGATCTGCACAGCTGCAAAACCCCAGACCCAACTTTGGGAACACTCTGATGAACACAAGGAGCCAGCACCGCCCCTGCTCTGTCCTGGCCTCAGGGTTTGGCTTTTCCTGCACTCAGGTCAGCTTTGGTGCCATCCTGCTCCCCTCAGGCCCCCAGCAGTGGGGCTGTGGCTGTGGCAGGAGAGAGTTAACAGCGCTCGGGCAGATGGGAGGGAAAACACTTTCCAGCTGCTCTTCTCGGCAACTCCTTCCTTCCCTCCGAGCTTTGCAGATCTGTGGCCAAGCAGAGGGAGGTTGCCCACAGATCTGGCAAGAGATTAAACATGTCAGTGAGGCCACCATGTCAGAGAGGCCACCGTGACCGGAGGAGCCACACAGGATGCCCTAAAAGGTGCAGGAAAGGGTGACAGAGTTCCAGAGGCTTCAGCCTTGCGTGGGCTTTCTCTGTGCCCTTCCATCTGAATCCCCTCCATGCCCCGCAGCCAACCCAGCACTGAGGGGGCAAGATCACCTCCCACAGGCTCCTGAGATCCCAGAGGGAAAGCCCAGCAAGCTGCTGGGAACCCATCCTTGAGCCAAGGTGGGAAATGTCCTCCGGCTGCCCCAGGCTGTGCTGGAGCCTGGGATGTGCCTCTTTGCTCATCTCCACCTTCAGGACAAGCAGCAGACAGGGCTCTCTGCTTGAATGGAGCCTTGTCCCCGCTGTGGTGCTCTCCCTCCTTTTCCTCCTGGAAATGCCAGAGCCTTCCTTTCTCATTTTTCCCCCGGAATGCTCAGGACAAAACCTGCTGTGTGTGCAGGGCCTGTGGCTCCATCCACCCCCTCAGTCCCGGCCCTGCTGCATCCACAGTGACCCACAGAGGACGGGGCAGCCAAGGCATGTGAAGGCACAAAGGCTGGCACTGGCAGCTGCCCTTTGCTCTGCCCACGGGCCGGATGGCACGAACACCAGCTCTGCCAGTGACACATCCAGCCCCCGGCAGGGCCGAGGGAACGGCGGAAGCAACAGCAGACCCTGAGGACGCCAAGCAGGATAAATCCTTCTGTGATCACCAAAAGGTGCCAACCACCTGATCTGCTCCATCCTGTCTCCCAGCCCTTGCTGAGGTCATGGTGAGGGTTTTTTTCTCAAGTGACCATGCACAGCTTTTCAGGTGCCCTCCGGCCACCCCTGCAGAGTTTCCTTCACACTGAACCACGTCTTGGGTTTGGATGAACCTGGTTGCAATGGCTGGACCACCTCCCTCTACACAGTGACCTGTTTATCTCATGGGATGTGGGTGTTTTTCCCAGAAAAGAGGCAGTGAATGGGAGAGGAACTTAGTGATGAGAAGAGCCCAGGCAGACTCGTGCCCTGGCAGCCACGTGCCCCCAACACCTCTCTGTACCCACAGCATGTGCAGGTGATGTCAGCATCCCAAAATGCTCCTGTAACAGTATCTCCCACGGATATTCAGATGAGTCAATGTGGGGAAGGAGAGAGCTGTCACCAGAGAAGGTCACCGGCAGCCGAGGGATGGGCAGCACCCCGGGCCAGCAGAAGGGCACCACGGGTTAGACACTGAGCTCTGGAGCACATGGCTTTAATCCTGATTTCTGCCCCATTTTTCAGCATTCCCAGTGCCATCCTCGTGGTGACCATCCATCCATCCATCCATCCATCCATCCATCCATCCATCCATCCATCCATCCATCCATCCATCCGTCCCTCAGGAACCTGCCATCAACAGCAAAGTCACTGAAGGCAGCAAAGCCCAACCAAATCATGGCTGCAATGGATACGAGGAAGTTGATGAGCTTTAATTGACCTCCTCAAATAATTAATATGGATTAATTTACCACCAGGACCTCACAGATGCAGCCCTTTGTCCTGCCCCGGCTCCCATCGCTTCCTGCCGGAGGTGGAAACCACGACCCATTTACTGCACGTTCTCCTTTCCCTGGACACACGCAGAGTGTGGGTGTTTCCCCTGCCCTAATTCACAGGCATTTAGTGGACTCATCAAAATCCTCGCTCTGGCCCGGGAACTACTCCAGACGCTGGGAAGGAACGACCTGGCATCGCTTTTCCCTCCTCTGGGACTGTGGTTGAAACCTTCCACAACCACACACAAACTGGGACGTCCTGGAGCCCGTCTGGCTGGAGAGGGGACACAGGACCAGGCTGAAATCTGAGCCTGCCCAAACTCCTGTTTTCAGCTGCCCTTTCCCCTTGGCTCCTCTCTGCCACACGGACCTTCACAGTCTTTCTCCTCAGTGCTGGCTCTGGCCACTAGAGCGGGCTGAGGGCACCCCCGGCGGCCCCAGTGCCACCATCCCCACTGTCCCAGTGCCACCATCCCCACTGTTCCAGTGCCACCATTCCCAACTGTCCCAGTGCCACCATCCCCAGCTGCCCCAGTGCCACCATTCCCAACTGTCCCAGTGCCACCATTCCCAGCTGTCCCAGTGCCACCATCCCCAACTGTCCCAGTGCCACCATCCCCACTGTCCCAGTGCCACCACCCCCAGCTCCCTCAGTGCCACCATTCCCAGCTGCCCCAGTGCCACCATCCCCAGCTGCCCCAGTGCCACCACCCCCAGCTCCCTCAGTGCCACCATCCCCAGAACTCCCCAGAGCTTCTCTCCAGTGATCCCAAGGCAAGATACCTCCAACATCCATTTCCAGGATACCCAAGCAGCTTAAGGGACTTTATCCACCTCCCTGCCTGGAGCCTCAAGCAATATTCCCCTTTTATCCCTTCCTCCTTCCCAAAATAGCCAGAACCCCTCATTTCTCCCAAATTAAGCCTGCAAAGAATCCCTGTTTCTTTCCTTCCCTCCTCTCCAGAAATGGAGCTGTCCCACTGAAGCAGCCACGTGCCTCAGTTTCCCCTCCTGTCCTCAGGCTGAGAAACAGCAGAGCTGAAGTTGTTTTCGCCATGACAAATATTTTTCTGGGGGTGTTTTGGTTTCCTGGAGGGTTTTTCAGTACCCTGAGCCAAGTTAAAAAGAGGAAAGGGAGCCTGGATAAAAGTGTAACGACTTTATAACTTGGTTTGTAGATTAAATAAAATGTTCTGCTTGGAGACAAATTACTTTTTCTGGGAATTTCTCGTTTCCTCAAAGAAATTGCCTGAATTCCTCCCTGAATCAATCCCCCTTCCAGCCTTCACTTCCCAAGTGGTACCAAAACCTCCTGCCTGGTCCACACCATGGGAAATCCATCCCAGTGATTCTCAGCACAGCAGATCTCCAGGGATGGATCCTGCTGGAAGCAACCACCAACCCTGCCCAATATTTAACCCCTCCATCAACACTCCCCTCCTGCTTCAGCAAAGGTGATGCTCCCTGCCTGCTTTTCCTGCTGCATCCCAACTTCACCTGCTCCCTGGGAGACCCTGCAGCATCCCATGGGATTGGGGAGGGTCCTATTTGAGCCCCCCAACTTTGATTTGTATTTATTTCATGGGGCAAATGGGGCACTTGCATCCTTTAGGCTTCCTGGAGGTGCTCATAGCAGGAATTTGGCTTTGGTTTTGCCCTCCATGACTTCCTGGTGCTCACTGGAGGAGAGGAAGCAGCAGCTGCACCCGGAGACGAGCGTGGGACCAATTTCCAGTCAATCACCTGCTTTTTGGTGCCTCTTTTACCCTCCAAGCTCCACATCTGGCAGAAAGAACATTTCCACAGAGCCCAAGAGAGTCACCCAGCAACACCACAACCACCCTGGCAAACCCCTGGGAGATAACCAGCATCCGAGGGCTCGGATAACACAATTATCAGGCTCCACCACAGCACCAGAATTACTGGCAAGCCAAAGCACCACCACGGGGTGGATTTTGGGGGGTAGTTTTCTCCTCTCTGGAAGCCCCAGGGGCTCTGCTGCATGGGCTGGGTGCACTCAGGGGTTGCTGGGGGTGCTCAGCTCGGGGGAGGCAGCCCAGCAGCACAACACGCTCCAGTGCCGGCCAACTATTCATGGCTTTGGCTCCAGGCCAAGAACCCGAGATAAAAATCGCACTGGGCAGAGACAGGATAAAGTCACTCAGTGCCATGACAGTCAAAAACACTTCTGGGGCTTTTAGACCCCCACTAAGCCCCAAAATGCAGACACACTTCAGGGCTCAGCATATTTAGGGGTCTCCCCCTTTGCTACAGAGCCCACCGGCCACCAAGGCTGAAGTTCCCTCTGCTTGAGTAGAAATAAGAGGAATTTGGTGGTAATGAAACAGCCCAGTTTTGGCAGCAGTGACCTTGGGCCAGAGGCACCAGCCCCCAGTGTTGGTGGCCCCACAAGGGCAGGGTTTGCTGCTCCTCACCTCGTGCACAGGAAGGCAGTGGGTTGTCAAATGGGTTTTGCAAGAAACCGATAAGAAAACTGGAACAGAAAGACAAATTCGATGCTTTGCCCTTAAAGTCGTTCCTGCAGTGATGCCAGGCAGTGCCCAGTTCCGGCCAAGAAGGGTGTTTGGGGGAAAGGAGGGGCTTAGGAGCTGCTACAAGGAGTCCAAGGGTTTGAAATCAGAGTGTCACCCATTCTAGTGTCAATTAAAACACTCCCAGGGAATTTACACAGGGACCCAAACAAGCAAAGAGGTGGAAAAAACACGCTGGAGCAAATCAGAGTCAGCTCCACGGCTTTACCCAGAGGTGTGTACGGGAAATCCCGGATAAACAGCCAGAGAATTCCCCCGGGAGGGGAGAAACCGGGCACAGGGATCATTGGGAATTAATGCATAAAAAAATCAGATAAGTCAGACAGAGAAGAGCAAAGGGAGCAGGAGCTTCCTCGAGTGCACGGCTCGACCCGTTCGTGCCAGCACAGCCCCTGCCAGCGGCTCACCTGGGCGCTTTGGGGGAAGTTTGAGGGGCAGTACAGGCAGTGTGTGAGGTGTGAGAAGCACCGGGGGTCGGCTCTGCCCGTGCAGTGCCCCACTCCCCGCTTTGGGGGCGTGGGGACCCTGTGCCACCCGTGGCACTCACCCCGGTGTGTCTGTGTGTCCGTGTCTCACCCGGGGATGTGTGAGTGTCCCCTGTCCATATGTGCATGTCCCACCTGTGTGTCTGTGTGTCCCCTACACATGTGTGTGTCCCACCCATGTGTCTGTGTGTCCCACCCATGTTTGTGTGCCTCCTATCCATGTCTGTGTGTCCCACTCATGTGTCTGTGTGTCCCCTACTCATGTGTGTGTCCCACCCATGTGTCTGTGTGTCCCACCCATGTTTGTGTGCCCCCTATCCAGGTCTGTGTGTCCCCTACTCATGTGTGTGTCCCACCCGTGTGTGTTTGTGCCTGTCCCTCCCACCCCTATACCCACTCCCACCCCATCCCCGCATTTCCCACCCGACCCCGGTGGTCGCCCACTCCCTGTCGCAGCCTGTCCTGCGTGGGTAGGACACGCACCCCGGTCCCTCCACGGTTCCATTATCCTCCCACTGTCCCCCGTGGTCCCCCCGTGGTCCCCCCGGCCGCTGCGACCGCGCTCACCGTGCGATGCCGAACTGGGATCGGTGCCGGGGGTCGGTGCCGGAGGTCCGTGCGGGGTTCGGAGCCGCTGGCCCCGCTCAGGAGGGCGGCGGGGGCAGCGCCATGCCCAGGTCCGGTCCTTCCCCGGCTCCTTGTCCCGGTCCCGGACCGGGTCGCGCCGCTCCCCGTGCCGCGTGTGAGCCGGGACGGGGTCGGGGGTGGGGCTGCACCGCCCTCCCGGAGATGGGAATGGAGTTGGAACGGGGCAGGACCGGGGCCAGGACCGCCCCACCAGCGCTGGGACCGCCTCCATCCCCGGCACGGGACAGGCGTTCTCCCGGCATGGGGCCATGGTGGGATCAAGCCAGGAACGGGGACCGGACACCCCCCGCAGGGGATGGGATGGGCGCTGGGATCGGGACAGGAGCGCGACCAGCAGGGATGAGATCGGGATAGGAACGGGATGGGACTCAACAGGAGCCCACCGCTCCCTCTCCCGGGAATGGGAATGTGGATGGGATCAGGGCTGGGCCCGGGACTGGACACCCACCGCTCCTCCCCTGACCCCCCGGGAATGGGGGCCGGGGTACGGACTGAGGCAGGAGCCCCCCGTGCTCCAGGTGTGGAGCATGGATGGCATCGGGGTTGGGACTGGCACCGGGGACAGATGATCGGTCCCCAAATCCTCCCCCGAGGGTGGGACCGCGGATGGCAATTCCGAAAAGCGGCAGAAACAAACTCCTTAACACCAGTTTGTAGGTGTTCAGAGGGGCATTCTTTATCATCCTTCTTGTGGCAACTCCTGGGGACTGGGTTCAGACATAACTGAGGGTCCAGCTCCTGCAGAGAGGAGCAGACCTGTCAATATCCCTCTTCGGGAATGCAGAACATCCACAGAAACATAAGGGCAAGTTGGACAGTCCTGTGGAAGAGAAGTCCTTCAAGGGTCCTACATTTCTAGGAAATACGTTGAGTTTGGGTGGTGTGGGTGTGAACTGGGGGGTCGTGTCTCCCGTATCTCCCCAACACCCTATGGAGATGCTGGAATCTGTCTCCACTCAGCCTTGTGATGACTCCCAAGAAGCTTTGGGAAGCTATGGAGGGCCACCACCACCTTTGTAGCCCACCCTAAATTTCTAGGGAATACATTAAGTTTGGGTTCTGTGGGTGTGAACTGGAGGGTTATGGAGCCTGTCCCTGCTGAGCTTTGGCACAAAACAGCCTCCCAAGAATCTTTGGGAAGCTGTGGAGGGCCACCCTCAACTTCCCAGCCTGGCCTGTCCCTGCAGGTGACTGCTGCCCACGGGGCACAGTGGCCATGTCCAACCCTTCCCCTCAAGTGGGGATCACTCACCTGGTGACAAAGCTCCAGGTTTGGAGGGCCTGGAGGGTCCTGGCCAGGATAAGAGTGGAGAACAAGCCCCTGTGCTTCATGTGCAGGTGACCCAGTTGTTTTCCACGCTGTGAGTTCCCTCGTGTATTCCCCATCTGTGTCCCTGGGTGGGAGCCAGATCCTTCTGTTCCAGCTGGGTCTCAGTTCAGGGGGGCTCCTTGGACACGGCCAGGGGGGCCATAAAACCCCCAATGGAGGAGGGGAAGGGCACCAATGCCATCTATTATTCAACAGCAGAAAGCAGCAGCTGAGGAGGCATGAGCTGGTGCAAGGAGGATATGAAGGCCTGGCACGGAAATGGTGCCACAGAGATCGTGCCGAGGGCCCTCCATGCCAGAAAAGAAGGAAAAAAATGATGCCTGTTTCCTTCTTCTGATGTAATTTGTTTGAGGAGGGAAAACAATACATCACAGCGCAGCTATTTGGGGCTGATAAGGGAGGAAGGACAAGCTCGATTCTTGCACAGAGGGAGATGCCTGGGCAGAGCTGTCGAGGGAGGCTCAGACAGGTGAAGCTGCCCTGGGTGCCAAGTTAAGCCCATCTCTCCTGGGCTTGGAAGCACTTCTTGGGCAAAGGTTGGGTTAACCAAACCAAGCACGTTGGTTTCATCCTCCAAATCCCTCACCCTGGCTCCCTCCAAAGGAGGGATGATGTCCAGGGGTGATGGATGGAGACATGGATGATGTCCAGAGGTTTGTCTGTCCTTGCATGAGCCATGACCCTTGAGGGGATTGCTGCTGCTCAGCAGCCCTTGCCTGGCGCCGTCTCCCCTGGTCCTCCGAGGACCTCCAGCTCTTCCACCATAAGATAAAGCCACACAGCTCAAAACCAAGAGACAGGCGCCTTTTCCATCTCCAAGGGTGACTAATTATGGCCACAACCTCCTGAGAGCTCTGGCTGGTGGCTCAGTGCTGGATGCTTCCACAGGCAAAAGGAGATGCTTATCTAAAAGCTTCTTGGAGCGGAGAAGTGTTCCCCTGGAGAGTCCTCTTCCCAGCAGACCTTTTCCAAGCCTGGTCCAAGCAGCTTCCAGCAAGCAGGAGCTTCCCAGCTTTGCTGCCCACTGCAAGGAAAAACCTTTTCCTCCTTTTGCTTTCTCTCACTGTCCCCCCTTGTCTGGGTGCGAGGGCGATGGGAGGAGTGTGCCCACCTCAACCCAGTTTGCCCATTCCTGTCCTTCACACGGGCCACGGTCACCTATTACCCAAGGGACCTAAACCAAGAGGCTCCCTGCCCCCAGCTCTCCATTTCCCAGCCCCAAAGCGGCTCAGGGAGGCCAAAGGAGGAGGCGGGTGTTTCAGGTCCAGCGGAACAGCGAGCGCTGTGCAGCTGCCGCGGCAGGACACGGAGGGGAATGCGCTGCCCTGCGAGCCGACCTGGAAAGCAGCCCCGCGGTTCCCTCGGTTCCCTGCGCGGCTTCATTTTTCAACTGGTTTGGCAGCAGGGCAGGTTTCTAAGACACTTTCAAAACATTTCCATGTTGACTGGCGGGGAGGAATGTGCTGCAGGAACGGGCGGAGCGGGGTGGCCGCGGCAGAGCCCTGCGGGGCTGCGCCCATGGGTGCAGCCAAAACCTGCAGCGCGGGCAGGGAGGCACCAGGAGTGCTTGAGACGAGCTGGGCTATGTCCAGTCTCTTTTCTTTGCTTGTTTTTTTGAAGTCTCAGTGGAAGAAAGGAGGAAGGTTTGCAGGTGTGGCGGGTTGAACCGGCAGACCTGCTGGCTTTAGGTGGTGGGAGAGGAGAGGGTGAATGCTCATCTAAATCTGTGCCAGTGCAAACCTGAGCCAACCTGGCAGGGGGGATTTGGTCACTTCTCGTGGTCTCTTGGCTGGCAAGATGTTCAGCCACCTAACTGGGAGGCACAAACGTGCCCTGTGTGACTGGGCATGCAGGAGGTGCATCCCCTGGGAGCAGGAGGTGCATCCTGTGGGAGCAGGAGGTGCATCCCTTGGGAGCAGGAGGTGCATCCTGTGGGAGCAGGAGGTGCAACCCATGGGAGCAGGAGGTGCATCCCTTGGGAGCAGGAGGTGTATCCTGTGGGAGCAGGAGGTGCATCCCATGGGAGCAGGAGGTGCATCCCATGGGAGCAGGAGGTGCATCCCATGGGAGCAGGAGGTGTATCCTGTGGGAGCAGGAGGTGCATCCCATGGGAGCAGGAGGTGCATCCCATGGGAGCAGGA
>JAWWEV010000001.1:1212542-1223101 GCA_035583235.1 Hafferia zeledoni
GAGGTGCATCCCTTGGGAGCAGGAGGTGCATCCCAGGGGAGCAGGAGGTGCATCCCATGGGAGCAGGAGGTGCATCCTGTGGGAGCAGGAGGTGCATCCTGTGGGAGCAGGAGGTACATCCCGTGGGAGCAGAAGGTGCATCCCATGGGAGCAGGAGGTGCAACCCATGGGAGCAGGAGGTACATCCCATGGGAGCAGGAGCTGCATCCCAGGGGAGCAGGAGGTACATCCCATGGGAGCAGGAGGTGCATCCCGTGGGAGCAGAAGGTGCATCCCATGGGAGCAGCTCTGATTTTGCTGCCTCCCAGGGTGGCTGCATTTCTCCCCCAGGATGCCCTCATTCAGGACCATCAGCAACTTTGAAGGGTATAAAGGGGCAGCAGAAGCCAATCCAGCTGGAGAATGAAGTCCTTGCTTGTGGTCCAATGGGTTGTGCTGGACAGGAGGTCAGGTGGGGCTGGTACCCACTGGGTGCTTTGAAGCACCTTCCCAGCAGCCAATCGAGCTCCCAAATAGGGTTGATTAGTTGGAGGTGGGAGTTGGGGCTGGAATAAGGTTGGAAAAGCCTTCTAAGATCAAGTCTGACTGTTAACCCAGCACCACTAAAATGTTCCACTGAAGTGTCCCCAGGTGCCACATCCACAGGTTTTTTGAACAGTTCCAGGGGCTGTGATTCCATCACTTCCCTGGGCAGCCTGTTCCACTGCCTGACCACCCTTTCAGGGAAGAACTTTTCCAAATATCCAATCTAAACCTCCCCTGGTGTAATGGGAGGCCATTTCCTCTCATGCTGTACCTCTGTCCATCCCTCTGCAGTGTCTCACATGAATCCCCCCCTGCCACCTCTGAGGTGCTGGTGGGTGGGTGCTGAGCACACGGGGGCACTTTCCACCCTTTTCCCACTAATCCCTTCAATGAGAACTCCCAGGTGTGTGCAGAGAGGGCACAGGGCACCTTTGCTGTGCGGGGCTGGTGCAGTTTGGGAAGGAAGGGGCACTTGGAGGAGACCTGGTGCACGTGGTGCTGTGTGGAGCCAACAGCTGCTACAGCAGCACTAACCCTCAGTGCTCCAGCACACAGAGGGCTTTGCTCTGTGGCTTTGGCCAGCTGGGTGTGTATTTTCTCTCCTCCACCAGTGGTTGGGGAAGTTTTTTTAGCCCAGCTTTCGTTTCCTGCCCCCTGAGCTCCCCAAGCCTCCTCCTCCTTTGGGGCCTGTGGGGCTCCAGAGCACAAGAGGGATGGAGGAGCCACTCACTTTCCCCCCTAGGTTTTTTGGAGGTGTTTGCAGCCTCCAAGTGCACTCCCCTCCCTCAGGATGGTGCTTGCAAAGGCGTTGCAAGGCAGCAGGGGCCAGCCCCAAAACACGAGCATCCTGTTGTGGCCACCAGTGTTGCTTCTAGAAAGGCCGTAAATAAACCCATCAAGCTGGGACAGGTGTGTTAAAATTAACCCACTGGCTCGGGCTGTGTGTGCTGTGGGTTCCCAGCCTGCTCCCTGGGCAGATCCACGGGGAGCTCTGCAGGACCCAGGCTGGTCCTTGTGTGCCCCATCACAAGGTGTATCTTTGTTAGCCAAGCCAGGCTGGAAGCGCTTCCTTTTCCGTGTCCACCCCACGTCATCCACCTCCCAGGAGGGAGAGCAGCCCTGAGGCTCATTCCCAGCTGGAATCACTGTCAGGAGGCCAGTATTCTTATCTAGGGCCTGGCTGGTGTTTCTCAGTTGGACCTTTGCCACCGCAGTTAAAATATCTCCCCCACCACTCCCAGCATTTAAAGGTCACGTTCCAGGATTAATCCAGAGGCTCCCAGACAGGCTCCTTGGCTCGGGATCGCTGATGGGACTGACATGAAGCAAGAGCCTCCTGGTGCTGGGGGTGTGTTCCCAGGGCTGCACATCCCCTGGCCAGGGGGAGGTTTGTCACCAGCACCAGGACTGATGTCCTCGGTGAGCTATCGGCAATTTGGAGCTAAACAGAAGCCAATTCCCCCTGGCCAAACAAAATTCCTTGCAAATCTGCTTCCAGCCCTCGGCCAAGGCATCCTGGGAAGTTCAGATTTGCAAAACAAGCTCCAGAGGCAACAGTGTTTATTTGCCCAGCTCTTACAGTTGGTCCCGTGCATGGCTTGTGCCCAAACAAGTCCTGGAATCAAAGGAAGGGGTTCCAAGTTCAGCACAAGCAGAGAGTCACTGGGTGCTTCATGAAGTGGGTGTTGCTTAGGCCAGCTCTGAGGGAAAGGATAAGCTGTGCCTAAGGAGCAGAGGATGTGTAGGCAAGGAGAGAGGGAAGGGGGAAGGAAAGGATCCCCTTATCCCCAGGGAAAAGGAGAGTTGGTGGTGACACAGGACGGGGAGGAAGGACAGCGGGACCTGCAGTTTGTCCTCGGCAAGGAGACCTAAACCTTTGTAACAGCATCATTTCTCCAGCTGGATGGACCAAACCTGTGGCATCCAAATGTGCAGGAGGCAGCCCTGGACAGCAGAAGGGCTCCTTCCCTGTGTTTCCCAGGTGTCAGTGGGGCTTTCCCAGGACAGTGATGGTGCTGGTCCCCAGAGCTGCTGCCTTCATTCTCTTCCCAGAATGAGGAGACCTGCTGGAGTGAGTCCCAGCAGGTCTTGATTTTCCTTTAGCAATTCAGGAACGGGGAAGCTGAGCTGGGCTTTCCCAGGGTGAAAAGGGAATGGGTGGTCACCAGCAGACTCTTCCCAGCCTGTTTCAGGGAAGGGAAAAGCTTTTCCCTGATTTACAGGGAGAGGTGGAACCAAGGAAAACAAATGATGGCTTTGCTCCCTTTTGAGGTTTGTCCCAAACAACTTGTTGAAGCCTGGACAGAGATCAGGGTTCAGCAGCAGCTTGAAGGACACCCTGGACATGGCCTGGCCCCTGAACCCACCATCTCCCTCAGGCTGGTGACTGTCATTCAAACTGAAGCACAGGCTCATGTAGGAACAACAGATATCACTGGGATCTACCTCTTCCTGGTTGGGGAACACCTCGAGGAAGACCCTTCCCTTAGCTCAGAGCCCACAGGTGTTTCCTGGAGATTCCAAGCGTGGGGACTGTCCAAGCTCTCCCTTGCAATGAGTCACCCATGGGGTGGCCATGGATGTGCTTGGAGCCACAGACAGAACCCTCAGGGCTTTGTGTTTGTCAGAATAAATAGATCATCTGACAGAATAAATAGATCATCTGATAAGAAAAGCACAGGCACAGAGAATTTCAGGAGCAGGTACTTGGAAGGGAAGTGGATGGAGATTTCTCTCCACATAGACAGTCACCAGGGAGAGGGATTGCCTCCAGTTTCCATAGGAGTGAGTCACTCACCTTCCTGTGGCAGGAGGAAACCCTCCTGCTCTCATGGAGCCCTACAGGTTGGCACTGCACCAACCTTTCCTTTGGAACAAGGCAGCTATTTTGGGATACAATGCTCTGCTTCTTCCCATGTCCCCCGGGGCCAACAGTGTGGGCTGGGGAATCCCTGGGATGGTGATGATCCTCCAGACCACTCTGGCTCCACAATTCCTGTCCCTCCATGGGTATGGGGTGATCCTGCTCCCTCTTCAGGTCCTCAGGCAGCTCCACCTCCAGCAAGGCAATTGTGCTCCCCAACCTGGTGCTGCTCCCAAACTGCCTGAGCATTCCCATTCCATCATGAGTGATGGAGCCTGAGAGAGCTCTTGAGCCTGTCCTGGTCCTCCAGCCCTCCCTCCACAAGAGGGGCTCAGGGGTGTCCCTGCAGTGGCACCTCATGTCTGTGGCATCCACAGCCCTCAACCAGAAACTGGGTTCTCTCTTCACATCCCTTCTCCTCCCAGCTGTCCCACTCACTTCCCGAAGAGCTCAGGGTGTTTCCTCATCAGGCAAGAGAAAGGAGAAGTCATTGGGAGTTTATGGGCAGATTTCAGAGGAGTTTCATGTTCCTCATGGGTGTGTGCCGAGGCTTCATGGCATCAGCTGGGCACTCTCTGGCACTTGGGGCTGCCTCAGTGCTACCAACTCCTTATCCAAAGGGCCCTCTTCCCAGGATGGTGGCCCTGAGCCCTGTCCCAACAGCCTGGAAACATCTCCTACCTCATGCCCTCCTAATGCTGGGCATTCCTTGCCCATGCCCATCCCAGCTGCCCTTCCAGCTGAGGTGATTTCTTGTCCTGCTCCTTTGGTTCAGTGCCCATGAAAAAGCTGCTGGATGCTCCTTGGTGGGGAACAGCCCTTCCCTGCCCCTCCAAGGCTTTGGGGAGCATGGATTGCCCCCCAGACCCTCCCCAGGGTTACAGTCAGGGCTGGGCTGAGGTGATGCTCCCTGTCTCCTGCTTTCCATGGAATCACAGAATGGTGGGGGTTGGAAGGAACCACTGCAGGTCACCTAATCCACCCTCCCTGCTCAGGCAGGGTCCCCAAAAGTATGTTACTCAGGATTGTGTCCAGTGGGCTTGGAATATCCCCAGGGAGAGACTCCACAACCTCTCTGGGTAACCTGTTCCAGTGCTGCATCACCCTCACAGAAAGAAGTTCTTCCTTATGCAGCATTTCATGGAGATCCACCCAATGCCACCCTCATGGGGGTCCCCACGCTCCTGGTGTCCCCAGGCTGGCAGTGAGGAATGAGTGGAGCTTTGGGGAGGAGTGGCATGGGGGGAGACCACAGAGGGCTGACAAAACCATGGGTGAGGCAAAAGGGGCTGCATTTGGGGCTTAGTGAGAGCAGGAGCAGGGACTGAGTAGCCCTGACTGCCTTGGTCAGATCCAAGGGACTGACTAACCCTGGGAAATGCCTTTTGTAACTGGAAAAGGGATGCTCAGGAGACACAAAAAGCTCCCACGTCCTGGCAAGGGCAACCTGCACCCCCAGGCAGCGTTTCCTTCCCGACCTTGTCTGGCAGATCCATCTCAGCTGGGGCATGGGGCTGTTCTGTGCCTGCAAAGTTCATCTCAGCTTGTGCAACCCCGCAGTTGTTGTGTCCTGGAACCACAACCCACATCCCAGATGCTCTCCTGGAGCCAGGAACCAGCTGTTCATGGCACGGGGCAGCTCGGGGCGTTCCTGCAGCGCAGGGTGCCCATCATGTCCCAGCCTGAGCTGGGCCCTGCCAAGCGTGGCACAGCCAGTGAGTCAGAGCCAGCACAACCAGCCCTGCCTGGCATTCCTGGCAGTCTGGGCTTGTAGGAGAGCAAACAGCAGCAGCAAAACGTGCCCGTGGTGGCAGCAGCAGAAAGCAAGGATGGAAGACATTCTATGCCATGTTTTAGATGCCATGAGCCCACCTGGGAGAAGTTGGGCTTCATGGCACAGTTTTGGTAATGCCAAGATTGGCCAGATCATGGAATCCTGGAATGGACCTTGGGTTGGAAGGGACGTTAAAGCTCATCCCATCCCACCCCTGCCATGGGCAGGGACACCTCTCACTGTCCCAGGCTGCTCCTTGGACACTCCCAGGGATGGGGCAGCCACAGCTGCTCTGCCCAATCTGTGCCAGGGCCTGCCCACCCTCCCAGCCAGGAATTCTTTCCCAATATCCCATCTATCCCTGTGTGAAGCCATTCCCTGTGTCCTGTCCCTCCATCCCTTGTGCCCAGTCCCTCTCCAGCTCTCCTGGAGCCCCTTCAGACTCTGCCAGGGGCTCTCAGGTCTCCCTGGAGCCTCCTCTTCTCCAGGTGACCCCCCAGCTCTCCCAGCCTGTCCCAGAGCCCTTGCCCAGAGCTTTGCTAATCCACACATTCCAGAGGTGCATCTTCTCCCTGCACACCAAGGGCCAGTGCAAGGCCTCACTAAGCTCATGTTTACTCCTCTAAGTGCTGGGAGTTTCCAGCTGGAAGGGAAAGTGAACAGATTAAGTATTTCATGGAGTTAAAAACAAAACCAATTCCTGTTTCATTTCCCCTGTGACTCAGAGATGAAAACTCACTCCCTGCCGTGGTCATTGGGTTTGCCACTGTTCCTATCAACTGTTCCTGCAGAACAAGAACCTTGCACAGAGCAGGAGCAGAAAAAGCAATTTAGCTCTGGAGAATCCCAGGTTTTCCTAGTGGAGAGGGGCTGGTTTGATGCAGGTGATGTATAAACCTGTCAGCCAGCACACCTAAACCCAGGTTTATTTGGAACCACACAATCATTTCAGGTGAAAAAGCCCCCTAAGATCATCCACCCATTAACCCAACCCCTCTGTGTTCACCCCTAAACCATGTTCCCACGTGCCCCAATTCAGTGCTGCCAGGCAGATGGTGATGATCTGCTGAGGCTGAACAAACTCATCTTTGGGGGAGCAACAAGAGCCTCTTCTGCCTCTGCAGCTGGTGGGAAATCAGCACTGAGTTAGTGTTTGTGCAGTTTTATTGCTGCTTTCTGCTGCTCAGCCTGAAAGCAGCAACCCAAGGGTGCTCACAGAAAACTCAAACCACTCAACATATCTCTAATTTTACATTTGGATGCCAAATTAGGGCATTACTTATTATTTAAATGCTTTGATTGGTAATTACAGCCATAATGGTTTTTCTCAGTGCGTGCTCCTCTCCAAGAGAATTAAAATCTCTGGGGCCCTTTGGCTGATTTTCTTTCACATTTGGGGGTTTCCACACATGTCAAAGCCCCACCCTCCACACATCATTCCATGAGCAGAAGAGACAAGCTGGCTGATCTCTGTCTGTGCTCAGTTCCAGCAGGGATGTCCCATTTTGCCTCTCAGGATGGTGCTTTGTGGCCCCTTTGCTTTAGAGAGCGAGATGTTTGGCCACAGAGCATCATCTCTGGGAGGGAAGGAGATGCAGCTCTCCATGGAGTTTAACAGGAATGGGTCAGTTAGAACCATGTCAGCACGTTGCTCCCACCACTTCTCCACACGGGCAGTTTTGGTTCCCCTCTGTGTGCCAAGGCCCACGCCAGTCCCACGCCCATCCTCTGGGAGGAACGTGCCAGCCTTACACACAGGATGGGCAAAGAAATGCTGACTTGGGCTTATGCCACACTTTCAGCTCCGTGCCCAGTTTCACTTCCCCCCTTGCCCTGGCAGAGGATGGGGAACTCCAGGGTCTCACCCATGGGCACCCATCCTGATGTCCCCTCCTGTCTGCATTCCAGAGCTCCCTCCTGAGCCAGGTCCACAAAGCTCACAGCTCCCCGTGGAGGTTTCTCAGGGGCTCCATCTCTGCTCCCTTTCCTTTCCTGGCACCTGGGAACAGGCTCCTCCCTGGGGGAACTGGCAGTGATGGGGTGATGCTGCCAAGTAAGGGAAACCTCAGTCTGTGTGCCATGGGATGGGACAGCTGGTGTTGGGACCTCACCCGCTTCCTGGGGAAGAATGAATTAAAGGAAAAGGAATCAGACAGGGACAGTGAGGGTGGGAGGCCCTGGCACAGTTTGGGCAGAGAAGCTGTGGCTGTCCCATCCTTGGAAGTGTCCAAGGCCAGGCTGGATGGGGCTTGGAGCAACCTGGGCTGGTGGGAGGTGTCCCACGGGAGAGGATGGAACCGGATGGGCTTTAATGTCTCTCCCACCCAAACCACCCTGTGATTCCGTGATTCGGGGCTGCATCCACACCCTGAGGCCTGCAATTCCCCTTGGCTGAACAGCTCCCTGGACTCCAAAGCTGGGGATGTTTGGGGTTGGAAGGGCTTGTCTGCAGCAAGGCCCCTGCTCCTGCCCCCCTTCCCTGGCTGCAGGGAGGGAGCACAACCAGAGACACTCCGGCTGGCCAGGGGGAACAGGGTGAAGCACCAGGAGGGACTCGGTGCCAGGGTGGTGGGATGGCTGGTGCTGATAACTGGGCTGCACTGGGACGTGGGGAGGCTGCAGAGGAGCCCAGGCTGTGCAGCCCAGAGGGTGAGGGCTGATACAGCCCCGGTGCAGCCGAGCCCAGGGCAGGGCAGTGCTCTGGTGATAACAACAGCATCATCTCCACATCCCACCTCTCTGTGGGTCAGCCAGCTCCCCCCACAGCCCCCCAGTGCTGGAGGTGCCTGCTGTCCCCCCCGAACACCCACAGAAAGCAATCCCATGGCCCCTGTCCCTCTGCAGCTGGCAGAGGGTTCCCACATCTTCTCCCAGCCACACAGCAGCCCTGGGTCCTGTTTCCTGGTCCCCAAAACTGCCCTCAGCCTCATCTTCATAGAATGTCCCTCCAGGTGATCACTCACTCTCTGTCCAAGGAGGAGTTTTCCTCAGCTGCCCCGGAGGGATCATAGAACCATGGAATGGTTTGGGCTGGAAGGGACTTTAGAATCATGAAATTGCTGAGGTTGGAAAAGGCCTGTGAGGTCACCAAGGCAGGGATGGGGCAGGCAGGGATGGGGCAGGCAGGGATGGGGCAGGCAGGGATGGGGCTGGCAGGGATGGGGATGGCAGGGATGGGGCAGGCAGGGATGGGGATGGCAGGGATGGGGATGGCAGGGAACAGATAACTGTGGTGGCAGAAATGTGCCCCAGCCAGTTTGCAGTTACATGTTACCCAGAGATGGGGGAGAGCAGCTGTGATACACCACAGGCACTGGGATTTGTCAGGATTTATGGCAGGAATGCACACCTTGGGCTGGGGGAACAGTCCCATCCTGACCTCCAGGACAGCTGGGGACACTGGCATTGTGCCAAGGAAAGCAGGGGAATGCTGCTTTGGGATCAGATCTGTGTCCAGAGCAGGAGTTTGTGGGTCTGACACCACCTTGCACTTCCAAGGCAGGTGTGGGAACCCCCCAGATGTGAGTCCCACTCTACAAACCCACAAGTTCTCTCCCTCAGCAAACAGCAAACCCACAAGTTCTCTCCCACCCATCACTGGAGAGCTCCTCTCTTCACCTCCCAGCTCCAGTATGGGAGACAACACCGGTGTGAGGAGGAGACTGAGCTGGGACTTACCTGATGGGCACCAGCAGAGGGGTCACAGCCACTTGAGAGCACCAAGAAGCACCTGCATGGCCTGGGAAAGTCATGATCCCTGCCCAGGATGGGACAGGGCAGAGAGCAAGGCCTGCTCCAGTGGTGCAGGTGCCTCCTGCCTCTGGTGACACTCCTGGTCACGTCTGGTCATGTGCAACCAGGAAGGAGAGCAGGAAAGCTGCCAGTTCTGGGAGGAAATCAAACCCCACAAACCTGCTCTGAGATATTTACACTTTCAGTGTGTTCTCATGGAAATTAATCCCAGTCTCACCCCTCCAGGGATGGCAAACACGGTAAGGGAGGGATGGGAATTGCTCAGGACAGCAGAGCTGCTGGGGTGGACCAGCCTTCCCCCAAATGTGGTGGAACAGGCCCAGGCAGGACGTGGCAGGGCTGGATGGGCTCAGCTCCAGCTCAGCAGGACCTCTGTCCCCCACAGGCTGCAGGACGAGTCATTCCACCCCAGATTAACCTGGGAGAGGCTGGTTCCATCCCCTGGGCTCCTGAACTGCCCCTTCCAGGTTCCCTCGGTCTGTACCAGCTTACAACAAGCACCAAAGAGGGATTTTTCCTTCCCCTGGGGAATGCCAAAGCAGAAAATATCCAGATTGGGAATCTTTCTTTTTCCCCATCCATGTAACTCCTTGCTTTTTGAACTCATGCTTTAAGAAACTATTTCTTCCCAATCTATATATATATATATATATATTTTATTTTTTTTTGTTATTATTAATTTTTTTTGTCCCAGCTGTTTAGATGTCACCTTTCCCCTCTCCATGGCTGCAGGAACCGTGTGATTCCCATCCCCATGGCACCCCCACGTGGGGAAAGCCTGGAGGCTCCAGCACCAGCCTGGCCTTCTCCTCCTGGTGGACGCGCAGAGAAAGAACGGAGAGGTGAAATTACAGATCAATTAATTAATTCAAGGGAAATCCTGGGGAAACAGCAGCTGTGCTGGGAAGGCTCTTGGGCATCTCTTGAGCAACCAAGGCAGGAGCAGGAGCCACCATTCCCGGAATTCACAGCATCCTGGGGAGCAGGGGGTGCAGGGAATGTCCCCCAACAGATGGGGGGATGCCCCAGCCCGAGAGGTGCCCTGGGTGGGATTCCTGGCTCTGTCTTGTGCAGCTGCACTTGCTGATCTTTGGGGGTCCCTTCCAGCCTTGGATATTTTGAGATTCCATCTGGAAACACCCGGTTTGGTGCCACATTTGAAGCCCTGGAAGAAACGCTCAGAAGAAAATCGTGGCCATCAGATAATCTCAGGCTCAAAGTCTGGCTTTGCCTGCTCCTTGGAGCAATTGGGGAGGCAAAGGCTGTGCCATCCCCCAGGACACTCTGGCTAATTATCATGGATAATTTTGTCCTTTTTTATTTATTATACTTTCATTGTTTCATTTTCATTTTTTCAGTCTTTTTTTCTTATCTCTACACGATCTTAGATGTATTTTCCAATGGGAGTGAATCTGTGGTTCTATGTCTGCCTCTTATTTTTATATTATCTATAAATTAATTTTTATTACTTAGTTATTAAATTTTAATGTAAAATACACTCTTATACATTCAGATATATTCATATACAATATAAAACATATATTACTACATAATGGGAGAGGGACTGGGGACAGGGATGGAGGGACAGGACACAGGGAATGGCTTCCCACTGCCAGAGGGCAGGGATAGGTGGGATATTGGGAA
>JAWWEV010000001.1:1247117-1260259 GCA_035583235.1 Hafferia zeledoni
CCCGGGCGGGGAGGGGAGTCCGGGAGGGGGCGGGGTGGCCGGGCGGGGGAGCGGAGTCCAGGATGGGGAGCGGAGTCCAGGGAGGGGAGCAGAGTCCGGGATGGGGAGCGGAGTCCGGGATGGGGAGCGGAGTCCAGGGAGGGGAGCGGAGTCCGGGATGGGGAGAGCAGAGTCCGGGGAGGGGAGTGGAGTCCAGGATGGGGAGCGGAGTCCAGGGAGGGGAGCGGAGCCCGGGATGGGGAGCAGAGCCCAAGGAGAGAAGCAGAGCCTGGTAGGGGAACGGAGTCCAGGGAGAGAAGCAGAGCCCGGGATCCGTGGCACAGACGGTGCCTGTGCTGTTTGCAGGCACGGAACAAGGCAGGCCAGGTGGGCTACGTGCCAGAGAAGTACCTGCAGTTCCCCACGTCCAGCAGCCTGCTGAGCATGCTGCAGTCCCTGGCCGCGCTGGACAGCCGCTCCCACACCTCCACCAACTCCACCGAGGCTGACCTGGGCTCGGGCAGCCTCAATGGAGACGCCAGCGGTAAATCCAGTGACAGAGGGACAGCTGGGGCTGGGAGGGGCTCGGGGTGTCCAGCCTGGGAGGTTTCTCAGGTTCTGGAGGATCACAGAGTCACTAAGGCTGGAAGACACCCCCAAGTCCATCGTTTGGCCAAACCCCACCATCCCCACTGAGCTGTATTGCATTTCCCATGTTTTGAACAGTTCCAGGGATGGGACTCCCCCACTTTCCTGCTCAGCCCATTGGAATGGGCTCTACCAGCCTTTCAGGGAAGAAATTTTCCCAATATCCAACCTGAACCCCCCCTGGGGCAGTTAGAGGCTGTTTCCTCTTGTCCTGTCACTGTTTTCCCAGGAGAAAAGGCCAATCCCACATGGCCACAACCTCTTTTCAGGGCCTGACCTGGATCTGAGCACAGCTCAGGAATTCTCTCCATAATTCACCTCACAGACCTGAGCTCAACAAGAACTAAAACTGAGGAAAACCAAAAGAATTTGACTCAGCAATATCAGAATCTTTCAGGCTGGACAAAAACTTCCAACCCATCAATCCCAACTCTAAAATACGTGTTTAATCCGAACTTCCAACCCATCAATCCCAACTCTAAAATACGTGTTTAATCCGAACTTCCAACCCATCAATCCCAACTCTAAAATACGTGTTTAATCCGAACTTCCAACCCATCAATCCCAACTCCAAAACACGTGTTTAATCCCTGTTTTTTCCCACAGTTCATTCCAATTTCTGGTTTTTTGTCCCTCTCCCCTCCAGTGTGTTTTGTGAAGGCACTTTATGACTACGAGGGGCAGACGGAGGACGAGCTGTCCTTCCCGGAGGGCGCCATCATCCGCATCCTGCACAAGGAGAACCAGGAGGACGATGGATTCTGGGAAGGGGAGGTCAACGGGCGCGTCGGCGTCTTCCCCTCCGTGCTGGTGGAGGAGCTGACGGGCACCGAGAACGGGCACAGCCCCGGCAGTGGGGACTGCCAGGTCAGGGGAGGGCTAGGAAGGGTTGAGAAGGGCTCTCAGTTCTGAGGAGCAGCATCTGCCCAAGGATTGGATCACACTAATTTTTGTCCCATTTCAGCAGAGTTCTGTAATCCTCTCGTTAGAAATTCAGCCCCATTCCCACCTGGGATTGTGGGGTTGGGAACTGGACTTCCACATTCCCTGTGAAGGAGTTTCTCCCCTGTTTTTATTCTTTGATTTGAGACTGGGAATAGGAATGTTTAAATATCTGCAGCTGAGGGGGGATAAAGCCCATGACCCCAACACTTTTTTCGGGAATCTGTGGCCAACCAACCTTTTTGTTTCTAGAACCCTTCAAAAATCTGCCTGAATTACCTGGGACAGGCTGGACATTCCTGCTGGGTGGCAGCCTGTGGTTTGGCTCCCCATTGGGTATCCTGCCTTTCCTTCCCACATCTCCCATATCTTCCCTCTGGAGGAATGGGATGGGTCAGAAAACTGGGATGTGCCTCCCCACTTTCCAGGGGAAGGTTTTGCAGCCCCTTGATGTCCCTCACAGGTGTCTCCAACGCCGAAGCCCAACAATGTCCTGCCCCTGCTCCCGCTGTACGACCAACCTCCCACCAGCCCCTACCCCAGCCCGGACAAACGAGGCTCCCACTACTTCCCAAGGTCTCCATCAACAAATGGTAAGGGATTTGGGAAGGGGAAACCACTTGTGACAACCAAAGCTTCACTTGGAATGTTCATGAGGAGGGGGGAGGAGGGAACAGCATCTTTGCAACGTGGAGTTGCAAAGTCAGCCCTTGCAAGGTGTTCTGAGCCCCACGAGGTGAGTGCAGCGATGCTGAGGGGCTGCCTATGGGGGTGTTGGGTGTTCCCTCAGAAAACAACTTCAGCTCCGAGTCCCCGGGCTTCTCCCAACCTCCACGGATTCCCAGCGAGACCTCCTACGGCAAACTGCGACCTGTGAGTGAACCCCCAGTCCTGGGGGGGAAATTGGGGTGGTCACACCTTGGGATTGGGGTGGGAACATCCCCATCCAGGGGGGGTGGGACAGCACTGGGGGGAGTTGGCTCCCTGTGTCCTGCAAATCCAAGGATTCCATCTAAAACAGCTGCAGGGAAAGGTCTGTTCCCTCTGCCACTGTGTGCAGGGATGACCTTGGGTCTCACCCAGCCCTGCCCTCCCGTGTCACACCTGCTCTCCATGGGAGGCCTGGAACCAGGAATTCTCAGCAGGGAGGAAATTCCAGCTGGAATGGTATAAAATAGGTGTTGCTCGATAAACTTGGGGTGCTGGGAGGGGATTTCTGCTTTTGCCACGTGTAAAAACCCTCAACAGAACTGAAAAAACAGGTGGGGAATAAATGCCAGAGGAGTTTAATCCTGTGGTTTGTCCAGTTCCTGCTTTCCAGCAGTTTGCTGCACTGTGGAGTCTTTGGGATTACTTTGGATTTGGGGTTACATTTATTTCCAACCCCTTTGATTGGAGGGCTTTGGATTCAGAATTCCTAAGAATCAGATTGATACATTCCATGTTATCTTTGCTGCCTGGACAAAAGAATTTTTTCCAGAGAAGGAGAGGAAGAATTTAATTCCTTAGAACTTGGCAAAATCCATCTCCTGGGATTAACTTGGGAACTTTCAAAATCCTAAACCAAACCAGAATGTTTGTCTTTTCCTGGCCTTCTCAATGAATGAGGTTGCAGAAAAAAGACCATTTTTGGATATTCCAGGAATATAATCTGACTATTCCAATGAATATTCCAGTGAATTAGCCCTGGACACACAGGAGGCAGAGGCAGCACTGCATCATTCAGGGCTTAGATACGGATTTCACAGTGATTTCCTTGTAAAACCCACTGATTCAGCTTTTTCCATTTTGTAGATTAATATTTTCTTCATGGGTTCCTTCCTGTGTATTGTCTTTGCAAGATATTGGTGCAGTGTGACGCCTCGAGCCAGAGGATTTCTGTCCACGCTGCATTTTAAAGCTGGGCAGGATATCCCTGCTGGGCTGGTTGTTCTGGAATTGCCCCACAGGTCATGGCTTTCCACACCAGGGCCCTGGGGTGTGTTCTGAGCTGGTGTCCTGACAACCCTGGCAGCACAGAGGGGTCTCTGAGGAGTCAAACTGACTGGGTGGATGTGGGAGAACAATCCCAGATTTCAGGGGGTCGGTGAGGGCAGTGCTGGGTGAGACATGGGCAGCACAGCACAGCACTCAGGCTGGAATTCCAGGGAAAAGCATCAGCAGATGCAGCACTTGGTGTGAATTCCAAAGTGTTCCTCAGTTTCCCCCCTGGGTGATTATCCATGGGGACAGGAGGAATGGGTGGGGGGAATTCAGCTGCAGCACCAGGACCCTCGATGCTTCCCTGGTGGCTCTGGAGCTGAATCCAGCGGGTTCCTCCCTGTTCCTCTCATCCTCTGGAGGGGCAGACCCAAAGCTACAGGTCAGGGCGTGCAGGGGCTGAGCTGGGCTGGGTTCTGCTGGGCTGGGACACCCATGGGCTGCTTTGGCTGTTGCAGGTGCGAGCGGCGCCTCCGCCCCCCACCCAGCCCCAGCGCCGGCCTGCCGAGAAGATCGAGGACGTGGAGATCACCCTGGTGTGAGCAGCAGGAGGGCTCAGCCCAGGCCGAGCCCAGCACTTGGGCACTCTCCATTCTTAGGCACCTTTGCATGAAGAAGACTCTGGCTGGAGCGAGGCAGCGAGGGGAGGGTTTGGTGGGCACGGTGGGTCCCTCCCCGCAGGCGTGAACAGTTTGTGCCTTTTTTCGTTTGTTTTGGGTTCTCTCCATGGGTTTTGCCTCTCTCAGCACAAACCAAGCTGAGCAGAGGACTCGCCTCGGAGCAGGTTGTCCCTCCTGGCTGGAGCTGCTCCGTGTTTTCCCCAGGAGACTGAGCAATGGGCCCTGTTCATGCAGCTCAGTCCCAGCCCCTTCGCTCCCGTGCATTAGTACAGTATATTACTGTTGCCATAGGAATGTGCTGAACAGTGGGGGTCCTTCCAGTGGCCTGGAATTGTCTGATCAGGTTCATCAGAGCCCGTGGAATGAAAAAGGGAAGGGCAAAAAGGAGTCTAAAGGAGAGGCTGGCCCCTCTTTGACCCCCTGCAGAAAGGAGGAGACAGGAAAAGAAGCTCCTGGAGAAGAAAAGGCAAAAGAAGCTCCTGGAGAAGCAAAGGCACGTGGGGCTCATTCCATGGACACTCCCCTCGGCAGGGCTCATCAGCTGGACCCTTTTGCTCTTTGGATCCCTGTTTACACAGGACTTGTAGTCCCAGAGGATCTGCTCTGGAGGTGCTGAATCCGTAGCAACGCCTTGTCCCGTAGCATAACCCAGAGAAGTAAGTGGGGTTTTGTCTAGAGCTGGAAATTGAGCTGCTTTTTCTTTTGTTTTCTTAGCAGGTTTTGGGGATTTGGGTGTTTTCTTTTCAAGTATTTGGGTCACTCTTGCCCCAGTTATTGCCGTGTGCTTTATCCTCCCACCTTAGCAAATCTCTCTGCCACCCAACCAGCTGGCTTGAGTTAGAGGTTCCATTTCAGAGTATTGACGTGCATTCCGTTGGTGCATTGGATGGTCCTGTAGCCTTTTCCCACGTGAATCCCATCAACCAGCCAAAGCCAGGGAGCCTGGAGCTCCCTGTGATGCCTTCACACCACCTCTGTGCCCAAGATCTGGTCTCCAGTTCCTCTCAGGAAAGAAGCAGAGAGGAGAAGAATTTCCAGTGTTCCATCGGAGATCTCAGAAAAGGGAGCTCTGGCTTTGTTGTGCTTCGAAAGAAAAGGGTTCTGAGGTTGAAGGTGGAGAGGGATGGGCAGAGGAGAGGGAAAAATGGGATGAAAAGAGGTTTTTCTTTGGGTACTGAGTGAATTTCTGTCAGCAGTCCCCATCAGAGCAAAGATCAGAGGCATCCCAAGAGGCTTTGGGGCTGTTCCTGTGGGTTCTCTCGTGTCTTCATGGGGTTTGTTTCAAAGCCAGTAAGTTCCCTCCCTTTAGTTTACTAACAAGGGCTATTTTTTGAGGCTGCATTTGCAACAAAAACCCAACTCATCTGACAAGATTTTATCATAAGCTTTGCACATACTTGTGAATCCCAACCCAAGCTGGGTCTCTGAGACATCGGTGCTTTCCAGTCTCCTTTCCCAGTGGGATCCTTAACCAAGAGTGGGGCTGTTGGAAGTCAACACCTCCTGGATCAGTTCGGAAATCAGTGACTGTCCAATGAAGTCTTTTTTTTCCATATTTTTCCTTCTTTTGCACCTCTTGTCCTGTTGATCTGTTTGAGGTCTTTTTATGTGTTTATCAAACTTATTCTTAAGTTTAAAAAAAAAGAAAAGTTTTTAAGAAAAAGATTTAACTGCAAATATTTTGAGCTCTTCACAATGCAGAAGCAAACCAAGTGTTGCCATAAACGTTCCCTTTTGGTTCCTTTGGCCAGTTTTTTCTGTGTCCTTCATACTCAGACTTGGGGAAAATTCAGAAAGTTTTATTTAAAAGTCTCTTTAGTTGTATTTTAAAATATTTTCTGTAAGAGCTGCTAATTTTATTTAAAAAACAAAGGTGAAAAATGAACAAAAAAAATTTTAAAAAGGAAGAAAAGCTGTAAAAAGATGCAAAAAGATGCCTCCTTTTTACCTATGATTTCTTCATACAGGGCATGTATCGGCCGTGGCAGCGTGTACAGTGTCAGTACACTGAAAGCAGCAGTTGCTTTCTTTATATTGGCTGTAAAAAGTTTGTATTTATTGTGTATAAAAAGTTGAATAATAAAAACGTGGAACTAAATCCAGGACGCTGTGGAGGTTTGGAGGGGGCTGAGGGAGAACCTGAAGGCTGGGGATAAAAATCCACCCGTTCCTGGGTGGGATTTTCGTGGTCTGGGGGTTGAGTTTTGTGCTCAGGGAGACACTTCACCTGCTGAAAGGGAGCATTAAACGTGGCTTGAGGTGGTGTTTGAGAGGAACAAAGTGGTGCCAGAAATGGAAGAGCCAGAACAAAGCTCCAGTTATCAAAATAATTGCTTAATAGCCTTGATGCAGTTAGGATAATTGGGGAAAGAAAGGAGGGAGAGTGATTGATAACAGCCCTCCAGTGTGATTGTCCCCTAATGGGCCTGATTTGCCTAATTGTGTGAGGAGCATTCCCAGTGCATCCCAAGCATCTCCAGCTTTGGGATCCATCCGTGGTGGGTTTTCCTTCCTTGGAAGCCACTTGTGGTACCAGCTCCTTGCTGGGCTAATCCTGGTTCCCAGAGGTGGCTCTTTGTATTCCCTGAGCTCCACATGATGATTTCCTCCCTGGTTTTGGAGCCAAGAGCCTTTTCCCTGGATGATCCCAGCCAGACTTTGCTGCAGGCTGGGTTGGATCTTTAACCTTCCATCTTTCAGTTCCACTCCTCACATGAGCTTTCAATCTTTGCCCTGAGCTCCTGCAGCCTCTTCCTTTGAGAATTCCACCTTCTCCTGCTTTTCATGTGCATTCCTGGTGCTGCTCCAGGAATCATTGTCCTGCCTTGCTGCTTTGAGCATTTTGTCCTTTTCTTCCAGCCTCCTGCTCGTTGAATCTCTCTCCTCTTCCTGCCTCTCTCAGCCTGGGATTTTTCCCCCCCCACCACTCTCCTTAGAAATGATGTTACTCAAATCCACCAGCAGAGCCACTTTTCATTTCTTCCATTTTTAACAAGCCTCTACTTTTTCTCCTTCCCCTTCCCCTAAAAGCTGTGCTGTGCCAAAACAGGTAATCTGTGGTGGCATCAGTCCTGCCATTAACTTGGCTGCATGGAAACCTCTTTCCCCCTGAAGTGTTTTCCCAGCTCCAGCTGTTGATGCTGCACAGTGGGAGGTGGGCACGGTTTGGGCAGCACAGAGTGACCACTAGAGGCAAAAAGAGGTGCTGAGATAAAACAAAGGCTCCAAAAGTTGTGTTTCCTGCTTGGGGTTGTTGAAGAGGAGGAATCTGGGCAGCTTAGGCTGAAAGGTTGATCCCTGGAAGTTGGCAGCAGGATCTGCTGGAGTTGAATGGCTCTGCTTCCCAAATTTTGGCTTTAAACTGAATGTATAGATGGGATATTGGGAAGGAATTCCTGGCTGGGAGGGTGGGCAGGCCCTGGCACAGGTTGGGCAGAGAAGCTGTGGCTGCCCCTGGATCCCTGGGAGTGTCCAAGGCCAGGCTGGAGCATCCTGGGACAGTGGGAGGTGTCCCTGCCCATGGCAGGGATGACACTGCATGGGATTTAAGGTCCCTTCCAAGCCAAAGCAGTCTGGGATTGTGTGGTTTGGAGACAGGACAGACTGGGCAGAAGGGATGGGGTAAATGCCATAATGTCCCTTTACCACAAACTGTGCTGGGCTTTCTGTGGGTTCTCCTTCCCTTATAGCACAAGGATCTCTCACTGCTGATAGTAATTCAGAAAAGCAACCCCCCTCCCTTCTCTAAATAAAGCCTCTTTTTCCTGCCAGCCTGGCTGCTCTGCAGCTGGCACTTTTTCCCTGCCTGCTTTTCCAGCAAGCTCCCTAAAATGACTAAGCTGCAAATCTCAGCAGGGCAGAGGCAGGAGCAGCAGGAGCTCCACCTCAGCCAGGCTTTGCTTCCCCTGGGCAGGAGGGGAGATGCTGCTGCTGCTGCTGCTGTGGGGACAGTTCTGTCTCCCTTTATTCCATTTGCCCTCCAAAACAATGGGGGGAGGGATGGGAGTAGAAGTGCTGCCCCCTCATATCCCACACCTGGCTCTCTCCAAGCTCAGGGATATCGAGACAGTTCAAACACAGGGAGAGGCTGGAGAAAGGGATAAAAGGCAGGAAAACTTCCCTGGACTCAGGGATGCAGCAGAGGAGACAATAAAAACTGCAGGCAGGGAGATGCTGACGTGCTTGCTATGCCAAGTGGTTTCTGCTCCAGGCAGTCCCCGGGGGATTGAGGATTCCAGCTCTGGCAGAAGGATCAGTGCAGCCTCTGCATTGCAGGTCACTGCAGCCCCAGACTGAAAGCACTGCAGTGAGAGCGGGGCTGGAACGGGGCAGGAGGGACACCCTGTGCTCCCTGGGCAGCTGGACACGAGGAACACACGTGTGGCATGTGAGGAACATGTCCCCAGCATGGAGAGGGGGGGAATGGGCTGCTCAGGTAAAGTGCAGCCTCTGGGATCGTGGCACAGGGAACTACTGGGGAGAGCCCAGCTCTGTCCTCCAGGCACCCTCCCTTCGAGTATTGATGAGACCCCCTGAGCCTTCCCAGCCTGGAGACTCAGAGAGTGGTGGAACAGAATCACTGGACAAGAGGAAACAGCCTCAGATTGCCCCAGGTGAGGTTTAGGTTGGATATTGGGCAAAAATACCTCATGGAAAAGGTGATCAGGCACTGGCAGAGCTGCCCAGGGCAGGGGTGGAGTCCCCATCCCTGGAGGGACATAACAGCATGTGGATGTGGCACCTGGGGACATGGTCAGTGGTGGCTTTGGCAGCGCAGGGGGATGGTTGGATTGGATGATTTTAGAGGGTTTTTCCAGCCTTAGTGGTCCTGTGTTGAACAGCACCTTAGGCTGGAGTCTCCAAGGAGACTCCAAAATGGGATTCCAGGCTTGAGGCTTCAGTCCATGCCTCCTTCAGGGTCCACAGGAGAGCAACTCCTGCCATGGCCTCCCTCCTGCTCTGTGGATCAGCCATTGCCTCCCACACACAAACCTGGGCTGCCCTTCCCAGGGGATTCAGGGGGCTTTGCAGGAGGCACTTCCATCATTCCCCCCCAAATCCCTGGAGTGTTGTCTGGGGTCAGGCTGGGGTGGCTGTGAGGAGCAGGAGACAGGGCTAAGCTTGGCTTTGTGGTGCTTCATGGGGGAAGGAGAAGATGTTCAGCCTCGGGGCTGCCAGCTGAGCTCCACATGTGGTTCCACCAGCTCCTCCCAGTGCTCCCAGCAGCTCAATCCATCCCACCCCAAACACACTGGGAGTGTGGATCTACCTGCAGGTGGAGGAGCTTCCAGGTCCTCTCAGGAGGGTTTTCTGGGAGGGATTGGACTGAGGCTGGTCAGGCTGGGATTGGAGCAGACACTTTTTCCTGGCATCCTGACATCCATGGATGTGGACAGAGGCAAAGGGAAGGTGCTGGGAAGGAAGAGGTTGGGCTGAGCCAGCAGGACTTCCCAGCAACACAGAACTGGCTGTGGCTTGTGAGGTGACTGTGACCTGGGCCCCATGGAGAGGAGAAGGCTCCAATGAAACACTGGCTCCAGGAGCTGGGAGCTCATTCCTGCTGCCCACTCTGGCATTCCTGGACAGCTCCTCCCGTGTCCTGTTTGCAGCATCACCTGCAGGGTGATCTCTAACACCAGCCTGGAGTGGTTTCAGATTTCCATTTGGGAATTGCCTTTATTCCACTCCCAGATTTCCCCCTTTTTTGCTGGAGTGGTTTAGGGTTAGGTTTTTCTCCTTGAGTGCAGATTCATTGCTGTGAGCTGTGCTTCAGCTCTGCTGTAATTAGTTTTGTCTGCTGTAATTGCCTCTCCTTTGCCCATTGTTTCCTGAAAGACGGATGCATTTGCAGGTCTGGCTGCCTTGGGAATGCTGACAGCAGCTTTTTGAAATCCCACAGCACAGCTATTTGGGTTTTTTACTCGGCTGAATCCCGCAGAGTGGGACGAATTCAGCTTCACCTCTGTGTCCCGGGCAAATTACTGCACTAATTAATTGCCCTGAGACTGGGGCTGCTTCGTGCCTAGCACAGGGCAGGCATGGACCGAGTCAAGTGTGGTAAAACAGGAGCCTTGGCGGGAATTGGATGGCAGAAATTATCGCTGCCCCTTAAAAAGGAGGAAGGGCTGCTCCGTGTGGCAGTGGGGAGTGACAAAGAGGGGCTGTCACTGAAGGACTCCTGTGGTTCCTGAGGACACCAGGGTGGTGGGGGAGCACAATCCATGGACCCTGCAGAGGAAGCTCCTGCAGGCAGAGCTTGGGAAGGAAAAGGGCAGCAGGGCAGGTTTGGGGCTGTGCCCTCTGCCCTGGGCAGCCTGTGCAGTGCCCGACCACCCTGGGGGGAAGAACTGCCCCATCCACTGTCCCCAGACCCTGGCTGTGAGGAGAGTGCCAGGCAGTAAATGTTCCTGGAAAGGAGCCCCCCAGCACTGCCCGTTCCCAGCCTGCCCCCAAGTGTTGGTGAGGTCAGTGCCAATGATTCCCAGAGATGCTGGAGTGGGATTGCTGGGGGATAATGAGGGATCTGGTGTGGATTCTGCTGGCAGAGCTGCTCTGAGAACAGCAGGAGCTGCTGCTGCTGCCTCTGGAATCACTTGACCAGGCTCATCCCAGCACGGGGGGACAACCTATTGATTGGAATTCCTAGCCAGGCAGAGACGATTCTGGGATGTTAAGGGGGTTATTCCTGCAGAAAACAGGCTTGGAAAAGACTTGCCATTTATTAGCCCCTGCAGAACAATTGCAGCTTGAACGTTTTGTTTGAGATGTGAAGGGCCAAGACAGTGAAAATCAGCTTTCTGGGTGGTGGTCAGTGGGTGTTTCTGCTGAAGCTGCAAACATCTCTCACGGTGCTCAGGCTGCCTTGAGCTCCCCTCTCTTTAAAGCTATTTTTAAAAGAGAAGGGGGCAAAAAAGGTGTTAAGTTTGCAGCTTTGCTTTTGCATTCTGCTCAGGTGTCTCCTCGCTCTTCACAGGTCTTGCAAGCTGGCACTTGGGGGCTCTGCCTAATGTCCTAGAAAATAACCTTGTGTGGGACCAACAGCCAGTTTATCCCTGCTGTGCTGGGGGCTGGACAACTGGGAGCAGGGGAAGGCAGAGAGCTGGTTATTCCAGGCTGCTCATGGGCCACCAGCAAGGTGGGTTTGCTCCCTGTGCCCAAAAAACAGGGAGGTGGCACAGCTGAAATCTTTGGAGCTCAGCTCTGGCACTGAAGGTTTGGCTGCTCAGATCTGAGCCCAGTAAGTGCCCTCACCAGCTCTTGTCCCCAGGGCTCTCCAGCTGTTCTGGAGGTGCCACCCACACCTCCAGGAGAAGGGCAGCACCTCAGGGCCATGGCATGTGCTGCTGATTTGCTGGCCCTTTCAGGCCGTGTGTGTTCTCCCTCCCCACCTGGAATCTTCCACCCCCAGACCTGCTTTCATCCTGTCACAGCCAGGCTGGGGTGGGCACTGCTCTTCTTATCCCCCCGAGGTTCTGTCCCATCCCCCTGTGCCATGTGAGAAGCTCCACCATGAGCTGCCATTCCAGGGAGTGTGTGGAAGAGCAGGGAGTGCTCTTTGCCACCAGCCTGACCTCAGTGCCCCCATAAACCAGCACAAAATGTTATGTGGGGGCAAACCAGCCTCCTCCTGCCCTCTGCCTTTTTCCTTAGAAGCTGGTGAAGAGCCACCTGCTGAGGCCACTGGTTTAAGTGACACCACCCGGGCAAAGTGCTCTCCTGGCAGGGCCTGTGAGGGTTTCACTTTGCATCCCTCTCTCTCCCAGAGCCACAGGGACAGGCTGGAGCTGCTGGAGTGACCTCTGTGAGCAGCCACTTGGCTCATTAAATAGTGAAGAGCCCAACAATTTCCAGCTAGATTGCACAGCCAGCATCCTTCTCCCATTTCCTGTTTTGAAAGGAAGTATAAATTATTGACTGATGTGCTTGAAGTCCTTTAAGTGAGTGCAGGCAGCGAAGCAAAGCCGTGTTTGCTGGGCAGGTGCCCAGAGGAAGTGTCAGAGTGATGGACCCGTCTGTGAGAGCCACTGAAACGCTGCCAGCAGTTTCTCAGGTGGAGTGGAGGTAACTGGGATTACAGAGGAGTTTGGCTGCTGCTGAGTGCTGCAACTCCTGGATTCAATCCAGGGAATAGCCAGTGCACAGCTTCTGTTTGGCCCTCTTAGTCAGGGGGGTTGATTTTCAAGCCATAACCGAGTTCTCCCAGGTGGGAATTCTGCTCCTGGGGGTCCACACACACCTTTCCACTGGAGCAAGAGCTGTTGCTGCCCCAGTGTCAGTCCTGCTCTTGCATTCCAGCTGCAGGGAAGGAGATGGGATTGGGGCAGCTGAAAGCCATCCCTGCCTGGAGGCACAGCCCTTCCCCTGCTGCTGCTGCAAGGTTTGCAGGGCTTTGTGCCCTGTTCTTGCCAAGCCAAGACACAATAAATCCTCCTGAGTGTGAAATGTTTACCAAGGGGCTGTGAACTGGCCCTGACTCTGCTCCTCCAGGCCACGTTCCCACTCCATCTCCCTCTGCTTCCTCGGGCTGCTCTGCATGGGAAGGAGCTCCGTGGACCAGGGCTCGGGCTCCATGATTCCTCAGGAAGTTTTCCAGAGCTGCCAGAGTGGTGAGCACCTCAGTGAGGGGGATTGTACAGCAGCAGCTGCTCCAGCTGCAGCAATGAACTCCAATACTGTGGCTCCTGCATCGAACTCCTGGCTGAGTCAGACTCCACAAGTGCTTTCCAATGGGGCTTGCAATCCATCCATCCTGTCTCTGCCTGAGTTACCTTCCAAGGCCACTCTCCATCCATCTAATGCAAACTATCTCATCCTGTCCTGCCCTTTGGCCACAACAACCCCCTGCAGCGCTCCAGGCTGGGCACAGAGTGGCTGGAGAGCAGAAAGGGACCTGGGGTTGGATTGACAGGAAGCTCAACAGGAGCCAACAGTGTGCCCAGGTGGCCAAGAAGGCCAAGGGGATCCTGGCCTGGA
>JAWWEV010000001.1:1262049-1277599 GCA_035583235.1 Hafferia zeledoni
AGGGCTGTGCCAAGGTGGGCATCGGGCACAGGGTGGGCTCCAGGGGCTGGGAGGGCTGTGCCAAGGTGGGCATCGGGCACAGGGTGGGCTCCAGGGGCTGGCAGGGCTGTGCCAGCCTCAGGAATCCTGGGATTCTGTTTCCCTGGGTACATGTGTCTCCAAGAGGAACCTCCCAGGAAGCCAAGGAACCCATCCCAACATGATTTGTGGTTATTCCCTGCTCTCCTGGCTCCCTCCTGGGAGGTTGGCAGGGCAGACCTTCCCTTGCTGCCCCTTCCCAAACACTCCCCGAGCACTGGGGGCATTTCCATGGGATCCTTCAGGTTGGAAAAGGTTGTCCAGGTCATGGAGCCCAACTGGGAACCGGCAGATCTGTGATAAAAAGCAGCTTCAACCTCTGCTTCTTATTATGGGGAAACTCCAACCATTATTATTATTTGCATGATAAATCAATCCAGAAACCATTACACAAATTCTGTTGGGACAGGACCAGGGAATGGCTTCCACTGCCAGAGGGCAGGGACAGGTGGGATATTGGGAAGGAATTGCTGGCTGGGAGGGTGGGCAGGCCCTGGCACAGGTTGGGCAGAGCAGCTGTGGCTGCCCCTGGATCCCTGGCAGTGTCCCAGGCCAGGCTGGAGCAGCAGGGACAGCATCGGGAGGTGTCCCTGGGATAACTTTTAGATCCCTCCCAACCCAAACCATCCTGTGGTTCGGGGAGAACAGCACAGCGGCCTCTGACAGCACGGAGCGGGCAGGGCGGGCGTAACCCCCGGCCGAACTATTAGTTATATTATGTTGTCTGCCCTGCCAGCCCCGCTGGCCCCTCAGGCCGGGCTCGGGGCCTGTTCCTGGCCAGGTTCGGGGCCGCTCAGCGCCCACCACGCCCGGCCCGTGATCACACCGCCCCAACATGGCGGCGCGGCCCGGACTACACCTCCCATCGGCCCCCGCTCCCGCCCACGTGACGGCGCGCAGCCAATGGGGCGCGGCGCAGGGCGGATATAGCGGCGGCGGCGGGGCCCACGCTCCTTTCGGCCGGGCCGCGGCTCAAGATGGCGGTGCAGATCTCCAAGAAGCGCAAGGTGAGTGTGGCACCCGCGGCATCCCCGGCCATCCGCGGGCGCTGCCGCCGCACCGGGGCCGGCCTGGGGGCCCGGCGGGGCGGGGGGCGCGGCGGGATGCGCTCAGGCACGGCGGGATGGCGGTGGATGCTCCGCGGCGGCCCCGGCGGGAACATGGCGGCGGGATGAGGGAGGCGCTCCCGCGGGCCGGGGCTGCGCTGAGGGCAGCGGGGGAGCAGGAGCCCGCGGCCCGACCTGGGAAACCCTCCTCGGGGGGAAGAGTTTGGGGCTGGCGGCTCTGTGGGTCGGGAGGGCCTGCCCTGGGTCGGGAGCGAGCTTTGGGCTGCCAGGAGCGGGACCTCCTGCCGGGGTTGGGATAGGGCTGGGGCCTCGCTAATTCCTTAAACTGCGAGCGAGGTGAAGCGGTGCCACGGGCAGCCCGAGCTGGCATCCCGGCGTGGAGGGTGGCCCTGGTGCCCCAGCACTGCCAGGCGCCTGTGGGTGCCCCAGGCCAGCGTTAAACCGGCTCCAGATCGGCCATGAACGAGAGTCAGCGGCGAATATAATGTAATAGGTCACTGGTGACTCCCCCAGGGTTATACTCACTCTGCCTGGCTTTTGCTGTCAGAGGATGCTGTGCTGTTATCCCAGAGTGGTTTGGGTTGGGAGGGACCTCAAAGATCATCCAGTTCCACCTTTGCCATGGGCAGGGACAGGTCCCACCTACAGAACCTTCTGCTGGGAGTGGGTTGTTCCGGGGAACTTCAGGGGACAGGGTTTAATCTCTCCGTGGGGGCAGGGACTGTCAGGCTGAAGGGTGGTCCTGGGGGTGAATTGCCAGTGAAAAGAGCCTGACTTTGTCCCTTTGTCCCTCAGTTTGTCGCTGATGGCATCTTCAAAGCTGAGCTCAACGAGTTCCTGACCCGGGAACTGGCTGAGGATGGGTACTCCGGGGTGGAAGTCCGGGTCACTCCCACCAGGACCGAGATCATCATCCTCGCCACCAGGTAGGTGACCTGCTGGTGCTGCTGCTGCTGCTGCTGGTGCTGCCTCGCAGGGCTGGGCAGGGCTGGAGCTGGAAGGGATGGATATTGTTCCAGGAGGGAGATCCTGACGTGCTGCTCAGTGACCCAGCAGTGTAGTTCGCTTACTGAGCTGAGTGAGCTGCTCTGGAAGCCTCTTGGGGTGGTCTCGGGCTCACACCTGGGGACACTTTTCCCACCTGGCCTGTTGTTTGTTCCCAGGACCCAGAATGTCCTGGGAGAGAAGGGGCGCCGGATCCGGGAGCTGACGGCGGTCGTGCAGAAGAGGTTTGGATTCCCCGAGGGAAGTGTTGAGGTAAAACCACCTGTTGGACCAGCTGGAAGTGGGGGCTGCAGCCGGATTTGGGCTGGCAGGGTGGGTTAGCTCAGAGATGGCATGGGCTGCCTGCCCTCACACTGCTCTGGCACTGACATGCAAAACGTGTGGCTGTTTGTGCTGTGTAAGTGCTCTCATTTCTGCAGGTTTTCTCTGGTTTCCCAACAAGGAGGACACAGATAAAACTGTAGATTTGCCTGGAAATATTTTGTAGAAAATGTTGCAGTATTGAGGGGAGAAGTCTAAAAACATGGTGGTTTTATTACTTTGCTGCTGTTACCCTTGTCAAATTCATAATCCTTCTGTCCTTACAAAGAAACTTTTGGTGTAGAAGAATCTTGGAAAAATAGAAAGTAATTTTTGATCTTTTAATGTTTGAAATGTTTCCCTGCTTGTTTTAGGGGGTTTGGCTTAGATGGCCTTTAAAGGTCCTGTGCAACCCAAACTATTCTGTGGTTTTATTCCCTAAAATCTGGTGTTCTCAAACAAATGAGAGGGGAATGTGTGTTCTGGGGTGGTGCTCCCGTGTGTTCCTGCTTGGCCAGTGTTGCTGCATCCCATCACACAGGGAAGGTTGCTGGTTGTCTCCAGCAGGTGCTTAAACACACAGGCCACTGGAATAGTGAGTTGGGGTGTCTGCTGCCTCTGAACTGTCAGACCTTGGGCCCTCTGAGATGTTGGATTTAATACATCACTCTCTCAGCTTTCCAAAGTCAGAGGTTCTCTGGGGTTTGATTTTAATCCTTAAGCAGACTGGCCTGACTGGTGTGTTGAGCAAAGCTCTTGTGTTTGGCTGGAAGGCTCTTTGCAGTGATCCCTTCTGTTTTGGGGCTGTTTGGAGCAGCAGCTCTTTGGCAGGGCACCCTGGATGTTGGAGCAGCCTCCTGGCTTCCCGTGGAGTGTCCTGTGTGTGCCTGAGCTCTGCCAGGAGCAGCAGACGGGCACCAGGGAGTGCAGGGTCCAGGGCTGAGGCTTCTGCTGGAAATGGGGAAGGACTAACTGACCTGGGCATGGAGTAGAATAGTCCTCCTGTGTTCTGTAGAAGTTAAATTTACTGGAGAGTTGCCCAGGGAAGTTGTGGCTGCTCCACCCTGGAGGTGTCCAAGGCCAGGTTGGACAGACCTTGGAGCAGCCTGGGCTGGTGGGAGGTGTCCCTTGGCAGGGGGTGGAACTGGGTGGGCTTTGGGCTCCCTGTCAGCCCAAGCCGTGCTGTGCTGTGTGATGCTGCACCCCGAAGCACAGCCTGTGTGAGCTCTCTGTCCCCACAGCTGTACGCTGAGAAGGTGGCCACCAGGGGCCTGTGTGCCATCGCCCAGGCCGAGTCCCTGCGCTACAAGCTCCTGGGAGGGCTCGCCGTGCGCCGGTGAGTAGAGCAGGGGCCAGTCACTGCTCATGGTAATTACCTGTTCAGGCATCACAGGTGAAGCCTCAGAGCAGATCAGGTTGTCTGGTTAGAGCTTGCGTGTGTTGCTTTGTGAATCAGGGGGTGGAGCAGCGAGGCTGTGGCTCAGGGGACAGTGGCCCTGCTCTCAGATCCCTTCGGTGATGATCCGATGACGAGTCAGATGCAGGTGGCTCTGGCTGAGGGACCTCTGCAGTGTCACGTTCTGTGATGCTGCATGAGGGCCTTCAGCAGGAGCCTCCTGTCACCAGTGAATGATCTAGAGGCATTTGTCTGAGAAGGGATAGGGACCTGCATCCCTGACGTGGGTGGACTGTTCACCCTCAGCTCTGGAGCTGTTCCTGTGTCACAGAGAACCTGTGCTGGTCACTGTCCCCACCACCTTACAAAGACAAGCCACAGCAGTTTAAGTTGAAGTGGGATGAGCAGTGCTTGGCATTGTGGTCAGATGTGTCAGGTTTGGAGGGAGGGCTCATGGCGTGGCTGTCCCTGTCCCTGCAGGGCCTGCTATGGTGTCCTGCGCTTCATCATGGAGAGCGGGGCCAAGGGCTGCGAGGTGGTGGTGTCAGGCAAGCTGCGAGGGCAGCGCGCCAAGTCCATGAAGTTCGTGGATGGTTTGATGATCCACAGTGGAGACCCCGTGAACTACTACGTGGACACAGCTGTGCGCCACGTGCTGCTGCGACAGGGTGAGTGTCCCCCCGGACAGATCCCAGCTCCCCCAGACAGATCCCAGCTCCCCCAGACAGATCCCAGCTCCCCCAGACAGATCCCAGCTCCTGCCATGCTGGGCCGACAGGGTGAGTGTCCCCTCAGACAGATCCCAGCTCCTGCCATGCTGGGCCTGCAGGGTGAGTGTCCCCCCAGACAGATCCCAGCTCCTGCCATGCTGGGCCGACAGGGTGAGTGTCCCCCCAGACAGATCCCAGCTCCCCCAGACAGATCCCAGCTCCTGCCATGCTGGGCCTGCAGGGTGAGTGTCCCCTCAGACAGATCCCAGCTCCTGCCATGCTGGGCCGGCAGGGTGAGTGTCCCCTCAGACAGATTCCCAGCTCCCGCCATGCTGGGCCTGCAGGGTGGCTGTTCCCTCTGGCACCTGTGATGTTGTGACTCATGGGGTGTTCACTGCACTGCTGGTCCTGCACAGGGGTTTGGTTGTGCTGTCACAGGTGGTTCAGACTCTGAAAATCGTGGGTTTGAGGGCTTTTGGAACTAAACTCTCACTGTGGAGTTTGAGCATTACATGTGAAGGAGAATTGCATTTGGGAATGGAGAGTGAAGGGGCCTTCAGCAGCCAGTGGAATTTTGTGTGGTCATCCCAGGGCATCCACTGTTCTACTGGTGGGGTTTGAATGTTTCCAGTTGAGAATGTGGCTGTAGATTTTCCAGATACTCTCACTTGTGTCCTGTGGCCTCTGAGGTAGGTAATAAATCAACTTAGAAATGAAACACCTGTTGAGTGGGTTTAAGAGCTGGTGGCAATTTGGATCCAGGCTTTCCTGGCGCCTTGGGATGGGCAGAGAGAACATGGGTGCTACAAAAAGATCAAGTGCCAGACAGTTTTCCCCCTGGCAAGTCTTCCCAGCTCAACCTGCTGACATCTGCTCCTCCCCCTGGTAAAACACAAATGAGTTGTGCATCTTACCTGGCTCTGGGTTATTGATGGCAGAGCTCCTGGTACAGGGACACCAGCACAGACAGAGCTGCTCTCACCCTCCCTTCGGTGATGATACGATGACGAGTCAGAAGGGATGTGCTTGTGTCATTGCAGCCTGGGCAGTGCCACGTCCTGTGGTGCTGTGCCACGGCTGCCTTGGCCAGGTTCTCCTGCTCCTTGGATGATTTAGAGGCATTTGTCTGAGAAGGGATGGGAAAAAAATCATTGGAATTGCCTGGGAAAATAAGCGGAGTTATCCCGGAAAGAGGGCAGGTTTAAAAGCAGGGTTAGGATGAGGCTGGGGTGCAGCTGCAGTTCCAGGCTGCAGTTAGCAATAGCAAGGAGTTGGGGAACTTTGGATATTGCCTGAATTTACAGTGCTGACATAAATTCGCAGGAGTGAGATTTGAAGCTCCAGCATGTCTGTGTCACAGTGTTGGCAGGAAATACTTTGTGACCTTGGCCATGTGGGTGTGTGCACTGAGCGGGTCCCTGTTGTCCTGTCACTCTTGCAGGAGTGCTGGGAATCAAAGTAAAGATTATGTTGCCTTGGGACCCAAGTGGAAAGATTGGCCCCAAAAAGCCTCTGCCAGACCATGTCAGCATCGTGGAACCCAAAGAAGAGATCTTGCCCACCACCCCCATCTCAGAGCAGAAAGGTGGCAAACCAGAGCAGCCAGCCATGCCTCAGCCTGTGCCCACGGCCTGAGGGTAAGTGCCTGTGGGCTGTGGGAGGGAGGTTTCCAGGAGAATCCAGGTGGAAACGGTGCCATGCCACCGAAAGTGCTGTCTGGTAGCTGGGATTCTGGGAAGACAAGCAGGGTTGGGTTTGAGCATTGCCCTGGATGAAGGGTGTGTGGTTTAAGGGCATGTGGCAAAGCAGCTTCAGAGAAGAGGTGATGATGACTCTGAAAGGGCATATCCCTGTCCAAGTGCCCTGTTCTGTATTGTACAGCATGGATTTGGGAATGTTGGGTTTCTTGGAATGATTTGAGATACATGTTGGAGAAGGGTTCTGTGCCTTGGATATGTTGGCATTGTCCCACCTGCTACCAGAGTGCAGGTACCCCCAGATATCCCCCCTGCCCCAGGATCCAGTTTGGGATAGTGTTGGAAGCCACGGAGCACAGTGTGCAGGCTGGTGGTGTAAGGAAAGAATCCCAGTTTGAGATCCCATCAGGGAATCTGGCTGGGAAGATCTGCCTCAGTGGGAAAAGGGGGATCACTGACCAAAATGCAGGAAGTGAGAGATTCCATCTAATTTGGGAACTTGGAGCCTGTTTGTTTGTTTGTTCCATGTTTGAGGTAGGACAATGGTTATGGAAAAGAGTTTGCCACCAGCTCAGGCAGTGTTTTGTTTTTTGTTGTAGGGTTTGCAACAGGAGGAACCAGAAGCTTGGCTGTCCTGAAAACATCTCTTAATAAAATCACAAAAGACAGTGTTTGTGAAGGTGCTTTTTCTTTTTGTGCAAGGTACACTCCGGGAAAGCCTTGCTCCCACTTCTGGTAGGGAAGGAATTCTGTTGCATTTCTTCCACCTTGTTCCTTAGGAATGAATGTTGCCAGATCCTGATGCAAAATGGGGATAAAATGCTAATTTCTGGGTAGAGTTGGAGCAGCAATGTGCTGGTTAGAGGGTCATGAGCCACAAACACCCCATGAACTGGAGCACTGCTGGCTCTTCCCACATCCCAGTGCCTTTGCCAAGGTTTCCAGAAGGGGGAGCTTTTTTAGCAATGTCCAACCCAATGGTATAATTTGTATCTTTGTGACTTCAGCTGAACTATTGCTGTTACTGTGCTTAATGTTTTTATCACCTCTGTGCATCCATGTCCCTTGGCACTGGAAGGATGTTCAGGATGTGACCTCCCCATTGAGGAACATCTCTATTCCTTACAGGAACAGGTAATCTGAGATGGAGTTGGGGGTGAGATCAAAAGTGACACTCTGGAAATCGGACCTTTTGTGCTAAGCTGTGAGAATGGGAATACCTGGTAAAAGCCTGGTGCAGGAATGGGAAGAGACACCTCCTGTGCAGGACCAAGTTGTTCAGAGCTGGAGGAATTCTGAGCCTGTTTCTTGCATTAAAAAAATGTCCCCAAACCCGTGTTGCTTAGGAACAGCTTTCACAGCCAGATTTCCTTTTCCAGGAGGTGTCTCTACAGGAACTTAGGAGCTGGAATTTCAGACTGCTGGTGTCAGGAACTGCTCTGTTTGGCAGTGTGTGTGGCTGTGGGAGCCTTCCCATTCCCAGCTTCCTGGACACCTGGGCTGGCTGGGAATGTGGCTGAGTGTCAGAAACATGTGCCTCCTCAGGGTGTGAGTGAGTCTGGGTTCAGGGTTCTGTGTACACCTTCAGTGGAAAGCTTGAAAATTTAATACATGTTCAGGAGTAAGTAATAGCAACATTATTATGGATTTTTTTCAAAAAAATTGGAAAACTGGAAATACAGAGATGAGCTTTGTCACTTCACAGGAGTGGGAAGTGTGTGAAAGCTGGAAGGTCTGAAGCAATAAAAAGTGACACAGCTTTGCATGTTGTCTCTAAATTCTTAAAACACCCCAGTGTGTTGGAAATTATCCCGTAATGGTCAAGGTGATGTTTTCCCCAGGACAAAAAAAGATGAGGATTTAAAGCTGTTTGGAATGTGAGTTGGGGGTAGAATGAGCTCAGGAGCTTGGGGGAGCTTTTAACTTTCAATATTGCTATTCCAGGGTGAATGTTGGATCCAAAGATGCTGGATACTTTCAGGAGAAAAAATTCCAAGTGAAGTGAAAAGCTGACCTGCTAAATCTGTTGTTTTCTCAGGATTGTCATGTGATGGGAATTCAGCTGTTGCTGTATATGGAAAGACATTACACCTCATACTTACATGAAGAAAAAGATGTCTTGGATTTCAGGATGGTAAAGAACCTCCCTAAACTTTTGAGTCTCCACCCAAACTGCCAGAGTTTCATTGAAAAAGTTTTATTGCAAAATTATACAACTGTCACTGTGTGGCACAAGAACAGACAGTAAGAGCCCTCAGACACCCACATCCAAAATTATTCCCAACATCCCACAGTGTGTTCCTGCCTTGCCCCCCCTTTTTACCTCCTCCCCATCCTCCAGAACCTTCTGCAGCGTGTGGGGTCAGTGCTGACTCACCGGGAAGTGTCCAGGCTTCCTGGGCATTGGGTGCATCCCTGGGGATCACCTCCTGCCTCCAGCACAGTGGGCAAAGCTGGGAAGGTGCAGTATTGGGCTTCCAGGACAGCAGGGGAATAGAAAAGCAAAGCCAGGTAGTTGCTCCGTGGTTGAAGCCACTTCCCTTGGGATGCAGAGATTTCCCTCCTTCCAGCAATCACCGCAGTGCATGGCAAGGCTCAGCTGGCACGTGCTGGAATGCTGGTGGGATCACATCCATTAATCTGATGATATTCCCTCAAAAAGAAGTTAGGAAGAGCCTCCAAGTCTAGGCTGGCTCAGGCTGTGGAACTTGCAAATGATTAGACATAAATAACTATAAATACATTTGGGTTTGAGCCATCCCTTCTCCAGGCCAGCAACCAGGGAGCTGCAGCAGGGGAGCACTGGGAGGGAAGGAGGCAGTGGCAGCTCCACAGCTCGGTGATTAAACAGGGAAGCTCAAAGGAAGGAGTGCCTTGGGCCAGCCCCCTTGGAGCTGACTGGAACCAGCCCTGGCCCCAACTGGGATAACCCTCACAGGGGAAACTTTCCCGGCCCTACCTGCTGTTTCAGGAGCACCAAGAGACGTGGAGTTCTCTGCCTGGTACAGGGTGTTCAATTCCAGCTGGTGGCCCTGGTGGTCCCCAGAGGGCTGGAGTGGTGAAGGGACCTGAGGTTTATTTTCTGGGAGCCCAACCTGCCCCTTGGCCTCTTAGTTCCCTGTGAAGTGCTGAGCCCCACTGGCCCTGGTGTTCTACCTGAGGATGGGCTGCTGTGGTTGAGGCTCCCAGCACTCACCAGCCCTCACCCAGCTGGGCTTAGGACAGAAAAGACACAACTTCATGAAACCTCCATTCTCCAGCTATCCCAGTCCTGCTCCCAAGGCTGGACTGCACAACTGGCCCTCGGTGCTGTTGCAAACCACTGAGGAGAGAAGAGAGCAGCAAAGAAAGCAACCAAAGCAGTGCTGGAGTGGTGCCACCAGGCATCCAAGCAGGAGAAAAGCAAGTGGCAGGGAGATGGAAGCATTTGGAATGAAGGGTGGGAGGCAGAGCAAGGTACTGAGCAGGAGGCTTTAGTGCAGGGAGGAGCTGGGCTTCCAATCATGCCAGTTCCCTTCCACTCCCGGTGCCCCTCTTGTGCCAGGCTCCCCTCATCCTCTCTGGAGGTGGGTTTGTGCAACAAGGACTTTGGGGTGAGGTAAAGTGTCTGCTGGTTTCTCATCACAATGCACCCTGGTCTGAATAGCACCCATGGTTCGAGAAGGATACGAAAGAGTGTTTCCCCTTTTTCCAAATTGCCCGCTACAAACACACAAACCAAAGCTCTGGGAAAAGGTAAAACCCAACCAAACACCCAACCAGCTACAACTCATCCCGCATCTTGTCCCCCTTGGGCCTCACGAGCCGGCCGATGAAGAGGATGGAGTTGGTTTTAGTGTCCTTGATCATGAAGATGAAGGGGTGGTCAGCATAGAAGAGCTTGGGGTTCCTCATCTCCTCCCGGCCGTAGATGTCAGCATCGTAGGGGTTCCCGTCCGTGTCCCACTCCAGAGCCGCGGCGTGGAACACGTTGGACAGGTACAGGTCCTTCTTGCCAGAGATCTTGGACAGGTCAGCCTTGGTTTTGTCGATGGCTTCTGTCAGGCCCAGGCCTCCCAGGTGTTTCTAGGAGGAGAAGAGAGGTGAGCAGCCCTCCCAGAGGTGGTGACACGGCCCAATCCTCCCCAGCCATGGCTGCTGGAAGGATGGCAGCCCATCATCCCACCACTGTCCCTCCCATCCCAAAGAACTTTTCCTTAAGGACCTCTCTTACCTGAAGGTCATGGCTGACTTCCAGGACAACTTTTGGCAGTGAGATGGCCACTGATCTCTTCTTCATCTTGCCAGCCCAGGTCTTCAGCTGCTCCTTATTCAGCAGCTTCTCAACCCTCTCCAGAGGCTCCACGTGGTTTGGCATGATGAAGATCATGCTGGAGAGCTTGTGAGCAAGTGGCATCTCTACCACCTGGAGCTTCTCTGCCTCATCATCATAGTAATTGTAGAGACCTGGAAATCAGAAGCAGGAAATGGTGAGATGTGAGTAGAGGCAAAGCTACACAAACCTTGGTGGGAATCCACCCTGGATCTTCCCCTGACCAGTGAGGTAAGTGCATCTGGATCATTCTGGGAACTGGCCCAGCATTACTTGAGTTGGCTGTGGCTCTCACTGGTGTGATGAGCCAGGATTTGTTCCTACCAGCCAATAGTAATCATGGATTCTCTGCTCACAGAGCGCCTGAATCTGCAGAACAAACACCCCCTGCTTTGTTTTCACGTATTCCCATGAGGCACAACAATCTGGGAAGCAGCTGCTGAGCCAGAAGGGGAGCAGAATGAGCATTGGTTTTGCTGTGGGGTGGGTTTGCACCTTACCTGTGCGATGCATCATGGGCACTCCCACGGTGTAGGAACGGGTCACCATGAAGCCACGGTTGTCCACCATCTTATGGTGGAACTTCTCATCCCAGTGAGCTGCAGGAGAGGGAGAAATCCAGTAAGAAAATGGAATGGGTGGTAATTTTATACTCTGACAAAGAGCCTCCAGTGGACACAGGATTTGTCCACCTTTCCTTGGGGCTGTTGGATCATCTTTAAGGCCCCTCCCAACCCAAACCCTTCTATGGTTCTGTGCTGGCTCAGGTTGGGTTTTGGGTCACTTGTACCAAGAACTGAAAGTGGAACTTACGCTTGAAGAACATGGCGTTGACAATGAGGGCACCGTCAGTCTTCTCCACGTCCTTTGTGACCTCGGGGAGTTTCCCGTCCGTGGTCTGAGCTGCCCACTCGTTGATGGACTTCAGGGCACTCCTCTTGTCGCGGAAGTTGATCTTGGAGTGCTCATAGTTGTAGTGCTTCTTGCTGCTCTTCACGAAGTCGTCGGCGAAGGTGATGGAGGCGGGGCCGTAGAGGCGGCTCCCGATCTTCCAGGTGACGTTGCGGGCAGTGCTGTTGCTCACCTCGTTGAGCAGCTCGGACAGCCCACTGTGCACGTACTCGTCGTTCAGCTTGTCCGCGCTCAGCACCGCCTTGGCCTGCGACGCCGTGCCCGCCTTGCCCCCGAGCGACACCAGGCCCAGCGAGGAGGCCACGACCACGGGGGACAGCAGGATGTTCTCCATGTCCTTGTCCTTGGCCATGGCGTGGTAGAGGTTGAAGGCCAGCGTGGTGCTGCGCTCGGCCAGCGTGGTGGCCTTGTCGCTCAGCTTCCTGTCCTCTGAAGGCACGGCCGCGGCCAGCCCGCACAGGGCAACCCCCAGCAGAACCCACATGGCTCCAGCGGCTCCCAGGACCTGCTGGATGAGAAGAACTCACCATCAGCACGATCCCAACCCATCCTGGAGCACTCAGAGATCCCAGGGGCTCTTCCAAAGAAACCCACTCCGTGGTTCCAGTGACAGGCAGAGCATCTGCTCCAAGGCTTCCCTTGGGGTGCAGCAATCCCAAATCCACAGGGGGATTTCCTCTTCAGGAGGCCAGGCTGTGCTCTGCCATTCACAGCCTGTGCATCTGGAATGGCAGCTTCCTTTTTAAGGAATTGGACTGTATTGCTATTCATGGGCAACTTAAGGAGGGGCCAGGGAATGGAAGCAACAGGTACTTCTGAGCTGATCTCAACAGGACAAGGAGGAATGGCTTTCAACTGAAAGAAGACAAGTTTATATTGGATATTGGGGAGAAATTCTTCCCTGTGAAGGTGAGGAGGCCCTGGCACAGGTTGGGCAGAGAAGCTGTGGCTGCCCCATCCCTGGAGGTGTCCAAGGCCAGACTGGACAGGGCTTGGAGGAACCTGGGATAGTGGAAGGTGTCTCTGCCCATGAAACCCTCTTGGCTGGTCAGGAAAAGCTGAAATCAGGACCTTTCTGCTGGCTCAGGGGCCACACAGCAGTGCTGCCCCTTGATCCAGGGGGTATTGCAATCGGGGACAGGGACTGCCCTCTCTTGGACCAGCTGGCCCCCAGGTCCTCAGCCTCCTTGGCACTAGATGGAGCACATGAGTTTCCACCAAGCCAAGTCAGACGGGCCCCTTGAGAAGATCCAACACTGTCTGCTCAGCTCTGTTGCTCTCAGTTTTGCCTGTACAGCCCTGCCCGGGGGGAACTGGGACAGAGGGAGGTGGTGGAGCCTCATTTTCCACCAGAGTTTATGTGTTAGGTAGATGCACCTCATCCTACTGTAGGTGCTGCATCCCCAGCGAGGGCTCTGAGCCACCACCTTTGCCAAACCTGCCCACTGCCCATTCCCAAATGCCTGAAAGCTTTTTGGGGCTCATCCCTCCTGCCTCCAGGGCTAGACCCCATCCCCACACCTTCCCTCCCTCTTGCCTTCCTGCTGCTCCCAGCAAACCTTCCTCCTCAGGGCTTAAATTCCACCTCGCTCAGCTCTGAGCGAGGACAGGCTTCGTCATGCCCAAAGTTACTTCCTTGGTGGTCCTGTCCTCCCCCCTGCTCCGGGCCAGCTCCTGCAGCGGGGACACGGGCCGGGCTGCAGAGGGGCAGCTCCAGGGTTAAAGGCTCCAGCGCAGGAAGCGAAGGGCCCGCTGGGATTCCACATGGAAGGAAACACGCACGGGAGCCCCGGGCAGGGCGTGCGCAGCTGCACTGGGACCCTTGGCCGGAGTGGGAATGGCCAGGGGGGGAACTACGTGGCCTCAGGGAGGGAAGCGATTCCTGTCCTACAATCCTCCCGGGGGCCAGCCTTCCGTTAGAGGGAACTCCATCCCGGCCCCCTAAAGAGCAAAGCCCTGTGCACCAGGCTCAGAACTGGCCCCGGCACACTCTGAAAGTGCAGACACATCCAAAACCCCACGGGGTTCCTTTGGGCTTCTCATCTCTAAAGATACCTTGAAACTGTTTCATAGTGAGGTCAACGTTTGCCTTTTTCACTCTGAAAGAAAACAGATACATGGAGTAGTTCTCTGGCGAGCAGCGAGCTCATCCTCTGCTTTAAAAAGGCTCATTCCACCAGAGTCGGGGAGAAGTTTGGCCGCGGGCTCTGGGCTGTGCCCGCTGACGCAGCCCCGCCGTGCCTCGGCAGGGAAATTCTGCCCTTTCTTGGAGATTATCCGTGAATTCACAGCCCAGGGTGAAAACTGAGGGAATCCGGGGAATGCACAGCCAGCAACATCCTCGCACAGCCCAGCCCTGCGAGGGGCCGCCCAGTGCCAGCGTGGCATCCCCGACCCCTCGGGGGGGGACCCCGTGGCACCCCCGACACCTCCGGGGGGGACCCCCTGGCATCCCCGACACCTCCGGCGGGGACCCCCTGGCATCCCCGACACCTCCGGGGGGCACCCCGTGGCATCCCCGACACCTCCGGGGGGCACCCCGTGGCATCCCCGACACCTCCGGGAGGCACCCCGTGGTATCCCCGACACCTCCGGGGGGGACCCCGTGGCATCCCCGACACCTCCGGGGGGGACCCGCTGTCCTGCAGGACCGGGAGGTGCCATCGCCCGGCACAGCCAGCCAGAGGCACCCACCCTGTTTATCCCACGGCCAGGACAAAGGCACCCGAACCAAGGGCGTTTCCTGTCACCCCGGGGATGGGACACTTGGCCAAGGCCGAGTCTGCCCGCCCTGTGCGGGGGCTGCAGAGAGAGCGGGCTGGGCTGGGCTGGGCTGGTCCCGCACGGTCCCGCAGGCTCCCCGGCTCCGCTGGAGAAGGGGCTGGAGTTTCTCCAGCGCTGCTCCGGGACCGTCACACGCAACTGGAGCTCCCTTTGCCCCCCTCTTTCTTCCCTTTTGCCACGCCCTGAAAGTTTCTCCTGGGTGCAAAAACTTCACTACGCGCACCTCTGGCAAACTGGAGGTACCGGGGGAGATGTTTTAATGTCTTTTTTAAAAAAAACCCCAACCCAGAGCCAGCTGATGGGGAATCTGTACTCCTCTATACAGTGCCCACTTCATCCCAATGCAACCCACTCCCTGTGCACCCCTTCTCCCATTCGCCACCTCTCTCCATACACTATCCCCCCCTTCCCGACTGTTTCTCCCGATGGGGCCAGGGCGGAGGATGCGGGACCCCCAAGCCCCCCTCGTTCCGCTGCAATCGGCGCGGGGTCCCCCCCTCTCACCTGCGGGCTCGGGACGCGGCTTTGCTCGGCTCCCCTTGTGCACCTCCCGCGCCGGCAGAGGGGGTTTATAAGGGGCCGGGAGAAACTTCTGGAAAGTTGGGAAAAAGCCTCTGAAAACCGCTCGGGGAGGGAGAGGAAGGGGAGGATCCGTGCCGGCTCTCCCGACCCGCCGCCAATGGCGAAGCAGCGCCGGCCCCGCGGCCGCCGCAGGGGGGTCCGAGGGCTGGAGGGATGCGGGGGATGCGCCTCCCGCCTCTGCCCGGCCCCGGCCAGCCCTGCCCGCGATGTGCCGGGCTATTCCCGGCCAAAACAGGGCTCTGGCCTTTTTACGGGGCTCTGGTCCATCTTGCTCCCATCTCCTGCAGCTGGATGGTGGTTGCACCGGAGGCAGGAGGTGATAGTTAATCGGTTTTTGGGGTGCCATCGTCTGGGAGGCCAGGGCTGTTTCAAAGGGCTTCAGCCACGGCCAAAGCAGTGACAGGCAGTGAATGTTTAACATCTGCCCCTGGTTCAAGCCACATCCTGCCATCTAAAATGTCCCTCTGATTGGTGACACCCAAGGGAGAAGAGAAGGCTCCAGGGAGAACAGAGAGCCCCTTCCAGTGCCTAAAGGGGCTTCGAGAGAGCTGGAGAGGGACTGGGGACAAGGGACAGGACACAGGGAACGGCTTCCCACTGCCAGAGGGGCAAAAAGAACTCACCATCAGACAATCCCAACCCTTCCTGCAGCACTAAGAGATCCCAGGGGCTCTTCCAAAGAAACCCACTCCGTGGTTCCAGTGACA
>JAWWEV010000001.1:1295367-1316765 GCA_035583235.1 Hafferia zeledoni
GGGCACTGCCAGGGGATCCCATTGCACAGCTCAGGTGTGGGGCAGGGCACTGCCAGGGGATCCCATTTCAGCTGCCTGCAAAGAGTCCCTGAGAGGAATGTGGAGGTTCCTCTGGGGCTGGAGAAGCGCCGAGGTGGGCCCTGGAGTGTTTGACATGAACTGGTGCAGGCAGGGCTGTGAAAGGGTGGCTCTGTGTGGGCTGTGAGTGTCCAGGTACAAACACCAGCCCAGAGCAGGTCAGCGTGGCTGGAGCAGGTGAAAGTCCTCCTGGAGGCACCCGGATCGATGCTGGGCTTTGTCAACAAGGATCACCCCGTGCTGGCACCAGGAATGTGAGCCAGGAGCCCTGGGCTGTGCCAGGAGGTGCAGGCACAGAACAAAGGCCTCATCCAAAAGCCTCTGCTGAATGTTTTAGAGAAGGGGAAGGGGTGGGCAGGGAGCAGAGGGAAACAAAGCAGCCCTGTTTGCACGGGAGGCTGCTGGGTTTGCTTTGCAGGGTGGGCAGGGTGGGAGCTTCTCCAGCAAAACCCACCAGGATTTTGGTGCAAGGTTTGGCCTTCAGACCCATCCTCTTCAACTCTTCTGGCCAGGTGGGATCAGAAGCATTTTTTGTAAATATCCTTCTCACAAGAGCAGGGAAATCTTGCATTGTGTTTCAAAATATATTTCTTTCCTTGCTGTTTCATCCTCACCTGTTTGTTTAGAAGTGGATCTTCTGTAGGATGTAGAAAGTGCTGTTAAACACAGTCATTTTGACTCAATATTTCAAAAATTACTTTATCTCCATGCCCTGAAGTTCTCCCAGCATATTTAGAATAATAGAATCACTTAGGCTGGAAAAGACCTCCAGGATCATCCAATCCAACCTGTGACCAAATCCCCCCATTCTCACTAAGCCACGTTGGGAAGTGCCACCCCTGCCCATTTCTTTGAGCACCTCCAGGGCTGGTGAGTCCCCTGCATCCCTGGGCAGCCTGGCCCAAAGCTCAACCACTCTTTCAGTGAAGAATCTTTTCCAACCTGGAGCTCCCCTGGCGCAGCCTGAGGTCATTTCCCCTTGTCCTGTCTCACCCCAGTCTGGCAGGGGGTGCAGAGATGTTCCCACCCGCAGCTAAAAGCTGTTTTTGAGAAAATTTCAGCCCTACAAATCCTTTCTCACTTGCTATAAATTATATATCCAGGGCTGGATTTTCCTCCCCTATTCTGCCTTCATTCAGGGAATCATCATTTAGTGAGGAAGATGCTGGTTTAACAGTATTTTTGTTTATCTGTTTGTTTGTTTGTTTATTATTTTACTGACTGTTTGAACCATCACATTTTCTCCCCACGTTGAAAGGCTTCAGTGCAGCCATCAGGGAGTCCTGAGGGTGGCAGGGACCTGATTTCCCTGCCCCAATAATCCATGGCTGTGGGTTTTCCTTCCTTATCTCCTGAAAGGCTTGTGGGCTTGCTGGTCAAACTCCCAGAGCCAGGGCAAACACAGGATTGTGCAAACAGGCACCGTGTTTCCTGCTTGGGGCACAAACGGGGCCTTCCTTGCCAGTTGCTGGGTAACATCAAACACCCACAGTTCACCCCCAAAGACCTCCCCAGGGTCACAAACTCACCCTGCTCCTGCTGCAGGATGGAGACCTTGCAGGGGCTCCCGGGGGCAGATCGAGGAGGGAAAAAAGGGTGAGAGAGAGGCTGAAATACAGAGGATGTAACAGCAAAACAGCTCTGAGAGTCGTCCCTGTAAATGCCATTATGGTACAATAATTATGCCTGAGGGGACACTTAAAATCAACACCCCCCTTACACTTGTTAGAGGCACAAAGACCACAGAGAAGGAATTAGGAAAAAGGATCTTAATGAAAATCTGTGCAGCACAAACACAGGAAAGCCCAGCTCTGTCTCCTGCCTGCCCTGCATTCCTGAGGGCTGGAAGGACAGAACAATGGAGTGTCCATCCAGGGCTTCCTTCCCCTTCCCGGGGCTGGTGGGATCCTACAGAGTCACCTCTGCTGCCCTCAGTGCCATGCACAGACAGACAGACAGACAGGCAGCGTCCAAACTGCTCTGACACCTCTGCAAACACCCCAGGGAGACCTGAGAGCCCCTTCCAGTGCCTGAAGGGGCTTCAGGAGAGCATCCAGGGACAAGGCATGGAGGGACAGGACACAGGGAATGGCTTCACATGGACACAGCCCAGGGATAGATGGATATTGGGAAGGAATTCCTGGCTGGGAGGGTGGGCAGGCCCTGGCACAGGTTGGGCAGAGAAGCTGTGGCTGCCCCATCCCTGGGAGTGTCCAAGGCCAGCCTGGAGCAGCCTGGGCTGGTGGGAGGTGTCCCTGCCCATGGCACGGGGTGGCACTGGATGAGCTTTAAGGTCCCTTCCAACCCAAACCATTCTGGGATTCCATAATTCTCTATCAGGTTGGAACAAGTTATCCTGGGATACCCAAAAAAGCGCCATGTCTGGATCATCAGGAGGGCTCAGACAAGTCTTTGCTCCAGCAAAGCCTTCCCACCTGTGAGCCTGAGAGGAGGAAAAGGGACTTTTCTCTCCCTACAGAGGGGATGCAACTGCCCTTTTCCTTGGAGGAGGGTGATGCTGGGTAAGGCTTGTTCCCCCCTTCCCTCTGTTCCCACTCTCAGAGGAAGCTGCAGCACCTCCTTTGCTGTCCATCCCCCCCAAATACCAAAGCAGAGGCTCCTCTGAGACTTTCCCGTGGTGCCCTTTTGCACCCCCAGACCATCAGCCTCACCTTTCCCTGCCAGAAAACAAGACTGGTCCTTCTGGATGAATTTGCCCCTTCCATAAGCACATAACCAAAGGCTTTCAGGATGTGGTGTGAAATCTGCCTAAAACTCTCCCCTGGTTTAGAGCTGAGCCGGGTCCTAAAGGAGCAGCTTAAAAAGGGATCACACCCTGTGAGCCCAAAGGGTTTCAGTGAGGATTGTGGAGGTGCAGCACTTGGAACCGAGTGTGGCTGGGGATCCACGAGGGGAGTGGGCACAGCAGAGGCCCCACCCGTGCCAAAGGGAGGGATTTAAAACAACTTTGAGCATTCAAGGCCTTAAGTACAGCAGAAGGAACTTTCACATCTGAAGCCAACTTTCCCCATCCAAAATTGCAGCTCTTTTCCTAGAAGCTGTCTGAAAATTCATGTTCAATTCCCTTCCATCAGCTGCTCTCTGACTTTTTTTTTGACATTGCACAGCCTTTAGCAGCCAAAGTGCTGCTGGCAGGGGGGAAAGAAGGTCCTTCTGCTCATTATCCCTCTTGGAGGTGGCTTGGAAATGGCACCTTCCCCAGCCCTGCCTCCCAGTGGGAGCCTGTGTTGGATTCCACTGGCCAAGGCACAGAAATACGCTGAAAATGTGCAGACTCTGAGTGTTTTTGGAGGTTTTTTGCTCAGGAAGAAGGATGTGGAAAGCTGGCTGACACTGGGAGCAGCTGCAGGGGAACCTCAGGAGCTGGAGGAAAAGTTTCAGTGCCAGAAGAAGATATTTTTCCCTTGATCTTACCAATGGCTGAAGCCTTTCTGCTGAAATTAAAAGCAGACCAACACAAGGTACCAAACTAGCAATGTTTAATCTGGCAAAGCCACGAGGACCTGTGGACATGATTTTATCTCTTGAAACACCTCCATGTGCCCCGTGCCCCCTGCACATCCACCCTCCAGCCTAAGGCCCTTCCATCCTAAGGCTCTGCCAGCCAGCCAGGCAGCAAATCCAATGCTCCCCTAGGATATATTTTCCCCAGGATTTAAGATAATCACAGCTCTGAGAGACCTGTGATTCTGCAGTGCCTGCTGTCAGCAGTGCTGGAAGGAGCAGCACTTGGCAAAGAGCTGCCAGCACCCTCTGCTGTGCCCGGGGCTCAGCACCTTGGAGCAGCCCCTGGATGCTGATTTTTCAGCTCCAGCCTTTGCCTGCAGATGAGGTTTCCCAGCTGGTGGGGGCAGCAGGTTATTTTCCCTCTCTCAGGAAAAGAGAGACAGTTGCCAGTGACCTCTTGGCTTAGTCTGTCTGTGTAAAGATGGGCTTGGCATCCTTCTCGCACTTGCTTGTTATTTGGACAGCACATCCCCTCCTTTGGCACTGCTTGGACTGTCCACTCCTCCAGGGCTGGGCCAAAAAAAGTGGAAAATGGTCAATTTGCAGAAAGAACCCTAAATTGGTTGCTCTCAGCTAAATGTTTTGTCACCTTGCTTTAAGAAGGGCAAAAAATTGCCAGCCAGGACACAGGTCAGTGTTGCCCCCAGTGCTGGGCAGGCCTGGGCATCCTTCTCACCCCCAGCAACCCCTGGTGGTGCAAGGAAGTCCTGGGCATGGAGCAGATCCAACACAAACTCATCCTCACCCCTTCCCCAGTGCTACAACTCGAGGCCCCCCCACCAGGGTGGCTTTGTGTGGAGATCAGGCCCAGGGTGCACCTCCACACTTGGGAGCTCAGGATCTGATGCAGGAAAAGTGCAGGTGATGAGAGAGGATGGAAAAAGGGTGAGTTGGAAAGGGCAGGAGAAATCAGGAGGCTGCAAAGCCTAAACCTGGACCTGACTCTTTTTGTCCCACTCCATCCTCCCACGTGGGAACAAAAGAACCCTCCTATCCCTTCCCTCCTTGAGACATGATGCCTTGGATATAAATCCCCCAGAAAGAGAGTCAGGAATGATGTGAGCACTCTGCTCCCTGCTGCCAAACAGGGATTTCCTGGGGCCCAGTTAACAGCAGCCCAGGGGCTGGAGATTTGCTCCAACTTGGGGAGGTTTTCCAGGTTAGGTTTTTATTTTCATTGCACTCCGAATGTGTGGGTGGATGTACATGTTGGTCCCTGGGATGGGAAACATCCTCATATCCCAGTTGAGGGGAGGAAGATGGATGATGGAGAGGAGGTTCAGGGGAAGGGATGTGTGATGAAGATGTGAGGAACTGCCAGAGGGCAGGGATAGGTGGGACACTGGGAAGGAATTCCTGGCTGGGAGGGCGGGCAGGCCCTGGCACAGGTTGGGCAGAGAAGCTGTGGCTGCCCCATCCCTGGGAGTGCCCAAGGCCAGGCTGGAACAACCTGGGATAGTGGCAGGTGTCCCAGGGGTGGGACAGGATGATCTTTAAAGTCCCTTCCCCTCCACCCCATTCCCGGGTGTTCTCTGCCCTTCTGGGGCTCAGCATTCCCAAACCCCTTGGCACATTCCCACGGCTTTCCCACCTTTCCGGGCTCCCCCAGCCGAGCTTTGGGACAGCAGAGTGGGGGGAAGAGGGGAAAGGGGGGATTGGAATTGGGGCAGGGCATTGGAATGGGCTGCCCAGAGAGGGGGTGGATTCCCCATCCCTGGAGGGTTTTCAACTGGGATTGGCCGTGGCACTGAGTGCCATGATCTGGTAAAGGGACTGGAGTTGGACCAGGGGTTGGACTTGATGATCTCGGAGGTCTTTTCCAACCCAATCCATTCTATGATTCCATGTCTCTTTTCCCTTGCCAGGGGTGCCCCCAGCCTTTCCCTTGTCCCCACCCCGAGCGCTCGGGGCTCCGTAGCGCATCCCGCGGGGACAGCCCCGAGAGCTGCGCGCTCGGGCACAGCCTTCTCCTTCCCCCTCCTCCTCCTCCTCCTGTCCTTCCTCCTGCTGCTGCTGCCGGGGCGGAGCCGCCCGTGCAGCGCCCGCCCCGCTCGGGGAGCGGAGCCGAGCCGAGCCGAGCCGAGCCGGCTGCGGGGACGGGGACGCGGCGGTGCCACCTCCGTCCGTCTGTCCGTCCGTCCCACGCTGAGCCGGGGCACGGCCCCGCGCTGCCTCGGCGGGGCAGGGGCTGCCCCTCCCCGGGGCTCTGCGGACTGGAGGATCCCCCAGCGGCAGCAGGTAAAGGTGGCACTGGGCGCACTGGGCGCACTGGGGCGCTCGGGCATCCCCCGCCCGGCGGGGAGGGGGCGCGGGCACCGCGGGCTGGGGGGGCGATGCTGAGCCGGGGGGTGCCGGGTGTGGGACTGATGTGCCTGGGCTCGCCCCCAAAAGGTGCTGCGGTCGCCAAAAAGCTGTTTCTTTGCCCCAAAAGGTGAATTTTTTTTTCCATTCCCAAAAGGTGTTTCTTTGCCCGGACAGGTATTTTTCCCCCATTCCCCAAAGGTTTCTTTGCCCCAAAAGGTGGGGTTTTTTCCCCATTCCCAAAAGCTGTTTCTTTGCCCCAAAAGGTGGGGTTTTTTCCCATTCCCAGAAGGTGTTTGCCCTCTGTGCCCCCCATGGGGGGCTCACCTGGCCAGGAGCATCCCAAGCAAAGTTGGGATGTCATGGGGGGCTGCCACATGGTGGGCAGCACGGGTGGGCACCCACCTGGTGAGAGGTGCTGGGGTGCCCCTCTGGTGTCCGAGACCCCCCAGTTGTCAGGGTGTGGATCTGCTCCCGGCTTTTCTCCTCCAGGCCCTCCTTGTTTTCCAGGGAATGCCTCGTTTTGACATAAACCCGCGGCATCTGCAGCATCCCACAGTCCCAGCGCTTCACACGGGGCTCGTCCGGGGCTGTCACATCCTCAGGCACCAAAATCCCAAGCGGGATTCATTGTTGCTTGCCCAGCTGGAGGGGCAGCCCGTGCCCACCCAGCACCCACACTGTGCCAGCACCCTGGCAGGATGCTCAGGGGTGTGCTGGGTGGGGACATCCCCCTCGCAGCCAAACCTCTGGTTAATACCCACACTTTTAGCCAGCCCTGAGCAGAGAGGGGGAATGTAGAGGGTGTTATTTTGCCTTGATGCCTGGCAAAGAAATTGCTTGGAAAAAGGAGTAATTCAGGGAAAAGAGGGGAAAGAACCGTCTGGTTGCTGTTTTATTGAAGCTCTCACCACGTCCTGTACAGTCACCGCCCGGAAAACTGGGCACGGAGGAGTCGCAGTCCACATTTTCCTCTGGATAAAGGTCTGGTCTAGCAATTCCTGGGGTGGAAGCTGTGAAATTTCACCCCTGGTGAGATGGAAATAGGGATTCTGCAGCCAGAAAAAACGTGGCTGTGGCAAACTCGCCCTGCTTTGGGGCTCTGGGGCTTTGGGGTGGGTCTGGCCACCACTGTCATTACGTGTCATCGTGTTGGCTTCGGGTTATTTTGGGGCTGGGAGGGGATTATGAAGTGCTGATAGGAACAGTGCTGACCGTGCTGCATGTGAAATCATAAAAAACTGGAATTCTGGTTCTCTTTGCTGGCTCTTTGTCCCGCTGTGAAGGAAAAGGAGTGTTGCTCAGGAAGCCAGGCTGGATTTTTCTCCATGAGAAAGTTACTCGGTGCACGGAGCACATTAAACCCAACCGCGCCGTTCTGGTGCTGGATCCTCCTCAGGATGCTCCAGCTGCCAGGAAATTTAGATTGCTGCTTATTAGCCAGCAAAACTTAGCCCTGTGCTGCTCCTTGAAGAGCTTTTTGGGGTTTGGATCACCCAGGAGAACTCCTTTCTTTCATCCCTCCCCGGGAATTGCCAGCTTGCACTTGGCAGGTGTGGCTGGGGCAGGGCTGAGGGAAATGGGTTTCCTGCCTGGCAGTTTGTCTGGCAGGTCTGTGTTCCCCAGCCCTCAGATTGCTGTGCAAAGTGGTCCATTAATTCATTACCCAGCCTTGATGCACCTGAGCAGTGATGCATCCAGAATCCCTAAAACCTGCTGCCTGAACACCTTCTCTCTCCTCTGTCCAGCCTGGAATGATCCTCCCAGCGACCCCCCAGCCACGGGGAGCTGCACAGGATCCCTCTGGCATTTAGAAGGTGCTTCCTCAGTGGCAAATGTAGAGCTCTGCTTTGATGGCAGAGTTAATTTTAGAGTGGGTGTCTCTGGCAGGCTGTACTTCTTGTATTAAATAAGCATGTTCTGCATGTTCTGCCCTTCCCTGGGATGAATTCTCTGCTGTTTGGCTCGTGTGTTGACAAAGAAAATGAGCCCTGGGCGGATCAATCTGTTGGGTGTCTGGTTGTACATTCAGAAACTGCTGGCTCAGAATTAATGATAAAAGGTTTGGGTTTTGCAAGGCAACAAAGTGCTTTTATGAAGGTGGGAAATCATAACGAGACACTGAACCAGCTGCAAGGGCCAGGGACTATTTGTTGTACTTTTCTCCATAAATGAAATGTCCCCGTGTGTTTGATCTCCAGTAACTGCCTTAAAATTGCCCTGGTGTTTCACACTGCTCAGTGCCAAAATATTGAGGGGTTTGTTGTGGGTTTTTTTAGCTTTTTTTAACCTGTGGCTTGGAGTAACTCTGACAAGGAGAGTGTTGGGCTTGGACATCGCAGGGCTCCTCCTCAGAGCAGCTTTCCTGCAACTGTGGGGTGTGGGGATGATTTCCCTGAGTCTGTGATGCTGGTTGGGAACTCCTCTGCGGTGAGATGCTGCTGCCCTGGAGGTTGTGCCCCTGTCCCAAAGCCCTGCAATGAGATGCTTTGCACCTTTGTGCTGATCCTCTTGGATTTACAGAATGGTGTGGATTTGAAAGGACCTTAAAACTCATCCAGTTCCAAGCCCTTGCCATGGCCAAGGACATCTCCCACTAGACCCGGTTGCCCCAGGCCCGTTGATGAAGTGATGGGATCCACCTGGCAGCCAATTTGCCAGGGCCATACACGGCTTTGTTAATTAGCAGCAGCTGCACCAATTAAAGAGCTTAAATAGAGGCAGTTCAGCCTCGTGCTGGAACGCAGTGGTGCTGTTGGTGTAAAGAGGAGGAGGCTGTGGCTGCCTCGGGCTCTGCTGGTGCCACCTGGTGCTGTGTGGGGTGAGTGGAGTCTCAGCTCCTCTTCCTTGTGGGGTGTTGGCTCAGGGCTGGTCCCCAAATCCTTGTGCTGAGCTGGGTGTGGAGCTGAGCAGTTCCCTCGGCTCAGGAGAGGGCAGTGTCACACCAGGTACCTGGTGCCTTGTGCTGAGGAACATGTGGAGGTGCCCACCTGCCCCAGCCGGGGGGGTCCCGTGGGGTCACAAACCACTGTGTGTCACACCAGGCACCTCGTCCCTGTCCCTTCTCCCCAAAGCAGATGTTGCCCCTCCACCTCCACTCCTGGTGTCTGATCCACCTTTGCAGGGGTTGCAGGAATGCTCTGAGTGTGATGCTGGGAAAGGGATTTAAGAGGCTGTTTATAGCAGTTGCTTTTGCCTGCCAGCCCTTCTATAAAGAGTGATTAGATGTAGCCGCTTTAATGCAGGGCTTGACTTGCAAAAACAAATAAAAAAGTAACTGCACGTTGGTGTTTGGCTTTGCTGCTGTTTCCTCTGAGTTAACCACGGTGTTCTCCCCACTTCCTCCAAAAGTACCCACAGACACTGGCAGGACAGCTGCCTGAAGGTTTGGTGAAACAGTCTGTCATTGCTCAACTGCTTGAAAAAAAAACCAAACACCCAACCTGTTTTTGTTTTGTTTTCTATGCAATTAAATATTTGTAGAAGGTTCCTGCCAGGGAGTGGTTTCAGGGTACGGAGTGTTCCCCTGAGGGCTGTTCAGACAAGGACCTTCTTGGGTGGCAACTGGGAAGTTTTCACACCTGGAATCCATTCCAGGTCGTGATTGAGCTCTGTCTTTTTATCCCTCCTGGTCTTTTGGCAGGATGAGCTTGATGAAAAGTGTTTCTTTTTGTGACTATTTTTTCCCCCCCTGATTTTCTTTAGTGTGTGTGGCTCTTGATCCAGGAATTGCTGGGTTGGTTTGGTGTTTTCCCCACTGGATGAAGGGTGGGTTTGGAACAGGAAAATAGCACCTTTGCTGGGGTGATGCCCCAGCCTGGGAACCAGCCCTGTCCCTGGGCTGCCCATCCCAGCAGGGCCCTGCTGGGGGCTGATCCCTTCCTTGGGAATAGCTTGGAAATACAGCTCCTTAGTCAGGACAGATGGAATCCTCCTGCCCTTTGTCCCCTGTGTCCTCTGTTGGAGCCAGAGCTTTCTGGGAGCTGTTTGGGATCCAGGAGCACTTGGAGGTGATGGGCTGTAGGTTTGTTCTCTTCTTGTCTGGGGCTGCTCCAAAGGATCAGTTTCACTGTGTAAAGCAGCTTTTTATCCTCCACTTCTCCCCTTCAGATTGGCCGTGCCTTTAATTTTTATTTATTTATTTAAAATCTGCTTCTCTTACAACTCTGCTGGAACTTGTAAAACCTCTTTATAAACCTCTGGCTGCTGTTTTGCTTCCCTTTCCTCCCCCTGGGTGAGGTGAAACGGAACTTCTCCCTCCCCCAGCCTGGGTTTGGATGCTCAGAGGAGAACTATTCTGGTCCTTTCCTGGTTTGAGTTTCAGGCTCCCACTTGCACAGGTTGCTCAGGGAAAGCATTTTGCTTCTGACTGAAATAGCACAAGGTGCCAACCAGAGTTTCCTTCAGGAGGTATTTTTGGGTGTAGCCTTTAAAAAGATGTGATGGGCTGGTCGTGCCCTTCAGTGCCCAGGAGTTCTGAGCTGCTCTAATAGGTTGTATTTTGGGCCACTTATTGATGCCTCTCTGGAGCTGGCACTCACCAGCTCATAAATCAAAGCTGCAATCAAGGCAGTGGTCTGGTTGCCTCCTGCAACTGCAGCAAAACAAGAAAATGAATTCAATTTTCAGCCTTGGAGGTGGTTCCAGTGGTTGGGAGTTGGTGCCTGAAGGTCACGGGGTGATGCTCAGGGTGTTCCACGAGGTCCTTGGGAACTTGGTGTAATGCTGAGAGGGCACTCAGGAGCTTGGAGAGGATTTGAGGCTGTGTCTGGGCTTGTTCTGCTGCACTGCCCAGGCCCTTGCCAGGAGGGCAGGAACCTGGGCTGGCCCTTGTGTGAGCCCATCTCAACCCCATGTGCTGAGTGCAGGGCTCTTGTCCGAGCAAACCCTCAGGGAACGGGGATAAAACTGGGATGTATTCCAGGTCATGCCTTGATGTGCCCAGAGCTTCCCAGGCCAGGCTGCCTGGAGGTCCTGCTGCTGCCTAAACCCTCTCTCTGGGATGGATTGACAGGGCTTAGGCTTGTTTACAGGGATTTACTGCAGTGCTGAGGTCATTCCGATATTTGGGTGGATTTGGGGGTGTGTATTTTCTGGATTTGCTTTTATTTTTTCACCAGGAGGTAATCAATGCTTTCCTTGGGATTAAAATAATTCCTGTGAGTCTCAGCTGGTGATGCAGGAAGGAGTCATTTAACCCTTTGACCTCTCTTGGAGGCAAAAAGGGCTTTTCTGGGGAAGGTGAGAAGTGTGTGTTCAAAGCCAGCCCCTGAGCAACCTGCTCTAGTGGAAGATGTCCCTGCTCGTGGCAGGGAGGGTGGAATGAGATGATTTTAAGGTCCCTTCCAACCTAAACCTTTCTGTGGCTCCACCTTCTTGCCCAAAGAATTCCTCCAAGCTGTCAGGTGGGTGATGGTTTGTAGGCATTGCCTGATCCAGCAGGGATTGTGGGAATTTCAGTGTCAATCCACCTCCTAATTATTCATGGATCTTGTCAATGAGACCTTAAACTGTCGGTCCAAGCTCCTGCAGTTTGAAACCCAGCACAGAGCCCTGGGCTGCGTGTCCAGGTGTGGTTTGCTCTGTTTCTCTCAGGCTTTTTGGGTTGGGAATTCTCCATGAGCTGGCTGGGGGAGCCTGCAGGTCTGCACAGTGAAGGTCCCTGAGGACTCCCTGGAATCTGTGGGTGGCTTTGGGATTGTCAGGAGCCCTGGGATTCCTCCAGCCAAGAGGTGAGGTGACACCTATGGCTTGTGACACCGATGGCTTCTTGCACAGTCTGTTTTTAGAAGTGTTCCTGCTCACATGCAAATGATGTTCCTCATCAAGGACTGCTCTGCACTTGGGACACTGAGCTTGTAATCCCTCTTTTCCAGCTCTTACATAAATATCTGTATTTTTGGCAGGCATTTTGCTATTACTGTCCCCTTTTTCCCCCGTGCTCCCAGCTGGGTCCTGGGAGATCCCAGCCCACTTGCTGGGTTGCATTTGATAGTTTGTAGATACACAGTGGTGGGAGACTCTTATTTTTGGGGTGATTCACCCTCTGCTTGGGCTTTGGTGTTGGTTGCTGGTGTCTGACATCCTGTGAGCTCCTGCCTGAATCCTGGAGGCAGGATCTGTGTTAAATTCATACTTAGCTGGGAGTTAATCTCTGAAATGCAGAGTGCTTGCTGTGCTCATTAACAGCCTAATTTCAAGTGCAAGGTTGACAGCTTAGCTGGAAATACTTTCCCTTATCACAAGTGTTTCCTAATCCGTCTCCTTTGCGTTGGGATGTGGGTTTTGTGTGGCTCTCCAGGCTGTGCTCTGGCAGAGCTGTATGTTGAAGGCATGCAGAGTAAGACAGCTGTGTATTAAACTGTTGCTGTGGTGGGGGTGAGCGGCTCTGGTGCCCCCCGTGCTGGCAGTGCCAGCCTTGGTGCCTCCCAAGGTCAGCGCTCTGCGTAGACGAGCGTTCCCGACACACAAACTGCGCCACTGCTCCGGTACAGTTTGGCTTTGCAAAGGAAAATAAAGCTGCTTGTAGGCTCAGGGCAATGTCCCTGCAAACACAGGCAGGAGCAGGGCGGCTGCTGGGGGTGTCCTTGCTTGTGTTTGGAGTGCCAGCCCTGCCCCCTGTGCTGGTTTTGGTCCTGGGGCTCAGAACTTGCCCTGTGGTTTTCTCGACTCCCAGAGCTGGGTAGAAAACCCCTCTGTGATGGGTTTATGAAGGGAGGCTCTGGATGGAGGTGCTTCTGGTGCAAAGCTCTCTGGAAACCCTGCTCTGGGGAGGGTGAGCATCCCTCCTGCTGCCACAGCTTAAATTAGGGGGGTCCTCCCCTTCTAAAAGGCTCATCAGCTAATTGTGTTAAGGACCCCTGGGACAGGAGGGGTTTCAATCCAAGCCTCTGGGGGGATTGGTTGTACTGAGCTCTGCTGGTCCCATGGGACAGCTTTGCTCTCTTGGCTGCTTCTCTCCCAGCTCAGGGAAAGTGTTGGCTGTTTCCCTGGACTTTGTAGCTCAGCTGCAATTACTCCTGGAGGGACATGTGAGCGCTGAGTGGCACAAAGTCTGGAGTGTCCTTTGCTGGGGCAGTCTGGGGGCTGGCAGGGGGAGGGCATGTGGGGTGAGGAGCCCTGGAGAGCACCAGCTTGGGCAGGTGGAGTCAGGGGAGTCAGAAGGACAGTTCTGCACCCTCCTGGCCATGACGTGCCTCTCTATCTCTGCTGGTATTTGCAGTGCTGATAAGAGGGTCTGTAACGAGTGTGCTCTGCCTCAGATCAAACCTCTGTGGGCAAGAGCTGTGCCAGCTCAGCCTTATCAGCCCTATTAAACCCTAACGAGCTGCAGGGCTGGGGGCAGCTGCAGTGTGGGAACATCCACCCAGGAATTGTGCTGGAAGTGCTTCTGCCCTGTAAGTCCCTCTCAAATGTGTTTTGGGTGTGGTTTTTTTTTTTTAAGGAAGTGGATAATTTGGGGATGGAGGCTTGGAAACTGGGTGTCTGAATTGCAGGTGGTTGTGTGTAATGAGCTGGCTGATGCCTCATTAAGGTGGTAGCTGGTCTTGGCATGAACAGGTGGAATCTGCCCTTGGAAGTGTTCAGAAAACGTGTCCATGGGGTTGTGGTTTAGTGGTGGACCTGACAGTGATGGTTGGACTTGATCTTGGAGAATCATTTCAGTTTTGGTAAGACCTCTGAGTTTTATGGAAGGATTCTTGCCAGATTGCTCTTCATGTGGAGGAAGAGCTCCTGGAAGCTTTTGTGGGAATATGGAATGCCAGTACAGGGAGGACAGTTCTCCTCCATCCCCTGGCTGCTCTTTCAGGGCAGTGACCTCTGCAAGGGTGGCACAGATTGGGTTGAAGTGGTGTGGGTCAGGAATCACTGGCTCCCATGTTGATTTGGGAGTGTTCAAGGCCAGGTTGGACAGGGCTTGGAGCAACCTGCTCTAGTGCAGGGTGTCAACACAAGTGTGTAGAAATCCATAGGAGGGGAGAGTCAAACCAGAGGTTCATGTGCTGCTGGGCATGGCAGGATGGTCCTTCTAGGATTGTTCTCTTCAGAGGGTTCCCTCTGTTGTGGACACAGGAGAAATTGGTCCTTGTTGTTCTCTGTGTGTCAGGCTGCCCCAGACCCTGCTCTTGAAGGCTTCATTTTTACCCCAGTTTTAGAATAACTTTATTTCCTTTCCTGCTGTGCCATTGTGGGGGCTCAGGAGGGGTTGTCTAGAATCACAGAACGGTTTAGGTTGGAAGAGGAGACATTAAAGCTCATCCAGTTCCACCCCCTGCCATGGGCACCTTTCAGAAAATCTGGCCTTAGACACTCCCAGGGCTGGGACAGCCACAGCTTCTCTGCCCAACCTGTGCCAGGGCCTGCCCACCCTCCCAGCCAGCAATTCCTTCCCAATATCCCATCTGTCCCTGCCCTCTGGCAGTGGGAAGCCATTCCCTGTGTCCTGTCCCTCCATCCCTTGTCCCCAGTCCCTCTCCAGCTCTCCTGGAGCCCCTTTGGGCACTGCAAGGTGCTAGAGGGGCAAGAAGGCTCCTTTGAACCAACTGCTGGCATGGGAGGAGCTGGGACTCCCCAGAGGGATGTTACAGCCCCATGGCTGAAACAAGTCTGCCCTCTGCAAAGCCCTGTCCTGGGCTTGGCACTGCCTGAGCCAGGCTTAGTCCAGGGAGGATCAGCTGCTGCTGCCTGAGCTGTTGGCAGAGATGGCTTTTGCCCAAACTGGGAGCAGACACTGGGGCTGTTCTGTGGTGACGTGCACAAGGTCAGTGTGACCCTCGAGGTCCCAGACTGGGCCATCAGGTTCACTTCCAGCAAACAGTTGGTGCTGCTGAGCAGAGTAATCAGCTCATGGGGTTCAGCACAGCAGCCACGGCCTCTGGCTTGGCTCTGTGAGCCAGAAAAGCCAGAGCTGAAGTGAGTGGCAATGGGAGTTCCTGGGGCTGTGCCATTCCAGTGCCTCCTGTAGCCAACCATCTGAGTTGAATACAATTGCTCTCCTAATTTCTGGATCTGAACTGACACAATGTGCTGAAAAACTGGGGAGAAAGAAGTGTTTCTTGGTGCTTTTTAGGGCTCAAAGCCCTTCTGCTTCAAGCCCTGGCTCCTGGGAAATGTCCCTGGTTGAAACACCTCAGTCAGAAAACCCAAGCCAGCCTTTGGCATTGAGAGAAGGTGGTTCTGTGCCTGCAGATCCCCTTTAACCTGCAGAGCTGCTGCATGGATCCCTCACCTGATCCTTGCTTTTTGGAATATGGTTTGGCTTCAGGTTGGAAGGGAAACAGCCATGGTGGAGCCTGGGGTTGGATCTGGGAAGAAGAGCAAATGACCAAGTGGTGCTGGGAGGAGGCTGCACATCCTGTTCTCTGTGCCCCATCCTCCCCCAGCCTTTTGGGGTGTGGCAGCAGGGCTGGGCTCAGCCCAAGGTAGTTTTTCACAGCCTTTCCCTTGACTCCAGAAGAGACTTGTTTGCAAAGGGTCGTGCAGTTTGGGGGAGAGAAAAGGTCTTGTCTGAGTGTTTCTGTTTCATGGAAAAGCCCCAGTGGCTGGTCAAGGAGCTGGATTTCACCTTTTTCTCAGACAGCTCAGCCACCTTCTGTATTCCTTTTTTACCCTCAAACTTATGGCTGTGTTTCAGCACTGCCTGGGGCTGATGAGATCTGCTCCCACATTGACTGGGTTTGGTGACAGGTCCCATAGATTTGGTTTCAGAAGGCTGGATTTTAAAGTTTTGTTGTTTGTTTTGAAGGAATGGTATGATATAAATGCTGCCTGAAGCACTTGTGGCTCCTGTCAGCTCTGCTGGGCAGCCTGGGCTGGGCTGTGTGAAACCCTTTACACCTCCTGCTCCCCTGGCTTTGATGTTCAGTGGCAGGACAGGCTTTGGGCTGTGGAGCTGCTGTTAAACACAGAAATACAGGGGCAAGTGGCTGAGCTTTGGCAGGAATTCTGCTGTGGTTGGGTGGGGAGGGGCTGTGCAGGGGCTGCTGAGGGGTCTGGATCCCCCCCAGGGCTCAGTGCCTGTGGTTTGGGAAGGAAAGTTGTGTCCCTGCAGGACTAAATCCTCCCCCTGCCTTGCAACCTGAGGGTTGTATTTTGATAACTTTCTTGTTCTAGAGTTGAAACCAGCTACAGAGTTTGATTTTCTACCTTTGTCCGTCCTTTACAGCATAAAAAAAAAAAGGTAGGGTTTTCCACTTCCCCTGCTTTCCTAGGAGAACTGTAGAACCATGGACAGTTGTGTGTCTGGTCAGCCTGGAGCTCTCAGGGGCTCAAGGTCTGCTCAGAATGATGGGTTTGCTCCTGGAGGGCTCCAGGTGTGTCCTGTCACCCTTCAGCTCAGGCAGGAAGTGCCTGTGTTTGGGCATTTGTGTGTTTGTTTTGATTTAAGAGACGCTTGAGAACCACAGTGAAACAACCCCAAGGAATAACCTGTTGGTTGTTTGTCCTCAGATAATGTGATGCTGCCACAAAGTCTTGCTTGGTGATGACTCTGAAAGGAAGGGTGTCTGAGGTACTGGGGGATGGTTTGGGATCAGCCATGTTTTATCCAGACAGCAGTGGTTTTGGTGAGGAGTTCAGTGTGTTTCCTGGTTACAGGAGGTGGCACTGCCTCAGTGGGCCAAGGTGAGGATGGAGAAGACTTGGATACTGTAGAAGGCAGGATGGAGATTTATTTCTTCCTTGGGCTCTATTCCCATGAATCCACCTTCATCTGGTGGTCTTTGGTCTGACACAACTGCTGTCCAGCCATGTCTGCCAGTGGGATTTTCAGGGGCTGAGATGGGAGAGAGACTCTGGGAAAGGCCTTTGCCTGGCAAAGTCTTTTCTCTGTTACAACAGAACCCTCAGCCCAATGTCCCTCTCTGCCAGGAGCAATGATCCAGCTCCACTGGAGGAAGTGGAGCACATGGAATGGGACAAGGCTGAGCAACTGCACCAGTTTTGCTTCTTCCCTTTTCCTTTCCAGCACTGGTTCTCCAGTGCAAAGCCAAAGGATGAACCCTTGATTTGTGATTATTTTTTAATTTATTTATCCCCCCCAGTGATGGATATGAACTAGATTCCATAAATACTTTCAGCTTTGGACACAACCTGCCAAAAATAGCTGGGAGCTCTGCAGGGAGATTTATTTGGCACAGGGCTCTGCTCACTTTATCCTGAGAGTGCCAAGGAGCTCAGCTCGTGGAGCATCTTTGGAACCAGTGGGGTGCGTGAGGGTGGTGATGGGAAAACATTCCAGGCAGTGCTCCATCACCTTGGGGCATGTTTTGCAACTATAAATCCTTACCTGAGCATTGTTTTTATTCATCCTGATGGCTGAGAAGGATTTGGTACCCTGGGGTTGGACTGGGAGTGGAACAGAGGTTTTCAAAGAAGAGGTGGTTTCTATCCCATTAACTGTGGATCAGTTGGGGTGGGAGTAAAATCCCAGTTTTCTGGCTCTGGGTACAGGACTGGGAGCTGTTTTTATCCTCTTTTCCCTGAGAGGCACTTGCACAGGAGTGTCTGGCAGCTGAACCTGGCTGTGCTGCACCCCCTGCCCTGGTTCTGGGACTCTGGTGGTGCTGTGAATAATTTGGGAGCAGGGCAGGAGAAGGGGATGTGTTGGCTCCTCCTGTTCGTGTGGAAATGGCTCTTTCCCGTGTGGGAGTGGTGGGAGGTGGGGAATGCTGCTCCTCTGGGAATTCACATGGAATAACATCCCCTCTGGAGGTGGGAGCAGCTTCCACGGGCATGACGTGGGTTCTGGAAATACTGTTGGCAGGAGGGTGGTTTTCACACTCATCATGGGGCGTTCTAGGACAACCTGTGAGCTGTTATGGGGGAAAAATACAGAATCAAGGGAAAATGGGTTTGCTCAGGAGAGAGTTCGAGGCTGCTCTGTCTGCCCAAAGCTGGTGGGTCCACTGGCTGCTGGGCAGGGGCTGCCAACCCAGTGAGTGTCCCCAGTGTGATGGACACAGTGGGAAACTGCTGGGTGGGGGAGATGGAGGTACAATGGACTGGGTTGGGTTGGGAGGGACCTTAAAGCTCATCCAGTCCCACCTCCACAGCAGGGACACCTCCCACTGTCCCAGGTCCAGCCTGGCCTTGGACACTCCCAGGGATGGAGCAGCCACAGCTTCTCTGCCCAACCTGTGCCAGGGCCTGCCCACCCTCCCAGCCAGGAGTTCCTTCCCAATATCCCATCTAACTCTCTGTCCATGTGAAGCCATTCCCTGTGTCCTGTCCCTCCATCCCTTGTCCCCAGTCCCTCTCCAGCTCTCCTGGAGCCCCTTTAGGCTCTGGCAGGGGCTCTCAGGTCTGAGGAAGGTGCTGGAGCATGTCCTGGTGTCACTGGCCCCGTTCCTGCCCTCTGGCTGGACCAGTGGCAGGGTCACATCACATCCCCACTGGCTCTGCAGGAAGTCCTTGACCTCCTGGGGCTGCTTTTGGCCATGGGGAAGCCTTGGCTTGGCTGCCTTTGTTTATCCAGCACAAATGGATTTGTCACCCCATACCCTGATTGGTCAGAATTAGAGAAAATCACACCTCTCATTTCCTGCTGTTTGGGTTTCTCTGTTCCTTCAGCTCCCCAAGACTTCCACAAACCTTCTGTGCTTTGAGGGCTGCCAACAGTACTTGAGTCATTTTAATCCCTTTTCTTTTTGTGTGCAAAGCTTGACACTGCTGTGGCACCTCTGGATTGGTTGAGGGTTTTTTAATAGTTTAAATTAAAAACCCCAATTAATTGGATTACATGTGGGTCAGATACTTATCTGACTGACTCTGTTGCAACTTGTGGAACCTCAATGTGGCAAAAAATGTCTTTGGGGTTTTTTGTGGGGTGGTTGTGTTTTCCTCTTAACTCCAGACTGGAAGACTTGCACGTGCTGATGCTCCAGGCACTGGTCTGAGTGCTGAAATAGCCCCCAGATGGTGCCCAGAATAAACCCAGAGCAATCCAGGCACTAATTTTGGCATCCCAGCCCCTGTGGGAGGGAGCTGTGGCAGCAGAGTCGCAGGTGCTGAGCAGGGACACCTCAGAGGAGGCTTCATGGTGGTGGAAACAGATGGAGTTTGACTTTGTGTCGATGATGAGCCCAGAATAACTCAGTTCCAGGGCAGAGGAAGTGAAGAGGTGTGACAGCTCTGCAGAGCCATGCCTGGGGTGGACACTGGACATTCCCACCCCTGGGGAGCTTGGCCACCAAAGAACCCTCCCTTGGTGTGTTTGGCACAGGCCTCTGCATGGGAAGGTGCTGAGCAAGGTGTTACAAAGCACCTTCCTGAGCTGCAGCCTGGTGAGAGACCCCAAAGCTCGAGGCTTCTCCTGGAGAGGGGTTTGCACAGCTCCTGTGTGAGGCAGGATCTGAGGGATCAGAGCCCTCAGAGGTCCCCCTTCCACTCTCATCATGCACAACACTTGCCCTGCTGAATATTTGGGAAGAAGTCTTGGAATGGAACAGATTTCTTGTGGTTTCTTTGCTTTGGGGTTTTTTGTTCCTGCTGAGTTTGGGTGTTTTGCTCACCATCAGGACTCTCTGGACAGGTTGGAGATCTCAGCTGGTCACTGCTGGCTCTCCTCAGCCACTGGGTACAACTTCCCATGTGATTTCCCACCTTTCCCCTTCTTTTCTGCACAGAAGTTGCTTTTGCAGAGGGGTCAGAGCTGGGGTTTGCAGAGCACTGGAAGGGGCTCTGAAGAACCTGTTGAAGTGTGGGCTGGAGAGTTGTGTGGAGGACACTTGTTCAAGCAGCAGCATCACCACAGGATTTTCTCCCAGCCCTGGACATGGATGATCCTGCCCAATCCTCCCTGGATCTGTGGTGCTGCCACTGCTCTGTGATTCCATGAATATGTTGAAAGTATCTTCCTAAACCTCAGCAATAATGGGCCTCTCCTGAGCAAGAATTAAAGTTTAACCCCAGCAGTCCTTGCCAATGTTTGCCTTTTGCTTTAGAGGAAGGAAATGTGATCCTGAGCTTTAGATCAGATGGCACTGCCATTGGCAGAAGTAAATTTGCAATGGGCTTAATGAAGCCTGGAAAGATGTTTGAGATAATGGACAGAAAAATCTCTGCCCTGTAGAGACTTGCACCTCCCAGAGTTCTTGCAAGGCTTCCTATTATGCTTAAGAAGGAGGAGTGTTGTTTGTTTAGGGGTGTTTTTCGTTTGGGGGGTGTTTTTAACCCCTTGGAAGGCAGATGGCAGAGTGGAATCTCGTGCTTGTTGCCTTAACATTGGGTTGAAGGTGTTCCCTGGAAACCAGGCTCTGGAGAGGGCTCTGTGGGAGATGCCAAGGAAAAGCTGCAGGTCAGAGAAGTGGAGAGAATTTCCGAAGTTTCTTTGCCTTTCAGACTTTGGTTGTCAGCCTGTTGAACCTGAGAGCTGTGTGTCTGTGGGAAGCTGGTTGCTCTGATGGGGTTCGAAAATCCTTCCAGAAGTCACAAGACTTGCCAGAAAGCTCTGCTGGGACTCAGAGTGGTGGGGTTTGGGGAAGAGCCTCCTTGGCAGGTCTGTCAGGTCCTGTTTGGGTTGTGTGTGGTGCAGGACCAGCTCGGGAGCAAACCTGCCTGTGGGGAGCTGGAGATGCAGGAGGGGGAGCTCTCCTGGGACTTCACACCAACTTTGTCCAGCCAGGTGGGAGCTGACAGGGTGGGGTTTGGGAGCTGAGCCCCAAAGCTCCCACCTGGATGCTGGGATAGGACAGAGCCCAGAGCTCAGATCCCACTTGGATCCTTCCACTGTCAACACTGAAGGGCTGAGGAGCTTTGGGATTAGCACTAAATCCTGTGCACAGGATGCTCTGAGGCTTCAGATGTTCTGAATGTGTCGCATCTGAAGGACTTTCTCCTCTGGCAACATCTTTGCTGAGCCTGTCAGGAAAAATCCCCAGGATGTTACAGTTATTGCATGATTGTCATGTGCTAATAGGATTTAATTCCTGCACTTTGCATGGGAGGAGGAAGTACCTCAAAGGGCCACAGGTATTTTGGGAAAGGCTTAAGTGGAGTAAAATCCACCTGCAGTCATGTTACAGCAGGGAAGGCTTGGAGATAAGTGAGATGGAGCAGAGAGTTTGACCCTTTTCACATGGGGTGTGCACAGCCCCATCTGCCCTGCCTGTCCCTGGGCCATTCCCTGCTGGAAAGAGAGAATCTCAGTGAAAGGGGGAACTTGAGGACCATGTTGGATCTGCCTGCTGTGCCTTGGGAGCTCCTGCAGGGCTGGGTGGGATCCTGCCCCAGAGGGAGCTGGTGCTGTTGGCTCCTGTTTCCTTGCCCCACCAGGGCTCCTGGGGAGGGGGAACAAGGGGCCAGGCTCGGGCTGGAGGGGAAGGGGAGTGTGGGAGTTCCTTCCTGGGGAAAGGGCTGGCACTGCAGCTCGGGACAAACCAAACAAAGCAGCTTCTTTTCCCTTCTGGCTCTGGGCAGGGTGTGATGTCAAGGTGGGGCTGAGCCTTCCCCGAGACTATGGGAATGTTTTTTCTTTATTTTTATCGGGGGAT
>JAWWEV010000001.1:1317739-1331629 GCA_035583235.1 Hafferia zeledoni
GGGAATGGCTTCCCACTGCCAGAGGGCAGGGATAGATGGATATTGGGAAGGAATTGCTGGCTGGGAGGGTGGGCAGGCCCTGGCATAGGGTGCCCAGAGAAGCTGTGGCTGCCCCATCCCTGGGGGTGTCCAAGTGGTAGGACTGGATTTGTTCTCCAGGAGCATTTCCAAGGAAAAACCTCAGGAGAGCAGGATGAGAGAGATGCTCCTGAGTCCACTTACACTTCCCTGTGGGCACGAGTTGACTTGGCACTGAACAGTTCCTTGTGCCATGGGCAGACACAACAAACAGCTGAACATTCCAGGCTGGGGATGGAATAACCACCTGAGGGGCAGTAGCTCTGCTCTGACCTACTTCTTTTGGAAAATATCCTCTGACTCGAGATAAGAACTTCCAGGTCTTTGCAGTATTTATCAGAGGAGCTTCCTGAGGGAGCTGGGGGTGATTTCTGCTGGGGAGGAAGAGGAAAGGCTGAGTGTTCCATGATAGGCTTGGGATTGCTGAGCTCATGGAATGAGGTGGGAAAGACAGCAGCAAACAGGGGGGGTTTGCCCTCTCTAGTTGGGTGGAAATCACATGGTCTAATGAAACAACAGCAGCTCCTGATAACGTGTTTGGAGGGATTATATCACACTTCAGCAGAGCCAGAACATGCTCACCCTGTTGATAAGGGCAACACCCCCTGTAAAAACAGTTGGGAAGAGTCTGAGCCCGTGTGAGATGCTCTGATGGAAACCTGGGACTTCAGGATGAGCAGGAAGCTTGGAGAAGCCCATGGTGGTGTGTCAAACCTTGTTGCCTTGGGTGGTGGGAAAGCACCTCCTTGCTTAGGGTAATGAATTTCAGGGAGAGAAATGAATCTAAACCCTTTTATCTGCAATTCAGGTGGCATGGAATGATCCAGCTGGATTTCAGACCATCCTGGTGTCCAGGGGCTTTGCTGTGGCATTGGGGTAGTTCTGGTCTGGGTGTGGAATTTGGGTTGTGCTGCCCAGGGCAGTGCTGGACTCAGCCAGACTATGGGGAAGCAAAAGCACCTCTAAGACCTCCTGGATCCCCCTCTCAGCCCCCCAAAGTGTTGGGCTCAATCTGGATTGTACAAATACTGCAGAGCAATTCTCACACTTGCTCTGGCCAAGGTGGCTCTTCAGTCTCCTCCCCCCTTGCTTTATTTTTTGGGGTGCTTGCCTACCTGGCCCTGGGCACCACAAGTGTCGGGTGGCTGCAGGACTGGAGAGTGTTTGGTGCCTGGAAGAGCTGAAAGCAGCACCAGGTCCCACTGTGGCTTCTCCCCTGAGCTGCTGGTTGGGATCTGTTAAAAATCCTCTCCGTGCCCTTTTCTCGGAGCACGTGAGCAGGAATTGCAAGGGATCCTCTGATCTCTGACTCGTTACTGACCTGAGAGCTCCTAAATCCTCTCTGTGCCCTTTTCAAAGCAGGAATTGCAAGGGATCCTCTGATCCCTGACTCGTTACTGACCTGAGAGCTCCTAAATCCTCTCTGTGCCCTTTTCAGAGCACGTGAGCAGGAATTGCAAGGGATCCTCTGATCCCTGACTCGTTACTGACCTGAGGGCTGCTTGGAAGGGATGCTTTTTGCTGACTGGGCAGCTCAGCCCCTGAAACAGCGTGAGCTGAGCTGTACCTGAGCTCTGTCCTTGGTGTCTCAGTCCCCCAGGCTCCACCTGCAGTGGTCCAGAGCCAGCTGTATTTTTAGACAGGGTTTGAAGAGACCTTGTCAAGGGTGTTCAGTGCTGGCTCAGGGGGACAGGAGTGGTTGCTCAGAGGACTTTTGTGCTGAGAACTCGTGGGCAGCGCAGCAGGGCTGGTGGGGCTGTGCTGGGGGCTGCAGCACTGCAAATGCTGCAGTAAAACTGTTGAGTTGTTCTCTGGGAGTCCTTATTGCTGCTTTTAATTAAGATGACAAATTAAAAAATCGCTGCTTGGAGCAGTTTTCAAGGAGATCCTTTGAGGGTGCCTAAAGGAAGGGGAGAGGGGATGGGTGTACCCCAGGGGGCAGAGCATGGCTGGTGGCACCTCTGGAATGTTGTGGTGGCTTCTGCTGGCACAAGTTGGACAGGAGCAACCTGATCTAGTGGAAGGTGTCCCTGCCCGTGGCAGGAGGTGGAACTGGATGAGCTTTCAAGTCCCTTCCAGCCCAAACCATTCCAGGAGATATGGAGGGAATGGTGAGTCTGGTCCAAACACTGAAATGTTGATGTGGCACCAGATCTGGGCCTCAGGACACCTCTTGGTTGACCTTCTCTGAGATTCCTACTTCCCTCCTCTTGGGAGGTAACTCCCATAGTGATGTTGTCTCTGGAGGACAGTGGCAGAAATTTGGAGAGAAGTCCTGTGAAGAGCAGCTTTGGTCCCCTTCTAAGCCCTGCCCATGTAACTCTGTGTTTATCTGAGCAACACCATCACTGGCTGCTCCAGAAATGACAGCTGAGCCTGCAGACCAAGCTCCTGTGTCATCTCAGCAGCCCTCAGACTGCTGGAGCCAGTTTGGGACCAGCCCCACAGACACAGCTGGAGTGGTGTTGTTTTTCTGATCCTCTTCCTTCCTCCCCAATTCCTCAAAAGAAAACAAGTCCCTTGATTTGGGTGCCAGAACTCGCTGCTGACTCTGCAGAGGTTGTTTGCTCTCCTCTTGCATCCTTTTTTCTTCCCTCAGCTGAATTGCCCCAGAGTTTGGGCCCCAGGGAAGGGACTTTTGGAAGGCCTTCAATGCAGAGCTGACCCAGAGGTGTAGGAAAGAGCAGAGGAACAGAGCTGATGTTTCCAGACATGCTGACACCTGATCTGCATCCCCAGCCTCTGTGCTCCGTGCTTGGAGAAACACATCCCAAACATAACAAGGGCCAGGGGAGAGGAAATGGCCTCAAGTTGTGCCAGCAGAGGTTTTAGCTTGGAGATCAGGACAAATTTCTTCATTGAAAGGGTGGTCAGGCTTTGGAACAGGCTGCCCAGGGCAGTGCTGGGATCGTGGGCACTGGAAGGGCTCAGGAGGCTCCTGGATGTGGGACATGGGTCAGTGGTGGCCCTGGAAGTGCTGGATTAACAGTCAGACCTAATGATCTTGGAGGGCCTTTCCAACCTTAATGATCTTGATGATCCTGTGATTCTGTTTGAATACAACTGTGGGAGTGTTTTTGTTTGTTTGAGGGTCGTTTGTTGGTTTTGGTTTTGGGGTTTTTTTTACAATAGGTCTTGGTGGACTTTGCTCTTCAGAACCAACATTGCAATTTGGTCTTCCCAGTGTCCTGTTTGTGGAATCATTTGGGTTTGAAAAGATTGGGATCATCACTGAGATTGATGCCACGAGTTGTGTGGTGACTGTTAGACCTGCTCTTTGTGGAGCCACACTGGGAAGGCTCCAGGAGGTTTTTGCCATCTGGGGTGAGTTTTTTGGGCCCAGGCAGAGCTGTGGTTTGGGGCAGGAGCCCCACAGACCATGTGCAGAGGTCTCAGCCTCAGCTGGTGCTGCAGGAACCCATGGAGGGCCTTTGTGTGGTGTCCTTGGGGATGGGCACTGGCTGGGGAAGGTCTGTGGTGCTGCTGCCAGGGTGGCTTTGGCTCTGGTGGCTCAGGCTGCCCTTGGCCCTCTGGATCACCCTGTTTAATCCCTGGATTTATCAGAATCTGTGCCAGCAGAGTGTCTGAGCAGAGATTACCCAGGGCTGAATTCAGCTGCCTGAGAGTGTGGAGAGAACACTGAGGTTCTGCTGCAGCTAAAACTGCCCCCAGACTGCTGCCTTGGGTTGTTTGTGGCTCTGTGCTCTGAACCAGGAGAGAGCTGCCCAGGGGCTGCAGTGCCCAGGGGTACCTCGGGCAGGGGATCCAGAGCCAGCTCTGCTGTCCCTGCTCCCTGCAGGGTGGTGGCACCAGCCAGGTGCCTTTGGGGTGCCAGCTGGGGGGGCTGGCTCTGTGCTGCTCTGGCTGATCCTCACTAATGCCCTGTGTGAGAGGCAAGCCTGGCTTGCTGAGAATAGGCAGCTCTGGGGGAGATCAGCCCCAGGCTGACCTTCTGAGCCCATCACATCTGACCCAGGGGGGCTTATTGGCTTGTGTTCCAGACTCTGTGTGTGTGTGGGGGAAATAAGGAGCAGAGTTTGGCTTTCAAACCACTGGAGGAGCCTTTGAAAGGGAAGGGGTGATTAAAGGAACCCCCAGGGGTTCATGGCACAGCTGGAGCACCACTGGAATGCTGGGGGGGGCTTGTGCTGGCACAAGTTGAATGGGGCTTGGAGCAACCTGGGCTAGTGGAAGGAGTCCCTGCCTGTGGCAGGGGGTGAAAGGGGATGAGCTTTAAGGTCCCTCCCAACCCCAACCATTCTAGAATTCTAAATCCTGTCCCGCTGAGAGTTTCCCCCTTCTTGGTGGGTGTCAGGGATGTGGGAGGTGCTCCCAGCTCTCTGCATCTCCTTGAGACCTCAGGGAAGAAATGAGTCTCTGGGCTTTGGGGCTCTTCTAAGTTCTTCCACTTGAAAAAGCAGCCTGGGAGTCCTGACTCTGCTTCGTGTGCTCTCAGTGGCTGTGCCTCCTGGATATGAATTTAGCAGGAAATGGGGCTTCTCAGATCTCTGCAAAGCTGCCTGCAGAAGTTCTGGGAAGAAAGTTAAGGTGAGGGCAGACTGCCTGGCACAGGGCAGACTGTTTGCTGCTGCTTTTCCTCTGGTGGAAAGGCTCAGAGGGTGTTTGTAAAACTAAACATTGGTTTTGTTGCCTGGCTGTCCCCTGGGCTGGTGGGATCTGCTCTTCTCTGAGGAGCTGAGATGAAAACAATGGTAATATTTGGGAAGATTCAGCAAGAAAAGATGTTTAAGGAACATTGATAAGGAATAACTTCCCTGCTGCACTTGGCTGTGTTATCTTGCTGTGCCTCTGCAGAAATGCTGTTCCTGGAGCAGCAGCAGGAGGACACAGTGACATGAATTGAGGTGCCAAACATTGGCTGCCTCCTCACACAGTGCCAGGCCTTGTGGGCTGTTGTGGCAGAGGAAATTCTGGAGGTGTTTTATAGTCTTGTCGTTGTGCCTCTCATGGGAGTGGCCCATCAGCTTCTGTGCACTCAAGTTGGTCCAGGAATGAGAGTAATTCAGACTGGAAAGACCTTGAAGTGTCATCCAGTGCCACCCCTGCCATGGCAGGGACACCTCCCGCTGTCCCAGGTTGCTCCAACCTGGCCTTGGACACCCTCAGGGCTGGGGCAGCCACAGCTTCTCTGCCCAACCTGTGCCAGGGCCTGCCCACCCTCCCAGCCAGGACTTCGTTCCCAATATCCCACCTATCCCTGCCCTCCAACGTGGTGCTCCAGTCTTGGTGTGTTATTTGGGACAGAAGCTCTGTGGGCTCTCTGCACTGAGGAGTTTTTCCCTGGTGAGAGGCAGAAGAGGGGGTGGCAGTTCAGGGGGCAGAGCACAGGTGGTGTCACACTGTCCCCTGCCAGCCCAGCCTGACCCAAGGGGTGCTGGGAGGGGGCAGGACGTGGCACTGTGTGTGCCCACACTGTGAGGCTGGGCTGGTTCCCTGGCCCAGAGTGAGCTGGGGGTGCTGCTGTCCTGCCAGGGCAGGGGAGGGCACTGTTTACAACCTGTAATTAGCAGCTGTGCCGTTAATCACCGGGCTGGCAGACCTGGAGGGGCTGCATCAGAGAGTGCTCTCTGTTGCATCTCTGTCCCAGAGGTGATGGGCCCTGTCCCTACAGCAAACACAAATCCCCTTGGGCTGCCCGTGCCAGTGTCTCCTCACCTTCTGTCCAGTCTGTGCTTGCAGCTTAAGAATCACCAGCTATAAATCAGTCCTTTGGTTTTCATTTTGTTCTCCTTTTTGGCCTCTTGGAAAATGTGTTTTGTGCAACTGTGCAGTTTTTCTTTAAAACACAGAAAGGTTTGGATTGGAAGGGACCTGAAAGCTCATCCCACCCCTGCCATGGGCAGGGACACCTCCCACTGTCCCAGGCTGCTCCAGCCTGGCCTTGGACACTCCCAGGGATGGGGCAGCCACAGCTGCTCTGCCCAACCTGTGCCAGGGCCTGCCCACCCTCCCAGCCAGGAATTCCTTCCCAGTATGAACCTGTGGGTCAGAGTAAAGAAAATTTAGCAAATGCAAAGCCTTGCACAGCCTTTCTGTGCATAATACTTTGCTCAGTACTTTTTGTGCTTGCTGGGACATCAGAGCTGCTTCCAGAAAGCCAAACTGAGACCTTTGGTGGGTTGGGGATTTGAGAGGAGAGATGGTCATGAATCCTTATTTCCCAGGATTTAGTTGCTTTGCCAGCATGGAGCTGGTGGAGAGGCCAGGGGTGATATGAAAGGAGGGACAAGTGTTCCAGCCTTTTGAGGCACATTGTGGGGGGCTTGAAGCTCTGACCTCCACCTGCCCATTTGTTTCTGACTCTCCTGAGTGGCTGTTGGGATCTCCTGAAATCCCCACTCTGACAAGTCTGCCTTCAGGAAGAACAACTGGGTTCCTTGCCCTGTTCTAGTTCTGTGAAATCCTGAATGAATCCTCTGATTGTTTCCTCACTGGATCTCCCACCCTCTCCTTAGAAACAGAGGCATGTGGGGTCTGCCTTGTCTGAACCACTGAACTCCTTAGGGAACACTTTTTCCCTCCTCCCATTTTTCTTACCCAGCACAAATTGGGTATCTTTAATTTCTCCAGCCCCAAAAGTATCAATATAGAGTTAAATGTCTCTCTTGTCCAGCCCCTGGTGGGCACAGATCTACCTGGGAGCTCTTGAAACTTCTGCCTGTACCCAAACCCAAAGCAACAGGGGCAGGAGGTGCCTGGTGACTCTGCTCCTGCAGCCCATCAAGCTGGGAAGGTTTTACAGCAGCTGAACAGGGCCTGAACAAGGGAATTACCCAGGTGAGGTTTGAATGTTCCAAACCCTGGAAGAGGCCAGGGATAAAATGAGGACTCAGCTGTCAGGGGGTGCTGTAGGAGGTGATGGGCAGGATGCCACATCCTGTGTGTGCTGGAGGATTCCTTGGCTGTTTGGGAGATGGGGACAACCCCAAATACCATTTCTGGGATTCTTATCTATTCAAACATGAAATTTATAGCCCAGATACCCCCAGAGCCCAAGGGAGTGGCATCCGGTAGTGAGGGATGAGAACTTTAAGGCCTTGCAGTGATTTCCCTGCTGTCCTTTAGGGTGAAACTCATCTTCCCTTAATCAGTCCTGATAAACACACTTCAGATTGAAGTCACCTTATTCCTTGTACTTTTTTCCCTGGTTTTTTTTTTTTTTCCTTCCAACACAACCTTTAAATCTGAACCCCATTTTGCTGCTCAGTGCTCCTGTGGGGCTGGTAATTCTCTCCTTGTCATTCCTTCATCCCCAGGTATTTATGTGCAGATAAACAGCAGAGCAGCAATTCTGCCTTGCCATCCCAGGGCTCTGTGACCATTTCAGACATAAACTCAGCTTAACTCTCAGCTCTCTCCTGCTTTTAGCTGCATGACTGTCTTTGCACATAATAAATTACCAGCATTTATTGGGCTTTTGACATGAAGGTTTCCCAAGGGGCAGGAAGGAGTCTGGCTGAACAAAGCCTTCCCTATAAGCAGAGTCTGCAGCAGCTTTGGACAGAAATGGCAGTTTCTGGCCAGGACTTTATGGCTCTGTCTCTAATTGCACTTGTGCCCATCCAGGAGGTTTGGGGGTGCTGGCTCACACCCCTTGGCCTGGATGGTTGAGAGATGAATGTGGGTAATATCTGGCAGTAAGGACATGCCAGGAACTGATGCAAGCTCGGTGTGTTTCTGGGAATGCAGCACTGGAGGTTCAGAATCATGTCATGGGCTGGGTTGGAAGGGACACCTTCCCCTAGACCAGGTTGTTCCAAGCCCTTTCCAGCTGCATTCCCTGGGTGAGGGGTGGTGTGTGAAGTGAGCTGATCTCTGGGTGGTGGGAGTTTGATGGCTCTTGGTTGTGTTTATTCTCTGTACCTTGTGCTGAATCAGCTCGGTGCCTTCATGAAAACATTGTGCACTAACACACCTTGGACTTGGCCAAGCTGAGCTGGGGTTTAACCTGCTCAACTCGAGTTCTGTGTGAGGCCAGGTGGACTTTTTTTTCATGGGAAGGGCTTTCTCCTGCAGAATGGTGTGTGTTGGGAGGAAGATCTCCCATGGCTCCTGAAGGTCACTCTCGGTTTTTAAGAGCCTACAGAAAACTTGAACCTGCTGAGCTGGAAAGGACTGTGGGTGACTCTTGTGTAAGTGCCACTGGTTCCACTTGGTGTCAGGGACTGGCCTTTGTCCTGCTGGGCTGGCTGGGCTCTGTCCTGCTGGGCTCAGAAGTGGCTGAGGGGCAGTGATTTCCCTGCAGAGTGACCTTGCAGAGGGTCGGTGGCTCTTGGGTGGGCAGTTCCTGAAGGTCTGGTTTGGGAGCCTCAGCTGGAGGAATAAGACTGAGAATCTTCCTCCAGTGGAGAAGAGCAAAACTCTTCTCCTGGCTCCCTGCTCCTCCGTGTTTTCCCTGCATCCTGGTGGGTTTTGTGTCAGAGAAGACCCTGCTCTCTGTGGTGTCCAGCTGGTGTTGCAGCCAAGCCAACGTGTCCATCACCTCCCTGGCTTTGTCCCATCTCAGGGGCTGGTTTTAGGAGCAGCTTTATGGAGGTCCCAGCCCTGCAGCTCCCTGTCAGACACTGCTGCTGGACTGGGTGGCTGTGGTGGTGTTGGCTGGGCAGAAGGACAGTTGTCCCCGCATGTGACAGAGCCCAGGGTGGCATCACTGCAGGGACTCTGGCAGGGCTGCTGCTCCTCTCTGTCCTGCAGAGCAGCAGTAGCAGCTGCCTCGTGCCCTGTCCCAGCCAGGAGGCAGAACTAGGTCAGAATTTGCATTCTTTGCCCGGATTCTCTGCATAACTCGCACCCTTTTTTCTCTCCTGTCCTTTGAAGCGACCTGTGTGTGCCTGTTCTCGGTTCTGAATCAGAGGGCCAGGACTCAAAGCCACGGGGGTAATTGGGCTTTAGTATCTGTCTTCCCTCCCAGAGCACTTCTGGGGGACTCTGCAGGGCTCATCCCAGCTCGTGAAATCTGAAAGAAGTGCTTGGGGCAGTGTCTTGTCTCTGGCTGTTGTGTTGTCTGATCAGGACTGAAATTTTCTCCTGGAGTTCTTTTGCATGACAAGAGCGAGTAATTGGGGTGAAATCATCTGTGCTGCCAACTGTGATGGTGAGACATGTTTTCAGCATTTCTCTGTATGTTTTTGGGTTTTTTCTAGTTTGCAGTGTCCTGATTGGGGAGGGAGGGAGAGATTGAGCACAGAAGGCTGGTGGCAACTGGAGAAGCATCCAAGTGTTGCTGCAGGGCAGTCAAAGGGGCGTGTTTGGGATTGGTTTTTTCCAGATGACTTTGGGATAGTTTTGCCCACTGTAAGAAGGATAAAGAACTTTGTTGGGATGTGCTGGATGAGGGCAGGTGTGATGGGGCACCTAGTGCAGAGCCTGGGACAGAAAGGTTGTTGGAAGGGTTCCAGGCCAGGTTGGAGCAGCCTGGGATGGTGGAAGGTGTCCCTGCCCATGGCAGGGGTGGGATAGGATGGGCTTTGAGGTCCCTTCCAACCCAAACCATTCTGTGATGATTCCTCTGATTCAGCATCTGGTGCAAAGGGGAATGTGACATCCTGTGATGGGGTGATATTTCCTTTTTCTTTTTTCCATAGAAACACCCATCGATTCTGGTCTTTCTTCCTCTTTGTAGGTGATTTTTGGCTTGGCCTTTTGTGGTAATACCCTTAGAGACCTATTTGCTTTATTGTTGGTCTCAAGTGGAGCAAATGGTGTGGTCTGAGGGCAGGTGTGTGGGGAGGAGGGGTAGAAACAACACGAGTGCACCACAGTTGTTTTAATGGATTTTCACCATGTTTTGAAGGGGTTTTTTAAAGTATTTTTTAACTCCTTCACTGAGCCTTTTGTTTTTGTAGCACAAACACCCCTCCAGTCCAAACAGCTCCTCTTCCATGGGGAGGGTTCAGGGTTTGTGGTGGTGCCCCTGCAGCTGGGTCTGTCCCACCCTCTGTGGGTACCAGGCAGTGCCAGCCCTGTCCCCCTGTGCCCCCTTTGCCTCTGCTGAGCTGCCAGGGAGTGGCACAGCTTGGAGAGCTTTGTGCCCAGGGATGCCCTTTGGGGAGCTGAGCTCCTCCCCAGCTGCCCTTGGCTGTTTGAGCTCCTTCCTTGGGGCTTTCTGCTCAAGCCTTGGTACTTGGGAGCTGCTCAAAAGTAAACGTGAGGTAGTCTTGAGTCTTTTTAAAGCTAAATCCAATTTTTTTTTATTTAACTTTTAAATTAAACCCAACTTTAAAGGTGGATGAACTTAATTGGAGGGTGGATTTGGGAATTGCAGTGAAATCAGGTTGGGTTTCTTTGTTCCCTCCTGAGCTGCTGTTCAGTTGATCCCTGTGGATGTTCCCTTGGGATATCAGGTTTTCGTGGTGCTGCTTTCCTCTCAGAGCAGCCTCTCTGCATGCTGAGAGCTGCTGCCCAGGGCTGGGGGCACGTGGGGGTGGGAATTGCCATCTGGAGAGGAGAAATGGTGGGGAAATGGCCATTATCTTCCTGCTCAAGATGCCCTCGGAGCTGAACCATCCTGTGCGTGTCTGTACAGGGAGGAGTTGGAATGGGAGCCCTGGGGGGCCCTTCCAGCCCAGGGTGCTCTGGGAGGCTCTGACTGATCCTCCCCACCCAGGGCACTGATTTCTGGGGGCTTTTGAGGTTCCTGGGGCTGGGCTGTGCCTCCTGCATTGTGCTATTCCCATTTTCAGCAGAGGGGAATGGAGTTTTGGTTTTGCAGATCTGGATGGTGCTGTGCCCAACCAAGAGTGCTGGGAAGGTCTTGTTCCTCTTTTGCTCAGCAGTGCTGTCTGTAGAGAGAGCTTTTCTTTCTCTGTTGTGGTGCATCTGAGCTGCTTTTCCCCTCCAGGTGTGGCTCAAATAATCCAGTTCAGCTCTGAAACTCCCCTGTGTTCAGCTGGTGGTGCCCAGGTGATGTTTGTACACCAGGAAGTGTCTCAGCCTGTCCTGCCTGCACTCCAGAGCACACAGATTACTGCAGAAAAGAGCTCAGTGGCTGCCAAAGGGATGCTTTAACCTGCAGTGCTTTGCCTAAATCTGGAATTTCTTCTCTGGTATGTGGAAATCAACAGGCAAAGTGCTTGGGCTGTTGTGTAGGTGAAGCCTTGGCCACCCCCTGCTCCCAAATGGCCTCAGTTAAACCATCTCATGAGGAGAATTTCAGAGCCCAACCAGATTAATATCCATAATGAAGCTTTTTCTGTCTGCAGGACCTGAGTTGAGCAGGAGGTTGATGCTGAACTTTGGCTTTCCTGGGCAACTGTGCAGTTCCTCAGTGGGATGATGGATGGAGACCAGTTCAGCTCCCACCAGGCAGGAGCTGGAGCTGGAAATCCTTCCACCTAATAAACTTGTAACATAAAGCAGAAGTTCAGGACTGTTGTGATATGGAGATGGTTCTGAGAACAGTTTATGGATCCTGAATCTGACTTTTGGCTGCCAAGCTGAAGAGCTGAGGAGTGAGGAACAATTCTGAGAGCATTTGCCCCATAAAGGAGGAGAAAAGCTGCTGAGAGCCCCTGTTTTTGTTTTTGGCATCCGGTGCCTCAGCCCCACAGCAGAGATCTGTTACAAAGCAGGAATGGAATTGAAAAGAAAAAGCAAAGCTCAAACTTCTTGTCAAGATCACTTTCTGTCCTCCTAAAATCTCCTGTTTTGTGTTTCTGCTGAGCCTGCCCTGGGGATGTGACAGAGGGTGGTGCAGCAGAGCTGGGAGGGAGGAGAAATAGCCTTTTTTCCTCCTGAAATTAAATGCAAACCTGTCCATTTAAATGGCATTGTTGAGGCTGGAATTGTCTGGGGGGAGCTGATGGAGGAGCTGGGTTGGACTTGCTTTTTTCTCCTCTCTGCTGAGGTGGTCAGACTGTTCAGGTGTGCTTTGGGGGCAAAGAGATGATCTGGTTGGCTCTTCAACATGAATATTCAGGAATTTATGGCTCTTCAGTGTGTGAGAGCCTGGGCATTTGTGTGTCACTTGCCAAACTCTCCTGGAAAAAACCCAGCCAGGCTTGTTCAGCTGCTTAGGAAGTTCATCTTGTCATGGTTGGTTTCCAGAGTGTGCAGGGAAAGGTTGGGGCCAAAATGTGTCTTCTGAAACCCATCACAGAATGTGGCAGACTCAGGATGGTGAAGGTTGGGGACAGAAATGACTTGTAAATGTGTAATAATGTCCTTTTTGGATGGGCTGGAGCAGTTTGCAAACCTTGTTGTGTCCTTGTGCTGCATTTCAGGTACTCATGAGCATGTCAGACCCTCCTCCTTCCAGGGCTTTGTTTCACTTCCACTTCAGAGTGGAAGTTGTTTCACTTCCACTCCTTTTTGGGGGAGGAAAAAAGGGAAAATCCTATATACTGATAAGTTCAGGCTGTTTCAGTAAGAGCCAAGAGAGGGGGAAAGCTGAGGTTGCTCTTAACTACACCCTGGCTGTGATGAAGAACCTGATTTGTTGCCCCATTTGTGCTCTGCTCCTTTCTCAAGTGACACCTGTGGATTCTGGCTTGATGCACTGAGGATGTGGCTCTTTCTGTGTTCTGCTTGTCCTAAAGAAATGTTGGTCACAGGAGGAAGCTCTTGGGGGTCCCTTTAGTTTGTAGCCACTTAGCTCACTCCCCTTAAAAACACAGTAATAATGAAAACATATCAATAAAAATAGAAATAAAACCTGAGATCTCTATTCTTCTTTGCTGTCAAGATAAGGAGAGAGTTGGTGTGTGTAAAACTATGGGATGTGTCTGGATGGCATTTGCTAGAAGAGCTTTCTTGAGCCCTGTTGGGAAAGGTCTCCTGACAGGAACAGGTGCTGCTTCCTCAGCACCCACGAGGGCTTCTCCCTGCCCCTCCCGTGTTCCTAAACCCCCTGGCTGTGTCTCTGAGGGTTTGGTGGTGCCTGAACACCAAAGCTGGGCTTGTCAGGGCTGCACATCTTTGAGAGTGCCCAGGATTGTCACCTGCAGGGCTGAAAAACAACAGCCCTGAACTGTCTCTTTAGTTAAGGAGAAAACCCAGGGGCTGGGTTTGAAGTGTCTTTTTTGATGTGAGAGAAATCCCACTTAAATCCCCATAAAACCTGTTGCAGAGAGAGGAATCTTGAGCTGTGAGTTCACACCTGGGGCTGAACAAGTGTGAGGTGCCAAAGGTGCTTCTGAGCAGGGAAGGAAACCTTCCTGAGGTGTGAAACAGCCCGTGAGACAGAGTGAGCTGGCACAGAGGGGTGCTGTGAGTGCCACCAGCCTGGGCAGCAGTGTGGGTGGGTGTGGAGAAAGCCCTGGAATAGCAGTGGGATGCTCTGCCCTGGCCCTGCTGCTGGATGGGAGCAGGTGGGCTCAGGGAAGGTCTGAATGGGCTTCACTCCCTCAGCACTAAATGGCACCAAAAAAAAAGGGAGAAAACCTGAAGTTCTCAAGGGCTTGGCAGAAGATTGAACAGCAAACCATGTGGAAATGCCTGGAATCCAGGTTGGTTTGATCAGGAATATTGGGACAGTGTGTTTGGAGCTCAGGGAGGGTTTAAACAAACACTTAACTAAGGGCTCACTCACTACTCACTGTTGCTGCTGCAGAGGGGAATGGCCATTCCTGGAAAGCAGCAGGACCCAGGCCCCAGTTCCAGCAGGAACACATAAAATTGCTGAGGAAGCTGAGAGAGAATAACCAGGATTGCAGAGGGAGAAGATGATGACTTACAGCAACTTGGGCAGCACTGCCAGAATGAGGGGGGGTTATGCTGGAAAAAAGGTGTTTCCATCCCAACAAGCCACACAAAATTCAGGCTCTAAAAGAGTTAGAAAATGCCTTTGGCTCC
>JAWWEV010000001.1:1331729-1355500 GCA_035583235.1 Hafferia zeledoni
TGGAAAAAAGGTGTTTCCATCCCAACAAGCCACACAAAATTCAGGCTCTAAAAGAGTTAGAAAATGCCTTTGGCTCCCCAGCTTCTCTTCTGGGCAAAAAGTGGACTGAGCCTGGGGACTGGGGGTTCTGGGCCCCTTGGAAGGGCAGAGTTTGGGGCTCCTGTGCTGATCAGAGCCAGGCTTACAAATCCCCTGAGCTCGGTCTGCAGCACAGAAACTGTTCCCTTTTCACTTGCTGTTGGGGAATTTCTGAGAGCTCATTGGAGTGCAAAGCCAGGGCTTGGGCCAGGGCCTTGTGTTCCTTGGAAAAGGGATTCCTGCACTGTTGGATGAGCAGGGACCCCACAACCCCACTCTGTGACTGAAGAGTGGGAGCCAGGGGGGGTGAAGCTGCTGGGGTGGGGTTTTTTTGACTGATACACAGTTCACAAGAGGATTTGCAATAATAATAAATCAAGAGTTCCTCTTTGAATTGGTTAGAAAAGGTGCCTTCTATCTGTCACTTAGTTTTCTTCCCCCTCCTTATAAAGCTATATATATTATATATATATGTGTTATACTAAATACAGTTGAAAATACATATTATATAAATATAAAAATACTGAAATGATTGGCTCAGCTGGAAAGGGCAGGGAGAACATGCAGGGCTGGATTCCCATTTCTGACTGGACCTGAGAGCCCAGGAGGGACACGAGTGTAACTCAACTGGCTTTCCTGAGGCAGGATTAGAAAGACTCCTCTCCACCTTCTCTCTCTCACCCATCCTTTGCACTCATTGATCAGCTTCTTGCTGGCTTGAAGATCCCTGTTTTTGTTTCTTCCCAGCTTTCTTGGCTGCAGGGCTTGTGGAATGAGATGTGCAGGATGTGCTGAGCTGGATTGGATGAGCTCAGACTCTTTCAGGGGTTGCTCCATCCAGTGCCTTTCCAGGAGCAACAATCCCACCCAGGTTAGGAAAGTGCTCTGTGGCCTAATACCTGATATTTTGAATTTGGGAGGCTGTGGTTTGGTTCACATCTCTGAGGAGAGGAGTTTCAGTGAGGTTGGGGCTGGTGAGGAGGTGCCAATAATGGGCTTCCTGCCCATCATAGCCCAAAAGGCTCTTACATAAGTGCTCTTAAACCAGCTTAAGAGAGAGCTGAGGTGGAGGGAAAGCACTGGCCAAGCACTGCTGATAAGCCCAGGGAATCCAAAAATAGGCTCATGCTGCAGGGACTGAGGAAGGACCTGCTGGAGGTGAGAGGGTGCTGGGGATGGATGGAGGAATCCCAGTGAGCCCTGAGCTGCTGCCACACCTCAGCTGGACCCTCAGCTCCACGTGGGGACACCCGTGCTGGGGGAAATCATGCCCTAGCCAGGGAGAAGGAGCCTCCAAGCCATGCTGCTCACACCTCAGGGATGCAGGGAAGCTGGAGGGGTGGAACTGCTGCAGAGGTAAAGCAGGCTGAGTATCCAAATTCATAAATTATGGAATGGTTTGGCTTGGAGAGACCTTCAAATCCTCCTGTTCCAACCCCCCTGCATGGGGGATGATTTTTGGCATCTCCCACTAGACCGGGTTGCTCCAGGCCCTGTCCAATCCATTGAGCACTTTCACGGATTCTTCTCTTCAGTTGGAAATAGTCCTTAAGAGGTGGCCAAAGAGCTGGGTTGGCAGGTTTGGGGACAAAGGCAGGGAGGGAGCACAGGTGACTGACTATCCCCCTCCTCCCATTTGTTTTTCCCTTTATCTTTTTTCTTACTTCTGCTTTCCCAGGATCATTTCTGCAAATGAGGACACTGTGTTTGGTCCTGTGTGAGCACCTGCAAGAACTGGGAAGGTTTCTTGGCTATGAGGGTGCTTGAAGGGGATTTTTTGAACTTGGTGTCCAAAAACTATTGTTTTGTTGAATTGTTTTTCCCCTGTCCCTCAGGTATCTCTTTACCCTGTTAGTGCAGGGTATTTTCTGCTACAGGTTTGTGCAGATCTGAGTAGATGAATCCTTGCCAGGTGCAGTCCTTGTGTCTTCCTTTTAGTGGCCTGAATAATGACCTGGGATTCTTCCTCCTCCTCTTTCTCCCTGGATAAATAGATGCTGCTTTCCCTGTTCCTCCCATCACCTGCCTGGTGTTTGTACCTCTCTCTGCCCTGTATTTCCTGATTCCAATTTCCTCTTCCCCCTCCAGTCTGACCCAGTTCTCTGCCACCTTCCACTCACATGGCACAGGATATTCCCTCTCTTTCCTGCTCCCATATATATTACTGTAGTCTGGAAGTGAACACTTTTCCAGGGAAAAGCCCCTCCTCTCTCTCCCTTTCACTGTCTGTCTCTCCTGATCCCTCCTTTGCCTCTGTGCTGTACCCACCTGGGTGCAGGTGGCTCTGCTCGTGCAGGGCACAGGAATTCTGCTGTGCCAGAACCATTCCAGCAAAAACAAGGGGATTGATGGTGGCCTTTTTGGCTTTCTTTGGTTTGGGTGGTTTCTCTGCCTGAATTCCCACTTGCAGCAATCTCCTTTTGGGTCCTTGGTGCTTTCTCTTGATTTGCAGAATATCCCAGATTTTTTCAGGCCCTTTTCAGTGTGTTCAGGACAGTGACAGAAGTGGCTTGGCCACCCCTTCTATCCATCCCATCCTTTAACATGAGGTGCTCTCAGTGTTTTCCTACTTAGCCAAAAAGATGTTGATTTAAGAGCAAGCAAAGTCAAATTTCTTTGGGACTGACTTACAATCTTTAATCTTCCCCCTTCCATCCTTTCATGTCTGCAGCTGTACAGGCTGATTAGTCTTTGCCAGTGGGCTGGACTGGAACTGCTCCTCTCCTGGGGGGAGCTTTATTTGATCTTTCCCCACCCAGCAGCACCTCCTCTTGGAGAGCATTCCATGTGTGTGGAAGAGGCTGATGCTCCAGGGCATCAGGAGAGGGTTGGGGAGAGCAAAGAACAGGAGCAGAGACACTTATGCAACCACACCATGTTTTTGTAGGAAAATAAGCTGAAAATCAAGATATTTTTAGCTCTTGGCTAGTGCAGGGAAAGCTGCTTGTTTCCTTACCAGCCTTCCCTCAGAGTTCCTCTCAAGGCAGGCTCTTAATCTGACTTGACTTAAGATGAAAACCCAAAGTGGCTTACTGGAAGTGGAATAAAAGACATTTAATCCTGGAAATGCTGTTTGTGTGCAGCTGGTTTGCCCTTTGAAGCTACAGGGGCTAATTTGCCTGGGAACCTCTTAAAAAAATGTATGTGTGAGAGAGAATAATAATAATAATTTTAAAAGCTGTTCTGATGGAGTTCTGTGCTCTGAAAGTCCTTCTGCCTTCCTGGGCTGTGGCTGCTTTCTGTATCCCAGCTGTGTGAGGTGTCTGGCCCAGCTGGGTGGGGGGCTCTGAATTCACAGCAAGTGTAGCCTTGAAGACTCCACATTCCCCTCGTTTCCTTGCTGCTCATCAAAAGATGTGCAGGAAGCCTTTTTTATTTCATTTTCTTTTTTTTTTTCTTTATTTTTCCCCAAGGTCTGCCCAAGTGCCTTTGTCTCTGGGTGACATGGGAACCTTTGTAGGTAGGAAAGGGAAGGTCTTGTGGAATGAACATTCCCCTGTGGTCAGTCCGTACTGACTTTTGGGGAAGTTTGACTTAGGGATAATATTTATTTTGGGATGCTGAGCCCTCTGCCCTGCTCAGAATCTGGTGGGTGTTTTTATTTCCTTTTGACTCCTACAGTGTCCCAGAGCTGCTTAAGAAAAAGGAACTTGCGGGCTGTCCTTTTTCTTAGGCCTTTTCCTAGAAAGTTTGGGGCTGTGTGTAGGGAAGGGAGGAGGAATGTTGCCTCTTGGATTCTGGGCTCCTGTGGGAATTAGGGCTCAGCTGCTCCAGATGTTTGGAGAAGCTGCTCTGGGCTGGAAGCAATTCCCACCAAACTCTGTAGCTGCACATTAATGGACCCCTTGGGGTCCTGCCTCAGGGTCATGGTCTCTGTAGCCCGAGGCTGAGGGTCATCAGGGGTGATCTAAGTGGGGCTGGGGATTTGGAGCCTCCCAGATACAGAGCTTTGTGGAGCAGCATCTCCAGACCCCCAGGGTCACCACAGCCAGGGCTTGCTTTGGATGTGACACCAATCACAGAATCCCAGAATGGGTTGGGTTGGAAAGGACCCCAAAGATCCTCCCATTCCACCCCCTGCCATGGGCAGAGACACCTCCCACTGTCCCAGGCTGCTCCAACCTGGCCTTGGACACTCCCGGGGATGGGGCAGCCACAGCTTCTCTGCCCAACCTGTGCCAGGGCCTCCCTACCACCCTCCCAGGGCAGAATTCCCTCCCAATATCCCCATCTAAACGTGCTCTCAATCACCTGAGGGCTGTGAGTGGAACTGGCTGTCAGGATGGGCAGCATTCCCAAGGCCCAGGGTACCCCCATGCCTATTCCTGAGGATTTGACTCCCCACATCTCCCCTGATGAGCTCTGGGGGGGTTCCCAGGGGTGGGGGGAGGGTGCCCATCCTTGAAGGCAGCTTGCTGCAATGTCAGTGCTTCACTCTAATGCTGATTATGGAAAACCATCATGTCGATAGTGCTGTGAGTGGTGGTGCCAGTGGAGACTGTGTGGGAGGGTGGCACTGGGGCTGGGGAGGGCTCTGGGGCAGGATGGGGTTAATGCTCCCACAGTCAATGCTCTCTGTGTTCCGAGGTGTCAAAAATGATTGAAAGCACTTTGACTAACAGGGCTTGGAGCTCCATCAGCAAATGAGGTCATGACTCCCTCCTGACTGGTCCTTTCCACGAGGAAAACAAGATAGTGGCTGATGTAACTGGCAGAGGGACCCTTGTTTTTGTGTTTTTATGAGGACAGGACTCTCCAGCATGAGTTGGAAATGACTGGGAGCCTCCCCTGGAAACTCTGGGAGTCACCCTGTGGATGGAGGGGCGTTTCCTTCCTGACCTCACCCTCTCTCCCATCCCTTGATGTGTCAGAGTGACCCTGCCTGGCTTTGGGGATGCTCTTTGGAAAGCAGGGAGTGCTGGAGGGTGTTGCAAGTGCTTGCCAAGGCAGGTGAGAGAATTCCTTTCTCCTGAACGATCTGTGCTGCTGCAAACAGAGGAATATCACTTTGCTGCTATTGCCCTCCTGCTGAAGATCCACAGCAGCTTTTGGAAGGCTCCAGGACAGGTATTTCCCTGGTGCTGAGTGACTGTGGGATGGGGTGGCTGGAACTTGTCTCTCTCACCCACTTGTTTCCTTAAATGCAATTTTCTTTCACCATCGGGTGTCGAGTTGAGCTTGTAAATCTTCTGAGGGGGAAAGTCTCCTGTCTGTCTCCTTGCATTGGACAGAGACTGTTTACAGAGCTGGAAAGGCTTCAGTAGGAACTGGAAGGAGGCTTTGGGAACGTGCCACAAACCTGGGGAGGCACAACACGTTAAATCTGGAGTGGCTTTGTGAGAGCAGCTTTTCAGGCTGTGGCTTGAAAAACCTGTGTGTGCCTCTCGTTGTCAATGCTGAGGCTCCTGTGGGGGTGGCACTGGGTATCTTATATAATCTTGGACCACTCAGGTCCCCTGGGTGGGAGGGGAGGCCCCCAGGAAGGTTCTTGTCCATCCCACCCTGCTCAAAATTGGCTCAAAGCTTTGTTCAGGCAGGCCCTGAAAACCTCTAAGGATGGACCTGGTGTGACCTTCCAGGGGGAGCTTTAGCACTTTGAGTCAGGAGGGCTATTCTCAGGTTTAAGAGCACGAATCTTTCAAACCTCATGTCACATTTCCAGGAATGATGTAGCAATTCCCATCCTTTCTTCACATCAAATGCATTCTTGCTCTTGTTTGTGCCAGAAACTGGCATTTCCTACCCCCTGCCTGCGTCAGAATACTCAGTGTGAGTTCATCTCCTCCTCAAGGCTGGCTTTGCTTCTTGGGCTCCATCAGTTGGCTCACACCTTTTGAGGGGTTTCTGTCCAAACATGAACACACAAGGCCTTCCCAGTGTCAGGTTTGGGTGAGTCCCCTTGAAGGAAAGAAAGACCAGATACCCCCTAAAACCAGGGGGATGGAGGTGACTCCTGGTTGATTCCTGTGGCCCCAGCACAGACAGTGTGTTTGTAGTGTAAGGACTTTGGTGTGTCACCAGAAGCTCATCATTTTAATTTGTGTGCTTGGTGTGGGCAGCCCAGGCAGTCCCTGGCTTGGAGGACAAGGGAGCCACAGAGGAGGTGCTGCTGCTGCGGGGCAGGGACTGTTTGCTTAGGACAGGGATGCAGAAATGGCATCTTGAAAGATCTTGGAATCTCAGGATGGTGTGGGCTGGAAGGGATCTGAAAGCTCATCTGGTTCCATCTCCACTAGCCCAGGTTGCTCCAAGCCCCATCCAGTCTGTCCTTGGACACTTCCCAGGATGTGCCAGCCACAGTTTGCCTGGACAAGGGAGTAGATGTTGGGATGATGTGGAGGACACGGCCCTTGTTGCAGGTGTGGTTGGGAGGGCATTTTGGTGCTGGCCAAGGAGCAGCAGGGATGGCAAAGCAAAGTTTGCTCCTGCATTTCTTTTGCTCCTCTGCTGCTTAACAGCACTTCTGTTCACTAATGTTTCTTGCAGCCACATGGAAGGAATCAATCATAGGAAATAAGGAGCTTGTAATCCATTTAACCAGGACTCCCCACCTCTCATTAAGCCAGAGCCACTCGTGTTTGGCTCTCTGGGTAGCAGTGGCACAGCAGCTGCAGAGCATCCATTGGGAAGGGAGCCTGGCTGGCTTTGTTTGGTTTTCTCTCTCCCTGTTTCCATTAAAGCACTTGCAGTGGGTGTGGAGGTGTTTGGCTCCTTCTCCCAGGAGTGTTGCTGCTGTGGTTTGTGCAGTTTGCTTTTCCTGCTGCCAGGAGCCCAACTTCCAGCAGGGAGAGTGTCCCGGGAAGAGCAATGTGTGGGACAGGCTGCTGCCCCAGCTGCTGGCACCTTCCAGAGGGCACTGGAGCTGCCTCTTGGGGGGCAGCTGGGACAGCTCAGGGGCACTTGGGGTGACCCTCCAGGGGGGTGTTTGGGAAGGGAAACCCGGGCGGGAATGTTTGACTGGAGAGGAAACTGCTCCTCAGAGTGTTGTCTGCTTCCACTTAATGCTCAGCAAACACACACCTTGGTGCTGGGGGGGGCTCTGGAAACTCCTGGTTTGCAGGCTGGGAAAGGTGGCAAAGCTGTGGAGTTTGTGGAGAGGAAAGAGATTATGCAGCCTTTTTGATTCCTTGACTATTTTTGATTCTTTGGCTTTTTTTTTTTTATTCCTTGACTGGTGGATTGTTTTTTTTTTTTAATTCCTTGACTGGTGGGGCTTTTTTTTTTTGATTCCTTGACTGGTGTGGTTGTTTTTTTTGGTTTTTTTTTTTTTTTGGGGTTTTTTTTTTTTTTTTTTTTGACTGGTGTGTTTTTTTTTTTTGGTTTTTTTTTTTTTGGTTTTTTTCTTTTTTTTTTTTTTATTCCTTGACTGGTGGGTTGTTTTTTTCTTTTATTTCTTGACTGGTTTTTTCTTTTTTGATTTCTTGACTATTTTTTTAAATTTTACTTTGGGCTGCTGCCCTTCCTCTTTGCAAACACTGCCATCCTCCTGGATGGAGTTAATTGCAGGAAAACAAGGCCAGCTTGGACAGGGCTTGGAGCAACCTGGTGCAGTGGAAGGTGTCCCTGCCCCTGGCAGGAGGTGGAACAGGATGAGCTTAAGGTCGTTTCCAGCTTAAACCATTCTGTGATGCCATGACACAGACTGGTTGCACTGGTTCCTAACCCCTTGGCAAACAGCTGGGCACAGCTCCTGGGGTTCCTTGCACTGTCATCTGTCACTAGTTCAGTCTCCATTTCCGAGTGTCCCTCTGGGAGGGATCTGATCTGCCCACGAACTGGATTGTTTGGACCTTGTGGTGTCCCCCAGGACAGGGACAGTCAGTGGCCCTTTGCCTTGGCCATCCTGGCTGGCTGCTGGGGCTGTGCAACTGCAAAGTGGTTTTACACAGAAATTGGATAAAGGGGGAATTCTCTTACTGGGACTAAGTTTGGAACATGTGATGCCTCGAGGATGTGTTTGTAGGACATGGCTCTGCTGTGACGTGCCAGTGAAGGTGGGCAGCGTGTGGCCACCACCACAGCCACCACAGCCAAAAATGCAGCAGTTCCTGCTGGTATCAAACCCCCTCTGTAGCTGGACTTGCTTCCTTCCAGCTTGTGGGGAGGGAGGACACAAACCCTGGCTCTGGGCAGCACTCTGAGCGTGGCAGTCATTGGGTGCTCAGGGCTGTGCCACCCCCGGGACTGGCACAAAGCAGAGCCTGAGTTTAATTCCTGCTCTGCCAGAAGTTTGTACAGGTTTTTCCGGTGTCCTGTTCCACTTCTTCAGCCCTTTCCATGTTGCAGGCCCCAGTTTGGGGAGAACATGAGGAAGCTCTGCTGCAGAGAGTGTTTGTCCCACTGTGCTTATTTATTTAGGGAGATTAAAGTCAGAGCTTTTCTTTTGTAATGCCTTTGAAGTATTTATCTTTTGAAGTCTGAATTTTCATTAACTGGAAGTGTACAACCCCCAAACTACACACTGCCCTAGTTTCAAAGCATTAGTTTGTTGGTTTTTTTTTTTCTAAAGAGAAAATTGAAGAACAACAAACACCAGGTTGTCCCCAAAGGGGCTCCACATCAGCCAGGTCGTGTTTGGGATGTGCCTGTCTGGGGCATGGCTGGGAATCCAGGTGGCTCTGCAGGGTGTAATCATGGGGTTTGGCATTGCCAGGCATCAGGGAGATGGTGATGTTTCTCTTCTAGAGGAGTCCTAGACCTCTCTTTCATTTAAAAAAAAAGGTTTTTTCCCCTTTTCTCCTCTTTCCTGTCCCAGAGGCAGCAGCACTTGGCTCTCAGGACAAGGATGCTGTGGCAGTGTGTGCTCCTCCTGCCTCAGTTCTCATCCAGCATTGTGTATCCACATGCACCTGGCAAGGAATCTCTGCTGCTCATGGTCTGAGTTGTTTTCCAAGGGGGAAAAAGAATTAGGTGGTGACTGGCAGTATAACACATCCACTGCTTTTATTTGTGCAGAGACTTCAGTGTTAGCATGGATGTTCAAAGCCTGGAAAAAGCAGGTGGGCACCTCTAACCCAAGCCCTTTGCCAGTGGGGATAACAATGAGTTGGAAAGAACAACCCCCCTGGGTCAGCAGAAGGTCTCCAGCAACCAAGGGGGTCCCTGCACCCCAAAATGCATCACCAGCAGCTGAGGCTCTCTGGGGCTTTGGGGGGTTCTGCCCTCGGGGGGAGCTGCCTTGGTGTTAAACATGGGGGGTGTTGGAATTGCCTCACTTTGCTTTGGATGAGTTCAGTACATTTTCATAGAACATGAAAACCAGTGAAGAGTTCATGAAAATCCTAATTTGGATCAGTTCCTTCTAATGCTTTAGATCATTTCAGCCCGGGATGGGAGATTTCTCTCTCTCTCGCTCTTTTTTTTTTTTTTTTTTTTTTATTAATTTCTTTGTGTGTGTGCATAAAACTGGAGGGTTTGCTTTGGAAGAGCTTAACTTGTTTAGAAAATATTTAGGGAAAATGGGGATTTTCCAGTCTAATTAGGGGAACAATTGCTTACAAGCATGTTAATAGAGATAATTGGTTATCAGGGATGTTCTCACCTAATTGGGATAGGAAATGATTTGCTTAACAAGGTTTTAAGCATAACTGGCTTGATAGAAGTTCCAATAGAGAGGGAGATGTTGAAATTATCCAGAGATTCTTGATAAACAGTGATCCCAGGAGTCACTGAGGAGAGAGAGGAAAGCCACTTTAAATGTGGCAATCAGGAGACTCTGTCAAAGCTCTTTTTAAAATGGGTTAATTTACAAAAAATAAAAATAATCCCAAGCCCCCCCTGAGTGTCTGTTTTCTGCCCTTCTTTGCATTGCAGGTGGTGCAGTTTCCTTGGGCCTGAGTTTTGGGAGATGGGACCTTGTGCTCTTGGGACTTGCTTTGGGTTTGGTGTCCCACTGCTGTGCTGGGCTCTTGGCCTCTGGATCTGGGGGGAGCCTGTGGAGGGGTGGCTGTGGTGGGATTGGTTATCCCCCTCATTCTCCCAACAAATCTGCCCCTCTCAAAGCATGGGAACATCCTTGGGAATCCAAAGTGTTCCATTTGGTGGGTTTTCCCAGCCATGCCCTCATAGATGGGGATGTTGTAGAAGGTCTCAGGTGTGCACATCTTGATGGATGGAGCTATTATAGAAGACCACAGGTCTCCACCTCTCTCTAAATGCTTCCTTTGCACACTCCAGCATCTCATGTGACTTCAGGATTCCATGGATTAGCACTGACCTTGGCAGTGCTGGGCTGATGGTTGGGCTCCATTACCTTAGAGGGCTTTTCTGGCCTTAATGGTTCTGGTTTTGACTATTGATAAATGAGCATCAGAGTATCCTGGGCTGTGGTTTGGTGTTTCCTTGGTTGTGCTGATCCAGCTTCAGAGTTCTTTGCAAGCTCAAGTGTGCTCACCATACTGAACCAGTCTGAGGAGTCTGGGAGGAGACCTGGAGGTGGCAGGTGAAGGTGAGGCAGGAAGAGCTCAGAGCCCTCAGGTGTCCCTGCAGCTCCCCCTGCCCATCCTGCCCATCCCATGGGGGTATCCAGAGGGGAGCTGTCAATGGTATCCTGGGAGTTCAGGAAGTTGCTTTCTCTGGGCTATTAAGAGATTTGTCCCAAGATGCTGAAGGAGATCAGTGGGACTTCCCAGAAACTGTTGATAGGAAAAAAACCCCCAAACAACAAAACACAAAGGGGCATTATTGGGGAGGGCTTGGATGGTGCCAAGCCTTGTGAAAGCCCATTAACCTGCCATTCCATGGCTTCATTCCCATTATTTTCTCAGTGCACTCCAGGAATCTTCCCCTCACTAAATGATAGCACTGAGATGGTTTCATGATCAGCCTTGATTGCTCTTCCCTCTCCACTCCAGGTTACTGAATATTGCCCTAAGAATACAGGGAGTTAACTCAGAGAGACAAAAATCCCAATTTTTAGGCCAGATCTCCCTAGAGACTTTCCCTTTTCAATATGCAACTTCAATTCTCCTTTTTTTTTTTTTTCCTTTTCTCTTTGCTCCGAGGCTGTTTGGAAGGGAATAACATGTCACAGGCTGTAACAGATACCTCCACTCCAGGACCTCAGGAGTGCAGTGTGTGCTAATGAGGCGTCCTGGAGCCTTTGGAAAACGTTCCCATTGTGCTTGGAGCTGGAACCTCCCCTGCTCTCCCCCTTTTTGGACAAGCCAGCTCTAGGGAGTTCACTCCTCCAGCCCAGAGAAGCTCACAGGCATTGGTGGAAGGTGCATCTTTAAAATCCAGGCTGGGAGCTCGTGTGGGTTTGGTTTCCTTTGGTTCCTTTTCCCCTCCCTCCTGGTGTGTGTGGCTGCGTTGAATATTTAATGCCTGTTGTCAGTGCGGGCTGTAACACTACCCAGCAGTCTGTGAATCATTCAGAGCCTGCTCTCTGCCCCCTGAGCTGGGCTGGCATGGGCACAGTGACTGGCACGTGGCACACCCCTGGGGCTGCTCTCCTGTAAATCCCCTGCTGGAAGGGGAGCAGTGAGTGCCCAGTCCGTGGGCTTGGCCATGCCAGGCTCTCTGGGCAGGTGGCACCAGGAGCAGCATCTCGCTGTGCTTCAGTGTCCTGGTGTGTGTGGTGTTGGGGTGAGTGCTGGGGTTGTGCTTTCCTGTCCATTGAGGAGGTTTGGGAACCTGTTTGTGACCCTCTTGGAAGAGAGGGGAAGATCTTCAGCTTGTTGGTTGCACCTCATGCGATTCAACTGCATTTAGGAATGGCTTTTTAGAGACTCGTGTTGGGGTCCTTCTCACTGTGCTTCTCCTGACTGCTTTGGTGGGAAAGCCTGGAATTTTGGGCTTCCACGTGGGTTTAGTGAGGAGAACCAGTGTGGGAGGTTCACTTGCTGCCTTGGGGAGCCTTTTCAGTTGGATTTTGCCTTGCTTACAATTTTTGCCCTCCTGGTTGTTTACAGTGGGTTCTGCTGCTCTTAAACCCTTCCAGGAGTACCTTCTGGTGATGGTGTTGATGGGCAGGTGTGCTCTGGGGTTGTCCTTTTGTACAGACAACACTTGTGACCCCTGGAGTACTACCAGGAGATTGGGAGCTGCTGCCTGGAGGTTGGTGGGTGCTCTGCAGAACTGGACAATGAGCTCAGAGCTTTTGCATCTGCCCTGGCTGTTGGGATTCCTGATGGGATTTCTCTTTGGCAGAAGGGTTGCTTGCTGGTCCCTGCCCATCCCTGGAGTGCACTTGTGTCTCACCAAAGCAATGCCCTTGGAAAAGGCCTTGGTGCCTTTGCTACCTCTGGTTGTGCAGCCAAGTTGATGCCTTTATCCAGTAGCTCTGGATGAGCATCCTGGGAGGGGTTTGTATCCTGAGGAGGTTAAATCAAGGACCCTGGTGAGAACTCTCCACAGGTCTAACACCCCCTGCCATGGGCAGGGACACCTCCCACTGTCCCAGGCTGCTCCAGCCTGGCCTTGGACACTCCCAGGGATGGGGCAGCCACAGCTGCTCTGCCCAACCTGTGCCAGGGCCTGCCCACCCTCACAGGGAAGAATTTCTTCCTAATCTTAAATCTAATGATACTTGGGATGATTTTTTTTTTGTATCACTTCTGTTTAAGTTTGCAACTCAATTCTTGCAAATGAACAAATAAGATATGTGGTGAAAGCTCTTGCAGATGGAGGTGGGCTGTCTGCCCTCTTGTCTTGCATGACCAAAGCAGGAAGAGGTGGCAGTCAGGAGAGGTGCTTTCCTTTGGAGATGAATTTCTGGAGGATTTCTTGTGGCCTTCGAGGTTTGTAGTGTGGGAATAGGGGGTTTGGCAGGCGAGTTGTGAACAGGCAGTGTGTGATTTTAACATCCTGCATTTAACCCTCAGCATCTTGTGCATCACTCAGTGCTGAGGGGGCTTCAGGGCAGAGATTATGGCTTTGTCCAAGACCTCCAAACAGCATCTGACTTTGCATGTTCTCAGTCTTTCTGTCCCATTCTGTCTGTCTGCCAGCATGGGGGGGAGAGGTGGGGAAGGTCACTTGGTAGGGATAGTCCTGAAGCAGAAAAAAAGCTGAAGATGGGAGACAACTTGGGCAGTGACTAATGCTGAGCTTTATAAATAGCAGGAGAAGAGGCAAAACTGCAGGCAGGGAGGTGACCTCAAGCACGAGGCCACCGAGGTGGCACAGCAGGGCTGGGGGCAGATGGGTTGGGAGGGCACAGGGATGCTCAGCAGAGCCCTGACTGCAGCCTGGCTGTGTTTGTGCCTCTGTCCTGCGTGTCCTGCCCGGGGGCACGAGCAGAGCCCGTGGGGACCATGATGTGCCAGTCACGCACAACTCGTGTCCTCGGCTGGGTCAGCGCCCAGAGCAGCCTGGGGAGGGTGGGGAGTCACACTGTGTGTCTGTGTCAGGCCTGATGGGCTCTGGGGACAGCGTGGTGACAGCTCTGGTGGCCTTTGGAGCCACGACAGCCTCCGGGGTGCTGAGTGCTGCTGAGGGAGAGGCAGGGCAAGGCTGTCAGCATGGAGCATAGATGGGCATGGACACGGGCAGGAGCTGGGAGGGCTGAGCTGGCTGTGTCCCTGCTGACATTGCTGGGCTCCACCACTGTGTCTGCACATCCCCTTGTGCATCAGCTCCAGTGAAAAATAGTCAGCCCCAGTGGGATTCTTGGGGGTGTCTGTGCAGGGCCAGGGGCTGGATGGATGATCCTTGTGGGGTCCCTTCCAGATGAGGCTATTTGGTGGATTTTGGAGGCTTCCTTCCATGGGATGTGGCTGTGAAAGGCTTCCAGGTGGCTGTTTTATCTCCTTAAGCCCAGTCATGCCTTGCTGATGCCAGTGGGGATGTTGCCACTCAGCTGTCATAGGTTTTTGCAAGACCTGAGGTCTGGGGGTCCTGTGTGTGAGGAAATTTTAAGTGTTTCCCTTAGAGAGAGTCTGATTTGCTGCCCACACTCAACTCTGCATGCTCTGGGCAGATGGGCAAGCCCTTGGCAAGCTGAGCTGCTGCTGCACATCACCCAAGAGCAGCATGTGGGGCTGTGGGTGTGCACAGGACTCTGTGGAAAACCCCCAGGTGGGAGTTGAGCACGGTGTGACGCCACCAGACCGGCAAATAATGGCTTTGAGGTTCCCATCCCTGACAACCAACTCTAGGAATTAGTAAGAGAATGTGGTTATTTGGTCTGTCCTTGGTATGAATCTCACCAGAGACAAGAGAGAGCATCCAAATATATCTATCTCTCAAAAAGCCCTGTGACGCACAGAGCATGTGAGGGAGGGAGCAGAGAACTCTCCCTCGAAGCAGTGATGTTCCAGGAGGCAGTGTGGGCCTTTGGGTGCTGTGTGGTGGAAGGGGATGTGGGTGAAGGCTGCACCCAGCTCTGCAGCCCTGGGAGTGCCTGGGAGGTGTGTAAAGGGAGATGGCTATGGACATGTACACTCTGTATTCTTGGGCTTGTCCTGTGCAGGGCCAGGAGCTGGACTTTGAGGGTGCTTGTTGGGTCCCTTCCAGCTCTGGATAGTCTGTGATGTGCCTTCTGTTTGTTCCTGGTCTGGGACTGTTTTGCAGGCTCTGTGGGATGCTGAAGGTAATAATCTGCTTTAGCCTGGCTGGGCTTCAGCTCTGGGAAGGTCTCGGAGTTGATTTTAAGGTTGTTCTTGCAGAGATTATGGTTCTTTACATTTCAGTTATTGATAAAAATCTTGTCATCTGGGCTGCAACAGCAGCCCCTCCTTTTGTCCTCCTGTGGCTTCTCTTTCCGGTAACTCCCGCCAACACTTTGGCTTTCAGTGACGTGGGAGAAGCTGCTCGAGCAAAGGAAACTTGCAAACTAATTAAACTTCTCAGTCTTGCTCAGTAACAACCAGGAGGTGTGGGCAGGGCTGGGAACAGACCTGATTATCATCCCCCCTCTCCATAGCCAGGGGATGTGGTTAATTATTAAATTGCTCGTTAATGTATTGAAATATGGCTCAGTGGATTTAATTCCCTTTTTTTAACGGATTTCATTTTTCCTTCTCGCTGAAGGGCACTGCCAGGACCTGATGGGTTTGTGAGACCTCTGTGCAGAGGGGCTGGAAGGAGCATGGTCAAACACCAACCCCTGCAGTACTACGAGCCCCAGCTATGTCTGTCCTGTCTGACCGGGATCTACGGCTGCCGCTGGAAACGGTACCAGCGGTCACATGATGACACCACCAAGGTGGGTGGGCCACCACGTCACCTCTGACAAGGGATGCTGGATTGTAGGTCTTGCTTGAAAGTGCTGGATGTTATATGTATTTATTTTTTATTTATTGGCTTGGATAGATGGTGGGATTCATTGGCCTCGAGGCTGGAGGTTTGTGGTTCTCCCCTTGGCCACACTGAGCTGGTGCTGGTGCTCAGAGGGGTTGAGTGCTGTGGCCAAATCCATCTGTATTTCCCATGTCTTACTCCTTGGTCTGTCTCACTGGTGTGATTGCAGCAGCCTTGGCTCAACCTGCGTTTCTGCTGCATCATCTCTGCCTGCACAGCATGGGTTAGTGGCCCTCAGTCCAAGGGGGGGACTTGATGATCTTGGAGCTCTTTTCCAGCTTTCATGAGTCCTTGATTTTGTTCTTGCATGGGAAGATGAGTTTGGAGGTAGAGAGAACAGGTTGCCCAGAGAACCTGTGGTTGCTCCTTCCCTGGAAGTGCCCAAGGGCCAGGTTGGATGGGGCTTTGAGCAACCTGGACTAGTGGGAGGTGTCCCTGCCTGTGGAAAGGGGTGGGACTGCATGGACTTTAAGCTCCCTCCTGACCTAAACCATTCTGGGACTTCGATGGAAGGCAGCAGGAGGTGAGAATTAATTTGGGATGGATTTGGGGTGTTAGAGGTGATTCTGCCCTCCCTTGGGAATGCAGTTCTTGAGAGCTGTGGCAGAGGGAATTTGGGAAGCAGAGCTTGACTTGCACTTCCCCTGCTGTTGGGGGCTGTGAGGTGCTGTTGAGGTCCTGTGAGACCTGCTGTGTGTATGGGGTAAGTGTGAAAATACTGCTGTCAAAGCCACCTTTTACATCTTCTGGGAAATGCTTATGTGTTCCTATTTTTCTGTGCTCTCATGTTTTCTAGGTTGTTTCTTTTTCTTTTTTTTTTTTTTTTTAATATTCTTACAACATAAATAAGGTAAAACCCCCCAAATTTAAGTCTTGTTTCTTCTGGCAGTGCTCTCAGGAGATCCTTTGGTTTCCTTTTGAGCTCTTAATGCTGCTCTGGTGTCACCTGGCTCCTCTGTTCTGCTTCTGAGTTTATAACCAGGTATCTCCGTGGCTCTTGGAGTGCTTTCCCTCTGGAAAAGAAGCTGTTAGGGAGAAAACACGTCTGGCTGGCAGATCCTGTGCCAGAAATGCTGCTGGTTCTGAGTTCCATGGATTGCTGGTGGGGCAGCTTGGCCAGGAGCCCCCATGGGAGTTGCAGAGTCACAGCTTGTGTTTGGGCAGCCCTGAACTAATTTCCTGTGGCAAAGTAGGAATGTTGGGGCTGTTTTTCCTCCTCTTTCAGCTCAGTGTGAGTGCCCATTCCTGAGGGTTGCTGGGAGCAGATTCCTGGGCTCATCCATAGCTGAGGGTGTAGGTGGCTTTGTGGGGCTTTGCCAGGAAAACAGTGGGGCACAATGTCTTGGCATCTGTACCTGCACAAAGGGAAATGCTGAAAATTCCCTATTCCCTCTCCCTGGTGAACCACAACATTACATTTCTTAGCTAAACATCCATAGAAAAACTGCCTTTAAATAAATTTTTCAGGAAAGTTTGGCTCTGCTTGGTTTACCAAAAAATACCAGTGGTAGCCCTCCAGTTCCACTTGGAATTTCAATTGTTTTTTCCAGTGCTAGAAAGGAATTAGTTGTGTTTAAAGGCACCTGATCTAGGCTGAAAAATGTTCACTCTGAGCTGGTCTCGTTAAGGTCTCCATGAGGCCTCAGCTTCCACTTTGAAGAGAAATGAAGAGAATAGGCATTGCAGGAGTGAGAGGAGAAATCTGTTCCCATCTTGGTGTCAGTGAAGTGCCTGCAGATGGTATTTGGAGGGGGAAAATCCGGGCATGTCCCAGTCCTGTTTCTAGTTTTTAATGATAAGAAAGCAAGTCCCATATTCAGAGAGGAACTTTTTTTTAGTGCAAACTAAGGTTGATTCTCCGCTTTCTCAGTAAAAGATCAAACTTCCCAGAAGAGGAGGCTGTCACCTAAATTTGGGTCATGATCCAGCGTTGCCTCTGTGATCCCTTCTGTGATGTCTTTCTGAGTCCTGCCACTCACCAGCCCAAATTTTAATGATCCCTCTCCTTTCCCTCAAATGGGAGCACATCAGGCTTTCTACTACACGTGAAACATTTACATGAAAATGAGAATTTTAATTGGAAGCTTGAGTTGGGCTGAAGGAAGAGATGGGAGAAGGTGCAGCCCATTGTGTTGTGCTGGGAAAAGCTGATTTGAGACTTGGAAGTTGTGGCTGCTGCAGCAGTGACCAAAGCTGGCCTCAGGTGCTCTGCTTTACATCGACAGCTCTTCTCCCTGATGGTTTGCTTTGAGGTTTTCACTCTGAAGTCTTCCTTGGGTGATTATGACTATGCCAATGTTTCCATGGAATCACAGAATGGGTTGGGTTGAAGAGACACTAAAACTCATCCCATGCCAGCCCCTGCTGTGGGCAGGGACACCTCCCTCGAGCCCAGGTTGCTCCAAATCCAACCTGGCCTTGGACGCTTCCAGGGGTGGAGCAGCCACAGCTTCTCTGCCCAGCCTGTGCCAGGGCCTGCCCACCCTCCCAGCCAGCAATTCCTTCCCAGTATCCCATCTGCCCTGCCCTCTGGACTGGGAAACCATTCCCTGTATCCTGTCCCTCCAGGCCCTTCTCAAAAGTGTCTCCTGTGCTTAACATACAATCCTGTTTTTCCATCCCAAATCTCCTCATCCTGTGTCTCATCCCAGGGTGTCTGAACGGTGTGGACATGGAGGGGGATTCCTGCTGCTCTCCCAGCCTTTTCCTGTTGCTGCTCGTGTAGCTCTGGGGTCTCAGACCCTTCCTGGTGCACTGGGTGGTCTCTGAAAATGAGTTCCCTTGCAGTGCCCTGCTGTGATTCCAGGTGGCCCAGCTGAGGCTTCTGGTGGCTTTTGGGGCTCCTTTTGTGAGGAGCTGTGATCCATGAGCATAATGGACTGCAGTGCTGTGTCTGTGAGAGCTGGTCATTCACTTTCTGCTGCTGTAATTCCACTTGGCCAGTGCTGGGAGGTGACCTGAGCAGATGATCTGAGCCAGGGGCTTTGGGGCTGGGGCTTTGTCAGGGCTAATTCCCAGCTGGCCCCAGTTCAGTGGGCACAGAAACTGCTGCCTCTGCTGAAAACCTCCATCAGAGGGTGGGTTAATTTGCCCCTTTCCACACCTTTTGCAATTTGTTGGTGTTCTGCACCACAGGCCTGAGGGCACTGGAGCTTTTGGGCACAGAGGCTCTTTCAGGGTGGTTTGATTTGAGGTTGGGCACTGGAGCATTGGATGTGCCCAGTGATTCAGAGCTGAGAGAATGGCTGTGTCTGCTCATGTTCCTGTGATGGGCTCAATGCAGGAAAATCCTGGGGTTGGCTTAAATAGAGATGGGCTCTTCCTTGTTGTTCTGGAGGTGTCCCTGCTTATTGAGGGCATGGACTAGATGACCTTTAAAGGCCCCTTCCAACTCAAGCTATTCTGATTCTAATTTTTTCCCCTCTAATGCTTGGAATTGAAAGCAAACCTGCCCCATTTTCAGGGCTTTACACGTCACTTTAAACATCCTTAAAATTCACCTTTGAGCCCTTCATTTTACAGGGGAGGCCGTGGGGTGGGTGGTTGTCCAGGGAAGCTGTTTGAGATGCCCACGGATCCATGTGCCAGCTGAGCCAGGCAGGAATTGCTGTCATGATGCCATCAGGCTGTCAGGAGTCTAACTGGGCGTGGTGTGGTTTGGGCTCCATGAAGGAGCAAGACCTCTCTGGCTGGCCAGGAGCCCTGGGTGGCCTGGCAAGGAGCAGAGGGTGTGGTAGCTCAGGAACTGGGCTCACCCTGCCAGGAGCTTGGTTGCTGCTGGTTGCCACATCCTCAGACAGCTCCTGGAAAGGTTGGGATGAACCTGCTCCCAACCTGGTGCTGGAGCTGCTGCTGCTTTAGACAGGTGAGGTCCAGAAGGTCATTGCTGGTCACCTCTGGATCCCACCATGGAGGTACCAGCCCAGAAAGCTGCTTGACCAAAATCCAGGCTGTTGGGCAGCATTAGAAATTTAATTTGACTCCCTAAATACATTTTCAGCCTTAATGGCTTCGGGTTGTGCTTTTCCTCCAAAGCTGTTCTTCAACACAACTCCCCACCCTCTGACGGCAGGTGCTGTGATCCCCAGGAACTCCTGCTTGTCCCCTCAAAGAGGTTTCCTTTCCAGTGGTGCTGGTTTGAAGGGTGGGAAACCCCAAGTCCTGGAAAGGGCAGGACAGCCACGGGGTCAGAGCCCAATTCTGTGGCCCAGCCTGATGTTGTCAGGGTGAGGATGTTTGACTCAAGCTGAATTTGGGGCTTAGCCCTGATGTAGCAAAATGCCTGTGGGAGAGAGTCTGCAAAACCCATTGAGTGTGGTGCCTGGGCTGGGATTATGGGCTCAGACTGGCTGATTAACGTGCCCTGGGATTTGGAAAGCTTTGGAGGTGTCAGAGGGTTTTACTGCAGAGCATCTGCAAAACGTGTTTGGGCTTTGCTGAGCTGAGCTGGAGGGTCTGACACTTGGGTTTGAAGTGGCTTTCTCTTGAACATGTGCTGTTCCAGGGGAGGGCAGGGGGGTGCAGCCTCTCCTGGAAAGTCTTTACTGCTTTGGGAGATGCTGGGTCTGCCCCAGAGGGGCTTTGGAGGCTCAGTGAACTCCTGGTTTAACCTCCCACCCCATGTGTCAGATCCCTGGACTGGTTTGGGTTGGGATGTAGTTAATTTTCTGCTCAGTTTTGGGGTTGTGACCAAACCAGTGTTGATAACCCAACTATTCAGCTATTGCTGAAGTTTGCTTACACAGCACCAGGGCAGAATATTTTCTGAATTCTCTCTAAAAGGGGGAAAAATAAGCTGGCTTTTCTGCTCACTTTCCAAAACAAATACTCTTTCTCTCTCTCAGCTGTGTTGCTGCTCTTAGTTAGACTTTTAAAATTGAATTGTGGAATTCCTTTTTCCAAGAGGCAGTGGGGACCTGTAATCTAGCCCAGGTTAATTAATTGTGTCACTGTGTGCTCAGATATTTAGTCCTTTCTGGTGTGTGGAGCCCTAAGGGTGTGAATTTTGAAGAGAGCAAAAAGTGCAATGGGATTAACATCCTGGAAGTTTGACTTGGTGGTCTCTTGGTGTCTGGAATCCTCTCTCTCATCTTGACAGAACAGTGAAATACTGTGGCTCTTTTCCAGGAGATTTGGGCTTTGTCCCCAGAGGGAAGCTGGTGTGACCTCACTGCCCATCTCTTGGACTCCAGGGTTTATTCCACCTGATCCCCCAAGCTGCTTTTCCAGCCTTTCTTCAATTCCCAGGAGTCCTGGAGGAGATCCAAGAGCAGTTGTGCTGACAGAGAAAGCTCTGCTGGGTGGTTGGATGATGGGGGAGTGCAGTGACCAAGTTCCTTGGCTTTTATTCTCCTGCCCCAAGTAGAAGGGACTTTCCTGTCTCTCCCAAAAGGAGACTTTGTGGCAGTTGATTGTGATGCTTGTGGGTCCAAAATAACCACAAAAAGGAGCTCCTTGATCTTTGGAGCTGTCCCATTTCCTCTGTGGCCTGAGGAAAAACTGCAGGGATGGTTTAAAATCTGCAGCAACATCTTCATTGGCATTGAGGAAGTAATTTTGCATGAACAGGCTCTAACAATTCCCAAAAGTGGATTATTCAGATCTAGGGCTTGGTTTGCTGCCAGCAGTGCTGGGGATTCTGTCTCCAGGACCATCAGGTGCCTTTTGTGCAGAGTGTGCCCAGGAACCACATTTGTGTAGCAGATATTCCACTAAGGGGGTGACATTTCTTGCACAGAATCAGAGGAAATGATTTAATGGCCCTTTGGTTTTTAAAATGTGTTTCATTTCTTGATGTAAAAAGCTTCTAAATTGAGGGCAGAGGTGAGCTTGCCAAAGACATGGCAGCTGCTCATCCTAATTGGAGAGGGGAGTCCTGGCATGGGGAGGTTTGGAAGCTGAAATTCTTTAGCATAATATCTTTGTGCCTTTTAATACAGATATTCACATTCAATCTTCTCCTTCTGGGAGCCTGGCCAAGCTCCTGCTCCTGTCCTTCACCCATCATCATCCCAGGACAGGGACAGCCATGCACTCATTTCCTTGCTGCAGTTTCCAGTTGATTTATTAATAAATCAAACTGTGCAGCTTCACACATGGAGGTTTTGCATTGAAGGGGTAGATGGAGCACATTTCCCTGGGGGGCAAATGCTCTTTGTAGTTTCCAAGCTCATCCCAGTACAAGTGCCACCAAACCTGCCCCTGCAGCTGGCAGGGTGTTGGATCTGATGGTTGTGGGTGTGCCTTCCTGCCCTTTACCAGCCCAGGGCTGTTGTTCAGTGCTTTGGTGTTGTGCCCAAGCTGCTGGCAGCCTTTGTGGGCAGCAGAGCTCTGCCCCACAGGGCTTTGTGCTGGCTCAGAGCTCGAGCAGAACCTCTGGCACTGACAAAGGTGCTGTGGCTGCTGTTCTGCTGTGGCTGAGTTTGGGTGGAACCAGAGCAGGCATCTCGTGCCATTCAGGCTTTGTGTCACAGGACACCTCACCCTCTGCCAGCTGGGTTTGGAGGTGGCTCAGCTGCCTGTGGGCTCTGGGTGGGCATCCAAACTGCTGCAGTGTGAGGAGCTCAGCTTGGGCTCCACAAATCCTCATGTCCTGCTGAACTGGGGAGGAACCTTGTGCTGCTTATTAACAAAAGTGATCAGCAAGGCTGGGAGATCCAATGACTCTTCTTTGGCAGTGAGGTTGATCTGTGGGTTTTATCTGCCTTTGCTGCCTCCTGAGTTCCTCTTGGGAAGGGGCCTTGAATTTAGGGGTGTTGGACTACAGAGTGAACCTTTTTCTCCAGGTTGTTTCCAGAACTGTTGTTGAGCCTCAAAGGGGGATTTCAAGGGTGTGTGCCCATAGAAGCTGTGCCTGGCTGTGGCTGCAGGTTTGAGCTGTTTGGTTGCTGGTGTTTGTAGCTCATCTCAACCTTGAAAATTACTCTCTTTGTTTTGTGCCATATCTGCAAGGAGCTGTTAGAAGGAAATCAGATGAACTGGTCTGGACCCATCAGGTGTCATATTCTACCTGATGTGTGGGTTTGAGCCTTTATTTGGCACTGGGTTTGTTTGCAGCTGATGTCAGTGAGCACTTGAGAATCAATGGATTTCAGGGAAGTCAAATGAGCCTCTTTTTCAGTGACAGTTACTGGGAAAAGAAATTAAACAACTAAGGCTTTGTTTGAAGTCACCTGAACTTGGAGAACCCTGGCTCTTAAAAATGGAATCAACTTCCTTGTGTGCTCTCCTGAGCCTGTTTGTAAGTCGAAGTTTACCTTTGGGTGACAAAAAGCAGCTCCAATTACCCTCAAGAAAAGCTTGGATAGTTGTTCAAATCATATGACATGTGCCCAAGGTGGCCCCTGCTCTGGGGGGAGCAGCTCCTGCTGCCCTACCCATGGGCTGGGTGTGGGAGGGACCAGGCAAGGAGAGCTCCTCTCTCAGGGATGGGACCAACAGGAGTCTGATACAGAAGTGTCCTTGCTGGGCCAAAATTCCCAAAGGGATTTAAAATTCAGCCATTTCAATGGGATCAAATCAGTTGGATGTTTAGCAAAGAGAATGGGGAGAGACTCAGCTCCTCTCTCATCCCTTCCAGGAGAAACCAGCCCTTGTCCTGATTGTGACCATGGAATCACAGACTGGTTTGGTTTAGAAGGGACAGTAAGGATGATGGAGTCCAAACCTCTGCTTTGGGCAGGGAAACCTCCCACTATCCCAGGTTGCTCCAGCCTGGCCTTGGGCACAGCTTCTCTGCCCAATCTGTGCCAGGGCCTGCCTGCCCTCCCAGCCAGCAGTTCCTTCCCAATATCCCATCTAATGCTGCTGGAGGTGATGGTTGGTGCCGTAGCACTGGTGACATCAGCCCTGCTGCCAGGAGGGAGGGGATGCCAGAGGAAGAGGAGGTGTTGCCTGCCCTTTCATCCTGTCTCACAGCTGTCTCCTCACCTTGTACAGTCTCTGTCAGAGTTGTTCTGGAGGAACAAACCACCTCCTGGTTGCTCTAACTCAGAGCTGTGCCTGTCTGTGGGCTTTGCTTGCCAAGCCTGGTTTGTAGCCACTCAAACCACTCTGCTGACGTTGGCTTGGTGTGTTCCTTCCCCAGTAAGGGCAGGAGCCTGAATTGTCTCTTGGGAGGGGTGGTGGAGCTTTTAGCTGAGTCATGTCTGGAGAGGAAATGTCATTTCACAGCCTTGTTCCCCTTGAGGTCGATGCAAACTGCCCCCATGTGTGTGTGTGTGTGATTGGTGCCAACTGCCCCCGTGTGTGTGTGTGTGTGTGTGTGGTTGGTGCCAACTGCCCCCGTGTGTGTGTGTGGGTGTGATTGGTGCCAACTGCCCCCGTGTGTGTGTGTGTGTGTGTGTGGTTGGTGCCAACTGCCCCCCCGTGTGTGTGTGTGTGTGGTTGGTGCCAACTGCCCCCGTGTGTGTGTGTGTGTGGATGGTGACACCTGCCCCCGTGTGTGTGTG
>JAWWEV010000001.1:1356745-1388540 GCA_035583235.1 Hafferia zeledoni
CAGGCCCTGGCACAGGTTGGGCAGAGAAGCTGTGGCTGCCCCATCCCTGGGAGTGTCCCAGGCCAGGCTGGAGCCACCTGGGACAGTGGGAGGTGTCCCTGCCCATGGCAGGGGTGGCACTGGGTGATCTTTAGGGTCCCTTCCCACCCAACCCATCTGTGACTGTGTGTAGTGTGTCTAACCCTTGCTAGGCAATACTTGGTGATTTCTCTCTGCTTTTCAAGCATTTCAAGTAGAATCTGTCTCGTTCCATATTTTCAGGCATGGAAATTTATCAGGATTCTTTCTCCCTTCTGCTGTGTGTGCCCAAATATGTGGGGTGAGCCTCTTTCTCCTGACATCTTCTAATCCAAGTGCTCAGTGCCCCCTGGCATGTCTGAAATGAGTTGAGGTAGTTGTGGAGTGGCAGGAAAAGGTGGCATTTTCCTCTCTGGACACAACAGCAATGAGTGATGCTGCAAAGGTTGGTGGGGAGTGGAGAGGCTGCAGGGGATGCTGGTGTGAACAGGCACTTGGGTGTGACATGTGGGGTACAGGGGGGATGGATTAGATGAGCTTTAAAAGGTCCTTCCAACCCAAACTGTTCAGTGATTCTCTGATTTGCTCCTTTTCCTTGCAGAACTCAGGAAAGCACATTTTTCCTGCTGTAGAAAGCAAAGCTTTGCCTGCTGAACTTGTTCCTTGAGGGCAGATGTGTGTGAGAGCATCCAAGCAGGTGCAGCTGGGGAGGAGGGATGGAGGAGGGACCCTCTCCCTCTCTCATACCAGTGAAGCCAGAAGTTTTTGGGTTGTTTCTGTTGGGTTGGGGCCAAGGTGCCTGTGCTGCCCCAGGTCCCAGTGTGCTTTGTGGGGGCCAATGGCACCTCTGCAGATCTGCCCCTCTGGCTCTGGAGCACTGACTGGGGCCTCCACTTGTAATTCTTGTCTCTCTGCTCAGAATTCCAGTCCCTGGTGGCAGCAGCCTGTCCTCATTACCAATCCATGGCAGCTCTGCCCCTTGGGCAGGAGGCTCTGCTGAGGCTTCCTGGCACTTTTGCAAGTGTTTTTAGCTGGTTCTGCCTCCACCTCGTGTTTCCTTGGCGGTTTTTCTCCCAGTTTGCATCCCAGGGGTGTCTCAGGAGTGTCAGTGTGGGACAGGCTGGGAGGATGTTTTTAACCTGAGTTTGGGCATTGCTGGAGGGACCTGTGGGTTGGATCAGGGCAGGAGGCTGAGGCTGATGCTGAGCACGTTTCAGGCTGTGGCTCACAGACCTGCCAGCGTGTTTTAAGGTATTAAATCACCTGGCAAGTGGTGCTAAACAATTATATTTTGTGCCAGGGTGGAGGTTTAGCAGCTCCTCACCCTTTTAGTGTGATTCATGGGGTAAGGCACTGGCTGTGCTCCCAAATTCTGCTCCTTATCAATTATCCCTCGTTCTCCAGCCTGTCCCTTCCTTCCAGGCTGGCAGCTGGACAGGCTGGCATCCCTCTGAGGCTGCCAGCAGTGATGGATGGCTCCACCTCAGGGCAGGGGCTGTAGAAATGCTCCTGCCTCTGCCTTCCAGATGATGCTGGGCAAGCAAATGAAACCTGATGGCTGGGGCAGGCTGGCCCTGCAGGTGTCAGGGGTTTGCAGCAGCACCTCACGGGTGCTGGAGGGTATTCTTGGTGCATTCTCTGGGCCCTTTTAGGTTTCATTTCTCTGCTGGACCCGTTTTGTTCTCGGGGGTCTTGCACCTCTTCTTATTGAGGAGGGCTTGGAGATGAAACCCTGTCACCTCTCCTGGACTTATCTAAAAATGGGAATAATCACTTTGCCCTTAAGGTGCTGCTCCACCTTTGCTTTGCCAGTGCCTCCCATCACCAAGGTGGGTATGGCACCCAAGGGAGGAGTTTGGCACCACCTGCTGCTGTTGGCACATTGGCTGGTTTATGAGCACTGAGACAGCTTTAGGAGAAGGCAGCACTCAGCTTCTTATTAGCCCAGTGCCTCTGGGGCTTGAAAACAAATTAAACAGGAGCTTTTCAATACTTGCAACCACTGTTTAAAGCTGTTGGAGGGGGAGAAGGGGCTGAAATGGCTCCTAAAGCCTCCATGGTGTTCGTTAGCACTGGCTGAGGTGTTTTTCTTGTAGTGCCCTGTCTAAGAGCTCAGTAAAGCCAAGGAGACCCAATGGGGAGCTGCAATAATGGCTTTGTGAGGCACCTTCTGACCTGCCTTCTCCACACAGTGCATGTGGCTGGGGGAGAAAGCTCTGCCAGCCCTGGTGGGGCTCGGTGGCATCGTCTGCAGGGACTGCTGGGAAGGGGAGGACAAGCCCTCTGAAACCTCTGGGGTATCTGAGGTCAGAAAAAGCAGCAAGAAAGGGAAGGTTGCCCTCCATGAACCCTTTTATTTTCATTTCTTGGTAGTAAAATGACACTTGTCACTTTGTGGGTTTTGTTTAATTAGCACACACTTCTTCCCTCTGTTTTTTTCCCTGTTATATTTTTCTCTCTTTTTGTGATCTCTCTCTCTTCTTTCTTTTTTTGGCTTGAAAGGAGAGAAATAGCCAAAATGTCCCTCCTGAGAGCTGCAGTGCCAGAAACACCAGACTGCTCAAATGCAACCCCCCCTTTCAGCTCAGAGAGCTCATTTGCACCGGAGCTGGCTGAGCACAATGAGTTCCTGTCCCCTTGTTCCTGCTGATGCTGATTTAAAGACAACACCAGACTAAGAAAGAGATTGTTTTCCCCCTGCTTGGAGATCTGTAAAGAAGAGAACTGGGTGACATTCATGGTGCTTCTCAGTAACAGGCAGTGTGTTCCTCCTGCTGGGCAGTGCTACTCTTGGTTTTCTATTTTTTTTATTCTGCTTTTCCGGGACTGACTTGCTCAGAGGTGTTAAAATTGGGTGGAAACTCCTGGAGAAAAAAACCCAAACCAACAAAAACCAGACATCCTTCTTGCTTCTCTGTATGTCTGTATTCTCCTTGGAGGAGTTAAACCTGCCTGAGCTCTGCAGCCCTCCCTGGCCTGCAGTGTCAGTGCATCTCCCTCCAAGGTGGATGTGCTGAGAGCAGCATCGAACCCCTGCCAGAAACCAGAGGGAGGACATGATGCAGCAAATACAGCTCGAGGGGTACAAGGAACTGAAGTGATGAACGTGGTGTTAACTTTGGTATGTGTTAGACATGCCCAGCTCTGGCAGAAATGGACCTGCAGGGCACAGAGGTTGGTGTTGGTTTGGAGAATTGCAGAGGAATGTTGGTGTTTGGGGGAGAATCCATCAGAAGGATGGAGAGGGATTTTTTTGTGTAGTGACAGGACAAAGGGCAATGGTTTCAGACTGAAAGAGGGCAGGGCTAGGTGGGATAGTGGGAGGGAATTCCTGGCTGGGAGGGTGGGCAGGCCCTGGCACAGATTGGGCAGAGAAGCTGTGGCTGCCCCATCCCTGGGAGTGCCCAAGGCCAGGCTGGAACAACCTGTGACAGTGGGAGGTGTCCCTGCCTGTGGCAGGGGTGGCACTGAATGGTTTTTAAGGTCCCTTCCAAACCAGCCCATCCTGAGATTCTCTGACAGAGTAACTGCCTTCTTGGCACTTGAATGTTGTGTGCAATAATGGTCATTCTGGGATGCTGGAAAAGTGAATAAATGTGTGTCAAGTTCACAGCAAAGATAACCAAGTGAGAAAAATCCTTCCTGGAGGCCCCCAGGAAAGTCTCTGCTCTGAAGAAGGCACTTGGGAGCTTGGAATTTTGTTTTCCAACTCTACCTCTGAGTTTGCTGGGTTTTTTAAAAAAAAGAGTTATTACTTCTAGAAACAGAACTTGCACTTTTGGGTGGGTTTACATGGTGTTGAGAAGAACACTCTGCATGGAGAAAGGGTCAACCTGACTTAAAACGGAGCTTGAACTCTCTCACCTGGGTGCTCAGAGACAAAATGATGGCCAGGAAGGAATTGGTAGGGGGAGAAAAAAATAAACGTGGACATACTTGGGGGGGGACAGATAATTCAACAAACACAGTGGGCAGTTTTTAGACTATTGCCTTGCCCGTGGGGTTGTGATAAAATGCTTTTTGTGTGTCTTCTGAATTGGTGAAAAAGAGGCTTTGAGCTCAGTAATTGATGTCTGAACATCTTGAGCTTTGTTTAAACACTTTTTTGTCTGTCATCACAGCCCTGCCTTGAAATAGGATTATGGTTTGTTTTCCTTGGCTTCCCAGAACTTTGCTTAAGGAGGGCTTCAGGTCTGTTGTTAAGCCATGTTTACAGTGTAGGGACACGGAGAGTGTTGAGGAAAGCCTGTGAAGTAACTCATGTGCTTCTTGTGTCTGGCTCCTGCTTTCTGGCTGTTAGAGCATTCTACAGTAGGTTTGCTTTCCTGTAATTATGTGGGAGGAGGGTTTTGTCCCTCTAAATGTGATTATTTGCAGTGGTGGGAGGGGAGCCCTCCCTGCCTGTGCTGGCACTGCTGGCTGCAAACTGCACCATTCCTCCTCCCCAGGGTCCTGCTGCAGCCAGACTCCACATGGCAGACTTTGCTGGGCTTTAAAAATGATTTTAATTTTCTCACAGGTCTGGAGAGGGTGTCGGGATTGATGTGCTGTCTGTGAATAGAGACTTTACTTTTGTGGACTCTGAGCATGAAAGACGAATTCAGGGTCACTGTTTATCTTTTCACAGGATTTCTGAATATTGAAAAGCAAATTATCCACATCAGTCTCTTCATGGAAATGCTGCTTTTCCTGCAGGGCTATTGGCTGGTGGGGAAAGTGGAGCAGTGGGGGTTATGTTGATGCAAGTGCTTGTGCCCATAAAATGTGCCCATTTCTGCCATCTCAGCCACAGCAGTGCAGGCACCTTGTGATGGGCTCCACAGGAGCAGCAAATGTTTGTAGCTGTTTTGGGGGCTCACAGACAGAGACATGACCCAGCTGGGGACTCCTGAAGAATTCCAGACTTGACCTCTGTTCTCCCTGCTCCTGACCTGCAGCACGGGGGCCCAGAGGAGCTGTGGGTGCAGCAGGGATGTGCTGGAGGAGCTCTCAGCTCAGGGGGGTCCTGCTTGCTCTCAGTGCACAGAGCTCTTCAGGCCAGTTGTTTTCAAGATGCTCTTAGTCCTTATTGGCATTATTTGATCCTTGGTACAGATCTCTCCATTCCTGGGGCCTCACCCTGACTTTGCCTCTGGAGCATCTGGGGATGGTTCAACCTTGCAAAAGGTTGAGTTGTTTGATTTGGATGTGCTACACTAAAAAAAGCTGTGGTTGAAGAGGACAAAACTGGGTTGGAAGAGCAGGTACCCAGGGTGGTGGGAGAGGAGAGAAACCATTCCTGGTGGAGCTCTGGACTGAGCAGCAAGTGCCATGTGTTCAGGAGCTGCTGTGCCCTCAGGGGGCCAAGGAAGGTGTGCCCCTGCTCCAAAGGACCACTGCAGATGTGTCTGCCAGGGCATCAGGAGAGCCTTTGGCACAGCTTCCCACAGCTCTTCCCAGGAGACACTGGCTGCTCCTGGCTGGTTGGCTGGGTCCAAACTGGCTGTATGGCTGTGCCACCCAGGAGCAGGGCGAGGGCATCGAGGGCACCCCCAGGCAGCGTGCAGGGGACACAGAGAGGGGTGGCAGTGCTGGGCTGCTGCTGGAGGGCAGGAGGGCTCTGCAGAGGGCTGTGGATCCATGGGCTGAGGCCAGGCATGAGGGGCAGCAAGGCCAAGCGGCAGGTGCTGCCCCTGGGTCACCCCAGTGCCAGGGGATGCTCCGGGCTTAGGGAGGAGTGGCTGGAGAGCTGCCAGGTGGGAAGGACTGAGGGGGCTGGTTCTCAGCCAGCAAACAAAGGTTATTTGGCTAAAAAGATGCTTCTGGAAAGAGATGCACGTGCTACAGGATTCTTGTTGTAAAATTAAAACCGAACCTAAAGGTAATAAAGAACAAAGGAAAGGAGGTTCAATGTGTCACTATTTATGGCATTATGATGATTAGGCTTCCCAAGCAGGATTTTAATTTGTGCCCTGCTCCATTTGTTGCCTGTAATTTATAATCCAATAAACGTATAGATTGTTGCTCAGGGCAGGCAGGGATATTACAGCAGGCCAGACCTAATAATTTCGAAGCAGTTTGTTAAGCTCAGTAGCATCAACAGTGCAATTGCTTTGATGGGCTGGTTGGTACCTTTGGGCACTGCCTTGGGTTGCTGGTCCCCCAGCCCAGCTCTGCTGTCACTGTCTGCTGCAGGTGGTCCAGGGTCTTGTGTTCCCTGTCTGGGGCACTGAGCATGTGTGAGCAATAAAACCCTTGGATGAGCTGAAATGCAGAGGGATGGGATGGTTTGGCTGAACCTTGGTGAAGGAAGGCATGAATTGTGCTCTGAGGTGATGTCCTGATCCTTTCAGTGCTGTTTGGAGATGTTAAACCCTTGCAAAAAAGTTTTCTGGAGGTGTCTCTGTGAGTCCTGCTGAGCCTGAGCCTGTAGCTGGTGCAGGGGTGGTGGTGTTTGTTTAGTTTTGTGGGGATTTAGGGATTTTGTTTGTTTGGGTTTATTTGTTTGTTTTGGGGGGTTTTGTGTGTGGTTTTTTTGGTTGTTGTTGTTGGTTTTGTGTGTGGTTTTTGTGTGTGTGATGTGGTTTCATTCAGCACTGACTTGTCTTTTCATTTACTACCCAGGCATAGCATAAAGCATGTTTTGTGTACCACAGGCCATGGTTTTGATATGGTAGAGTTGGTTTATTTGCCCTTTTTATTTTCCTAATACCTGCCAGCAGAAAACTCAGCTCAACATTTTGTGAGCTCTTGTTTGATTCTGACACATTTATTTTCAGTTCTTGCCTGACCCCAGGCAGCTGCCACATCTGTCTGGTGGTTTCCTGCACACACCAGTGGGTGAAATGAGAGCACTGCCTGCTGATAACTCACTTGTGCAGACATTTAGCATAAAGGAAAATATTTGGCCCCAAGAATAAATCTACCAGTTTCTCTGAAGTCCAGATTGTCCACTGGAGATCTCCCCATGCAGGTGATGTGCAAGGAGAAAGCTTCAGTCTGTGTGATGGGCAGAACCTAAACCTCTGGACTAAAATCCTTCCAGTGGCTGGTGAGTTGGCTCTGAGCAGAACTGAGGGGGTAACTGGTCTGGCTGAGTCTGCTTAAAACTGAATGAGCCCAGGGGTGACCTTGACTCTGTTCCCCATTCCTGCAGCCTGTGCTGTTGGGTGTTCTGTGCACAGAGAGACCTTCCCATTCCCTTCTTGTTTTGTTTGGGCGTGGATGTGTCAATCCTAAGGGGGATTTGCACTCCAAGATGTGCCCAAGAACACGATATCATGGAATCCTTTGGGTTGGAAAAGCCTCCAGGACCTTGAGTCCACCTGCTCTCCCAGCACTGCTCAGGCCACCACTAACCATGTCCCCAAGTGCCACATCCACATGGGGATGGGGACTCTGCCCCTGCCCTGAGCAGTGCCAGGGCTGGACAGCCCCTTGGGGAAGGAATTTTCCCAATATCCAGCCTGCCCCTGCCCTGGCCCAGCCTGAGGCCGTGCCCTCTCCTCCTGTCCCTGTGCCCTGGGGCACAGCCCGACCCCCTGTCCCGGCTCCCCCTCCTGGCAGGGGTTGCAGAGCCAGAAGGTGCCCCCTGAGCCTCCTTTTATCCAGCTGAGCCCCCCCAGCTCCCTCAGCTGCTGCTCCAGCCCCTTCCCAGCTCCGTTCCCTGCCCTGCACACACTCCCCAGCGTGACACAAGATGAATCATGAGGGACCTGCAGGCTGGACCTGCTGCTTCAGTGGTCCAGGTCGCTCACACTGGAGATTTGGCTCAGCTGGCTGTGTCAGTGCCTGTGTGGCAACAATTCCCTTGCTGGCAATACCAACTCCCATGTGCAGTTCTCCCTGTGGCTTCCTAGTTTGGGGTTGGGGGGGTCATATTCCACCTTTTCCCTGTCTCACCTCCTGCAAGCTCAGCTGTGGGTCAGGGTGGGTTGTGGTCACAACCTCCTTCCAGGCTGCTGCCGAGGCATTTATGGACACTGCTGTTATTAGATTTCATTCTTTTTTTCGGTCTGGCTCAGTGCAGTCATTGCATCAGGCGGGGCTTTAGGGAGGGGTGGTCCCAGGCTGGGGCAAATCAGGTCTAGTGTTGTTTCCTTAATGGATTACCAATTGGTAGAAAAGTTTTGCTCATCAAAGATGTATTTGCTTTTGCTGGTGACAAAAAACGTGTTTCTGATGTCAGGCCTCCCTCTTTTTGTCCTCTCAATCCTTTGTGTTGCTCCCAAAGTTCCTGGCCACAGCCAGGAAGTGCTCTGGGACATTCCCCCAGTGCTGAGGCAGATAATTGAAATATCAGCCTCGTTTTAGTGAGTGGTGATGGTGCTTGAACTCTCAGCATGTGATGGAGATCGTTTGGAGCTGGGATGGCCAGGGAGATGATGGAAGGGGCTCTGCTTGAATAATTCAGGCAAAGTCTGGATGAACACTGGTGGGGGGTTATCCCTGTTACTGGAAATGACAGTCCCTGTGGTTGCTGCACAGCTGTGCCCATCCAGGGCATGGGGCTTGGCACCTCCCTGGCTCAGTGACCAACCCCCAGTGTTCAGTCCATCTCTGCTTTATCATGAGTTCCCTGGTGAAACATAACCAGGTGGGTATTAAATGCAACAAGAACATTTAAAAGATCACATCCCTCACAGAATCTGTTCCTACTTGGCTTAGAGCTGTTGCTTCTCCTCCTGTTCCTTCTTGCTGGCTCCTGCAGTGACTGCAGCATGTCTGGTGCTGGAGTAGGTCCAAGGCAAGTCTCCTCTGGAGTCTGTGGGTTTAACCAGCAGAGGCACCTCCTGCCTCGGAGCTTCCTTGGCTGTCTTTGGACAGGCGGGAACAGAGAGTCCTTCTGCATCCCTGCAAACACCCAGAGCCTCTCTTGGCAGGTCTGTGGTGTTAATAACCTGCTGCTGAGGAGGGTTTTTATCACAGCTATAAAACCTCAGAAATGTGGCTTTGCACCTGCTGTGCTGAGCAGCCCCAGCAGTGCCCCTGAAACGGGAGCTGCAGGGCCATGGCAACTGAGAGATTTCCTGGGATGGGTGTCCTGCAGTTGGCACTGAGGAGCTCAGGGCCAGCCCAGCTCACAAGGAAAGGCACAACTGGGACCTGCTGTAGGCCACTCACCCCAACAATCTCCAGCTCAAGGGTACAAACTTCTCCGTAGGGATCATGATGACAAAGCCCCCAGAGGTGAGAGATGCCTCTGCAGTGACTGTGCAGGTAACTCTCCTGCTGTGGGTTTTGTTGCACAAGCAATTTTACTCTTGCAGGGAGAGAAATGGTCTGGAAAGCTTTTTTTTTTTTTTTTGAGGAGGTAAAAATTAAATTACTGTAAAATTCATCTTTTTTCCTTAGTGGTGCATTTATCTCCCCTTGTTATTCCTTCAAGTCCAGGATGTTTTTCATGATCTGAACAGAGCAGGAGGGGGAAAGCTTGGCTCTGGCAGCAGTGTGGGCAGCAGCCCCTGGAGCCTCTCACTGTGTGCCCAGGGTCCCTCTCTGGGCAGCAAGCAGGACACACTGGAGAGATGCTCTGAACCTTCTGAAGAGAAGAGTCAGGCTCTGCTCCCGGGGAACAAGGGATGGGACAAGAGGGAATGGCCTCAAGCTGTGCCAGGGGAGGTTTAGGTTGGGTACTGGGGAAAACTTGTTCCCCAAAAGGGCTGTCCAGCCCTGGCACAGCTGCCCAGGGCAGGGGGGAGTTCCCATTCCTGGAGGGATTTAACAGCCCTGTGGATGTGGCACTTGGGGACAGGGTCAGTGGTGGGTTGGCAGTGGTGGCAGTGATTGGACACCATCATCTTGGTGGGCTTTTCCATCCCTAGCAGTTCCATGACTCCTCTGAAGTTTTTATTAAAGACACATACCCAGTCAGGGCTTCTTAGGGCTGTTTTGGTGCCTGCCTGGGGGGGTTGGGGGCAGAGCCTTGAGCTGCTCCCTGGGCACTCCAGACACTGAGCCCTGCCATCCCTTGTCTTCCTGGGCATTAACTGGCATGGAAAGGGAGCAGTGCCCTCTGATGGGTGGGTAGCCCATGGCCATAGCACGGGGCTGAAGCCCCACTGTTCACATCCCTGTCTCTCCTGCTGCCCAGGAGTACAGGAGGATAAATTCCTGCCCTATGGGAAGCAGCTCTTCCCATTAATCACCCTGTGAGTGCTAATGGAAGCCCAGGCAAAGGAGGTGCTGGCACAGCTTTCCAGAGGATCAGAGGGGGAAGCTGCTGTGCCAGGGGCTGGGCTGCAGGGCTGGGGTGCTCTGGGAGCCTTCCTTTCCCCACCTCTCTCCTGATGGAGCTCTTTGTCATTCTCTGGTGCTCAGGACATTTTTGGCTCCTCTAGAGAAGAGGCTGTTTTTATGCCAATAAAAGCAGCTTTGTGGGCAATTAAACTCTATTTTTGAAACTTATGGAGAGTTGGGGAAGGGAGCAATGAATATACATGTCTGTGCATTGGTCCTTTGACCATGTTAAATGTGTGGCAGGGTGGGGGAGAGCCTGAGCTCTGCTGCTCTGCATCAGAGGGGGCATTGGGACATGACCTGTGACAGGCAGAAATGCCTTTGCTCCATGAGGAGGTGGGTGGAGGGTCACGGGATGCAGTGTAATCCCTTGGCACAGTGCAGGCTGGGCTGATTTGGGGCTGTAGTCTCTCCCACTGTGTGTGGGTTTGGATTTTGGGGTGGCATTGTTGCCACTGTGGGCAGAGCCCATGTCAGGATCTGTTCCTGTGCCTGGAAATACCTTTTATTAGTCTGTATTCCGGCTGTGAAGCCAAAAGCTGTTGGTTGTCTGTACAATCCCAGGCTGCAAAACACGTTCAATACCTTGGGAATTCCTTCCCTGCATCTTTTCCCATCTGTCTGGTCCATCCATCCCCTGATCAGCTACCTCTCTGTTGCTGAATGTTGATGTTGGGTTGTGCAAGGAGATGAAGTCAAAGCAGGTTGCTCATCCAAAACGTTCAGTGTCAGGGGAGAGCTGCAGGATTAGCACTTTTTTCCTGGCGTGTTCTCCAAGCTCAGAGTGGTGAACCAGGAAAAAGCTTGAACTTTGGGTTATTTTCAGCACGAGCCTTTTTGAACTTGCAGGAAATGTCCCCTGCCATGTTGGCTTCTGAAAGGGGAGTGCAGAGTCAGGCTGGCTCTGGAAAGCTCTGAGGTGCAGAAGGTGCAGAGCAGTGGCCTGGCAGCCTTGCTGTTTCTGTAGCACCTTCCATGGCAGCAGTGGAAGTGCTTTAATCAATGTGCAGCTCTTGAGGAGAGGGATAATTATTCCCATTTTTGCCAAGTTGAGAATATGAGTCAGATTAAAATGCCTTTACTGAAATTGCCAACAGTTTTCTGGCAAGGAAATGAGCTGAGCTTTCTCTGCAAAGAGCATCTTTCCAAAGTGCTGCTTGGCCTCCAAGGGCACACTCGGGCTGGGAGAGCTGGGGGGGTCACCTGGGGAAGAGAAGGGTCTGGGGAGACCTGAGAGCCCCTGGCAGTGCCTAAAGGGGCTCCAGGAGAGCTGGAGAGGGAGTGAGGACAAGGGATGGAGGGACAGGACACAGGGAATGGCTTCACAGCCATGTGAACATGGACAACATGGACACAGCCCAGGGATAGGGGATATTGGGAAGGAATTCCTGGCTGGGAGGGTGGGCAGGCCCTGGCACAGGTTGGGCAGAGAAGCTGTGGCTGCCCCATCCCTGGGAGTGTCCAAGGCCAGGTTAGAGCAGCCTGGGATAGTGGAAGATATTCCTGCCCATGGCGGGGGTGAGACTGGATGAGCTTTAAGGTCCTTCCAACCCAAACCATTCTGTGGTTCTATAAAACATTCACTTTACTCCAGTTCTGGAAAGGTGGATCAGGAATGTCCCTCCCTGGGGAGTTCTGTGCCTCGTCTCCCCTGCTCAGTGCAAGTCTTTGTGCTTGTGCTGCAGGTGATTCCAAGGTAAATGAAGAGAAATAACATAGATTTGATTGGACATGGTCGCTATTTTGGGCTGGGAGCAGCTCATGTGCTGGCTGCCACTGGAAAGCACCAGGAGGTGAAGCAGGTGTGACACCTTTTCCAGCACACACAGAGAGCAGTAAAACTCTTGCTCCTGCTTAAAGCAGGGTGGGAACAGCTCACTCCTCCTGCCTGCAGGGTGGCTGCTTGTCTTTGAGCCCTGGCATGGGCCCTGAGAGGGAAGAGCTGCAGGGCAACCTCGTGGCTCCTGTGTAGACACACAGGGCAGAGCTGTTGGTCCATAACCCAGCTGGAAACAGCCCAGCAAAAGCCCAGTTGCAGCAACAGGGATGTGTGATGGGTCAGAGCTGCTGGGAAGTGGGCAGGGGACCTCGTGGAAGTCACATCTTCAGCTTCTTTGCTGCAGCTTTTATTAGGCAATAATTTGGGCTTGGTTTTGTCATCATTTTCGCGCCTTCTGGACAGTGATTTCTGAGCAACACGAGTGTTGAGGCCCCTGCAGGCAGGAGAGCTGGAGCAGCACCCCTTGCAAATGCTTATGGGAGATGTCATTGCCTGTCCCTTGTGCCACTGATGGAGACAGAAGGAACCTCTGTGGGAATGTTGTGATTCACCTTTTGGCACCGATTCTGTGGCTGCTCTTGGTTTAGCTTTGTCCTCCTGCAGGTGCTGGTACACCCAGGGAAGGTGGAAGAGCTCGCATTGATACCAGGAATGGCACCCAGTGCCTCTTTTGCTGTCAGGACTTGGTCTTCCAGCACTGGCTGGAGATGCTCTCACCCTCCCAGCCAGCAAAGAAACCCGTGGCTTGTTTTTGCTTTTATTTGTGCCAAGCATCGTGACAAAATAGTATTTTTAGAACTTGGTTTGCAGACATTTGCTGCCAGGAGTAATGTGAGGGAAAGGAATTGTCTGAGGAATAAACTTCACACTCTGCTTCTCTGCCAGTGCAACCCTTTGCCCTTGAATCCATTTGACATCTGTAGCAGATTGTTTGGGAGACTTTACAGAGCATTTTACAACAGAGTTCCTCTGAACACCCCTGGAACACAGCAATTCTCTTTAAACAGGGATAAATCTCCAGTGTTTGTCCTCTCCACTGTTCTTCCCAGTGAAAGCTGGGAAGGCCCAGGAGGGAAGAGCTGGAGGCACAGCCCAGCCTGGGCTGAGGCTGCCCTGGCACATGCCAGGCCACCAACAGGCTCAGCCAAGGCACGAGTGGAGCTGCCCCTGGCACTGGGACAGCCAGGGCAGGGCAGGGGGCACCCAGCTGTGCTGGGGGCTCTGGGGTTTAGTGACTGCAGTCCTGTCCAGGCCTGGGGGAGGGACAGCCAACTCAATGTCCCCTTTCCAGCTGGGGGCAGAGGCTGAGCAGCTCCCAGAACCCCCAGGATATGCACCAAATAATCCTCCTGCTGGGAACTGCTTTTTGCCTGAGATTTCTTGGGGAAAATGCCATTACAGTTTATAGCCTTCATTGGCTCTATTCTTAGTTAACTTGCATAGTCCTTTCTGATTAAACCTGCTTTTATTATGGCTGGTTTAATCTTAAAACCCACTGCCCTGGAATGCTGGGGCTTTAATTACAGTGAACTGTCAGCTCTAAATGCAAGTCAGCAACATCATGTGCCTTTGGACAGGGCTGTGGTGAGGCTGGGTTGAGGCAGCAGGAAGAACATCCTCAGGAGGCACTGAGGATGCTGCTGGGAGCTCAGCAGGGATGCTGTGCCCAAAAAGGTGCTGCACTTAGGCAAGGCTTGGACCTCATCCCATTGGTCTGGACAAGAGCCATGGGCTGTGTTATTTTTTTCCTCGATGAGCCTCAGCAGTAGAGTCTGAAATATCTGACCTGTTTAGTGTAGAAAAGGTATTTATTTTCCCTTGGCCTCCAGATGTGCAAAGTGTTAGGTAAAAAAAGAGGTTATAGTGCATTGTTACCATCGGGAATAGGTGTGGAGTGTGTGGATCCTTCCATTAATATGGTCAGAAAAACTGGGTATCCCTGGTTATGTGTGCTGGGTAAAATCCAGTTGATTAAAAGCTCGTTGTGAGGAGCTGGGAAATGCAGGGAAATGGTGCTGTGGGGGCTGGACTGGGGAATCCCAGTGTCTGTCCCGTTCTCTCCTGAAGCAGAGGCTCCCTGAGGGATTCCTGTTTACCTCTGTGCTGAATGAAAGAGGGGGGATGTAATTGCAGAGCTGCTCCAGGCCATTGTTGCTGCTGCCCAGAGTCCCCTGGGGCTGCTGATAGCACAGACAGCCCTGGCTCCAGCTGGGCACTGTCTCTGGAGCAGCTCAGGGATTCCCGTGGCAGGGGAGGGGGTGGGTTATCCCTCAGACTGGAGACCTCTATCCCTTTGCTTCCTACTGAGGCAAGAAAACCTTGATTGCTCCTCAGCTTTGCAAGCCTGGAGGGAATCAGCCCTCCTGCCTTTCTCCTGCTGGTTGGGCTTTTGGAGGCTGGGTCTTGGAGGGCTTGTAATGATGTTTTTAGGGATTTGGCTCTCTCTGTTGCATCTGTGGCTCTGCAGTTGAGCTCTGGCAGCCCCAGCAGGAACACAGACTGCAGGAATATGTTCTGTGCCACTTGCTCTGACCTGCTAAATTGAGTTGTAAATGGAGCATGGCACAGCTCAGGAAGCTCATTCCTGGGCTCCCCTAACAAGGTGTACAGAGAGCCCCTCCCCAGGCCTTGCAGTAATCGAGTGAGATGTGCCTGAGGTGTCAGTGACTTCCTTCAGGAGGCATCTGCTTAGTTATTGAAGCCTCAGCAGCCACAATGGCAGGAATGTTTTTCCGTCCTCTTTACTTTGGACCCATTGTCTGTTAAACCAAATTTCTTCCTTTTTCTTCCCATTTATGTAATTATTGGCAGATGCCTCTTCTGCAAGGCCACAGTGTGTTACCTGGGAGTGGGGAATCAGACCAGACCTTGCAGGGTTTGTGAAGTGACAGACTGGCTCAGGGTGGTTGTGCTGACAGAGTTATCCCTCCAGACAGTCCATCTCAGCCCATCTCCTGCCTGGGGAGGGCTGGAGCAAGCAGAGAGGTGCCACACTTGGTTGTATCCCTCTGCAGTCTGGGATTCAGCTGCTGGATGGAATTCTGGCAGTGCAGGCTGATCCCATCCTGGGCCCTTGAGTGATGGGGGTTTCCTGGCTGAGGGCACTGCAGAGGACACACCTGAGCACCGAGTCTGGCCTGGGGCTCCCAAAGCCAAGGCAGGCAGGGACAGACAGAGCTGAGCCCAGCAGGGCCACCAAAGAGTGGGAGCAGGAGCCTGGGGCACAGGAGGAGGGGCTGAGAGCTGGGGCTGTGCAGCTGGAGGTGGGAAGGGGGATCTGGCTGCTCCCTGCAACCATCTGAGGGGTGGCTGTAGAGAAGATCAGTGTCATGGAATTGTCTGTGTTGAAGGGACCTTAAAGCTCATCCAGTGCCATGGACAGGGACACCTTTCACTAGCCCAGGTTGCTCCTGACTTGAAGGCTTGAGCCAGGATGGCCCTTGGCAAGAGGCAATGGACACCACCTGCATCAAGGGGAATTCCAGCTGGACACTGGGAAAGTTCCTCCCCATGAGGGTGGTCAAACCCTGGAACAGAATCCAGAGGAGGGTGGGAGTTTCCATCCATGGGGACATTCCAGTCTTGCTGGGACACTGCTCTGGGGCCTCTGAGTTGGCTTTGCCTTGGGGGGAGGTCAGGGCAGAGCCAGCCAGCAGCCCCTTTGGTGCCACAGTTCTTTGGGCTTTAAATGTTGCTTGGGGGCTGCAGTGGGTCTTGGCCACTGCTCAGAGGTAACAAGTCCACTGGGGTGGGAAACTGTTCATTCACACTTCTGGTCCAAGCTGCTGTTTTAAGGGCTGTGCATTCACAGACTGAGAGTTAGAAATGAAAGTCTGGAACTTCTCCATAGCAGCTGAAGGGTTGGTCACACAGCCCAAGTGCTCCAGGTCTCGTTGGTCCTCAGTTCCTGGTTCCATTGGGCACAGGTGGGGAAGGAGCCATCCTTCCTTCAGCCTCAGAGCTGATTCAGTCACTGGCTTGAAGATGATGTTCTGTTGTTTGAATGAGGCCCAGGCAGGTAAGCCAGAAATGAGGAATTGTGCTGTCAGGTTCCCCTTTGTATTCCCTGGGGAAATGTTAACTCTGCTCCTTCCCTCTCCAAGCTGACTCTGATAAAGGCCTGCAGGAAACTCATTCCTGACAGTGGCACAAACAGTGCAGTGCAGACTCCTCGGGAGACCCTTGGTTGTATCCAGGAATGAATGAAACAACCTGAAAGCACCTGAGTGATGGGAGTGCTCCAGTTCCAGTCCAGCTCTTGGATTTGAGGCAGAGAGCAGCTGTTCAGGACTTGCTTTGATCCTTCCCCAAAGGTCACATCACCCCTCCATATTGGGGCTTTTCCCCTCCCACATTGCCCAGTTGTGCCAGCAGCAGGACTGGGTGGGTGGGACTGGAGAAAGGTGCCCACACTGGGTTTTGGTGGGTGTTTGTGTGGTCAGATCCACGTCCTTTTGCTCTCTATCTGCTTGTGCATGTCCTGCCCAATGTGCTGCCAGGTTTGGGCATGGCTCAGCCTCTCTCCCTTTTCCTCTGAGCAGAAATTCCAAACTCAAGCTGAGATGCCCTTCAGCAAGAAATTGCTTTAAAATATTGTATTTCCTATAAAAGGCTTCTTTTTTCACAGCAGGAATTTTTCTGACAAAACGAAAGCAGGGGGAGGAGAGGGAAGACATTGTTAAAAAGCTTCTTCCTGCTCTAGTTTGATTCTTATGTAGTTATTGAATTATTTTTCATGAATGAACAGGAGGTTCAGTGTGTTCAGCAGACAGAGAATGGGTGGGGTCTGCAAGCCATGAATTCCCAGAGGCCCTTGGACTTGAATAAGAGCCTTCTCCGTGTTGGATGAGATCCAGAAACAAGTCTGTCCCTTGGTGGCTCCTTCCTTTGTGGCTGGGGGGCACAGGCTGCTGTGAAATCCTCTCTGGCCGTGGGCACTGGAGGTGGAGCTTTCCCTTGATGTTGGGCAGATATTCCCACTGCCTGGGTGCAGGTGCTGAAGTGTGGAGGTGGTTCTGGAGGGTGTTTATATAGTAACAAAGAGGGGCAGCTTCCTCCAGGGCACATTTAGATCAGTTAATGAAATCCTTTGTTTGGAGCAGATCTCTGGTTGTGGGTGGGCAAACCCATCTGTGTGTGGAGCCTCACACAGTGGATCAGAACTCTTGGCCAGGGTAATTACAGATAAACACACTTGCCTTTTTACACACTTGCCCTTTTTTTTTTCAGTGTGGAGTGACTTTTTTCCACATTTGGGGTTTTTTTCAGTAGATGGTGATATTCTTTCATATTTACAAAGGTATATAGTGCCAGCACACAGGGAATGGCTTCCACTGCCAGAGGGCAGGGATAGGTGGGATATTAGGAAGGAATTCCTGGCTGGGAGGGTGGGCAGGCCCTGGCACAGGTTGGGCAGAGCAGCTGTGGCTGCCCCATCCCTGGGAGTGTCCAAGGCCAGGTTGGAGCATCCTGGGATAGTGGGAGGTGTCCCTGCCCATGGCAGGGGTGGCACTGAATGGGCTTTAAAGATCCCTTCCAATCCAAACCCCATTCCATGATATAAGAAATAGGCTTAAAGATCACAGAAGGCTCTGCCCAGAACACAAATCCTGTCAGCAGGTGAAGTGGAAAAATCAGCAGAACTTGTTAGGTTGGATTACTCTGTCTGGTGTCCATCAGAACTCGGTGCTGATGGGGAGAAGGGAGGGCAGAGGTTTTTATGGCTCTGCTCCTCCCTGCCCTTTTCCAGACGTGGGACCACAGAGCACTCAGGGTTTGGATTTGGAAAGCCAACTACTTTAAGAGGAAGGTTGAAAAACTCACATATTTAAAGGGAGGGCAGGGACTTCTGAACAATCCCCTCCCTTCCCTGTGCTGTGGGAGCTGAGCACGTGTATCCTCAGGGAAAGGAATTAGTTACTAGTGAGCATGTCCACGTTGTCCCAGTGGGAAGAGGGAGGAACTGAGAAGTGCAGAATGGGAAGGTTTTCTAGAGCTGCCAAACATGTCAGTGCTGACATTCTTATACAATCTCAGAGCTAAAATGTGGATGCTTTTCCAAGCCCCTTCAGACACCCTCATGGCTCTGCCTCAGTTTCTGTAGGGGAAGTGGCACTTCCCCCTCCTCCACGTGGCTGTTATGGGGTGATGAGGGTGACCAAGGCTTTATTTGGGGCAGGAGAAGCTTGGAGCTGTTGGACAGAGCAGATTAGGCCTTGCAAAGGTGGGGCCAGTAAAGCTCTTCTGCTGGGAGGCCGTTGCAGGGAGGTTGGACAGAACCCACCCAAATCCAGAGTATTGTGCTCGTAGGTCTGACTGAGGAAGGTTCAGGTTCTGGTTCAATTTGTGCTGAGTCATGGAATGGTTGGAGGGGACCTTGCAAATCAAGATGTTTCATTTTCTTCTGAAAGGCCACCCAGAACTGTGCTTGAACCCACTGAAGGGTGCCAGCCATACCAGAATTTGTCTGGGTTTTCACAAAACCTGTGTCTGTCTGGCAAGGGCACCACCAAGGACAGACCAAAAATAGATTTTTGAGAGCTTGACACAAGCTGTGCTGCTTGCATGTAAATAAGGGAGGGGTTTTATATATATATATATATATATATATATCTACAGAGAGAGCTCAGACATGTTCTGAAATGTTTTCCTTGGCTTTTTTTTTTATCCAGTCAGTGCCATCCAGTGCAGGAATGCTGCCAAAGCTTGTCCCACAGTGACCTTTAAAGAGCTGCAGGGATTACTGATTTTTGTAGTAACATTGGTCCTCAGCACTCGAGATCCAACAAACCTCCCCTGCCTTGCAGGAACCTGCCCAGTTTAGCCCATCCAGCTGGCAGGGGAGAGGAGCTGTTAGACCCCAGTGGAGAGGGGGAAAAAGCAAACAACAGGGAAGATGAAGTTTGAAATCTTGGGGATGTGGAGACTGGACAGAGGGGAATGGTTTGGGTTGGAAGGGACCTTAAATCCCACCCAGTGCCACTCCCTGCCATGGGCAGGGACACCTTCCACCAACCCAGGTTGCTCCAAGCCTTGTCTAGCCTGGTCTTGGACACTTCCAGGGATGGGGCAGCCACAGCTTCTCTGGCAGAATTGGGTGCCTCAACTTGCATTATGGTCTCTCAGCTCATGGCAGAGCAGTTTTTCCTTGTGGTGTGAATGGTCATTTTTCCTCCATTTATGTGGACCATAAAGCCCTCATGGAACTTGGGCATCAGCTGCTACTGAGGTTTGCTAGGAGTTGGCTCATAAACTTGAGCTGAGTTAAAAAAACCCAACGTTTTAACCATAACCCCAGCCAGGAGTTGGGGATTGCTAGCAGAAAACATCATTTTTGGCAGGGCAAAAATAAAATAATTCCAGGGTTTTTTTATTTTATTACTTTCTTTTTCTTTTGGCTCTTTTTATATGGTGGAGAACACGAGGAGGAGCTGCATCACAAGGTTGGTATCCAGGGTGATGCAAGATGCAAAATAGTCAACACACAGTTAAGTAAATAACTTCAGCCTGTAGGATGGAAGGGGAAGGCAAAAATAGTGGTTTTTCTTGTATCACCAAAGCAGTGTTGATACTGGTCATGCTGTTTTTCATAATTAAAAAGCCATGAGACAGTTCACCAGAGTAAAGGGCGTTTCCAAGAAGGGTCAACACTGTGCTCAGAGTCCAGAAGGGAATTAGAGTGCTTGAGTTGCCCAGAGACTTTCTCAACTTTCAGCCTTTCTTGCCTATGCTGGGAGGAGAGGATTCATTTGAGTGTTTTCCATGAAGGATTTATTTCAGTGTTTGAAAGGTTTCAGTTGAAAGGAAGACACATGTGGAGTATTTAATGCCTTGGGGTAAATGTGGCCAATGTAATCCATGGGGTCCATGTGCCCTGTGGGTTTTCCAGCACATGGCAGTGGTGTTGGTTAGTGCCAGAGTTTTCTTGTCCCACTGTTCTCTTCATGGGTTGACCCTTGTGGTTTAGGGTTTTACCCACAGTGCTGGAGCATTTTAGGGGGCTATTTTGGGCTTGCTGAGTAGAATGGGAAAGATTCATCAAAACTGGATGTTGGTGCAAATCTTTGTCATCTGCTGCTGGTGTGGTCTCTGCTGTGTTATTTGAGAGCACTTCCACATGTGGTGGGGGGAATAAATGCTGTGGATGGGTGGTTTGGCTCTGCAGGAAGGAGCTGAGAGCCCTGGGGGAAGGACTAAGGAGCAGTAACATCCCAGTGTGTAATCCTCACCATTAATAACTACTCAGGCATTTAGACTGGACCCCTGGGAGAGGAGGATGACAAGTGGCATCACCCCTGTGAATGGAGAAGTTAATTAAACAATTGCCTCAGAAAAGCTCACCTGAAAAATGACCACCAAAAAACCCCTCACCAAACCAAAAACCAACTCCATACCCGGAAATGTTCCTCATTCCTCATGTCCTGAAAACTGGAGAAAGGCTCTTCCAGCACTGCATAAATCTATATAAACGAGCCCTCTGCTTGGAGCTGGGAACAGGGTTGTATCTCTCACCTCCCCCAGGGCACAAAGGTCTGAAATTTGCCCTTGGAAATGTGTATTTACTCTATCCAACCTCAACAGCTTCTGGATGGGATGTGGGGTAGGATGTGGCACTGAAATGGGGTTGAATTAATGCTGAGTCCTCTTCCCATCCACAGTGGGAGCGCCTCTGGTTCCTCATCCTCACCTCATCCTTCTTCCTCACCCTGGTCTGGTTTTACTTCTGGTGGGAAGTTCACAATGACTACAATGAAATCAACTGGTGAGTAGAGTTTTCCTTAAGAAATCTGATTGCCTTCCTAAGCCTTTCAGAGCTGTTGGATGCATTTGGATCCTTCTGATGGACTCATCAATGCTGATGAAGGGACAGCAAGGTGGGAAGGGAGGCTGAAGAGGAGCTGCTTCTGCCTCATTGCTGTGTGGGTGTGATGTGTCCTCATCTCCTCTGTGTGCCTGCAACAGAGCTCGGGGTGGTTGTGCTGCCTGGGACCAACATGTGGAAACAAAGGTGGTGCTGAAATCATTGAGAAGCTTCTTGATTGGTTTGGGGTTTTCTTGTTTGTTTGTTTTGTCTTTGTTGAGGGTTTTTTGTTCCGGTGTTGGTTAGTTGGTTGGGGTTTTTTTGTTTAGTTTTGTTTATTTCCGTGGCTGGCTGGTTTGGGAAGTAGCTGGGTGAGTTTGCTGCAAATTTCCACAGAATATAAATGGCAAAATTCCACCTGAAGCACACGGGTGTGGAGAATGGTGCAAAGTTGGAAGGAGCTGAGAAGGAGCTTTCCAGTGCTGGGGAGTTCAGGGCGTTGCCAGCTGGAAATTATTCTCCCTCTTACTCTCTGGGCAGCATCTTAAAACATTTCAACAGTACCTTGGGCTGTCTTCTAACCAAAGTACTTTGACATCCTCTGCCTGTCAAACATAATATGTAACCTGTAGCACCATGGGGCCTTAATTCCCTTAAATAAATGATCTGCCTTTGCTGCTGGAGGTGTGTGAGGGAGTGTTTGCTCCTGTGCTGACAGGAGGGGTCTCCTCCCAGCAGTGGGGTTGCTCTCTCTGCTCACACCCACACTGTGAGAACTGACACCATCACCGTTGCTCCTGAGTATTTATAACAGCAGCATGATAAAAATGCCTTTTTAAAAGTGGTATTTTGGAACTCCTCTCTTCTTCAGTTTACACCTTCGGAGAAGGATGGGAACTCCCAGTCTGCCCCAGTGCAAAGCCAAATCTCTTTCAGCTCCAAGTTGTGAAAGGGCTAAAAAAAGTCCTGCAGAACTGAAGGGAAGCCCCAGGAATGCTGTGAATGGGCATTGCAGCTGCAGTTCTGCCAGTTCTGTGTTCCCAGATACTCCTGCAGGAGAGGGAGGAGATGGGCAGGTCTTCTCTGCATTCAAGAGGCAGTTGGGATTTAACCCCAGCACTGCCAAGGCCACCACTGCCCATGTCCCCAAGTGCCACATCTACAGGGCTGTTAAATCCCTCCAGGGATGGGGACTCCCCCCCTGCCCCAGGCAGGACAGCCCTTTCCAAGAAGAAATTTTCCTGGTCTCTAATCTCCCGAGGCACAACTGGAAGCAGTTTCCTCTTGTCCTGTCCCTTGTTCCCTGGGAGGACCCCCCAGCCCCTCCTTGCTGTCAGGGAGGGGCACAGAGCCTTAAGATCTGCTCTGTTTGTGAACTCTCACTGTTTCAGTTGAAGCTCCAGAGCACTGCAAAGCTTCTCTCTGTTCTTTCGCTTCTGGTGGCACTTGAGACCTGGAGTCATGAAAATGCTCTTCATTTCTTAACCCAGTGTGCATGTTTGGGGTCCAGCAAAACCCAACCCTGGATAGGACTATCTGTGGAGAACCAGTGATGTATTTAAATTGTGGCAGTGATGGGATTTACCTCCATAAAAGTGGGGATTTGGCCTTTTGGCTTGTGGAGATTTAAGAGACTGTTCTGGGACTGAAATGGGCTTTAGAAGGACAAGGCAAAGTTGTAGCCCAGCATGTATGGTATGTATTGCTTCAGGCTTTTAACCTTTTTTTTTTTTTCCCTTGAGGCTGAATATCATCTCCTTGTCAGTGAAAGCACTTTGGAAATTTCTTTTTGAATTTATTGCTTGGGGCATTTCCCTTTTTGGTGTCTACACTTAATTGCATTAAACCTCAGCTGTGCAGTGTGTGAGTTTGTGCTGCCACAGAAGGCTTTGCCCTGGCTGAGGAAGGGGAGATGCTGCAGTGTGGGAACCTGACTGTGCTCCCTCTGGGCCAGGGCTGTGAATGCAGGGCTGGGGGGCAAAGGGTTTCTTCCTTGGTTCTGGAGAAGGCTCCTCTGGTTCGTGACTGCCATGGAAACAGCGTTTTAAAACAGCCATTTGCACATCAAGTGGAGACCTGGTGCTGTCAGAGGGCCACTTGAAGGGACATCAGAGCAAACACTGAAATGGACTGAAGCTGAGCTAAGGCAGCTGGTGGTGGTGGCATGAGCAAGGACTTCAGAGGGGCCCTCCTTTCTTTCTTTCTTTCTCTGTTTCACTAACAGCATGGCTGAATTGCTGCAGATCCCTGTCTTTGTGGCTCTTGGAGTCCCTAAGCTGAGCCTGGACACGGGCCATGTGTGTTGAGCTCGAGGATTTGCTTTTCAGATTCCCTGAGGGAGCTCCTGAACAGAATGAGAATCACAGAATATCTTGAGCTGGAAGGGGCCCACAAGGAGCCCAACTGCTGGCCCTGCACATGACAGCCCCAAGAATCACCCCACGTGGGCTGTGTCCAGCCGGGCAGTGGCTGGGCCAGAGTTCCTGGGTGGTGAATGGGGCAGGGTTTGAGTGCTGGGAGGGAGCTGAGTCTCTGACCTGCATTTCTGTCTGTTGTGACCAAACAAAACCAGCAATGAGATAACCTGGGCAGCTCATTGAAGGAGGTGATGGGGAGGGCTGAGGAAGGCCAGTGGGACCATTCAGCCTGAGCCCCACTGCTGTGTCACCCACCCCACAGCCATCCTGTCCTTGTTGTACCAAAGGGGATAACCTGGACCCTAATCCAAGTCAATTTAGAGGTGAGGTTTTTTTCTGGAAATCACTGGAAAAAGTTTTCAACCAGGTCAGGTTTGAAGTTGCAGGAGGGTTCTGGGGTTTGTCTATCTCTGCCCTTGTGAGGTGGGTGCCCTCCTTCTTTTCTGCCAGGGAAGGGAGTTGAGCTGGTCTGTCTCGGGTCTTGCTGTGGCTTTGTTGTAATACACTTTAGTGACTTTCTACTGCAGCTCCAGGATGGTTTTCCTGGCAAGTGTATTGCCATTTAAATGCAAGTTTGACATTTGAGACCCCAAGCACAAGGGCCAGTGCTGCTGCTGTGAGGGATGGTCTGCCCTGCCTGGAGCTCCTGTTCCTAAAGATTTGCTGCCCATTGGCTTCATGGAAGTGGTGAGGAGAGGCAGGGGGTTGGTAGGGAATATGTTGCAGAAAACTCAGGCTCTGGTCTTGGATGATTTTTATTTTTCCAAAGGAAAGTGGTTGCTGTGTTTGACATAACTGTCCAGTTCCTTTTTGCAGAGTTAATTTCCCACGAGGGATCAAAGCACAAACTGGGTTTTGCTTGGGGTGACCGGTGCTTTTTGCTGCCCCTCTCTCTCCTCTGCAGAGAGGGAACAGAGAGCTCTGTTTTCTGAAGTCTTGTCTAATCCTGGTGAAGCTGTTTTGGTGCCGAGTCCCTTCTTCATCTGCACTCCCCACTTGTCTTCCAGGTTTCTATATAACCGAATGGGATACTGGAGTGACTGGTCCATTCCAATCCTTGTGACAACTGCTGCTGGCTTTACCTACATCACAGTGTTACTGGTGAGTACAAAAAGGGCCAGTTCTTACAGCTTTGAGGTGCTTTGCAGAGGGCAGGAACCTCTCAGGCCACCTACGACTCCAGCAATTTTCCTTTCAGAAGTGATTTCTCTCTGTCTTTTTCTCTTAGCCTTAAGCTGCCTGACATAAGTGGAAAATAAAAAATTCATGGTCTTTGCCCTCAGATGATGAAGAGTAAAAGGCAGATGCCCTGGTACCCATGGTGCACTTGGCCTGAGGAGGAATATAGCTCTTGTGTCCTTTAGTATGGCCCAGTTTCCACTTTGGTGCATCTGCCAGGCTCAGGGGCAAGTTATTCCCTCTCATCCCAGGGTGGTGGGACCTTAGAGGTGGTGTCCATGGACCAGACTCCGCTCCCTGCACCTTGAAGGCCAAAGTCTTTTCCTCCACATCCTTGGCTTTGGAGAGGAGCTGTTTGTACAGCTGAGCTGGGGAGCACCTGCTGGACCATCCTCTTTGGCCCAGCTGACTGCCCTGGTGGTTTTGGTTATCCCTTTGGATGGGGATGTGTTCCTGAGTGTTGAGCCACTCACAGGGCGTGCTGTGCCTCTGTCTGACTCTTGGTTTCACCCTTCCAGATCCTGGCACTATGTCACATAGCTGTGGGACAGCAAATGAACCTGCACTGGCTGCACAAGGTAAGTGGCTCTTCCCAGCTCTGGAGGAAGCAGGGGCTGGATGGGACAGTCACTGTCACAGCATCTTTGGGAACAGCACAGTCTGTGGGGAATGTGTCCTCATCTCAGAGGGCTGAGCAAATTGCTCAGGAGGGGCTGGGGACAAAGAATTTGGTGAAATGCTTTGGGGTCCCTGCTGGCAGAGGGGCCTCCTGTGGAGATGGAGAAACATCAGGTTGTTGGATCAGCCTGACTTCAGGCTCAGCTCAGCTCCATGAACCTCCCCGGGGCTCCTTTCTGTGCTGGACCCAGCCCTGAAGGAGGGACTGGGCAGACATGAAGCTGTTCAGGATGCGCTTGGAGAAACTGACTGGAAAAGCCTCGGGAGAAGATGGAGGTGTTGAAATTGGGGTGTGCAATGTGCAGGTTGGGCTTTGTGGGACCTGAGTTTCTCCTGCCTTGTGTGGAAAGCAGTTTGAAAAACATGTTAGAAGAGATGCAGAGCTGGGTGGGGAGCACAGAAGGGGAGAGGAATGGGATGGAGGGACAGGCAGTGCCAAAGGAACTGGATGGCAGGGTTTAATTGTAGCTGGCACCTGCTAATTGGTAACGAAGGGACCTATCCCCAGTCTGCTGATGTGCAGCTCCCCCTGAAACTGGTGGCTCTGCTCGTGCCAAGGTCTTGCAGGATCAGAGGCCTCCCAGCACAGGGAGAACAGAGGCCTCCCTTTTCCTTTTTTTCCTTATTTTGTCTTAGAAATGACAGAAATTATGCTTCCTCTGGAGAAGGAGATGCTTTCAGAGGGGGTAGGGGCTGTCTGGCTGCTGCTGCAAAATAAACTGTCAATTTTTGAGTCTAACATATGTTTCTTCATCAGGGGAAATGGCATTTTTCAGACACGCTCCAGGTGGCTGGTGGGTTTAGCTGAGTAAGTCCAAAAGAGGAATGTGTTGGTGGAGATCAGTTAGTTGTGCCCTACAGAGCCCCACCCTTCCTCCCTTTCTTCCAGAGAAGCCCATCTTTCATCACAACTCAGCTGTGTTGCTCCATCCCTTCCCTTCCCCATAGCTCCCTCAGCTTTCTAAGAAGGCTGAGATATGAGGCAGGAATAAGTTAATATTTTTCTCTGCAACTGTGTTGCCTTCCCTTCAGGTGAAGGTTGGAGTGAGTGGGAAAGGCTGATGTGTGGGAACCACACAGCTCCTTCCAATCTTCTCCTGTAATCCCAGGAAAAGAGCTGTGGTTGTAAGGCAGGTTGGCGATGGATGGGGAAGGGTAGGAAGCAGTAAATCAGAGCTGGTGGGAGGAGGAGAGGATGGAAGGGAGATCCACTTGTGTCCTGACTCCTCTTGCCACACAGGGCTTCCAGGAACTGGGGTATGCTGGAGAAATCCAGCTGGCCAAGGCTTTAGTTGCTGCTGACTTTGGAATTGAGCTTTGAGGGTACAAAGTGGGTGGCAGGTGGGTTCAGTCCAGGCTGTGTGCTGGTGTTCCACCCTGGTGGGGGCTCAGATGTGTGCCCAGCCTGGGGAGCAGCAGGCACTGTGTGCATGGCCCCATGGCCAAGTGCCACTGTCCACATGCTTTGCCTTGTGCTTCGTTAGCGCAGAGTTCTAATGAGGGAATCTCTGGAATTAGCATGGCTGGGCCACCATAGGTCACAGGCAGGCAAATCCCCCCCTTCCTTGGATGTGCTTGGGTTGGGGTACAGGTGGTTTGGGTGCAGTCTTGGCTCAGGGCTCCTCATCCTGGGGCAGCCTCATCTCTTGGCCCCTTCTGCTGCCCCATGGGCTTTGTTCACATTCCCTGGAGGCTCCTGTGGGCACCCCTTGTGCTGTTGGGCACCTGGGTGAGGACCAGCAGGTGGGCACTGAGGCTGCACCAGAAAGGGCAATTCTGTCAGTGCAAACAGGAGTGATTTCTGCAAGCATTGGGAATGGGACTTTTAGTGTCTTGTCTGAGGGATCAGGTGAACCTGAAATGGGTGCAGAGGGGTCCTGGGCATCCAAGACAACCAATTAATTGCTGTGGCCTCTTCTGCCCAAGGCCCAGACAGATTTTAGATGTAGACAGCACATGGGACCAAGGCATAAGAGCAGCAGCACCCTCTGAATCCTTCAGACACGATCCAGCAGAGACTGAGATACCAGACAGGGGTGGAGAACAAGGAACTGTTTTTACACAGACAGCCCAGATTTTTGGTCTTTACAGCTGGAGTTGTTTCTGTGACACTTTTTCATGGTCTGAACTTTTTACCTTCAAAATGCAGGTTGTGGTTTCACTTTGACTGCTTTGCTCAGACTTTGGCTGCTCCCACACACTGGGAAGGGTGTTGGTGGACTCGGCCACCTCAGTCCAGCCCCTGGCTCATCCAGAGCCCCTTCTCAAGCTGCAGTATCTGTCACAGCTGCTCTGCCAGCATGACTTGGATGCTATTGCAGCAGGGCCAGCAGAACCTGGGATCACCTCCTGAAGTTCCTGCCAGAATCCAACCTCTATTTAAGCTGGTTTTGATCCAGCAAAGCAAATCACTTCTCTTATCTTTATGTGAAGAAAATGGTGGTGGAAGAGGGAAGGTTATGCTGGGACAGACACAAGCCCAGCTTCTTAGTGCTGGTTGCTTTAGGCCTTTTACCATGTGCAGGAGTTTCCTCTCTCTCCATTTCCCACTCTGAAATGCTCATGATGACTTAGGCTGCGGTGTGTCTGTGCTCTGTTGCAGATTGGCCTGGTGACAACCTTGATAACCACCGTGGTGACCATGTCATCCATAGCACAGCTCTGGGACGACGAGTGGGAGATGGTATTTATTTCACTGCAAGTGAGTCCCTGCCATGGTGCCCCTGTGGGTGGGGAAAGCTCCAGAGCAGCTGAATGTCATGCACTTGGTGGCTTTCTATGGATGAATGTCAGTCTTGGTGTTGGTCGCTCCCAAATTCTGGCCATGTCAAAGCCTGCAGCCAAACTCCCATGCACTTTTCAAGTCTCCATCTCCTGGGCTCTTCCCTTTAAACTCAGTCCAGGGCTTGGCTGCAGTTTGGAGTGGGAAATGCTGAGGCTGATGTGACTCAGTGCATGGAGGGAGGGGACAATGTGCAGTTCCTCCTCAGGGCTCTGAACGTTGGTATCGACCCCTGGAGCATCCTGCTCTTCCCAGTGCTAGGGGAGCAGTACTCAGGGTTTATTTCCACACTGCACGTGTATTTTATTTCATGTTCTTAATGTACATAAATTTAACTTCTGTACTCTGGTGCTGTCTTAAGAAAGACTTTGGTGGGATCTTGCAGGGCTATAGAAGTCTTAGGGGAAATACTTACAAATTGTTAATGTCTTGATGGACCTGCTCTCTGTTCCTTTTTTCCCTCTTCCTTCAGAAGAAGTTAAAAAATATTTTGCCCATAAAAGGCTAAAAAAGATTTTACTGGTGATCACTGATGTATATTTGGGAATATGCAGATATATGCAAATAATGAGGGTGGAAATGGCATTCGCACAAGTGACTAACATTTCTCAGAAGTGCTTCATTTTATTGGGGTTTTTTTTAAGATTTAGGCAGCAACTGGAGGGCAGAAGCGTGACTCAGATGAGACATCTCCAACTTTGTCATGGTGATGCACAGTCCAATGTTTGCAGAGAATTAGAGCAGAGTTTGGGTTGGAAGGGACCTTAAAGCCCATCCAGTGCCACCCCCTGCCCATGGGCAGGGACACCTCCCACTGTCCCAGGTTGCTCCAAGCCCTGTCCAACCTGGCCTTGGACACTTCCAGGGATGGGGCAGCCACAGCTTCTCTGGAAAATCTATTCCAGGGTCTCCCCACCCTCCCAGCCAGGAATTCCTTCCCAGTATCCCATCCAACCCTGCCCTGTGGCAGTGGGAAGCCATTCCCTGTGTGCTGGCACTATATACCCTTGTAAATACATGGCACCTCACCATCAGTCAGTTTTCAGGGTGCTGGGGTGGCTCTGACCCTGTTCTCCTCTGCTGTCCCTGTCCCTGCAGGCCACAGCCCCCTTCCTGCACATCGGAGCGCTGGCCGCGGTCACAGCCCTGTCCTGGCTGGTGGCGGGGCAGTTTGCACGGACAGAGAAAGCCAGTGAGTACCCCCGTGCCCTCGGGGTGGGCAGGGGCTGCCAGGGGGCTCTTGGGTGCTCTGGCTGGCAACCAGCTGGCAGGAGGCAGTGCTGGTTCCTCCCCAGGGATCAGCAGTCTCCATCCCAGCCACACTGGGGATGTGGCTGCTCTCCCTGGGTGGGACATAACTCTGTTTTGGGCTGCATTGCTGGGGTTTGGAGGAAGTGCGTTAACTTTTTGCTTCCCCAATAGAAAATGGCATGAAAACCTTGAGAGTTTTTTTTTAATAGAAATGTTTTACCCCAAACCCAGAGCTCTGCTGTGCCCCCAGGGCAGTGGCTGTGACCAGTGTCTCCTCTGGGGGAGGCAGGGGGTCCTGCCCGTGCTGCTGGTGGTGGGAGGGGGCAGGAGCAGCTCTGTCACCAGCCCTGTGTCCCTCTCTCTGTCCCAGCTTCCCAGATGCTGATGTTCTCGGCGTACCTCGCAGTTGTGGTTGCACTTTACCTCGTCCCCCTCACCATCTCCTCACCCTGCATCATGGAGAAGAAGGCCCTGGGACCAAAACCAGCCATCATAGGGCACCGGGGGGCACCCATGGTGAGTACCCCCATGGCCTCAGCACCCCCTGCCTGTGCCAAGGAGCTGATTCCACAGAATATGGATGTTTATGGCACACAGCACTTTGAGAATCCCTCCTGACCAGAGTTACTGTCATTCCAAAGCTGTACCTGACCCCGCAGTGGAGTCACCCCCAGGTATCTGAGATGCCTTGCCCACAAGAAATACCTGTGTAGGCTGTGGGAACCTTTTTTGCAGGCTGGAAAGTGCTTGAGCTCCTCTTCAAGTTCAGGACTGTGCACTAGGAGTTTGCTGGGTGAGATACACAGCTGTCAGGACACAAGTGTTTTATTTTGGTTCGCTCTGTTTTTCATGTTTTCTTCCTTTAAGCAAGCCCTTGAAACACCAGCTTCATTTGCATCACTCTTTTTAATTGCATTGCCTCTGTGGGTGGTGGGATGAAGTTCTGGGCACAGGAAATCATTTTCCTGTCCTGCTGAGTTTGTACCAACCATTAAAGCCAGGAGGAGCCAAGTGAGAACCTGAGCTCTGTGCTTTCTGCATGGCAGGAAATCACAAACCCTCTTGGCAGAGTTTGTTCCTGTGGGGTTTCCAGACCTGTGTGCCCCCCAAGCTTTCCAGAGAAACTCAACAGCAAACTCTGAGATAGTTTACAGAAACCTTACCTGGAGAGGACTCTTAGCTGAGCCTGGTCCTTTGCCTCTTTTTCTTCCTTGGAGCCAGCAAGCACTTGTTGCAGTAAGGAATAACCATCTGGGAAGATGCTGATGGTGTGTTAGAGGCTGATCAGCAGCAGCAGTGGAGCTGTGCCAGCCTTTCACTGTGTCAGGTGTCACCTGGAGTTTGCAGAGCTGCAGGGCATGTCCTCAGGTTGTACTGGACCATAACTGCATTGGCATTAAGAATTTTAAGCCTTAGTGGGGGTTTGTTTTCTTGGTGGTTTTGAGGGCTTTTCTTTCATTTTATCTTGGGTACCAAAATATTGCCACCATCTGTTTGGGGTGGCTTTGTGGTTTGTTTTTTTTTTTCCTGTATTTTGTGCTGCTGGTGCAGCTGAAACCAAGAAGCATTTGGTTTGTAGTACAACTTACACATATTAAAGCACTTATTAAAACTCAGGGCAGTTAACCTGCCTGCTGGCCCAGTCAACAGCAGCAAACAATCCCAGAGAGCAGCTCCTGCCAGGCCTGGAGAGAGGCTTGTGCTCCTTGAAATACATCCCTGTCAGCTCAGGGAGTCCTTCATTAAATCAGCCTTGAAATACATCCCTGTCAGCTCAGGGAGTCCTTCATTAAATCAAGCCTCAGCTTTCCAGTGTGTGCAGTCCCATAATGAGCTCTCATCTCCTGGATGTACTTATTAAATCTCTAATGGCTTTTGCTTATGAGTTTATCCTGTTGTCCAAGGCAATTGTTTGGGTTTTTCCCCTCTGTTTGTTTTGTGCTTTTTCATTTCCTTTCAGTCTAGTTGAGTTATTTTCTGGAGGTTGGACCACAGAATCCTGAAGAGGTTTGGGTTAGAAGGGACCTTCAAGAGCTTCCAGTTGCCATGGGCAGGGTTAGAGATGGATGCTCTAAAATATGAATTCCTGGTGATTAAAGGTACATTTTAGTTTGGTTTAGACAGATTTCTGTTGCCTCGTGGTAACCTGGGACACTAATGCTGAAATCCAGTGTACTGGCAGATCCCATGCCAAGCCCCATACAGGGAATTCTAAAGGGCATCATTTTCCACAAAGTAAAATTCAATTTTTTAGGTATTGCCCTAATCATGCCTTGTGGGGGTTTTTTGTCCCATTCCAGATTAGTATTGGAAAGGAGAGATAAGAGAGGGAAAAATTAAAAAATTATGCTCAGATTTCCAAAAGGACAAGAAAATACTCTTAAACCTTGTTGATGAAACAAAAATCAGACCCTTTAGTGCAGCTCAGTGCACAATCATAGAATCCCAGAAGGGTTTGGGTTGGAAGGGACCTTAAAGCTCATCCCTGTCCCATGGGCAGGGACACCTCCCACTAGCCCAGCCAGAGGTGCTGCTGTTAGTTTGGAATAAAATACCCTGTCCAAGCTTCTTCCTGAACCTCCCCAACATACAAATCATAGAATGGATTGGATTGGAAAAGACCTCTGAGATCATCAAGTCCAACCCTTGGTCCAACTCCAGTCCCTTTACCA
>JAWWEV010000001.1:1389121-1415987 GCA_035583235.1 Hafferia zeledoni
CCAGGGATGGGGAATCCACCCCCTCTCTGGGCAGCCCATTCCAAGGCCTGAGCACTCTCTCTGGAGAGAATTTTTTTTGGATATCCAGTGATACCATCATTTTTTTTTTTTTTTTAAGTCCTGGCCAATTAGTGGGAAAATACAATATGGGATGTCTAGAGCAAGGTTATGCTGCTCTAACTAACATGGTTTCATAATCTTCATTAAGGAGGGTCCAAAGCTCTTGACTGGTTTGAATGCATTTGCAATGGATTTCTGAGCACAGAAATAGCCCAAATGAGTTCATTCACGGGTTATTTTGTAGAAATGACTTGCTGTGTCTCTGCAGAAGGAAGAAATGAATAGCAGCCTGATTTTTGCAAAGGGTGAGCCTGTCAAATCAAGCACAGAGAGAACAGCTCCTAGAAACCTTGTCTGGCTTTGGATTTTATAGGAGAGGGGATTTGCACTGAAATCATTTGCTTTGTGCCCCAGGTTTCTTCAAGAAAATGGTTTTGTCCACTGCTGCAAAGCTGGATTTAGAAATAATATGCCTGAATATATATTGTGCCTGAATGTATATTGTGTCAAGGAGAAAGCCCATAAAATAACCTGGGGGAAGACAGAAATACAACAAGCAGAAAGACTGAGCATTTCTTTAGTGAGTTCAGTTTTCCTGCAAAACTTCTTTTTAAAAGGTAACACTAATTTCATCAATTAATTCCTGTAACAGCAACTGTCCCACCTGGATGCATCTCTGCCTTGAATATGCTGAATTTGGGGATTCAGCTGCCTCTTTCTTGGAAGGGTAGAGCCAGGCTGGGATGGTGGAAAACCCTGTCTCTCACGTTCTCCCTTCCCACACAAACCCTCCCACTGCAGGGCTATGAACTCCTGGCACAGAGGGATGTGCCTCCACGGGACCCTCTGGGAACAGGCAGTGTTGGATTTTAGGGGGTGAGGTTAAATTTGCTTTCCTGCCTTTCTGGTTGCTCTGTGCTGGGTTGTGACATTGGTGTGAGTGACTTGCTCAGTGGCTGCAGTGAGGTCTCCTTGGAGCCCCCTGAGGCACTGGAAGCTCTCTGGGATGTCCTGAAGCTGAACAGCCCCAGCTCTCCCAGCCTGTCTCCACAGGGGAGGTGCTGGTAGGGCTGTGGGTGCAGGTGGTAGTTGATGTGGTGTCACATCTTGAGCTGGGGCTCGTTCTGCATCTCCCCAGCAGCCCTTCCTCGCTGTCCAGCTGGGTTTCTCTGGCTCAGCTGCCTTTCCTTTGAAGAATTTATCTCCTTTCCAAAAAACAAATATTGAGCATCATGCTGGAGAGTGAGGATCACCTTGCAGGGTTATCCTGCAGAAACCTGAGCTCCTTGGGAAGGGGAAACAGAGACGCTGCAAGGAGTCCTGAGCGAGTCTGGGTGGGATGTGCAGCTCCTGGTGACTGCTGCTCTCTGCTGACAGCTCTGGGCATGGGGCACATGGAAACCTCCCTGAGCTCTCCCTTGGCTCACCCAGAGCTGGGCTGTGCAGCAGTGCCATGGGGGCATTGCCTGTGTCTTGGCCTGAACAAGTCTGGCTTGGATTGGGAGCTTTTTTAGGAAGATCATGTGCCTGTGTGTTGCCTTTGGTGAGCAAACACCCAAATGAACTCGCCCTGACGTGTGCCTGGAGCCAGAGGAGTTCAGCAGGAGACAGCAGAGCTGGGAGAAGGTGGTGTGACATTTGGTGTGACAGTTTTACCCCTGAGCGAGGGAAGGGATCAGCTTGTAACAAAACAAATAATCCTTAGAGACATCTTAAATGCTTGAGCAGGTTTTTATTTATTTTGCTTACATGGGGGAATTAGGCCTTTGCTCTTAATTATTCCTCTTTCCAGCCCCTGAGTGATTCTTGAAAATCATGGGTTCTGAATACTCATTGTGTTTTGGTGGAAAGTTACTGTTGTCCATAGGGAGAAATTTTCTAGGCTTAGGGCTGCTTTTTAATTATAGTTAAAGCTAACATTTATTATTAGAGAAACCATCTGAGTTTTAGTCTAACAGATGACTATTGAATGAGTAGATGTAGAAATAAAATGCCTGGTGCAGAATGTGTGGTCTAGTTGTTCTTCCTGGTATGGATAACACCTTGCTTTATGGACTATAAATGTATATTTCTTTCTATAATGGCATTGAATTAACTGTTTGCATAGAAAAGTAGGAGAATGAAGAACTGGATACAAAATTTGGGTCCCTGTTGTCTCCAAACTCTGCTTCCAGCATCCTCACTGATGCTGCTTTGTAAACTTTGCACATACTACTGATCTCTCATTGCCTTTTGAAATTTTTTCCCCATAGCTGGCACCAGAAAACACTCTGATGTCCTTCCAGAAGGCAGTGGAGCAGAAGGTGTATGGAGTCCAAGCTGATGTTGTGTTGAGGTAGGTCAGTGGGCTGGTTAGTCTGACATGTCTGGGGATGGCCCAAGCCCAGTCTGAGACTGTCTGGGCATGGCCCAAGCTGTGCTGGTGGGTCTTTCCTGTCTGGTGTGTCTGGTTGTTTCTGCTTTTTCCCACTGGAAGGGGCTGTGCCTCCCCCATCCAGGCACGCCCGGGTGGGTCTCGCCCCTCCCGAAGCTCCTGTGTGTCTCCATCTGTAACACTCAGATGCTCCTGATTGTTTCACTCAGATGCTGGTGGAAGGAGAAGTTGTCCAGATGAGGGAACCATTAATCTTCATTTGCAGGCAGGCTGGAGTTTATCCTAGAGCTGGTTTTATTCCAGTGAAACGCAGCACCTGCTTTCTAGCCTGGTTCTTGGTGATCCCTCCCTTTGTAGCAGTTCCAGTTATAAATAACAGAAAGACTCAAAGCAGACTTCTTTAAATTCCCTGACTTGTTTTGGAGGTTTGTGTTAATGGAAAGATGTTTTTGCCTGGTGGAAGGAAGTTTATTTGTTAATTGCTTTCTTTTTACTTTGCTTTTTTTTTTTTTTTTTTGAGAGAAAATGATTTAAAAACCAAAGGACTTTATTCCCAGCAGGGAGTGAAAGGTCACTGTGGAAGGATGAAGTGAGTTGGGATGTATGTGACCCAAGTCTTGTTCTTTCCAAAATCAGTTGAGTGACTGCTGTGAAGGGACAAGTACTTGAGTGTCCAGCTCACAGATGAGCCCTTGGCTCGTGTGGCTGAACCAGTTCCTTCCATTAGCACTGCCCAAGGAGAAAGGTGGACTTCTGGGAGGAGGAGAGCTGGAAAAACTCCAAGAGCTCTCCACGCTGCCACTCATCACCAGCCCAGAGGAGCACTCCAAGCATCCTTTGCTTAAACAGTTACCCGAGCCCCAAGTGCCTTTAGAAACAGAGGATTCCATTGACTTTAAGACCCAAAAAGTGAGCTATCAGTGCAGCTGGGAGGGGTTTGTGGCACCACTCCCACTGCTGTCCCCTCTGATGGATGCTCTTTGTGCCCCTGACTGGATGGGTCCAACCCCCCCTGGGATGTGCCAGGACATCCCTCCTGGAATGTTTCCCTGTTGTTTTAGGCACATACCAGCCATGGGTGGGCAGCTTGGACATACACTCAGAGCCATCCCATCCTGCTCCCTGCCCACTGCAGATCCCAAACCAGTGGCCCTGCTTACAAAGCCAACTTTGCTCCAAGCAGCAGGAGCACAGAATCGGTGCTGTTCCTCTCTCTGTCCTCCCCCCTCCCACATCTCTTCTTCTAGAGCACCAATTTCTGTCTCTGAATTACTGTTTCAAACCTGTGCCTGCCAAAACCTTGTGGTTAACCTTGAGTGGTGCTGAGTGACTGTGTGGTGGAAGGAGCAAATGTTAAGTGCTCCATAGAATTCCACACTGTGGTAAAGGCTCAGTGGTGTCTGATGAGGAAATGTTAAGACTCGGGCTCCTGTGACCCTTAAACACCCCACACTCTTCATTCTGCAGTTGTTTAGCATCTTTTCTTTTTTTTTTTTTTTAAACTCTATTTGTTAAAATCCCTCCTGACTGCAGGAGCTTGGTGTGCTGAGCACGGCAGTGCTGTGTCAGCGTGGTGCTGTGGGCTGGGGGCAGTGTTGGCACAGCACGTGCTGCAAACAGCGAGATCAGTGACCTCTGGGGTCAGGGATTTGTGCAGGCAGAGGTAAAGCTGAGGCCACATTTGCTCCATCATCTGAAACTGGGTTTGATTTTTCCCTGGAGCTCTTGGGGATGAGGCTCTGGGTTGTCTCCTGATTCCAGTGAGATTTGTGTGTTCACCCCATCCGCTTTCCAGGCCTTATCTGAGTCTCCTATTAGGAAGGTGGGCTCCTTGCCTTGGGAAGTGTCATTGTTGTCAGGCTGACTCTCCAGCCCTGCTTTCTGAGTGCAGACAACTGTCCCTCTGCCCCTGACAGAAACACCCCTGCCCCGTGTGGTGGTACCACTGATCTGGGCCCTGGAAATGGGCTGGAGGAAAGTTTAAAGTGTTGTTTATGTTTCCCAGAACCCTTGTTCTTTAATATCCAGGTGATTTTAAAAACCCAGGGCATTGCATTTAGCTGTCCAGCTTCATCTGAGAGTTGAGTTTTCTTTGAGGTGCATGAACTTAACAACTCCTGTGGGCACAGCTGGTTCCTGAAACCATTTTCAGTTGGAAAAGGCAAATTGAGAGCATTTTTTGTAGTTTGGAACCTTTGCATCTTGCTGAAAGCCTTTATGTTCACATCTGTTGTGAGAGCCTTTGCAAATCTTTCTCATCATCTGCTGTGAACAGTTTGAGGAAAGTTTGTCTGTGCATCCAGGAAAACCTTGGATGTTTGGGGAGCTGCAAATGCTGAGAAAACTTTGATTCCCACGAGCATTTCTGTCCAAGCTCCCTGAGTTTGACACTCTAGAAATTTCTGAGAGCATAGTGGGGAGATGGGAGGGAGGGAGAGACAAGGGATGGACAGAGTTGTGTCAGTGTATGAATCACTGCCAGCATCCAGCAGGGATCTGTTTTCCTCAGGGTGCACCTCAGCTGCTCTTGAGGATGCTGGGGGTGTGTGAAGCTGGTGGAGACCTTCACAGTGGTTTTGGTGTGAAGCCAGGAGAGAGGCTGGAGTGGGAGGGGGTGTTTCTCTACCCCTGAGAGTGTGGCTGTGCACCCATCCCATAACAGGGCTCTTCACCTTTGCAGCTACGATGGAGTTCCCTTCCTGATGCACGACAAGACGCTCAGGAGAACAACAAACGTGGAGGAGGTGTTTCCAGAGAGGGCCTACGAGCACTGCTCCATGTTCAACTGGACTGACCTGCAAAGGCTCAATGCTGGGGAGTGGTTCCTCCAGGTGTGTACATGACAGCTCATGCCTAAGCCCTCTTGGAGGGGGAAAGGTGGAGATCCATCTCCTTGGTGGTGTGGTCTGAAGTGCAGTGAGATCAAGTGTCTGTGAACCACATTTAGTTCTGTCTCTACTAAACTTAGACTTGGTCTAAAAGGCATGTTGTCTTTCTGTGCCACCTGGAAGAAGGGACCTTCATGCCTGATTGACACCACAAAGAAGTTCAGGACCTCCAGGAGGGTTAAGGGGATCATAAAGAGGGCAGAAAAGGCAGTATGTTATAAGCTGTTCATTTTGCTAGAATTTCCTTTTGGAGACAATCATCTTCAGAGAGAAAAAGTGAGGAATTCAGCCAGGGGGAGTCTGGACTTTGTGGCAGTAATACTGGGATGTGCTTTGCTTTCAGAATGATCCTTTCTGGACAGCCGGGTCTCTCTCAAGGTCTGACTACTTGGAAGCTGCCAACCAGTCAGTTTGCAAGCTGGAGGATATGCTGGAGGTGATCAAGGACAACACATCACTCATCCTGAACTTCCAGGACCTGCCTTCAGCTCACCCCTACTACAGCACTTACATCAACATCACCCTGGAAACCATCCTGGCCTCGGGAATTCGGCAACAGGCTGTGAGTTTGGTGGGGCTGGTGATGTTTCCTTATGGTTTCCCTGGATCCTTGAGTGTCTCCATTTGGGCATCAGTCCTTGAGGGGTTCCCTGTGGGCAGTTGATTTGAAATGCCACCCTGTACCAGGATGTCATGCTGGGGAGGACTGGGGGGGACCCCTGAAAGCCACCCAAAGTGGTGGCTGGTGCAGCAGTGAGGAGGCCTCCCAGCACCTCAGGGGGTGCTAATGGTGGTGGGGCTGAGAGATGGAGGGATGTGGTATTGCCCAGCAATCACACGATCCCAGAATGGTTGGGCTGGAAGGGGCTTAAAGATCATCTTGTTCCACTCCCTGCCATGGGCAGGGACACCTTCCACCAGCCCAGGTTGCTCAAGCCCTGTCCAACCTGGCCTTGGACACTTCCAGAGATCCAAGGGCAGCCACAGCTTTTCTGGGCACCCTGTGCCAGGGCCTGCCCACCCTCCCAACCAGGAATTCTTCCCCAGTACCCCACCTAGAGCTGGGGGTGGCTGTAGGTGTCTCCTGAGATGTGTGTGACAGATGAGGCAGTGCCTGTGTTGGCTGGTTTGGTGCCCCCCGGCCATGGCATGTCCTGTGTGCCCTCCCCCACAGGTGATGTGGCTGCCAGACACAGAGAGGCAGCTGGTCAGGCAGGTGGCCCCAGGCTTCCAGCAGACCTCTGGCCTCAAGCTGGACGCCGAGCGCCTGAGGGAGAAGGGCATCGTGAAGCTCAACCTGCGCTACACCCAGGTCACGAGCGAGGACGTCAGGTACAGCCCTGCTGGCACCCTGCCCTCGGGCATCCCCCTGCCCTGAGCACAGCCCTGCCCCACCAGCAGCCTGGCCCCATCACCCCAGCCTGTCCTGTCTGCCCAGAGCTGCCTTTCCACGTGGACTTGCTCTCAAAAGCTCAAGCTGTGCAGGCTTTTCCCTGCCCACCATCCAGGCTGGTCCTGGGAGTGCCCAGCAGCCTCTGCCTGCTCTATATGCCAATTCGGTGCATGTTGGTTCTCTCTGAAATACAAATGGATCAATTGGCTGCTGCTTGTTACGCTCTCAGCTCTGGGAGGAAGTGAAGGCTTTTCACACCCAGTCCCTCTGAGTGCTGTTCCATCCTCATTAGCAGCTGCCCTTTGCTTCCACTTGTCTGCTCCAGAATTCTGAGCAGTCCAAACTCTGGAAATGCCTTCAGAACTTTCTCTCTGCAGAGAATTCACCCGTTTCATTCCTGTCCTGTATCTCTCTAATGAGACTGGCACAGTGTGGGGTCCTCTCCTGCATTTGAACCGTGTGATGTGTTGGCTCCAGCTTTGCCCCTTTTCTCAGAGAGGGCAGCTTGTTTCTAGTAGGGCTCTGCCGTTTTTTAACGTTTAAATGCTTGCAAATTAAATATGTTTGCAGAAGGAAAATGTCTCCAAAGGGGCTGTCTTGCTGTATGTTTGAGCTGGAAGCAGGGAAGAGCTGAGCCAATGGCTGTTTGAGAGCATGGCCCTATCTAACACTATCCATGGTGTCTTTCCTTTCTTGCCAGCTTCTCCTGCAGGACAATTCCTGCCTGTTTTCCCCCCTGTGTATTTACTCTGTCCATGGAGAGAACCCTGTGCCAGCTCACTCATCTCTCCCAGCTCCTCAGCCCCAGTCTCCCAGCAGTCCCACCTCAGCTGTCTCCCAGACCTCACCTGAGTGTATCTTGAGCCCTGAAGGCCCTGTGGTGCCCAGTCAAACGTTGCTGCAGTCCTGGTTTAACACAGTTCTTTCAGTCCCCCCCCAGCCACACCTGGATGTGACATTGCTGCAACCACCTCTGCCCTTGAACATCCCCTTGGAGCAGCTTTGAGCTGTCCACATCTTGTACCTTCCACCTCCAAGTGCTTTGCCAATATTAAATTGTGAGGATTAATCTGTGCTTTGAGCTGTCCACATCTTGTACCTTCCACCTCCAAGTGCTTTGCCAATATTAAATTGTGAGGATTAATCCGTGCTGCCTGTGTGAGGGAGATTAGTGATGCTTCTGCTTCATAGTTAAGGAATCAGCAATTGATGCAAATCATCTGGGTCCCAGGGAGCCCACTGCCAGTGCCTGGTTTGCTGTTGGCAGCTCCTGCACCCCCAGCTTGCAGTTGCAGCTTCTTGGAAAATGCCCTCAGGAGAAGCTGTGACCCTGCAACTGGCCCCAAATCAAGGGCATGGAAGTTGTAGGAATTGATGGTGGAGACAGACAGGTGTGTCAGTATTTGAGTCAGAAACTGCCTCTGCAGCATGACAGGGTCTGAGCCAGATACTGATTTTACATCAGCACGACGAGGTGGTTGGTACCAAACACGCTGTTGTCCAACTGGAGAAGCACCTGAGGTGGTCTGTGGGCTGGGTCAGGCAGCAGCCAAGGGGTGAAGGAAGCTCTTGAGCTCAGACCTTTGGGCTGCAGTGCCCTTGGGTTGCTCATGAAATGGCCATGCCTTGTCAAAAGAGACATTTCCTGCAATTCAACTGGAATCAGTCTGTGATTACAGCTGGGGCTGATGGCTGGAGCTCTCCTCTGGGAGGTGAGGGCTGAGGTCTGGGGGGGTCTGGCATGTCACCCTGTGTGTCTCCTGGCAGGGACTATGCCATGGCCAACCTGAGTGTGAACCTGTACACGGTGAATGAGCCCTGGCTGTTCTCCATCCTGTGGTGTGCCGGCGTCCCCTCGGTCACCTCCGACAGCTCCCACGTCCTCCGCAAGGTGCCTTTCCCCAGCTGGCTCATGGTAAGCACAAGGCCTGGCAGGACCCCTGGAAGCAGGGGCAGAGGAGAGGTGTTGCCCACTGCAGTGCCAAGTGGGGTGTTCCAGGAAGGGCTGCTTGGGCTTAAGGTGCTGCTGGGCTTGGTACAACTGAGGTGGGAAACTGTCAGCCCAGAGCTCTGGGAATGGTCAGCACACAGAGGGAGGTGAGTTTAAAACTGTTCCTGTTGGCAGTTTGTCCTGGTAATGTCACTTTGGATGACAGCCTGGCCTTGGGAAAGCCCCAGCTGCTGTGCTGTACACACACCCCTGCAGCTCTGTGCTCTCCTTGCTCCTCAGTGGTGACCTCAGCCACGTGTGGTCTCTCTGTGGTTGCACAAACCAGGAGGTTTAAGGTCTGCTTCTGCTTCTTGTCTTCCAGCCTCCAGACGAGTACCACCTCATCTGGATCACGTCTGATCTCATTTCATTTATCATAATTGTAGGAGTTTTTATATTCCAGAAGTAAGTAGCCTTGTTACAGCCTGTGCATTTGTGACGTGTCTTTGTGCAGAGCACGGGGTGGAGATGGGAGAGGGGAGCACTGTGCTCCTCAGTGCTTGGGTTGCACTAGCAGGGAAAAGGCTTGTTTAAAAATCCCTGTGAAGACTGCAAACGATAATTCCACTGCCAAGATGTTGATACAGAATTGGATGTTTTAAAAAGAATGAGAGATCTCAAAAGAGTAGCAATAGATGCCTTACTTTGCTCTTAACTGCATGTGGAAGAGAAACTGTAAATGCTTTAGGGAAATGGATGTTGAGAAAGACATTAAAATGCTTTAAAGGAAAAAAGTAGAGGGGGTTTGAGATTTCACCATTTTAGTCTTCAAAAAGAACATGTTATATTTTTCTTAAATCAGTTTATTCCTGTTTGGGTAAAGAAGAAATAGAAATATGATAGAATCACAGAATGGTTTGGCTTGGAAGATCATCTGGTTCCAACATCCCTGCCATGGGCAGGGCATTATTGTGGGAGACAATGTGATGGAGCAGATCAAACCCATTGCTCAGTTCATGGCACAGAGAAAGTCCATTTTCCAAAGGAAAGAGAGCGAGGATTTGATGAGGGCATGACAGAGGCCTCTCTGTTAACCACGGTCCCTGAAGCTCTTCCCTTCCCTGGATCCAGAATTACCCAGGAGTTTTGCCTGGTTACAGCAGGATATTGCCCCTGCCAGAACTTGCTGGATGGGAACTACTGGGCCTAGAGCAGAGTGGAGTGATGTGTGCTTGGAGAGAGGGAGAAGTCACAACTACATGGAATTTGCCATAGCTGGACTGTTCCTCTCTGCAGAGGTAGAAGCTCTTTCAGGTTGGAAAAGGTTTGATGGAGTAGGGCAAGAGCAAACAGGGTAAGGAAGGAAAGCATTACTGCAGGATTTCTCTTCCCCTCCTGGTGTGACACAGGTGAGAAGAGCTGGAAATGCCACCAGCTTTCCCAGATCCATTGCAGTGAGCAGTGAGCTCCCTGCCCAGCCTCTGAACCTGGCATAGGAAGGCAGCTGGTTGCTCAGAGAGGTCTGGCCATGCGGGGTCCGTCATAGCAGGGCCAAATCTCTTCTGAATCTCTCCCTTGGGACAACTCAACCCCAACTGGGAGAAGGAAGAAAGAGAACCTACTACCACAAGTTGGACTTTCTACAACAAAGGACTTGCTCTTCCAAGGGCCTTGTGCAGGACAGACCCATTTCCCTGGTGTTCAGTTTCTCCACCACATGAAAGAATTGGTAGCAGGGCTGAGGATAAATGAGAACCAAATCACAGCAGAATTGCCCAACTCCTGCCTGCTGGTGTGATTCAGCTCTGGGAAATGGGATTTGGCATTTGGCCTTCAGTGTCATGGTGGTGGTTTGTGGGGGTTTTTTTGTTGGCTTGGTTTGGCTGGTTTCTTTTCCCAAGTCCTTTTTGGGGCAAAGCAGAGCTGCTTCCTCCATGCCGGGATGAGGGGTGGGTGTGAGCAGAGCCACCGCTTCGATGTGCTCGTCCTCTCTGCTCCGCATGGCTTGTCTCTGCTCCGCAGGGCAGGGAGTGCTCCTGCTGTTCTGCTCCAGCCCCGGTGACAGGACTGTGACAGCCTCTCCAGAGGGGAAAGACCAACTGGGATGACTTCTAACTAATCTTTTATTGCCTCCTTGCCTTGTTTATTTTCTTACTGCTCTGACTGTTGTGCATGTTCCTCCTCTCTCTCTCTCTCTGCTGCATTCTGGCATCTCACAGCTATCACATGATCAGGTAATTCTGGTGCTTTCCTCCTCTTTCTCTTTTTCATTCAACCTTCCTTTCTCTCTCTTTCTCCCTCTCTGCTATGGCTTCACTGCAGATGGATAGGGTAGGATGCAGCTTTTCCTGGTGCTTTCAAACATCTGGCTTTGTGGGGGCAAGGGGAGGGTTTGAACATGGCACAGCCCTGGGCACCACAAGAGCCTGATGGGGAAGCCAGAGGATGTTTTGAAGGCAATCTGACCTCCTATTATAATGATCTAAGTCACTGCCTTTCAAAACAGACCTATTCTAAGGTCCTGTGGCAGTTGTAATTGGGAAATTCCCTGTGGATGTAGTGCTTTCCCCTGGAAATAATTACTTGCAAAATCTCCTTCCTTCCTGTGTTTGCCAGAGGGTTTTTGAGACCAACCTTCTCTAAATTGGCCAGTTTTCAAGATAATCATGTCACCTGTTCAGTGATATAAAGAAGCCCTTCTGTAGCCCCAAGAATGGTTTAAAAGGGCTGAGAGCTGGAAAGGTTTGGCTGCACTAAGAGCTTGGGACCTTTCAGGGGTCTCTTCCCATTTGCTGTGGAGCTGGAAAGGCAGTGTGAAAATACAGAGCAGTGCACTTACTTGGGAAGGGAACAAGCCTGGGATGCTGGATTTGAAGTGTCATCAGTTGGAAACCCAGATTGCTCCTTTCTCTCCCCAGTCATTCCCAGGCCCTTGGAGGGAAGTGCTGCCTCTTTTCTGCAGTAAAGCTTTCACCACGTCCCTACTCAGACCAAACTCTTCCCTTGTTCCCTCCTGCATTCCTCCTGCTGTGTGCCATGGGGTTGGGATTCCTGAGGACGTGGTTGCTCCCTGTCTGTGCTGATCAGCCCCTCCCTGTGCCCATCCGTGGCCTCAGGGGTGGCCACCAGCCGGTGCTGCCCCATGGGGTGCCCAGAACTCACCTTGTGCCATCTCCCCAAAGCCACCCTGGCTGTGGGGCTGGGCTGAGCCCACCTCTGGGTGCAGGAGGTTGGGTGTTTTCCCCTTCTTGCCTCCCCTGGCTCATGGAGAAGGAGAAGGCAGGCATGGGCAGCTTTAGGCACAGCAGTGGCACGGTGGGACTCTGGTTGTGTCTGGCTTGGCTCTGTGCTCACTCCATTCCTCACCTCAGCACCCACGACCTGCCTGCCCCTCTGCCCCCCCTTTTCCCTGCCATTCAGCATCTGCCCTCGCAGCCAGGGGTCCAGCTGTGGCCCTAACACGGTGTGTGCTGTCTCTGTGTTGTTGTCCCAGTATTTTTTAGTCTGTTCCCACCCTGTGTCCGTCTGGTCTGGTCTGCTCTGCCGCCAACCTCCCCGAACAGGACCCACCTGCTGCCTCTCTGGCCCTCTTGCACGCTGCTGTCCTAAACCTGGCCGAGCACCACACAGTCCAAGGGGGTAGGACAGGTGCTGTTTTCTATTAAACCAGCTTTTGTGGAGACCCAAAGGCTCCTGAGCACAGCAGAGAGAGTTTGGTACGGTGTTGAGTGGAGTGGCATCGTGGTTAAATGTACTGCTGGCTCTTCTATGAGGATATTGCAAAGTACCCCTGAAAAATGGGGTTGTCTTCTCCTGGCTTGTTCAGTCAGAGCAAGGCACACCTACGAGAGGAGGCATCATCTCCTCGGGCATGTTTTCCCACCCTGGGTGTGCCCACAGCCACCATGGGAGATGCAGAGCAGAGAGCAGTGCTTGTTCCTCTGGGCAGGAGGAGAAAAGCCCTTGGTCCCTGCACCCTTTTGAGGCTGGGCTGTCTGTGCCTCAGAATGACCCACATTCTCCTTGAAATGTCTAGGCTGGGCTTTGTGGCCACACAGCCCGGCCTAAAAGCTGGAATTCCTGCTGTGATGGGCAAAGAAAAGACTCATTGTAGTGACATGTTTTGGTCCTGGTTTATAGTTTAAGGAGGGTCTTATCATGTGACCTTAGTGGGGTCTGCCTGCATGAGACACTAAGGCCAAAAATGGCCAAAAATGCTCCTCTTCCAGATCAGAGTGGCTCAGTTTAGATGATGATGATGGAAGAAAATTTATTTTTTTTTTTAGTACCTCAATGTCTTTGCCTCCTTGTGTTTCCTCTGCATTGCTTCTGTCCGTGGGTCTGTGAGTTGTGTTGTGTTGCCATCTCATCCTTCTTTTCTGTGTAGCATCCTCTTTCCTCCCTACTCTGGTCAAAGCCTGGTGGTGCAGTGTCACCCACTGGGATTTGGGAAGAGGGTGGAAACTCCAAGGAATTGACACCAGCCAGATTTGCCTGGAAAAGCAAATTATGGAACCTCTTTTGTGGATGTTGCTCTGCCAGGCTGATGCTGTAGACAAACGCTAGAGATTTGTGGGGTCTTCAAATCCTCTGCTTCTAGGGCTGGGTAGGGGGTTAGAAGTGTAAGAAAAGGTGATTGGCACCTATAAATAAATAAATAATCACCTCCTCTTGGGCGGGAGAGCCACTAGATGGAGCCAGAAGACGAGAAACCCTCTAAGCCACCCTAAATCCTTGCTGTTTCCCTGTCACAGAGCTTTACAGGACGCCTGGCTCTGGCAGGAAGAACAGGGTTTAATTGCAAGCCTTCCTGCGTGTCAGGAGGGGCAGGATGAATGGCTGAGGTGTGGGCTGTCAAAGCCTGGCCTAAACAGCATCCCTGTGGGGTGGGATCCTGGGTGGGGCTGCTTTGGCTGAGCCCGCAGGCTGTGTTTGCCCTGCTCCAGGAGCAGCCCCACCTCTCCCTCCTAGGGCAGCAGCTCCTCAGCTCAGGGGCTGCTCTCAGCCAGAGGAACAGCTTTGAAAGCAAAATCCCCCTTGAACTCGCTGTCATTGCTTGGTACTGACATCAGTAATTTTCTTTGTGTCATTGAGGTTGGAAAAGCCCTCTGAGACCATCAAGGCCACCACTGACCCGTGTCCCCAAGTGCCACATCCACACAGCTGTTAAATCCCTCCAGAGACAGGGAGTCCATCCCTGCCCTGGGAATTCTGTGCCAGGGACTGAGGACCCTTTTGGGGAAGAATTATCTCCTATTCATTTTCCTATTAATCAACCCAATCTAAACCTCCCCTGATACAATTTGAGACAATTTCCTTGCTGTGTCTCAGTTTTGAGATTTTAAATGGCCTTTGAACTCTCTTCTCCCACAAGCCTGACTGCGTGAGGAATAGGCTATAGGTTCTTTCCTTCCTTAGTCTCTTGTTCTGCTTCCTCTTTGCAGCCCCAAGAGTTAAAATAACTCCTTTGGACAGCTGGAGAGGGCTGTGGGGCAACTGCAGCCCTTGGTGAAGTCAGTCCATGGGTCTAATTCCTTGGTGGAATTGGGATGCTCAGGGTGGTTACTGTGACCTGCCCATGTGCCTGTGCCCCTCTGAGGGTACATCCTCCTGCCACGTGGGGTTGTGTAGGTGCAAGGGAGCAAAGGCCTGGGGGTCTCTGGGACTTGGTGGTGGCCACTTGCATTCAGATGTTGCATATTTGGGCAGCCCAGCCCCTGAGCTCCTGCTCTTGCCTGGCAGGTGGCGCCTGGGGAGCATCAGGACGTACAACCCGGAGCAGATCATGCTCAGCGCTGCCGTGCGCAGGTCCAGCCGCGACGTCAAGATCATGAAGGAGAAGCTGATCTTCTCAGGTATGGCTGGGGCCCTTGGCTCCATCCCTCAGGTGCCACCCTGCCGGGGCAGGAGCTGGTCGTGGCTCTGGTGTGGTTTCCTGCAGCTGGGACAGGGTGACTGGGCTGACCTTGCTGCACCGAACTGGTGGGGTACAGTCATGGCTCATCCATGGCAGGGGGTGGAACAACATGGTCTTTAAGATCCTTTACAACCCAAACCATTCCATGATTCTGTGATTCTTCCCCAGCTGGTTCAGGTCTAAGCACTGATTGGCTCAGAGATCCCCTTTGAAGTTCCCAAGTTATCCCATATGGCTCTTAGACGGTCCCACATCTTCTCCACTCTCCATTGTCAAAAGCCATAAACCCCATTAAAATACTGGCATAAGTGACCATCAGCAGTGAGGAGTTTAGGGTAGAGCTAGAATTGAACAGCACTAGAGCTTGAGGGGTTCCTGATATCCTTGTGCTCCTCCCAGAGTTTCTCTGTTCTGTTGGAACACCCTGGCAATGTGTCCATCACCCTCCACCTGTAAGGAAGTTCTCAGAAATGCATACAAGGAGGGAAATATTTTGCTTTAAAATGTTAAATTTGGTGCATGAAGCTGGAAAACTCACCTTTGAAGGAATGTGAGTATAATCCCCCACCTGGAGCTTTGTTATGGGTTTTCTTCTTTTGTACTGAGGGGCTGGAGAGACCCAGCAGGGATCAGGGTTGGGCACAGGCACAGCAAAAAGGCAACTCTCAGATGTAAGTGCAGGGAGCCCAGGCAGGGACAGCAGCTGGGCACAGCAGAATTCAGCTTGCCCAGCATGTCCTGTCCATCACACATCCCAGATGTGAAATACCCTCAGAGGTAGGGGGTGCACATGGAAGTTTTGTGCCTCTGGAACAGCTGCTGTTGCTAAGGATGGGTGTTTGCCGTTCCAGCAGTGGTGGCTGCAGGTTTTTCCCAGTGAAACCAGTGACTAGAGGAGCCTGCCCTTTTCCAGAGTGCCCATTTGGGTGGAGATTGGGGTCAGGCACTTGGCACCCTTTTCCCACACGTGACTTGCTCAACCTGTGTGGGTGGTCCAGCTCTGCCTGTGATGGCAGCAGGATTGGGAAGGGCTGAAATGTAGAGCTGAGCTCTGACCTGGAGGCAGATCCTGTTCAGAACTGGTTGTCAGTGGGGGCAGCGTCACTAAATCCCTGGAGGATCAGAGGGTTCCCTTGTGCTAGCTCTGCATGGTGCCTCTGTTTGCCCCTGGGCTGATATCCCTGCTCTCTTTGCCCTTCCCAGAGATCAACAACGGCGTGGAGCCCACAGACGAGCTGTCCTTCTGCTCTGAGAATGGCTTTGCCAACGAGATGCTGACGCCGCCGGCGCCCCGGGACTCCAAGCTGCGCCTGAACTGAGCGGCTCCGGCCCGTGTGCCCTCCGGCAGCAGAGCCGTGCTCTGCTACTTCCCGTGGGATGGGAACCCCGGAGGAACTGCTGCTGGGGCACAGACCCCTTCCCACACCCACCACTGACTGCTCCACCTCCCTGGTTGTGAGGCTGGGGGGCTTGGTTTTGTAAATATGTAGAAAATCTGAATTTTTTTTTTTTTTTTTTTTTTTTTTTTGAGTGTAAATTTTCCAGGGCATGAGTGGAAATACCTTGGTCATTAAATCCTCAACCTTGTGGCTGAAGTTATTTGAATCTTGATGTGAGAGCCTGAGTCCCCTTGGGGGTTCTGGGAACATGTTGGACGTGTCTCCCTGTTCTCCCCCTTGCCCTTCCCCAGCCCTTCCCTTGGTGCAGCGACTGTGTAGCTGAACGTTGTGATATTCTTGTGAAGTGTTGATTTTGTTATGGTTTTTTTTGTTTCTCCCTCATTCCCTTTTTCCTGGGCAATGAAATTGTAGCTCTGATGCAACAGAAAGCTGTTTGAAGGAGAGAAGCTTTCCTGGGAGAGGAAATCACGCTGCTCTTCCCTGCTGAAGTTCAGAGCCAGGGAAGGGGTTGCACTGGCTCAATCACTTGGGCACCTTCCCCTTGTCCCACTCTTCTTCCCCAAAGCCTGGATGCTCCTGGGGAATGGCCTTTTGGAAAAGTCCTGCTGCAGTTTTGAAGGCAAGTCCTAAATGTTGGCTGCAGATTGGCCTCTGCTGGCAGCAGGTTTGATTTTTGTTTTTCCTCTTTTTCCTTTCTCTCTGTCTTCTCTCTGAGTTGGGCTCTCTTGGGGGCCCAGGTGGCTCGTGCAGAGCAGTGCCCTGGGCACCCACCACTGCTGGGATCTGGCTGAAGTGCCTGCCACTCCAAGTGGCATTTGCAGTCAATCCTTGTCTCCCGTTCCTTGCACCCTCCTCACAAGAGGAGGCGGCGGTGCAGGGTGAGCTTCCCTCGCTGTGGGCCAGGGAGGTGCCCGTGGCTGAAGAAGTTGTAAATAGTCTGGGAGGTGAAGCAGCCCCAGAGTATAATTTATTCCTGCAAGGAGACCTTTCCTCCTTGCTTTAAAGGCAGGATCCTTAAAGCTGCACGTTCATGTCCTCCAAAGGAGTGATGGTCTTGCAGCAGATGCTGAGGGGCTCGTGAAGGCAGGAGCTCTCCTCAGCGTGTTTCCAATGCAAAAGGCTTTAAACCAAAATCTTAGACCAGAGGTTAACAGTATGAAAAAAAAAAAAAAGAAAAAGAAAAGCTCAGAAACCGAGTAGGTGGCAGTTGAATTTTGTCCTCTCCCCAAGGCGGTCTCAGCTCTCTGCTCTTGACCTTCAAGGCCTCATGGAGAGGAGCCCATTTTTGGGTCACTTTGCTGTTCCCAGGGAGCTGAAGCCAGCTGGAAGGGAGCTGTGAAAGGCCCTTGGCTCTGTCCCCATGGCCTTCTGGGGTTGGGTTGTTCCCTTCCTTGCCGGATCTTGGTCAGGACCGTGCACAGCATGAGAAACCCCCGTGAGAGCGAGCTCCCTGTGCAGGGGTGTGCTGTGCTGGGCTCTGCTGCAGGGGATGGGGGGGCCAGCACCTTGGCATGGCTGGGAAATCCTGGGGGCTGAGCCAGGCTGGGCTGGGGGGCACACGAGGAGCTGGACACCTCGCAGAGCAGAAGGTGGCCTGGGGGATGCTGATGTGCATCACATCCCCCACCCAAAGCCAGGATAGAAACAGCCCCGAGCAGTTTGTCCTTGGTTTGGCAGCACTGAACTGCTCTGTGCTTTTTTTGAAAGCTGTACTCAAGTGGCATTTTGAAACACTGAAGTTTCGGGCTTAGTGTGTTGTAGGAACTGGGGGCAAAAGTGGCCAACATTTCTATGTAAAAGAAAAACGCTGAGAATGAAAATGTGAATTTTGATGCTCTAATAAGCATGGCCTAAAATTAGGACTTTAATTCCTTTGCATCTACCCTGGGTTTTATGAATGTAAGTGGAATAAGGCCCTGGTCCATGCTCCCTCTTACCTTCCCCAAGTATGGTCCTTCCCTATGGTACTCTCAAGTCTGTGAAGTACAGAGTGTTCTTTTCTGCAGAACTGCAGGATTTTGGTGGATTTGAAGGTATTTTGAGAATGAAGTTGCTTCTCCCTTTGATGTGGTGCTGTATTGAAACATTCCTGGTGGATTGTCATTGCCAAGTGAGAGATGTTTTTAAATCTCAGCATCTGTTGATAATCACCTGCATGTTCTGTTTTTATCCTTGGAGATGACTTTATTGAGAGGTGAAGTGCTTAAAAGCTTGGAAGTGTTAAAAGCAATCCAACAATTGTTTCCACAATTAACTTTTTTCTTTCTCTTTTTTTTTTTTTTTCCAAGACCCAAACTTCTGTGTAATGCACTGACTGTTACCGTTCTGAATATTTGCTACCTTTTTTTTTAAAAAAAAAGAAAGGATGATACTTTTTTGATGAAAATAGAGCTAGCCCAAAATAAACTCTGCAATGCTCTGTGAAATAAACTGTCAGTATTCCCCTGCCAGGCTGATGTGGTTTTGTGTTCTGGCATCACTTGCAAAATCGTGTTGCCTTGGTCCTCCTGATCCTTGTGTGCTTCGTGAGGGAGCTGAAGGTCTGACCAGAGGGAGGTTTGGAGTTCTGTCCTTCCTGAGATCAGTTCCTCAGTGTGGTTGTGTTGCATCTCCTGTTGGTGACACCAAGCTGTGTGGTGTGGTTAACGTGCCTGAAGGATGGGATGCCATCCACAGGGACCTGGACAAGCTCAAGGAGTGGGCTCATGGAAATCTAAGGAGTGCAAGGTGCATTCTGCCCCTCAGGTGAGCCCCCTCACCCTGCAGAGCTGCCCCAGCCCTGGGCAACAACAGCACAAGGACCTGGAGCTGCTGGAGAGTCCAGAGGGGGCCCCGAAGCTGCTCCAGGGCTGGAGCCCCTCTGGGCTGGGACAGGCTGGGAGAGCTGGGGGGGGGTCACCCAGAGAGGAAGAAGGGTCTGGAGAGACCTGAGTGCCCCTTGCAGTGCCTAAAGGGGCTCCAGGAGAGCTGGAGAGGGACTTGGGATAAAGGATGGAGAGACAGGACAAGGGTGAGGTCCTAGCACAGAGTGCCCAGAGCAGCTGCCCCATCCCTGGGAGTGTCCAAGGCCAGGTTGGACAAGGCTTGGAGCAACCTGGGATAGTGTAAGGTGTCCCTGCCCATGGCAGGGGGTGGAAGTTGGATGATTTTTAAGATCCCTTCCAACCCAAACTCTGTTGTGTTTCTCCGGGTCTGGTTTTGTCAGACAGAAGCTGAGCAGTTTTTGTGTGAAGAGGAGGTGACTCTGCAGACCCGAGGCTGGGGCAGTAACTGTAGAATAATTTCTCAGTGTTTGTGGTTCCACTGGGACGATGATGCACCCACAGAAGTGATCAGGTAGCAGTTTTAAACCAATCAAATGGAAAGCAATTTATTTTTAACACACATTATGCAAGTCATTGCCACAGGGTGCCCTGGAGGCCAAAACCCATAAGCAAGTTCAAAGAGGAATAAATGGCTCATCCGTGTGTTAGCACTTATTAAATGAGGGCTCCGGATGCAAGACCCGGCCTGGGAAGTCCTGAGCAGCCTTTCCCTAAATGTGTGTATAAAGGGAAAGGCTTGCTTGCTGCTTGCTCTATTTTTCGATTTTTTTTCCCCCCAGGATCTTCTCCCAGCTGCGGCCAGAGGGTGCTTTGGGTGTGACTGTGCTTTGTTCAGGAGCTGTTCTCTCCAGTCCTGAAGGCTGAGTGTAACTGAGAGTTAAAAGGGATTAAAGTAAAGGCAGCAGTGTCTCTCTGGTTGGTGATGAGTAGTCAGTCCTGTGGCACAAATTTAATTGGCTTTGGGGTATAATTGAGTGTTCTGTGTAAAAAACTGCCCTGGGGGAAGGAATGGAGCTCCTGATACCCACAGTATTGAATAATTCCTGACTGGGGGCTGTCCTCGTTGTCCCCTAGGGAAAGATAAAGAAGAGTAGAAAGGGGACAAATGAGAGTCGTGTCTCGTTTGTGTGTCTGTTACTCAAATAAAAGAGCTGAGGGTTGGTTGCTGGCTCAAAGCCCAAAGGGCCTGGGACGGCCAGCATTGTACTATTTAACTTTTGGGGGGTTTTCCTTCCTCTCTAAAACTGCCCTTGTAAATAGGGGCTTAGTGGTTCAGCTGGGGTAGTTCTTGTGGTGCCTGGGAACCTTTCCAGGCCTTTCAATCTGCCAGACCTGGGGGCTGGGAAGGGATGCTGATGTGGCCATGCCTAAGGCTTGCACAGCTGCCATAAGAAGGATCTCTCCACAGCCTTAACATGCTGGGAACTTTAAAAGTCCTGTCTCATGAGGAAAAGTCCAGCCATGGTGAGAGCAGCAGCAGTCCAAAGCTGAGGGCTGGTGCCTGTTCCCTTTGACTCTTGGTGCAACAGCCTCTTCTTGGCTGAAGCTCCAGACTAAGTCTCAAGTTCAGTGTGAGTATTGACCATATGTGAAATAGGAAACTAGGTTGGTTTTTTCCCCTCTTAAGCCTCCTAATTTTTTCCTACTCTTCCTTCTGGGTCCTGTGTCTGTTCTAGTTACGTTTCTGCCCTTATTCATTGTCTTGGCTCTCCTGCTTTGGTCTCTTCTGGAGGTTGTGACGGCCCTTCCATCTGCTAAATGGCTTTGGGGGAAAGGAGGGTGTCCTGACTCTCAGTGACAAGGTGGACACCATGGGTGGTGGAGTCAGGAATGCAGAGAGAGCTGTCCTGGATAGGACACACTCCTTCTCCTGGACGTGTGGTGGGGAGGTGCAGATCACAGCATGGGCAAGTCCTGGTGACCACTGACCCCTGCTAGGAGCACTTGAAAACCCACCCAACAGCCGGGATCCAGTTAGAGGGGAGGGTGCAGAAAACCTCACAGGGCAAAGCTCCCCTTCTGTCCTCACCATCCTCGGGGCCATAATTACCTAATTACCAGCCGTTAATGAGGGGCACTGCAGCTCCTCCCTGGCCCAGCCTGTCCCTGATCCACGAGTCTTTCTGCTCTTCCTTTCAGCCGTATTTTATTTATCGGCTTTAGTGGCGTTTCCAGCAAGACGGAGTGTCTGTGAAATGAATCGTCCCACCTGGACCTCAATTTGCTCTCCAGATGGCTCGGCCCCCTAAGCTGCCGCGTTTTCCCTGCGCTGGGCTGGCTGTGCCGTGTCCCGCTCCATCCTGGCTGGCGCTGACAGCTGCTGGCTCCTGCCCCGGAGCTCCCGGCGTGTCATTCAACAGGAACAAAAGCGGATTTCTCCCCCACCTCTCCGCCAGGGAGGATAAAGGCGAAGCTTTTGTGCTTGCCCAAGCGTCGGTGCAGGAAGGCTGAGCTGTGCGGAGGGGACCGGAGTGCGAGCAGCTCCAGCGTGGATGGGAGCGCTCCGAGAGGCAGCCTGAGCGTGCGCCGGGTCCCACCGGGACTCGAACTCCTGAGCCAGGTAACGCTGCGCTTTTGGGGGCTTGCAAAAACACCCCGAAAAACTCCCAAAGCAGCATTTGCTGTTGTGTGGGGATTGGATGGAGAGGGTGACTCGCGTAGAGCAGTGAGGCAAACACACTCCTCTTTGGAGTAGGTATCACTTGCATCGTGGATAGACAGGAATGATGTGGGATGGGGAAGGGCATTTGGATTGATTGCGGGGAGGAGAGTGAGCGGTGTCTCTCTAAGGAGGTCAGCCTGAGCTGTCTCTTCCCTGCGCTGAGCTGTGCATGACCCTGATGGCTTGGGAATGTGCGTGGATCAGGGAGCAAAGTGAGGATATAGATCATTTTTCTTCTCGCCTGGAGCCGCGTGTGTCAGCAGAGCGGGGAGTGTGCCGTGCTCTCCGCAAAGGCATCTCCGGAGAGCTGCCTTTGTTGGAACTTCTCTAGGACACTTGGAACTGATTGCTGTTCCCTTCTGTACACAGCCCCGAGCGCTCAGCGGCGTGTTGGGCGTGTTTGGACCTTCACCCGCTCCCACGGGGGTTCTCAGATGTTTGGGTAGGGCTTGTCGTGCTGCTTCCCTGCTTTTGGGGTCTCTGCAGCTCCCTGGGGGGCACCGGCAAAGGGGTTTTCCCACTGCCGGGGGTTCTGAAGGCACAAAGGATTCAGTGATGCTTTCTCAGGGTAGCAGGGGGAAGATTTTCAGGACCAGGTGTGGGTGAATCTGAGCTCCTTCAGGGTGTGTGGTCACACGTGGCTGTGCAGGAGATGCAGGTGTAGGAACAGATGAAGGACTAAGGCTTAGCCAGGGGGTTTGACTCATGAGAAATTCAAGGGGATCCCTCTCCAGGGATATGCTCCCTGTCCTCCTGCAGGGAGTGTGTGGACACCACAGTCACTGATTTTCTGGTAACTTTTCACCCCAGAGGGGACTTGTGCTCCTGCCAGAGGCTTGTGGTGAGATGCTCCAGAGCCTGACTGGGGCGGGCCCTTAAGAGCAGAGCCTGAGCCCCTCCAGATGGGCTCTTTGCTGTTACAGAGCCTTAGAAAAGCAAGGTAAAATGTGCATGGCTGAGATCAGGAGCTCTGCTCTGGCTCAGGGCTGGGTCCTGCTGCTTGTGCCATCAGTGTGAGCTGTGAACTGTTAGAGCTTGACTGAGAGAAGTGTGCTGTGCCTCATGAAGTCCTTCAGGAAATACTAAAAATCATTTGGATAGTACAGCTAGCACAGAGAGATGTCAGATGCAGCATCTCACCTGATTTTGGGCAGGTCATGCCACAGCAACCTTTGGCAAATCTCAGTCTCACAGCCTTATCTCTGGGTTCTGGGGAAACGTGGTGGGTCCCAAAAGTCAAAACATTGCATTGCTCTCAGCTGGGCTGTACTGTGGAGCACTCGAGAGGGTGGGGAAATCAGTTCATAAGAGCTGAGAGACATCAGAAAGAAAGGAAAGGGTGCTGAGGTGGTAGCACAGCACAGGTTGGGGAAGGCAACAGCCTTAGAAGGAACATCTACAAGCAGTTTGCCTGCTAAAATGGGGCTGGATTGGGAATATCCCAGTGCCTGTTGCTGCGGTTTGGTTTGCAGGAAGTGTTAGTTACTGTGGAGGAGTTGTGGGTGGATGAGGGGGCAGAGCCTGATTATATTTTGGCTGGATTCTCTACTTCCTCATGGCACTGAGGAAGATGCAGAAACCAGGATATTGCTGACCATTGCCGGCAGATGTGTGAATAGTGTGCTGACCTCTTGTCTCCTGCCCTGCTTCCCAAGCAGGATGCATCGAGTGATGAAAGAAGAATCCAGTTTGAGGACAAGCAGCCTGGAGAAAGTGCCCCGGGACCCAGGCAAAGACAAGCTGCACGTGAAGCTGTGCAGTGGCTCCTGCCACGCCCAGCAAATCCTGCAGATGCTGAACTCCTTCCGGCACAGCGGCACCTTCACGGACGTGGTGCTCCTGATTGAGGGACAGGAATTCCCCTGCCACAGGGCCACCCTGTCAGCCAACAGCACCTATTTCAGGGCCATGTTCGGTGGCAGGCTCAAGGAAGGCCACCAGGACATCATTAACATCCAGAAGATCTCTGCTTCCACCATGTCCCTCCTTCTGGATTATATGTACGGGGGGAACATTGTCATTCAGGAGGACAACGTCGAAGGCATCTTGGAGCTGTCTGATCTGCTAGAGATCTCCAGGCTCAGGGATGCCTGTGTCACCTTCCTCGAGGGCCAGCTGCACCCGTGCAACTGCTTGGGCATCATGAAGTTTGCTGACTCGTTCTCCATCGCATCGCTGACGGAGAAGAGCAGGAGGTTCATGCTGGAGTGTTTTGTGGAGGTGTCGTGCCACGAGGAGTTCCTGGAGATGGGTGTGAAGGAGCTGGTTGGGTACCTGTCGGACGAGCAGCTGGTGGTGCCCAGGGAGGAGGTGGTGTTCGAGGCGGTGATGCGCTGGGTGCGGCACGACGTGCCTGCCCGCAAGGGAGCCCTGAGGGACCTGCTGGAGCACGTGCGCCTGCCCCTGCTCAGCCCCACCTACTTCCTGCAGAAGGTGGAGATGGATGGACTCATCCAGGACTCCAAGGAGTGCATCCCTCTCCTGCACGAGGCCTGCAAGTGCTTCATCCTGGGGAACGAGGTCAGCTCCCTGCGCTCCCGGCCCAGGAGGTAAAACACAGCTCCACCTTCCCTGCCCAGTGTGGAGCAAGCTGATGGATCCTTTATTTGGTAGTTCATGTAGCTTATGGTTCTTGGGTTGGGGTTTTTTGTTTTGTTTTGTTTTCTCTGTTTTACCCCCCTCCTCATATCGCCTCACTTTTGGCCTCCCTGTTCCCAAAATGAAGGCATTGGAGTTGTGTCTGACTTAAAGGATTCCTGGGAAATTTAATGCATGTGATGCTTTTTTTTCCCCCCATTGTGCTCTAATCACAGCAGGTGTGCAATGATCCTGTCCAGGGAGATGTCCAAACTATGGCCAGGAAGAGATGTATCAGCTCTTTATTTCTATCTGCTTCCCCCAAAGGGTAGAGTACTGGGTTGAGACCTGGTTTCCATTCTCAGCTCTGTCACTGGTGTCGTTTCATCTCTTTTGAGCTCTCTCTCACCTTCTCAGACTGTTAACAGGAAGCCTTGGAACCATCTCAGTCCTGCTGGCCATCAGCATGGTGCTGCCTCAAAGGCATTGCTGCAGGGTTAGGAATTAATATCCAGGGGGAGAAAAAAGCATTGCCCAGCTACCCACCTTGGCACCCTCCAAATTATTATATTTATTCTTTTTTTTCTTTCCATTGATTTACTGATGAACAGCAAGAAGGTGAAGAGATGCTGGCCAGGCACCTTTGGTCTTTAGTGAATTGTCTCAGCCTGCACAAAGCATGGAAGAGCTGGGGATTGGACCAAGCCTTTCAATCCTCTTTCATCCTCCTCCTTCCTCTGCCCTCCCCTCTTGCAGAGAGGTTCTTTTCTCACCACCTCCTAGTTGGCAGGATTTCCCTTCCCCTGCCATCTGCCTCGTCTGCTCGATGCTGTTAGGGCTGGAAAGGCAGAGAGATTTCCTGGAAACACTTCTCTCTCCAGGCAAAAAGCTTGCCCCAGGCAGGCTGCCAGGAGTGGCTTTCCACGCTCCTGAGGATTATTGGGCTTGATTGTGCTGGCAGGGGGAGGGTGAGTGGCAGGAGGCAATGTCACCACGGACTTTTAAAGGTCGTTCCCATTTCCTTTCCCTGTGCACTTTGGACCTGTTCCCACCCGAGCTGGGAGGTGCCTTTGATCGGATGGTGGCAACAAAAGGCAAGGTGCAGAGGGGAAATGATTTGCCCAGAAAAGCAGTAGCTGCTGCAGGAGAGGGCCTTGCCCTGTCTACAGGACTGTGCTGCTGATGCCCTAAATAGGATGGGGAATGGTGGAAGGGAATAGGCTGGCTCAGGACTTACCCACACCCTTCCTGGTGCAGGTTCATGGAGCTGGCAGAGGTCATCGTTGTCATTGGGGGCTGTGATAAGAAGGGCCATCTGAAGCTGCCCTTCACAGAGCTGTACCACCCCGAAAGCAGGCAGTGGACAGCCCTCTCCAGCGTGCCTGGCTACACCAAGTCTGAGTTTGCTGCCTGCACACTGAAGAACGACGTGTACATTTCAGGTGAGACAGCCTGGCCCAGATGGTCCCTTCCTGGTGACAAAGGATAGCACAAACGCTGCTTGGACAGACACTCCGTAGGTCTGTTCACCAGGACTCCTTCACCTGCATCCTAGCTTTGGAGCAAAAGCACCTCTTGGTGAAGGTTATGCCTTGGTGGCTTGGATTGTTCTGTCCCAAGGAATAATTCCACCTTTGAGGGGAAAGATGGCAGTATTAAAAACCTTCTGCCTTCTGCTGGGCATCTCTCAAAAGTGCTCAGCTGTGGAATGAGCTGGTTTTGGTGGGTGCTGTCAGGAAGGGTTTCCTAAAACACCAGAGTCCCTGCCTGTCCCTGAGTTGGAATCCGATGTCTGTCAGCTGAGTTCTGTGTCAGGATGGAGCAGTGTGACAAGGGCTGCAATCCCGGGCAGTACCTCCCTCGGGAGGCTGAGTTTATGTGGCTGTAACCCCATAACCATGTTCTGGCCTCAGCTGCTGCATTGCTTGGAGGAGCTGTGCAATACTGTGCTGTAGTGAGGTGGTGGGGCTGTCCTTGGGGTCACACCAGCCCTCCCCATCCCTCTTTTCCAGGGGGACACATCAGCAGCAGTGATGTTTGGGTGCTGAACTCCCAGCTGAACGTCTGGATCAAGTTGGCTTGTCTGCAGAAAGGCCGATGGAGGCACAAGATGGCAACACTTCAGGGCAAGGTGAGCAAGGGACCTTTAAACGTGTTCCTGTGGGTGGATGTTGTTCTGTCCAAGTCCTGCCCTGCCCTCCCTTGGGCTGTGACAGCACAACCCATTAGGGTGACTCCAGGAGTTTCTACTCACCCTGCTGTGCTCCTCTTGTGGCAGATCTATGCTGTGGGAGGCTTTGATGGCTTTTACCGCCTCTCCAGCGTGGAGTGCTACGACACCTTCTCCAACAGCTGGGCCACCTTGGCCCCGCTGCCCCAGGCCGTGAGCTCGGCCGCCGTGGTCTCCTGCCTCAACAAGCTCTACGTGCTGGGAGGGGCTGTGGACGACACCTCTAACACGGACAAGGTACTGCTGGGGCATCAACAATGGGCAGACCCCTGAAAAACAAAGTTTGACAGGGAATGGGTTGTCCTTGAGCCACAAGGGTGCCTTTTTTTATTGAAGACTAATGAAAGCTCTGATATAATAAGATGCCATGCATTTAAAGAGAAGCCAGGGAGACTTAGGAACCGGAGAGGGAAAGTGTCAGGAGATGACAGTATGTTAGACATGCTTTCTGTAGAGCCTGGTCAGCCCTGGGACACCACTGGGACAAACCTTCCATACTGTGGGTGTTCCCATCAGCAGCAACATGCTCCTCCTGCCTGGATGTGCATCTGCAAGGCAGATACTCTGCTTCTGGTCTCCTGAGCTGCAGGAAGAGCTGGCAGTGCTTCTT
>JAWWEV010000001.1:1425290-1520235 GCA_035583235.1 Hafferia zeledoni
TCTCATTCATGTAGCTAATGACGAGGCCAGTTTTGTGACAGTTTAAAGAGTATTTCATGGGTTTGCTGCTTAATTATTGAAAGCTCTTGGTAGGCTGAAGTGGGAGCATACATGTGAAAAGCGTAAGATGTACAGACTGTGGTAGGATGTGGTCAGTATCTGTGCAGCTTTGGAGTAAATTCTAACAAAAATTATGCCCTGGTGATGTCAGATTTTGACACTGCCCATCTGCTAATTCATGCAGAATGACCCCCTACTTTGTGCCTTCAGTGTATGTCTTGGAGCATCCTTCTTTCTAGACACCACAGTATCCATGTTTTTTGCCAGTCTGGCTGTCAGAAAACTGAAGGAAACGGAATAAGAAAAACAGAAGTAAATTGTTTCAAAGCTTTGTATCTTTGATGGCACAGGTTTTCAATTAGAATAACTAATTAGAAAATATTTCCATTAATGTGTTTGCTTGAGAGCGAAAATTTTAAACAAAATATTTGAATTTCAGTTGTTTTCTTATCCCTTATTTCATCTCCAGTTTTGTATATGAGGAATCATACAAAATGGTAGCATACATTTAAATTGTATGGGAGGAGACAGGCATATTGTCTTAGTTATACTGAAAAAATATACTGGTGCACAATTAAAATGGCCACTGCTTTCAGCTTGCCTGATTATAATCTCTACCATATGACTTCTCTCTTGGAACATGCAGCTCCTTTTTGTGTTCGTAGGAAAATATCTTATAGCTGAGTGCAACTAATATTGGAGAAAATATTAATTTCCAGCTGGAATATCTGTGAAGAATCACAAGCTGGTAGAAACTTAAATTAGATTTGCAGCATTCTGACACAAAAGCACACTATATTAAAGATGACAGATTTAGCACTGCTTCAGTTTAGATTCTGGTTGCTTAAATTTAGATATTGTCCAGGCATCTGGTATCTCATTAGCTGATTGTCTTGGGCTGCTATATGACACATCCTTTATCACGCTGAAGCTATCAAGCACAGCTTACAGGCAGAAGGACTTCAGGAAACTGTATTTCTGTTGCCCAACATTAAATCTCTTTTGCACAAGACCCTCTTACACTGTTGTGGACTGTAAAACAGATCTGCGAGTCCAAACAAGGCTACTTTCATCTACAGCAGTAATCTGTCTGCCCCAGGCTTCAGGAGCCCAAGTATCTGGTATAACACCATCTTCATAGCACCACTTGTGAACCTGATAACTATGTTTTGACTGGTTGTTCTGTGAGGGCATATCAAGCATGAATACATGTTTGTAGCTGCTGTTTCACTAGGAAAGCACCACGGTTTGGTGCTGCCATGGAAGAGTTATCAAGGGGATGATGCTGGGAGAGGTGGTAGTCTCCTGTGCTGCCCTTTTTCTGCCTCCACATGTTGTAACAGTGTGCTCTGTTTATGCAAAGCAAGGCAAAATGCAAAAGTTTATGCTAAATGAGGGCTATTGCTGAATACTTATTTACACTTCTGTTGTAGCCTAGACATGTTTCGGGGGATATGGGGGCGGGTGATCCGTTTACTGTATTTGGGTGACCTTTGCTAGGAAAAACTTCTCACCTAATTATACCTGCTTGCCTTGAGGACTAAGCAGTCCTGACCGTATCACAGAGGATTGATCTTTGCTCCAAATGGTTTTTGGTAGGCATGTCTGCAACTGCAGGGAATGAAAAGCTTTCCCAGGTGTATGAGGCCAGAATCACGTGTGGCTGTGAAAGGAAAGCTGTGTGAGAATTTCATAGCCAGCTGATGAGGAGAAGTCAGACAGTACAGTGGGGTTGTTTGCTGAGGAGTCTGGATTATTCTTCTGGAGCTGCCTTTCTGAATTTCTTTAGGAGTATTTTCTTCTCTATTCCCTAACCTAGTTTGTGCGTTCATACATTTTGTCTAAAATTTCTGCTCCTCTGGTCCATATAACCTCTTTGTCCTACAACATTAAACAAATCACATTACTTTGCATCTGCTGGCCCACTTTTGAAGTGGCAATGATAAAAGCAGAGGTTTTACTTATTACTTAAAATTCCTTATTACTGAAACATGTACAGTGTTTGAAGATTTGAATGAAACTGTGAATGAAGGAATCCAGTTGCCACATTACAAGGTATGTGGAGCTGCATTTCAGAAAGTGAAATGCCAGCTTTGCTACTGCCTGGTAAATGTGAGTGTCCTTCATATACAGTACTCGGGAGCCTTTGTGCTCTAAGTCAATGTCATGACTAAAATTACAGGTTTGAATATACTTGGGCCACTGGTGGCTCTGAAATGCAGGTATCAGCTTCTGAAATATATATAGTGGGTCTAGACAATGTCAGGATTTTTCCATACCAGATATACACAATTATTTCTTTACTCTGAAAGCTCAAACAGAACCAACTTCTGAAACAGCCACCAACCTTTTACTGCTCTGAAACCACATGTATTACAATCAGGGGCAAAGAGTTATGACTCATCTTGTTTTTACAACAACAACAGAACAGGGGAATGTAGCAGCTTAAGAACTGTATCACACACTGTTTTGAGTTTTTTCCTATTTTGTGTTAATACAATTTCAAGCAGTAAATCACATTATTTATTATTTTTACAGTGCCAGAGGAAAATAACTACTCCAGATTTTCTAGTTACAGCTTTTACAATGCTTACTCAGCAGATACCACAATTCCACATCCAATCAGCCTGGCTGATAATTTTCCAGCATCAACAGTCTCCTCTTCAAACTTCTGGTTATTATCTAACTTAGATGGTGACGTTTGAAGATTGGATTCTGGAGATCTAGCCCTCAGACTGGCTGCCTGTCCCAAAGCTAAGCTCCTGAGGCCTCTGAAAGACTGGAAAGAGTTTTGATTTGGTCTCATGATGTCTGAAATGTCTAAGAACTACTTATTACACTGCTTTAATTTTTCCCACTCTGCCAACAGAGACTTTAGCTTGAGCAAGAACTGGAAGATCCCTCAGCCCTGCAAGCAATGAAACCAATGGTGATCAAGGAAGACACATATTCACTTAGACACCTGCCTCTCCCCACACCTCTGAAAATACCTGAAGATACAAGTTTCATCTACCATGCCCACACTACTCAGCTAAATCTTAGGACATAAAAATGTTAAAAACAATGAAGGTAGAGCATCTCTTTTCTCTGAACCTCGGAGGAAGCCAGACAAATTGGGCTTCAAAAGGGAGTGAGGCTATCTCAGCTGAAATATTGGGCACTGGAAACCTGTCCCACCCACCCTGTCAGGCTGGACAACTGAGAAAACCTTGCTGAAAACAATCTTTATCTGGGGTCTGAAGCCCATTGGTCATTAGTGGAACTAGTGGTCCTGGCCAAAGGAACGAGTTGCCTGGGCTGGCAGAAAGTTCCAGCTTTTACACTCACACTCACAAGCTTCATTACTGCTCCTGCTCCCCAGAGCACTCCTTATGAGTCAGTAACTAAGTGTTGGGATTCCTGCTTACAGTGATGGGTGTGCACACAAAAGCACTTAACTAGCCAGTCCTTTGTAAGAACAGCTATAAATTGCCAGACTCTTGGTGCAGGGGATGTGTTTAATTGTGATCTTTATTGCTACACAACTAAACTATACTCCACTGGTTTTGCTTTTTTTCTCTTTGCTGGGTCACTCAGAGCAGCGGATTCTCTTGGCACTTAAGGGCACTTTGGAAGGGAGCAGTTCTTCAATTGCATTGCTTAATTAATACATTATTTGGAGCACGTTCTCTGTAATCTAGCTCTATTTAAAAAAGGATATAATTTTATAATTTTCATAATTTTGACAGGCTGAGAAAGTTGGGGCCGTTCAGCTTGGAGAAGAGAAAGTTGGGTGAAGACCTCAGAGCACCTTCCAGCCTGTGAAGGGGCCTACAGGATGGCCACAGAGAGACTCTTCACTGGGAGCTGCAGTGACAGGACAAGGGGTAATGGCTCCAAACTGAAAGGGGAAATTTAGATTAGATATACAGAAGACATTCTTTACTGTGAGGGTCATAAGGCACTGTAACAGGTTGCCCACAGAAACTGTGGATCTCCCACCCCTGGAAGTGTTAAGGCCAGTTGGATGGGTCTAGTGGGAGGTATCCCTGCCCATGGTGAGGGGGTTGGAACTGGATGACCTTTAAGGTCCCTTCCAACTCAAACCATTCCATAATTCTATGATTCATGAACCTTATGACTGTAAGAGATGTAACTGCAAAGAATTCATGATTTAATCAAAGAAAAATATGTAGCCAGTGAACCATGACTTGGAAATGGAGTCTTGGTCAGCTGCACTACAACTGACCTGCCGCTGCTTTGTTTGTGCTCTAAAGAAAGGAATGCTACCATAGCAAATAGGCTGCCAGTATGTCATAAAACTTTACTAGTTCATCACTCATTTTATTATGCAGCCATTTGTCAAAGTATAAAAATTGTTATTGACATTTGTTAGTGTAAAATACCAAATGTGTTTGACATCCCTCACCCCCTTCAACTCCTCATTTATTTCTAAGTAACCACTTAGGGCTGACTCATCTAGGCAATGCAGTCACAGCATTTTGGAAATGCAGAACACTTCACCACCTTTTGTTAAAAAAGAGGGAGTTTGCTGTATTTGATTGGATCCAAATTCCCTTCAGCATGAAAGGCGGTGCCTGTGAAATGCCATTTTTCTCTCCCAAGAGTCTCTTTAAACACTACTGCAAGAAGTGAGAGTATGTCAGCAACTCTGCTGGCTTTAATTGATACGGGTAGGTCTGGGCAAAGCTGTTTCTTCCCCAGGGCTTTCTTAGGCTTGCCTTGAATGCTTTTTTTCTAGGTTGAGAAGAGCAAATTTGGGCCATTGCCATCACCCAGAAGTCATGGAATCTTGTAAATTCTGTAGATATCACAGGGTGTTGCCTTTTCAGGACTCTAACTCCTTGGACTCTTAAATGGAGAGTGTGTCAGGTAACACCAACCACCAGCTAAATGTTAGGATAGGAAGGCTATAAGGAGTAACAACAGCAGAACACAAACAGTATTTTTTTTCCTCTTGAAACTATATAATCCTAATTTTAATCTGCTGTAGTAAAATATTCATCTATACAAATAGTTATTTGCTCTATTTAGACATATTTTTAACTATTTAGAAATATAGAAAGGATTGGCTCCCTCCTAAGTAATGTCAGAAGCAAAATATTCCCCACTATTTTTGCATGTCAAAGTAATACTCAATGAAGTGTGACGTGATGAGAATTTTTCTATGTGCTTTAGAGGGGCCAGGATTTTATCCAAAGAATTAAGTGGGAACTATTTCTGCAAGACTGAATCCAAATATTGGCAAAGGAAGTTTTAATAGATTTTTACATGACACAAAGCCAAAAGTATCCCTAAATTCCATGGCAAAAAAACTACCAAACTCAACAGAAGATTTTCCCTCGACTGCAGTGGTCATGAGATCAGATATGAGGGAGCAAAAAAATCAGTTTCTTGATGCTTAGTATCTATTATAACATAATAAAATGTGCTACCAACAGCGTTAGAACAGCTGATTCATATACTACTTCTAATTAGAAAAGCATGATCAGGAGGCCTTCCAGAAATTGGTGAGGGAAACCTCTGACTGCTTGTTAAAGGCTTTGCATTTTGAGTGCTTCTTTCCCACTAGGGTAAGGTTAAGCAAAGCAGGTAAAACTACTTTTGAACGTACTTTGTTGGTTATAAACACTACTGACAGCAATACTCCCTCCGCAAGCAGTTATTACAACCAGTAACATCAGACTAGTTGCACTTTTTTTTTTTTTTTTAATAGATGAGTTAGTGGTTAAATAAAATACAAAATTACCTCTTTTAACATGGTGCATGGCATTACAGGTAGTTTTCCAAACCTCTTCACTAACAGTTAATTAGTAACCTTTTGCATAACATTTCCTTAGATTCCAAGCTCTTTCTGCTTGATGGACTAGTTTTAGTCCGGTGAAATAAAGACGCTCCATTTCCAAAATTTATAGGGTTCTTTTATTACCTCTAGTAACATATTATACTGTATATAAATACTCTATCCTTGTTATATGTTCTTTTAAAAAAGTGATAACTTAGAAGATCACATTAGACAAGAAGTATAAAAATAAATACACTCATTATATGCATTTATTACAATTTATAACCTTTCCCAAAAGGGAAAGAAATATAAAATACTTATAAAGTATATAAAATCTATAGTAATATATTTTACTATATACATATGGAAAGCCATATTCTCTCATTGTCTATGGACTGGCACAAACTTCAATCATGTGAATGCAGCTGTGGATGGACCCGCTATCCTTCAGCTTTGCCTTCCCACCTTATCAGTGACTGAGTACTACAAACCCATCAGAGATTCCCATTCATAGTGAGATTCTTCTTTTTTTTAACCCAAATGCAAACAATATCCACTGGCTAGGGTAAAGCAAAATATTTGAATGTGAATGCATGACTCAAATGCTCACAAACTCCATCAGTCTGTTTGACAGAAAGGTAGGACCAAGCTGGAATCAGAAAAGCCAATGGAAGGTATGCAGAAGGCACAAAGAGCAACTAGAGACGTTATCTGTTCCATGAAGATTACCACTTTTTCTAGCCTCTGGGTTAAGTATGTCACCACAATGGCACTGGAGTAGATAACAGAAGTGAACAGGCACGTTGGGATGACATAAAGGCACTTAAAAAACCCCCAGGAAATTCTAGTTATTTGTGGAGTTGACCAACTCTTCTTGATATTTCTTACTCTTTTCAGGTAGAGAATATGGCTTTATTTTTATCTAAAACTATTCTCTGACACAATAGCAGCCATGAATTACATAGTTAAAGCTCCTTTTCCAATTCTGTTTTTTGCCCTTTGTGAGGTAGGTAAGCTCTGACCAATTATTTTAAGCTATCTTTTTCACTCCCCTTTCCCTCTCTTTCCTACACATGGGGACTTGATCAGTACCACGATACAAATCCAAAAGGAGAAATAACCAAACCCCAAAATATTTGCTTAAATGTGTCTCACTGCTCATGTTTTGTTTAATTTATAACAGACTTTAAAAAGGCAATTATGATGCCTTTGGGCCTTATCTGCTGAAGATGAGTGAGTGATGTGTCTGCTATCCCATCAAATTTTCAGTTGGCAGGGTATTTTTAGGATGCAAGGCCAACTAAAGCTATTTGCACTGTCCCATGTCAATGGATCCTTACCAGGAATTTTTAATGCAAAAACACATATGCGCTTCCTCTAGCCCTCTTTTTTTCAGTGCATTATTCTGAAGGAAAAAGAAAATAAAATAATTTAAAAAATTTAGCTTTCCCAACTTATTCTATTTTAACTGCAGTCCATAATGTTGCAGAAGTCTATTAGGTGTTTTGGCTTCTTGGAAGGCTCACAGCTTTCTTGCGGCAGGATGCTGCCATCGTAAGAAACGCACTTCAGCAATCTCTTCTTGAAACCTTTCCCACATGTCTTAGAGCAGGGCGACCAGTCCCCCAGCTGCCACTGTGGGCAGGGCATGTCGGCACAGGGACGGAGGTTGCTGGGCTTCAGCTCCTGGGCGCAGTCGGTGGCCGGCCGACCCTGCGGGTCCCGGCACTCCACTGCCCGCCGCTGCCAGCCTGAACCACACGACTTGGAGCACTCGCCCCACTCCTCGATAACCCACTCGGACGAGATGATCTCCCTGATGGCATTGAAGGACTCTTTCCTTCTACCAGGTGCCTTCTCTGACCCAGGCTGTGTGGGCTTCTTCACGAAATAGGTGAACTTGATCTTGGGCTGTGGCAGGTCCCCCACCGTGAGGACCTGGATGGTCAAAGGCTCCTTCAGGGGGCTAAAACTGCGGATCCTCTCCAGGGCTGCAGAGGAGCCGCTGTACCTCAGCATGCTGCCCTTGTAAGTGATGTCCTGCTCCAGCGTGGACAAGGTGTAATCGCCGTTGAGGATGTAGGTGCCATCTGCAGCTTTTATGGCAAGGAAGCTGCCATCGTGCCTTGCACCCCTGTGGTTCCGTTGCTTCACCTCAATGTTTGTTGCCCCAGCCGGAATGGTGACGACATCATGGTAGCCAGGTCTGCCCAACAGAAAAGAGAAAGACTGAGTCCTCCCTCTTTCCTGAGAAAGAGAAGAAGCTTCCCAGAACAAGACTAGACTTCATCTGAAGTCTAAGCACTTGACCTATGCTCAGCTAAATAATGGATTAAGGGATTCACAAAGTCACATCCCACATTTGCAGAAGCACACCCACATGTAAGGGGCTTTCTTTTGCTGGGATCTCTCTGTAAGTTGTGCTCAGATGGTTCTGACAGACCAAATCTCCGTTCCAACGGTACACTTGGGCAACATCTGACTGACTTGGAAAGCCAGAGCTTACATCAACAAAACATTCAACAGAACAAAGTAATAGCAGCAGTCATATACTCACTTTGCTCTTACAAGTGTGCCAGACACTTTCTTGCAAGTGGATCCATTACCACCGCAGATACCACATTTGTCAAACTTCTTGTTGGACCCTATCACACGGTCACAGCCAGCCTTTACACACTGCCCCTGGACACACACGGAGGTGGAATCAGGGCTACATGGGGTGCCATCCACAACCTTTGCAGGAAATAAACAGAAGGGCCTCTTATTAGAAGATGCACATTGCTTTGGAACTGCATAACACAAACACATGCCAATAAAATATAGACAGGTGGTAGACCTGCAGCACCTGTAATTTCAGGGCTTTGGAAACTAAAAGCAAAGCAGCCCACAGTTGGAGGTATGTACTGATACTTCATCTTGCATTCAAAAATGATGATATGGTGAGAGGAAAAAACAAACAATTTCAGTTTTCTTTAATATCCCCTCCTACAAAACTGATTTCATATAAAGAAAGAACATTGTTTTCTAATGTCACAAAGAAGGCAGTTGTATCCTCAAAGTACAGTACTAACATTGCTTTTAATGTTTTTCAACATGTCCTCTATTTCTAAAAGTACTGGTCTACAAAAATCATCTGTGTCATCACCCTGGTAGTTACTGGCTCTCAACAATCTGATGACAGTGAGTTCAAGTAGCTATGCAAGATGAACATTTTTCCTCATGTTTACTTTAAGCTGTCAGCATATTAGTAACGAGTATGAGAAAGCACCAATATTTTGGCAAAGATCCCCCAGAGTTTTCTGAACATATCTTAGTATAATCAAATTGGTGGAAGGAGAGGAAAGGAAACTAGGGTGGAGTGGGTAGAACAGGCAGTACATGTGAAACAACTGGAAGGACTGTGCCAGAATATTTAAAGTATGCATATACCGATCAAGCTGTACATGTAGGAAGAGTAGGAGCAATAATCCAGCTTCAATATGAGAAAGGCATAATTTCAGATTTCTACACTGCTTGATCCTTCACATAAAGAGAGAAAATAAAAGTCCTGTTCATATTAAAATGGATGAGGTACAGTTTTGAAATACCTTTGGCTGTAAAACAAAGAAGTATCCTGTTCCTTTTGCTCGGCAAACCAACTTGCATCTGTCCTTTGGAGACACACCAGCAAACTTGGGTGTCCACTCCACTGCAGGTCCACTTCCAAAGGGAGACTTGGAAAACTCATTGTGTTTTTCACACTGTTCCTCCCTAAACGTTTTGCCTGCAGGCAGAGAAACGACAGGTGGACATTAGATCATCTCTGTCCATGCACTTCCGCCACAAGACACCAGTCTTCTGCCCCAGAAATGGAGAAAAGATTACCATCATTGTCCGGGCAGTCCTCGATGTTGCACGATCTGTATTGCACCCGTTTCCCTTCACAATACTTCCCGCCATTCCTTGGGATGGGGTTGTCGCACTCCCTGAAGGAGTACTGCACTCCACCGCCACAAGTCCGGGAGCACTCCCCCCATGCCCCCCAGGATCCCCAGCTCCCATGCACTGGTGTCTGGAATGACAAGCAAAAGCAGAACAGAAGTTAACACAGTAAGAACAAGACAAAACCAAACCACAAAACCCACAATCATACTTATTTTTTACCCAAACTACTCATTAAAAAAGACTCTGTCTGCCTCCATTGATTCAACCCCTTTTAACTGATTCCTCCCACTGTAGCGCTTTCCATGAGACTCTGCAACCCAAGACACATTCTTTTTCAATACTTACATCATAATGCTTCTTCTCAGTTTTATTCACACACTTGCCATTCATGCACCACTTCCCTTCCCCACAACTGGTGCCGTCTGCCCAAGGGAAGTGTTTGGTTTGGCACACAAGCAGTCCTCCAGAAGTGCCAGTACACCACAGCGTTGTACACGTACTGGCTGCATCAGGGCAGTGCTTGGACTCATCTCCAAATGTAAACTGGCACTGTCTGTTGGCATCGTACAATGTGCCAGGCAAGTCAGAAGGGAGTTGGATTGGTTTGTGGGGCTTGTCCAACAAACACTCACCTGAAAAGATAAAAAAAGGCAAGAAAAAAGGCAGATGATGTTGTGAGTGCATTCAGTTTCAAAAGGGAACTGCATTTGCTTTGTAACTTAAGTCTTAGAGCCCATATGTGGCACCATTTCTGTAAAACTAAGTGTCTTCAAAATTCACTGGCAGCATGCAAAAGGTTAACGTTATGCTGAAGCAGAAAGTACTCCGCTAAAAAAAAGGAAAAAGAAAGGAAAAAAATACCCAGAGCAGTAAAGCACAAGAGCTTAAATGCCACATGAATGGAAAAGTTAATAATCTTACCATGACCGTTATCCAAAAATGTTGTAATCATGTAGGCACTACATGGAGACCATGGCTGGCTGCGATCCAGATTGGAAAGCATAGATGCCATCATGTGGAAATCCCGATTTATTCCATTAATACCAGCACACTGCTTTGCATCGTCATGAGGCATGTTAAACACGTGGCCTTAGAAAAAAGAAAAGTCTGATTTTAGGTAGTCTGTCCTATGCATTACCAAGAGTATTTTACATATTACTCTAGAACTGCTCATAGTCTGGTCTTTAAGTAATAACCTGAATTTGAATATTGCCAGATTTTAAGCAGATGGCACTGCTCTTCTCTCCTTGTTTTTTCCTCCAGTCATTCAAACACAGAGCTCTTCAGTCAATGCTGTGCAGACTGGATTTGCTTTCCCCAGTTCAACCCTGCTGGAAGGCAAAGCTTTGCCTCCTTCTAACTACCGGATGAGCTCGCAGTGGAGGCTGGGCAGTTGCTTTACAGCACCAAGCTGGCTTCAATTAATCACATGAAATCAACTTTCAAAGCTTCACGTACCTAGTTCATGGGCTGTTGTAAAGGCAGCCTGCAAACCATCATCCTCTATGATAGAGCAACTGCGGTTTAGATCACAAACTGTTCCCACATCAGCCATCCCAAGAGTATCACATGTCTTGGCACCGCACAGGTCCTGTAAAAAAAGGCAGTTTCATTATTAATCAGATCAGAGACTTAACCTTGGCAGGAACCATCCAGCTCTGGCAGTTTGCCTTTACTTATGGAAAGAGCATAAATATTCAGCACTTCAATGGGTATGATGGCAAAAATCTGTCTTTGGAACATACACAAGGGTTACACGTAGAAATAAAATGCGTAATTTCCATCCTAAATCTCCTAAAAATACATGGGGCAGAAATACAGTGCACAAACTGAGTTTCACCCAAGATGGTGCAAAGAGCAAAAGACCAACAAAATAAAAAGCAGTTCATCTAATTTTTAGCCTACTTCACTGAAGCTGTGGTAACACAAGCCTGTCTCTGAACACTGTTCTGGAGGTCTTCAGACAGAGGGGGCCTCCTGGGGAGCAATGGGTGGTGGGGATGGATTTGACCTCAGTGTCCCTCACCTGCCTGGTGAAGAGGATTGCTGTGTCATAGTGCTCCGCATGCCGGTCGCTGGGCGGGTTGTGCTGCTTCTGCCAGCTACAGAAGTTTCTCAGAGTCAAGGCCGCGTTCGAAGAGATATCAGGTCCCTTCCGCTCCTCGTAAATGACCATGATTTTCACCACCACGAGGCTGATGGAGTTGCGGATGCTGGGGTGCTTGTACAGCTTGGCCGCCACGGAGAGCAGTGTCAGCAGATAGTGCTTCAGCCCGCTGCCGTGGAACTCAGCCATGGACTGGTCAGCTACCAGCATGGTCTCCACGTAGCGGGGGCTGGACACAAACCTCTTCTTCCTTCTGCTTCTCGTTTCTGTATCAAAAAAAGAGAGGGAGATCGCAGGTGAGCAGAGCAAAACAAGAAACCACCGTAAAGAAGCCCAAACCCACCGATACCCAAGGGATTTACCCCATGGCCCTGCGCCCGCCTCCCGTCCCCAGACTCCAGCAGAGCCCCCGCTGAATGCACCCTCCAGCTCGCCGCCGCCGGGCGACCCCCGCACTGCAGAGGGAGCGCCCCGCCGCTGCACCTCGGGGGAACCGCCGGCCGGAGAAGCCCCGCCGGCCGCGTCGGGGCGCTGGCGCGGAGCGAGGCAGATCCCCCATCCCCTCCCCGCGGAGGGCAGCGCGGAGTCCCGACGGTACCTGCGAGCCCGGCAAGCTGCGACCCCTCCGCCTCCGTCCCCGCCTCGGCCACGGCGCAGCGGGCGGCGGGAGCGGCCCGGCGGGCCCCGCGGAGGCGGAGGAGGTGCGGGCCGCCGCGGTGCACCGTGCCGGGGGCCGGCTGGATGAGGTACTGCCGGCCCCGCAGCGAGAAGGCGCCGCGCATCCCCGCGCAGAGGCTGAGGGCGGCGGCGGAGCTGCGGTCCCGGTTCACAGTGCCGGAGTAGAAGCAGCGGGACAGGTCGTCCTCGGGCGGCGGCGGCGGCCCGCCCAGGTACTGCAGGGTGAAGTCCGGGGCCAGGAAGCTGCTGTCGGGCTCCAGCTCCAGCGTCAGCCGCTCCCCGAAGGCCTCCAGGCGGAAGCGCTCGCGGCCGGCGGGCGCGTCCAGGCGCCGCGGCAGCACCAGCGCGCGCCGCTCGGCGCGGCACAGCCCCAGCAGCGCCGCCAGCACCGGCGCCAGCGCCGGCAGCGGCCCCGCGGGCCTCATCGCGGCCGCCGCGCCCGGGCGGGGGAGGATCGCTGCTGCTCCCGCCGGCTCGGCGGGGCCTTTCTCGTGCCTTTATTTGACTTTATATAGAAATATTAATAGGTATATAGGATTTTTTGCTTTCAGATTTTGAGGGGTATAGCTGAGTCTCTTTCTGCTGGCGGAGGACCGGGCGGGCTCCGGGTCCCGCGGTCACTGGAGCGGAGGCGTCGGCTTTCCCATGGCCGGGGGTTTGGCGGCGGGGAGCGAGGATCTGCGAGGGCGGCAGCCGTGCTCCCTGGTCCGTCTCTCTGCCTTCTGTCTTGCTCTTGCTGCCGTTTCTCCTTCCCGCCTCCTCCTCAGCTCTCCCCGGCGGCGGGCGGAGAGGGCGCTTCGGCGAGTCTCCGGCAGCCCCGGGACGGCCCCGCCGAGGAGCTTCCCGTCCTTGCAGAGCGGAGCTGAGCGCGGAGCTGAGAGCGGAGCGAGCGCCGGCACTCCGGCCCGGCCGTACCCCTTGGCTGCGCTCTGGCCGCCTCCGCCGTGCGGGGTGAGTGCGGCAGCGGCGCCGCCGCGGCCGCCCTTTATGGGGTTCTCCCGGGCCGCCCCCGCCGCGGCACGTCCCGCCGCCCCCCGCCGCGCCGCCCCTCGGCCCGGGCCGCTGAGCTCACTGCGTGCGTAACGCGGCCGCGGGCGGCCACCGCTCCCCCTTCTCCCCCGCCGCCCCCGACGGGGCGGGACGGGGCGCGGCGGGCACAGCCCGGGGTCGGCCCTCGGCTGCCCGGCGGGCTGCGCCCCTTCCCCCGCCCCCGCGGCTCCCCCTCCCGGGACCCACCCGACGGCGGGGGTGTCCGTCCCTCTCGGCTCCCGAGGGCATCCGGGCTCGGCCTGTGCTGTGGTGGGGCCGGGCAGTTCCCCGCACTCTGCTCCGGGGGGCCGCGCGTCTGTCGCTGCAGTGCCGGGATGGGCTGCGGGCGACGCCGGTCCTGCCCCGGCAGCCGCGGCTCGGGTGTGCGGCCGGGGCTGGGGAGCAGCAGGTGGTCGGCCCGGAGCTCCTGGGGGAGCCAGGGGAGAGAGATCCGTGATCACCTTCGTGGCTTTTCCCTCTTTATATTTTTCTTTCCTTACCCCCCCCTCCCCCTCCCCAACAATTCTTGCCCTTTCACGGCCCTAATAGTTGCGGTCGTCATGCACCTGTACTTCTGGGAAATGGTTTCTTTTAAATCACTTAAACAGAGACATTTGCGTAGGTGCAGCAAATATTTTCCTTTGAAGCCATAACCAACCATAGTGGTGCAGCTAATCCCCTTAATTCTTTATATGCAACCCCCGTGCGTTGTGTGTAGCCAAATAATGCTTGCTTCTACTTCTTGAGGCCGGGAGGATGAGGACAAAGAAGTGGTGAGCAAATGTGTAATGAAAACAGAAGCCATGTACCTGTTGGTGACAACTCCTGGGCTTCCACAATAAAGATGCTTGGATGTCTGTCAATATGGCATTTCATGCAAGTGTAAAACCCAGAGGCTGAAAACAAAAGTAGCAAAACCTTCTGATAGGGCAAACATTTCTATAATTTTACGTATCCACTGTTTTCTTAGAATGGAGTGTCCCGTTTATGCCACTGAATCTAACCCAAAGGCTATTCTTCCTAATTTAAACCCTGTCACACAAACTTGGAACCCTGTGTGTGTGTCAATTGCACTGTCTGATTGCTTGCTAAATTCGGACAATGCATTAGTTTCCCATAGCGTTCTGTAAATATTGCGAGTTTAGAAACAAACATTGTTTCAAGTTGTGCAAAAACAAAACAAAACAAAAAAAAAGAAAACATATGAAAGGACGAACCGAATTTCCCAGCTACTTGCCCAGCGTAAGTGCTGTTGTCTCACAGAGTGATGAGTGAAATCAGAACTGGGCCTCAAATGTGGGATTTTGTTTGGGTACAGCAGGAAATGCTGGACATTTTGAGCAGTGTCTTGACTTCTAGAGGCTATAAATTCCATCCATTAATATGTCAGGAGCAGAAACACACATTTTTTTACAAGAGAGGCCTAGTTTTTCACTAAAGTTGGAGATGTGTGTCAATCTCTACCCTTATCTTTGAGATGTGGTAATGTGTGCCAAACCCTGTTGTGCTTTTCCTAGCACAGAAGACTCACAACAAAGGCACCTTTCATTCACGCTGTTAATTTTGTGTTGCATAGGGTACCTACTTAGCAGTTGTATGTACTTTGAAATTTAGGAAGTTACAAGTTTCCAAGCCAGAAATAGAAGCACAGAATTGGAAGGAAAGCATTTTCATGATTTAATTTTGAACTTACATTGATTCAAGATAGAGATATTTGCAAATAGGTTAATTAAAAATATTAAAACCACCTTGTGTGTCATTTTACAGCACAACCAGTATCATGCCTAGATCAGCAGGGACTAGAGCCGGTCCACGTGTCCGTGGAGCCGCAGGATGCAACTCTGTGGTAAGATTTTGCTGTTATTTTTTTATGTAAGTTCTGTGATTTGAAAAGATCCTGACCACCTTAAAAGCTTTTTCGGTCTGAAAAGTCTTCCCCATATCCCACCAGGTGGCACTCGCCTATAAAAAATTGTTCTGGGAGAGTGTTTCACGGTTCATCTCCCAGGTTTCAGCTGTGCTCTGGTGTAAGGTTTACATTTTAGCAGTGGTCTTAACAGTTCTATGATTAGGGCAAAAGTTTTCCTGGCCTTTATATATGCTATCCAAGTCAGTGTTTTAGTGAAGAACTCAGCTGTCTTATTTTACCCTCACTGCTAGCTGTGCTGCTGTGCATTACCTGAACATAAATCACACTGAGAAGGAATATTTATGAAAGGTTTGCTGCCCAACACTCATACAGTACCACGTGTATCATCTTGCCAGAGCTCTAGTTGTTTTCTGTGAATAACCCCAGTGATTTTAGCTGGATTATTCAAGACATTAAAGCCTGATTACATGTATTTGCAATCCATATCATATCTATTCTGTGCCAGCTCCAATCACAGTTTGTGTGAATTCAGAGTTAGAAAGAAACATACTGAACTTTTGCAGAATTTTACTTAGTCGGATACAGATCTAGAAAAGGCATAAAACTTGCATTTTTTAAATGAAATTCCAGTGCTTAGAGGAAAAAAATACTGTCAGGGAGATACAAGAAATCGTAACACCAAGTAAGCCACCAGATAGCGCTCACACATCATTGTAATTTCATCTGCAGTGCAAGAATAGTTTTTATCCTCAAACCAATTTTTATCGGTCTCTGAGCAATATTGACAATGGTGAAGCTCTAATTTCTTTGCCACTGTTTGCATAAACGTCTGCTTCCAGAATCAAAGAAAAAACAATAAAAAACCCCACCCCACCATTTTTCAGCCTATTTGTTTAAATGCTGCAGAATGATTTCTTCTTTCAAAAACTTAAAATTTAGAATTGAAACAGCAGATGGCACATTAGATCCACTGAATAGAGAGTTAAAGACCTGATGCTGTTAAAAACTCCTCAGAAGAACACTTCCAAGATTATTTTTAGAGACTGTTCCGCTATGATATCTTTTGTGTTATGTGTAATTAATTTATTATTATTTATTATTTTCCCCATTTATTATTGATTTTGTTGGGTTTTTGTAATAGGATAACAGGGTTAAGAGAGAAAACCTCTAATTTTGTCTAAGTGTTTTGATAATCAGCAGAACTTGGAAAAAAGCAAAACAATGTTCATCATCACTTTAATGAGATGTATACTTTTTTATTTTAGAGGAGAGTGATGTATTTAACGTGTTGAAGTGTTCCTCATAATTTCTGCTTTTACATTACTAATTACCAAAGTTCCTAAAAAAATTTGATGCCAAAATTTGGGCACTCTTGAAATTTTATTGCTAAGTAGCCTATATAGGCCTGTATACACTGAAAATGAACTGTTACCAGTTCTTTCTGCTTTCCATTATTAAACTTTATTAAACTTTTATCAAAATTGGACTTTGTGGGAACTTGGTCTGACACTTCTGGCTGTGTGAGTCAAACATTTTGCTATTCAGAAAATATAACGCACCAGACTTTAGGGTTCAAAATATGGATTCGTTCAATTTATAAAAGTAAGGGCAGCCAAGAAGCTTCATTTTATTTTAACTGAACAACACTCGTAGAAGCAAGAATGAATTTTATATGTGCAGGTCCTTATTTAGATTGCAAAGAAATTTTCTGTAGATATCTTGCACTGACTAACATAATATCACTCCTATGACTTTAGTACAGTACAGGCATTATAATTGATGGCATAAATTTTCTCTTTAGTACTTTTTTATTGGACACAGATAGGAGTATTTGTAATCCAGGTCACCTACACATCTCCTAAGGACAGTGTTACCCTCTGGCAGACTGACTTTCAGCTGATTTTTTTAATGATTTCTTCACACAAGTTTTTACATCTGTTTTTTTAGTGTTTGCTCCTGAAATAAGCATGGTGAAAAACGTATTGAGTTTTGTCCATGAGAACATGTTTTCAACCATTTTACAGTTTGTTGATTGATGTGCTTGTTAGAACCTTTGAGCTAATGCATACTAAGTGATAATGTTCTAAGAGAAGCAGCAACAAAGATGTGCATGTATTTAGTGCTATTTTTCTGGCTAGATCAACACCTAGGGGTTGGCTTAGCATTAAGTTTTATGTTAAACTCTCTTCCCACCTGTTATGAGTCACACCCAGAGTGAAAGTCTGTTATCACAGCAGGGTAAGGCTGAGGAGGGATGTTTTCTGAAGAATGTGAATTCAGATGTGGCGATATCACACATGAATCCACAGGAAAGTAAGTGGTTTAAAAGACTGTTGAGGTCTGACGTGTGTATCTCACTTTTTGGCAGTAGAAATATTCTTACTGAAGAATTTGCATAACCATCTAAATTTCTTGTGAACAGCTGACCTAAATCCAAATTTTCACGGTCAAAACAACTGCTAGGGATCAAATAAAAGCAATCAGGCAAAACAAAATGCTGCATTATAGCATGTCTGCAAAAATGTTTCAGAAGTTAAATATAACAGTAACATTGGCTGCAAAGTCCCTTGGCAAGTGGTGAGGAGCACATTCACGAATACCCTGAGCTCCACTGACATTTTGATATTTTTATCACACTTCAATTTCAACAGATACCACACTTTCTCTGTGTACTTTGGACAGAGAATTCCACAAGTATTGCAAGAAGTTTTAAAATTTCCATGGAATTCCTCTTGATGAAAACTCATCACTGTACCTATTAATAATTTTTTACTTTTGTGACATCTGTGTGGTGTGGAAGACAATTACCATCCCTTAGCAGATATGGGCAGTGGCCATGCTGATTCCAGAGCCACTGTGTAGTATGATTTCCATGCTCTCCTGGATGTGCTGGTCGTTCCTTCTGACCAGAGTCTATATAATGCTGATAAAAACCTTATAAAAAGTGCCAAGAAATTTGAACATTAGCAACCAACATTTTCAGTGGAGTTAAATCTCAAGCTGGGCAGTTCCCTCACCCCAGCTCTAGCTCATCCACCCTTTCTCCTTGTTATGCTTTATAATCAAAAACTTGACAGTAAATGTATTTGACAAGGGACAAAAAGCATTAATGAAAGTGATTAGCAACGGTCCACTCTCCAAACAATTTATATACCTGTTTAGACTAATCTAATCCATGCTTTGCTAACAGCCTGAATGGGCTCTCCTCTTGGTTTGCAGGTATGGGGCTGGCCCTCTCAAACTGCAGTTCTTGAGGCTCCTCTGGGTCTTAGATTGCTTACTTTTTCTGAGAGTTCCTTTTTTCCTCTCTTCTCCCTTTTGAAAAAGCCTCACCTTTCCTATGTGTGTCTGAAGATGGCCACTGCTGGATAAATGGTGTTTGTTGTAGCAGTCCCATGAAAACTGTCTTTTTGCCTGGCACAACTTTTTTTCAATCTTGAATAACATTCAGGGAAGAAAGTTAGACCCTTTCTAAATGTGGTTACAAATTCATTTATGGGGGGCTCATTGTATTGTCTGCTCTCTATTATAGTCCAACATGCTGCTTGAGGTTATCTAAAAATGCAGTTTAAAGTAGAGATTTGTATTCATTGTCAGCTTCCTCATCACCTATGACAGAGGTATTACTCTAATCACAGTAATTGAGGTAGTGCTCAAAATGTTATATTGCAGTTTTTCCCTCTTTTCTTCAGAGGCGAGTCTTGCCTTTCTACACCTTGTGAAGTGTTTCTCTGGACTTATTATAACAAAATGAAATTCCTCAGACAGCAGTCCCAGAGGTATTTTGTGTCTTTTATAAAAGCTGGGTCTCTTGCGTTTTAATATCCAAATACATTGGATAACTTTGTCACTTTTGCTGATACTAAATAGTGCCATATTTGTGCCATGCTGGTGTCTGACATAGTTAAAAGACTTGCTCAGTACAGCCAAGAGTGGATTTTGCTCCCTGAGCATGCCAGAAGCCCTCTGCCACCTCCCAGAAAGAGTGAAGGAGATGAGGATTTACACCATTAAGACCAGAATACCTGTAGATTGTGTGGGAACAGAAGATGCTACTCTTCCTGTCAGCTTTGGCACAGAGGTGGAGGTTATGATCAGTCTTGATGTTTTTTACATATATTTTTAGTACATGCTTTTACATACTAGGTCATGGTTGGGATTCATCATCCTAAATCCTGCTTTGATTTTAAATAAGAGCTTATCTTGGCTGAGCAGCCACAGATTTCCACAGATTTCCACTTGCATCCCAAAAGGGGAACAGCCTTTGCAGTCTCCTCAGCTTACTCTTGGGATGAAGTCTGAAGTGTCAAACAAACATGCAACAGTAGTTGAGAAGTAAATGGGCAAATGCCTTTACTATGCAAAAAGCAGAGTGAAACTTTGAGGAAAAAAGAATCAAGCAGCAGTTACTGTATCCAGCAGTTGAATAATAAGCCTCAATAGCTCTGAGTTTTCCTCTCGTGAAAAGAGGGATTTTGACATGTCAGTGCAGCTCCTTTAATGCCAAGAGAGCTGGTAGTCCCAGTGTTTTCACTAATCTCTGCACTGCCCATAAGCAATTGTAATGGAGATTGTCTGTTATCTTCTACCTTGTTGCCAAGCAGAACCTGTATCACAAGTGAAGAAAGTACTGGTCAGCCAAGAGTGAAATACTCTTGCCTGCATCTCTTTTATCCAGAACATGTAAACAAAGTCTCAGCAATAGATACTTCAAGAGACAGAACCTTAAAAGGCATCCTCACTTAACAGTAAATTTGGGGATTTGCATGAGGGTCTTTATTTAGATGCTTTAATCTAGGCAATTCATCAATTTATTCCATGACCTAAGCAGATATTTCAGGAATACTGCAAGGGGTTGTAATGCAAAGTCATGGTTTTGAGTTCAGTTTTTTTGTTTCTTCCTGTAATTGTTGTATACCAAAGTAGGGTAAGATGTCTTTAGTTTTTGGGAGACCTGGCTGTGCTCCTGGCTCCTTTTGAGATAAGGAGCAAATCACCTATACTTAGGTCCAACAAAAACTATAAATATGTAAAAAATCAGTTACTGACTCCAGTAGCTGCGTCAATACTATTTTTTTTTAAATTCTTGTTGGCTTTTAGGAGCTCTTAATAATTACCTCCTTTTAAGCATTGATAGGAGGAGGGAAAATGGTCCCAAGTTGTGTCAAGGGAGGTTCAGGTTGGATGTTAGGAAAAATTTCTTCAGTGGAAGGTTGTTTAAGCATTGGAACAGGCTCCACAGGGAAGTGGGAGAGTCACCATCCCTGCAAGCATTCAAAAAATGAGTAGATGTGGCACTTCACAATATGGTTTAGTGGGCATGGGGGTGGTTGGATTCGATGATCTTGGAGATCTTTTCCAACCTTCATGATTCCATGATTCTGTGATTGTATTTTTGACTCACTCATTGTACTTATTTGGCTCTCAAATAAGCAACTCACTGTCATTAAGGACTATCTTCTCAAAAGTGCCTAGCAAGTGCCATCATTATTTAACAGGTAAAAAAACCTGAGGTACAAAGAGCTTAAACAATTTATTATCAATAAAACAAAATACCTTTGTTATATTAATATAATTTATAGACCTTTGCAGATCCTGTAGCTCTGCCATAACTTGTGGCAGCTGTTTCTGGACAGGCCTAATGTGCTCTTGCTTTTTGAGAGTTTTATCCACATTTGAACAGGTCACACCTCTTATTTTTTGTTGCTTTCAATCCCCCTTGTTTTCTAATGTTAGTCTCTAATCTTGAGATTGTTTCTTCCTTTCTTTTTTAATGTTACAGACAAAGTAAATGAGAAATTTCTGCAATTGGGTACAATGTCATGGAAGTCAGTAAGACTTGTTTAGGTGTCTTTGCATAGAACAGACTCCTAGAAGGTCTCCGTAGGTTCTGGATATATCTGTACGTCAAGCCTGACATGTTCTAATCACAAGGTCAGCTGAGCTGGAGGCAAGACTTCATCACATATTTTGCCTGACACATTGGAATGCTTAATGTCTCCATTTTATCAATGAAATGAGTAAAATAAAAGGTTGTAACACTAATCTTAGGCAAAGAACTATAGAATATTGTGGGGAGTTGACCTTGGCTGGGTATCATCTGCCCAGCTGGCTGCTCACGCATTCCTCTTCATCAGAACAGGAGGAAGAATATCAGAAAAGCTCATGAACTGAGATAAAGGCAGGGAGATCAATTACCACTTACTGTAACAAGCATACCAGACTTGGAGAAAATTAATTTATTGCCAATTAAAGTGGGATGGTGAGAAACAAAGACAAGATCTAATTCCCACTTGCCTTCCTTTTTTCCCCCCCTAGACCCAAAGGCACTCTTTAATTCCTGACTCCTCTGACTCCCTTCAAAGTGGTGCAGGAGGATGGGGAATGGAGAGCTGTGGAAAGTCCATGACAGGCCCTCTTTGCATTTCCCTCAGATATTGTCCCTGCTTCAGTGTGGGACCTCTCCATGGGCTGCAGACCTTCAGGGCATGGGTCCTTTCCACGGGCTGCAGAGGATCCCTGCTAGGGCACCTGGAGGTCTTTCTTCACTCCTCCCCTCTCCCCTGGGGGCTCTCAGGGCTGTCTCTCACACTGTTCCCCTCACCATTTGTGCCATTCCCTATCTTGGCTGTTCCCAAGACACCGTCATTGTGGCCACGGGGCTCAGCCATGCCCAGCAGGGTCTGCTGGAGCTGGTGGAACTGGCTGTGACCAACATGGGGCAGCACCTGCCAGGGCCAGGGCACCTACTCTCCATACTGGTACTCTGACTAAAAATGCTGCAGAAAGACTATGCAGAAAATTATATCCTGTGGTTTTTTCCCTTTCCAGCTCATTGCCTTTTTGCCCGACTTCACTGTCACTATCACCTGCTGCCTGTCTGCTTTGCTCTTCCTTCTGACCAGTTCCTTGCAAGCACGGGATTCCAGGAAGGGCCAGCAGGAGCAGGAAGAGGCCCCTGAGCAGGGTCCTGTTTGCCACTGTCTGGGAGACTGATCCACTCAGCTTTTCTTGTCAGCCTCTTCACACCATCTGATTTTCCAAGCCTTGCAAAAATCTGACACTGGGTGTTCTGCTCAGGAGTTAAATGCATGACAAAATAGATCAAGCCATTTTCATTAAGTTTGGATTGATGATACCCTGCTTTTTGGCTGTCCCTTGCTGACAGTTCCCCTGCTCCTCTCTGAGGAGGCCTCTTGCTGCCCTTTGCTTCCTGCTTGCTTATTCACCTGCTGCTGATCCAGCTGGGAGCTGTCGGCAGGAGAAGGGTGAGCACAGGGGCAGTGAGAGCCTCCCTTTGCAGCTCCCTCCAGCTTTTAGAAGGTTTAAAATTGCTGTCTGTTCTAGTTCACTGCAGAGTCACGGTCACTATCTCCCCAGCAGATCTGGAGCAGCTCATGTGAGCCCCTCCTCTGGCACATAACCTCGCTTGCACAACTCCATGTTAAGACTATTAATACTCTCTGCCCATGTGAGCAGCCCTCGCTGCAGCAATGGAACACGTAGCTCAGTCACATAATGTTAACAAAGGCAACTGAGCAGACACGTAGGCCCCAGTTCTGATAATATTTATAGTTAGGCTTAACTCCCAGCGTCTTGCTAACCCCTGGAGTGCTCACAGGATCGAAAACTTAATAAAATGTTGGCTAAAATACTCTGTTTACAAATGATATCAAGAGGAAGCATGTGCAATGTCTTACAGGAGAAATGAAGTTTTTAAAACAAAACACCCATCCATCCTCCACGTCTTTTTATTCCACAGGCACTGTAAGACAGCACAGCAAGAAATAAACAGACAGTAGTAAACCAATAGAAACCAAATTTGTATTTTCACTCTTGTTACCCATAGATCTTCTGGAAAAAAACATTGTTCCTTGTTAAGACTGAACACCAAAAAGTCAGTTAACAAAACATTCAAGTTCCATTTAGCATCACTAAATTTCTCCTCCTGGCTCTGATGTGCAAACCCTTAGCTGTCGTGGTGTAGACAGGCTGATCTCCACTGGGTGTACAGCTAAGCGTATGAACATGTTTGAGAGAGATGCAGAGGATCCCTGCTGATGTGCTGCCTTCACTATACCACCAACTCCTTTTTGCACAGCATGGCAGAAGATGTTATTGCTTTGGATGATAAAGAACTAAACTCAGGGAGCATGGGAATGTTCAGGAAGCCTTTTCATTGTCTTATTTCCATGTGTGTCCTGTGGAAGTCACAGTGCATTTGACTGAGTGGTTCAAATGGCCAAATGCATGCTTTAAAGTTAAAAGCTGTACTTAAGGCAAAGTAGAGGTTTGGATATATGATTAAGATTGGTCAAGGAAAAAAAATTACAGGTTTTCAAATATCTCAGTCTTCTAGGAATATGTGAACCTAAGAAGAGAGGGAAGGGGTAAATGCCTTTTCCAGCATTATTGTATCTTATTGGTTTATCTCAGTATTTTGACTAATTCTCTTATTACTGAGTTCCACCTTCTGTTTATTTAGAGGATTATAAGTCTTAAATCCAAATATATTTAAATGTGCAGTTAAAATATTGCAGAGAGAAAGATGCATCATAGTTTCACACAGAATATTTTTCTTACCCAAATACTTAATTTTATTGCCTGCACAAATTCAGCCATCATTTCTGATTAGAAGATGAGCATAACTGGAAGGCAGACATCATATCCCTGTATCTGCTAGCATTGCTCTCTCCTGTTGTGAAAGAGGCCCAGGTCTGATGCTCAGTGTGGCTGTTGGCACTCTAGAATCTGTGGGGAAGACAGATGAGCCAACCCCAAATTCTTTGGGTTGCAGTTACGTCTGCCTGCTCGGATGCATTCTGAGACCTGGGCAGAGGGATCTGCATGTCCCTTGTGAAATGCAAGTGGGTGAAGAGAAGGGAGAGTCCTCCAGCTCTCTGTGGCTGATCAGACTGTTTCTGGCTCAGTAGACATGCTGGTCAAAGTTGTGTGGCTGCTCATGGGCTGATCTGCAGTGGTGCATTTGCAAAAGCTGGGCTGGAGCTTAGAAAGTGTGGGACTTAATGAGGGACATGGACTGGAGGAGATTTCTTGGGCTTCAAAAGCTGACATTCCAAGAGGCAGTGTGGTCTGGTTACATACTATGTGTCTTCAAAGACATAGAGGAAAGCAGCTGGCAATCCCATTCCCTGGGACTTCCAAGGTCCCATAGCAGAGCTCCTGCTGAGTCTGGTTTGTTCTTACATTTCCAGAGTAGTGCTTCCCTCACCAACATTTTCTTTCTCGATTATTTAAAGATGTCAGGAGCTGTTGCTCAATAACATTTATGAGCTGGGTGTGGTATAAAAATCCTAGCTACAGTGCAAATATGCACAGCTGTCACATGTAACACTTTTTAAAAGCAAAGCATCATCATCAGGTATTTTAGCAAACAGGTAAAAAAGTTCAGCTTTATAAAAACATACCTTTATATAATTCTAGTGATGCCAGCTGAGCTGCTGTTGCTTTATATGGTAAATATATGAACTAAAATATGTTGTGTAAAGAAACTGCTAATAAGGCAAAAAAAGTGAAACCAAATTTAACTGAGAGGGCCCTGCCAACTTTGCAATTTGGATTTCAAAGCTCTCCAAGAAAAATGTTCTGTTTTTACCTTTCTAAAAGAATTCAAACATGGTGTTGGAAGCAAGTCGAAAAACTATAAACACTCAAGCCATGACATAAGGCACTCAGAAACTGTACAAAGTGACTATATTAACACGTGCTGTTTGCTTCAGAGAGGGCAGAAAAGCAAAAGTCAATGATGGTGAGGACACCCACTGCTAAAAGTGCCAGCATGTGTTGCTTTATGTTAATCTCTGTGGCCCTGCAGTATTTTTCACATATTGGTGGACAGCTGCATTTGAACAGAGGCTCATTGGCTTCCTGTCATTCAAGCATCTCTTTTGCCTTCGAGGACTGTAATCTGTGTGGCTGGAAGTCTCTTCTTCGCTCCTGCCTACAGCAGTGTCCTGGTGCGCCCCTGGCACTCTTAGCATGGTGCATTTGATCTTGACTGCTGCAATCCTGCAAAGAACTATGGAAATACATTGTGTGTTAACTTCTTTTAGGTAATTTTTACAGTTATGATGTGAGAAGTGCTCAAAGCTCTAGCTGTGAGCAGTACAAGTGGTAGTTGTCCACAAATAATTAATTATTAGTGCCAATGAAAAGATATCATGTTGGGAAAAGAGATTGATGTTGGAGACTGCTGCATCTGTAGCTTACATGGCCTATCACTGGTGCTGTTTCCTGATAAAGCCTGCTGTAGGTCCACATGGACAGACCTGCTTTCCAGCAGGAGGGGTGGAGACAGAGGGTATGATGGCTGAACTTGATGCATTTCAGGACTGACTTACGCATTTCTATGTCCTGCCACAGCAGAGGAAGGGATGCACTGATGAAGGAAGCAGCTTCCAGACTTGTCTCCCTAAAATGCTCCAAACTGTACATGCACAAACCCACTGCCTGGGCTTATTTCAACATCCAAACAAATTTGTAAGCAGTGTTTGATTATCCAAGAGTAGGGGAATGCAAACCTTCTGACACCTCCGGAAAGCTTCCAACAAGCATTTGGACTAGAAAGTGGTGCCTGGGGATCATTACCACACAGTGATAAGTTTAATTACAGACATCAGCATTTTGTTGGAGAGGCTGCCCTGTCCAAAATTTTGCTCTGTGTGCATGTGTCATTTCAACCCCAACAGTGAGCAAAAAAGGATCAGCTGGTGCTCTAGACTCCAGGGCCAAATGCTGTAAAATAAATGCTGTTCCATACATGAGTAGTTCCTTTGGCTCTCTCTGTGCTGTCTCTGGGACCATGAGTCAGAGAGCACAGTACAAACCTTGACCTGCTCTTTGTGTGCCTACATTGTTGCAAGGAGACATCCAAAGCCCAACTACCTCCAAGCCCTGTATTCTCCCTATCGCAAGTGAAACTGGGCTTTGCTATGGCTCGTTTGTCCGGCAGCAGGGGTAGAAAGGCCTCTCATCTCATCTCACCTCACCTCACCTCACCTCATCTTGATAAAAGGAAACCCTGCTGAAAGCATTACCTACTTCACTACACTCATTTTCTTCCTGCCTAAGATGAAACTAGTTGACCCCCAACCTTTTCAAAGGAACGTTGTCATCTAATCCTGTTTTAGACCATTGGTGGGAAAGGCTAGATTTGGTTATTAGTTATCAGGTACCATGGGAGAAATATTTTATGTATGCTTCTAATTCTGTGTCTTCAGTGCAGATGTTAAGATGGAGTTTTGGATGCTTGGGTTGTGTCTGGTTTTGACATATGGCCCACTTTTAGAGCTAGCAAGGAATATGGAATAAAGACAGAATATAAAGAACTAAATTAATGAATTTACTATTGTTCTTATGTTAGGAGTCAGAAGAAAGAAATTTGGTAGTATAAGGTGTGACTGAGATACATAATTATCTTAAAAAATAGCATTAACATTGGCCAACGTTTGAAAAAAATGTGTTTCTAAATAGGAAAATATTTTGCTGCTAGGGATTTGAGGATTTGTGTGCTAAGAAAGGTCTAGGGGATGGTTCTTTATGCAGCATGGAAACACTCCCAACAATTCATCCTCACTTTGAGTTTCTTTGTCATCTGACTGCTGCCACTCAGCTGTGTATAGTCTTTGCTGAACCATGGCTAGGAAGCCATGTGTTATTGCATCCCTGCCTTAGTTTGAGGGAAACTGAAATGTTTACCAAGACCAGAGGAGAGGATTCCTCCTCAATAACCACGTTACCCCTTATTAAATTTAGAACAAAACCCCAAAACTTTAATTAGAAAATGTATATAAGAAGTATAACTGTTCTTAACTACTATATATAGATATAGATATAACTATGAACAGACCGGAGCAAACTACTCCCCCAGCACCACAAAAAACCCCCAACAATCCCTAAAAACTGTAGGTTCCTCCTGGTGCAATTATATTTATAGACAGTGTCAGTGTCACACCTTGGCTGGCTGTGAGGTGAATTCTCATTCTTTTCCTAGCGAGGCAGAGAGAGGAGGGTGTAGGACTCACGTGGTACAGGATGAAGCCTTTCCCGTGGGGGAAGAGCAGACTCTCTCTCTCCTTGTCCTTTGTTCAAAAGAAGGAAACGCTGGGAGTTGAGGAGTGGTGGTAATTCCCACAAATCTTGCAGTCGAAGTCGGTCTCCAGGAGGAAAAGGTCTGCAGTGTATCCTGAAGCAGCTGTGACTGCTCTCTCTCTCTCTCCTCTCTCTAGCTCAGGGTGCCCAGAGATGGAGGGGGGAAGGTGAACAGCAAAGCCAGAAGGAGCTCTCACCACCTCAGCAAAACACTGGCTCTCTGCCAGTAGCTGCCCAAAACGAAGTGAAGCCAGCACACAGGAAAAGCCTCTCCCCCTCCAAGATGGTGGGAGTCTGTTTTCTCACCTCCACCTGACCATTCAGTTGGAATCTGGAGCCATCAACCACTTCTTTGTTCTCAGTCCCGGCACTTCAACTCCCAAAACATTTGTGTTGGTAGGGTGAGAAAAATTCCCTGAGGAACCCTTTGACAATCCCTAAACTTGTTTCCAGGGAGTGCGTGTGGTAGGTTTATCCTAGATTACAGCTCCTATAATTTCTGCCTTTTTGTTCTTTAGAGAGCTCATGCAGACTAGAAAGCAAAATGTAGAATAAAACCCCCACACCCTCTAGAAACAAGTTTAGTGACACATGACTTCATGGACACGTAAATGGTGGCACATGTATAATGGATTTGATGAAGCTGTTCTGTAGTATTAGGACCCCCCAAAAGATGGCACTAAACCACCTTTAGTCATGTGCATATACACACAACAAAATTTGCTATAATACTCAAAGAAATAGCTCACTAGCTTAATTCTGTAATTTTGTGTGCAAAAGTAGAACTCAGATAATTCTATGTTAGGCCAACAGGAAAATTGGATAGACACTTTTATATGAGCACATAAACTTCTCACTGCAAATATTACTTTCCTAGGCCCACATGAAAGCATTCATATTTTTGTAAACATGACAGTGTGACATTTGGTGAGCAGTGAAAATGTCTTAAATTACTCAGGACTTCGACACTGCACTTAAAATATTTGTTTCTTTAGAAGCTACTGATGCCATTGCTGTAAATTGACCTTTATAATCTGTGGTTATTGGGCCAAAAGTGTTTTTATTTACGTGGGTGCAGTGTGGAATCATTCCACCAAACCCCACAGAGCTACATGGAATGACAAGTGTTAGCAAGCGGAAGCTCTGGCCAATTGTAACTGACTTTTTAATAGGTAGAGCTGACTATTTTGATTTTTAAATTAGCTTAGTTGTCTGCAATGGGAAGAACAAGACATGTTTTTACTAGTTACTTTCCATTTTATAATAGTTGAAGGAGGAAAAAAAAACCCCTTTTGTATATAACCTCTGAAAACTTGGTAATGGACTCTAATTTATATTAAATCCTAAAGAAGAGCGTGTTCACATGAAGTGTTGGATGAAGAATCCTTACATCCTGTAGGAGTACTTTTTTACAATTACTTCAGCTTCATGATTTGAATGAAATACATGTTAATAATAAACAATAGAAATGAAAGAACACTGAACACCACCTTTGCTTAGAGCAGAAATAATCTGGATGGCAAAAGGAGTAGAGAGATGTAATGCCTTTTGCAAATGTTTGGTTCCCCTGTATTATGAGGCTCCTTTTTTGAATGTGGTTGCCTGTAAATCTACAGCTAAAGTAGTAGGATAAAAAGAAACTTCCCAGGAACCAGATATAAAAACTTTCACCAGTTGCTCCAAAGTATACCTCCTCCATGAGTCTAGACTTCTGCTTTCCCTTCTGCAACAGCCAGCATGGATTCATATGGAGTGTTGAGCTTTCCATTGCTGTGTGAACTCATTGAATTAAAGGCATTTAAATCAACTGTATCAACAGCTAAGCAAAGGGAGTGAAGGGTCAGATCATACAATGATTTGGTTATAACATGGTTAAATTGTAACTACTATTTGGTTATAATAAAGAAACCTTCGATGTTGGGGTTTTCTTCAGAGAATGAGCTGGAACACATTCAGGAGAGTTTAGTGACACCTGTGGAAAAACTGTGCACAGACCAAAAAGAGGCAGCTGGCTTGATTGTATTTATTCACCATGGAGTAAAGAAGCCAAAAAAGAAGAGATAGTGGCAGTACTCAGACAGCGAATGGGCGAGAAGCTGGACTCCATTTGTGCTTGTAGCACAGCAACAAGATTTACTCACTGAGAGATTCTGCACAATGCACAGTATTCAAATCCTCTGTGTATTTCATGGTTACATTTTGGATCTCATCGTCACAGCTTCTTGAAACTAAAGGCTTACCAATATTGATGTTCAATAGGGATACTGAGTTGCAATAACTAATATAACTAATATAATTCAAATATTGACTATAAAAGCTCTGTACTTACATACAATTTTAATATTGTATATGAAGGCTAAGTGAAGCAAATACTTGTGCATCTCTCCAAGGCCTTTGGAATTTGATTTTAAACAACTGCATTTTAATACAAAAAAATCGTGTAAGTCTTAGCATAAAAATTAGGTCACTGCACATGAATATATTTTGGGCAGGGGGAAGTGAGCAAAGCAATTTTTGACAAGCATTGCAACCTTCCCTTTCTGAGGGGACTTGAATTCACTGCAGATATTTTCTATGAGGAGAGGAGGTATAGTTTCTTATATGCTTTAAGATAACTTTGCAGTGAAGTAAGAGCTGGAGAACGTAAAGGGGAGGAATGATAGGGAGGGAGAGTATGAATTGGAACATTACTAATTCACACAATGGTAGCTCAGTGGAAAAAAGTGCTGCAGAACAAACCTGCCTTCATCCACTCAATTTTTGGAAAGAATTATAGCCATTTGGAACTAAGTTTTTACTTGAAAACTTTGGAAACAGGATGCTGCTCCCAAGCACTTTCAGCCCTTTGAGAACTGGAATGAGATTCCTGTCACTCAGCTTGAGACTGTAGCTGTCTACATCTGAACCCTGTGTCCCTTTGTCACTGGATAGAAATACATGTTTGTAATGTGCAGTCTGTCTAACCTGTTATGGACATCCCCTGTAGGATGAAAAGAATCACATTTATATGAAGTGCCCATTCTCTCTACGTTGAATCCAAAAGGCACCTATAAACCCTGTTCAGATTCAAAAGTCCCTGCAAGAAAACCCCTCCCCAGTGTTAAAATATTTTTAAAATATTCTTGAAAGCCTATGAAAGAGTTGTTACATATATTTAGGCTTAAAAAAATTAATAAGAGGAACAGTGTAATACAGTCTTGGCAGACAACGTTCCACTGGAATAATTTACGACAGCAGTGTTTGTCTTTATAGACCTGCTCAAATAGAAGTCAACCATTGTTCCATAACACAGTCTGTAGAGCAGTCTGAGGCCAGGGGTGGATCAAACGAGAAAGCATCTTCTACATACAATAATATAGACCAGTGGGGAGAACAAGAACCTGTGGGGTACTGTTTGTCTTATCCTAAGGTCAATGGGAAAAGCCACAAGCCTTATACCTTTCAGGTGCATGCTTTTCAGTCCCATTTGAAATCTTCAGTCCTGTTTAATATCTTTATTGATGATCTGGATGAGGGGATCGAATGTACTCTCAGTAAATTTGCAGAAGAGAGCAAGCTGGGCAGGAGTGTTAAGCTGCTGAAAGGTAGGAAGGCTCTGCAGAGGGACCAGTGGGCCCAGGTCGACAGTATGAAGTTCAACAAGGCCAAGTGCCAGGTACTGCACTTGGATCACAACAACCCAACCCCAGGCAATGCTACGAGTTTGGGGCAGAGTGGCTAGAAAGCTACCCGCGGTAAAAGGACCTCGGGGTGCTGGTGAACAGCAGCTGAATATGAGCCAGTGTGTGCCCAGGTGGCCAAGAAGGCCAATGGCACCTGGACTGTAGCAGTGATAGTGTGGCCAGCAGGACCAGGGCAGTGATTGTCCCCTTGTGCTGGGCACTGGTGAGGCTGCGCCTCAAGTGCTCTGACCGGTTCTGGGCCCCTCACTACAAGAAAGAGATTGAGAGGCTGGAGAGAGTCCAGAGAAGGGCAACAGAGCTAGTGAAGGGTCTGTAGCACAAGTCTGATGAGGATCAGCTTGGGGGGCTCAACCTGGAGAAAAGGAGTCTCGGGGGTGACCTTACTGCTCTCTACAACTCCCTGACAGGAGGTTGGAGCCAGGTGTGGGTCAGGATCTTCTCCTGGGCAAATAGTGACAGGCCAAAAGAACACAGCTGTGCCAGGGATGTTCAGGCTGAACATCTGGAAGAATTTCTTCACTGAAAGTGTTGCCAGGCACATTGGAAAAAGCTTCCCAGGGAGGTCTTGTAGTCACCATCCCTGGAGGTGTTCAAGAATCCACTAGATATGGCAATTAGTGCTATTGTTTAGTTGACAAGGTGGTGATCAGTGAAAGGTTAGACTCAAAAATCTTGGAGGTCTTTTCCAACCTAATTAGTAAAGCCTAGGTTGACAAATTAAAGGTGCTTCAAGAGTTGCTGTAGGCAGGGCCAGTGCTCTTGTCCACAGTGTGGAACTGCTTCTGTGGCTGCAGCTGCAAGAGGTGGCTGGAATGAAAAAAAATAACTGAGAATGTAAACTTGATGCTGAAAGCAGCTGTAAAATATCCTGGTAACAGAGGAACAGTTGTTTTATATCTCTATTTTGGAGCCTAGAAGCCCATGGTTCGTTTCTGGCTGTGGTTCTGCTCACTGTGTGACTTCAAACAGGGTATTTATGACTTTTATGTCTTCCAGTTGCTTCAGCTGGGAGGCAGGGGTAAGGATATCTTCTGGTGCCTATATTTGTCACCACTTCATTTGACCTGTGTAAGCATAAGCAAATCCTGAGATCTTGCAGCTCAACTTCACAGTTAAGGGGAACTTGGGGATATTTGATTAGGATTAGGCGTCGAATGGCAATAGTATCTTTTAGTTAGGTTAGTCCTCCATCAACCCAGCATAGTTTATTTGGAAGAAAATCCAAGCAATGAGTTAATCAGTAAATCCTTGGAGATACCAACTTCAATTTATTTCATGGCATTATATGTATATGCTTTGCCTTTTCTTCTCATTTCTTTTAATTCCTCTGTTGCTGCAATGCTTAAGGTTGGAAACTGGAACAAAAGTAGGGAGCAGACATTCCTGTAGGTGTACAGAGTTCCCCTGTTTTTGCCATGACTCTGCAGAGAGGTTTCATGTGACACCATTTCCACACAACTCAGTCACACACTAAGGACATGTAAGAGGGCTACTTGATGACTCCTGCCATTCAGTTGGCCAGTGGCAAGGGATTTTTAGTCTGAAGTCCTATTGCTACAGTTGCTGGATAAAAGAAGCTAAACTGGCTAACATAGCTATACAATATATCACTTGCACAGAGGCAGTGAGAACCATTTTGAAGGCAAAAATCTCAGTAAGGCAGGCACTTCACAGGGAGAAAAAGGGTTTCAATGAGTGAGCACTGGGTACTGGGCAGTGCAGTCCCATCACTGAACCTGGAAGCAAAACTGTAGTAATATTGACCCAAAATTTGGATTGGATCCATGTCTCTGCTGTTACTTTTCCTTCCCTTCTATTTTTCATGATTTCAAGCTTGTGTACTGTATGTGTGTTTGGATGCTTACACTGTCTAGTCCCTGTTTCTGCAATTTGTTTGCAAAGCATCTTGTAGGCTGAAACTACTGTGGTGGAAATTATTAATGACCATAATGCATGCAATGCCTAATTAGACCTTGAACTCGTGCCTTACCTTCTCACATGCAGCCAAAAATCCCAAAGGGACTTGAATCACGATGGCTGTGTTGCATTTCAATAAAATTTCCAAATTCAGTCAATATTAGAGAATTCCTCCTTTATAAGTGGCTTTTCATTCTCGATTCATTCAATTTTTGACATTCTTATAAATTTATATTCAGTTGCTACACAGGGGCTTGAAGGAACAGCACATTGAATTGTTTGCTCAAAACATTGCTCTGTTACAATGTTTTCTCATAATGAGAGAGCATGAAATCATCCAACTATTTGCTGGAAAATGTACTAATTATTTTCTGAACGGGTAAAAGGTCACAGCCAACAAAGCAAGGGAAAGACAAGCAAGCTCCACATAACTTTGCATTGGAATTATGCCTAGGCAGGAAAATATTATTTATTAATACAGCCTACAAAAGTAATTGTAAAGCTTTTCTAAAAGCTTTAGCATGTTGTCCAACATGACATTTAAGAATTATTATGTGTCAAGACCAGAAAAACCTGCCCACATAAGGAGAGGTACTAGCAAAGAATAGGAACATTTTATTTTCAAGTTCATAAAGCAAAGTTTGATGATCAGTCAGGAAATACACCAGACTTAAGAAATCCTGCCACTGACCTCTATGGTAGAATAAAACTAAGAAAAAGGGGAAATAACAATTTTTTAATTACTATTATGCCAAGACTTTAAGAGTTTGAATTCCAAATGTGTATTCTAAGAAAGGAAAACATTTTCTTTCATTGAACAGCCCATGGGGTTGACTGGCTTTTTCTCCCCCTCGATCCTCTCTTAGAGGTTTTTCTATTTCTTTTCTATTGCATGTGTGTGTAAAAATACAAAGTCATTTGTAAGAAGTTCACTTAATTCCTCACTCTTAGCTCACATTTGTTACAGATTTTGTTTGGCTTCCAGTTTGCCAGAAGGGAAGGGAAGAATGTGCTCCAGCCAGAGAATGCTGCTGTCTACTGAAAAATGTGTTTGGATGGAGGAGCTCTTTTTCATGGATGGATTGTGGCTTTTGGCAGTAGAGGTGGCAGGAAGCAGTTGCCATAACTACTATACCATTAAAAAAAAAAAAGGTTTTAAGTAAAGAGAAATTTTTGAAATTATGGTTTTATTAACAATCCTGGTAGAATCACTCAGTTCAATATGATGGGTGGCATGATACTGAATGTGGTCTCCTGAGTGTATGCTGAGGATATGCTTTTAGGGCTATATTCAGGCTTTGGCTTGTAAGGTACATAGAAGAGGAAAATATGTAGACAGCCAGAGACCTGAACATAATCTGCCTTGCGTGGGATTTCAGGTTTTGGCTAGAATCACACTATGGTGTTAAATAGCAGGGTAAAAAAATAATGTTTTTCAAAAGCTTTAAGGATGGGATTTACAAATTCACTGAAATGATTTAGAAATAAAAGTTACATTTTAAGTCAAAACCAAGGACTCTTGTCCTTAAGTGTAAACATAATTTAATATTTATCCGTATTCAAGTGACAGATACTATTCAGATAAAAAGCCCAGATATAGTTGGTTAACACTGCATATTACTGGAGTAGAGCCAGGGATGGTTTATAGTGGGTCAAACCCAGCTGAAGGTTTTTCATCCTCAACATTACACTATATATTATTGTCACTGGCAAATTACCCTGGCACTTTTTGTGTGTTGTTGGAATCAGAAAAAAATTCACCCTGCTAAAATAACATCTGTCTTTTGTCATATAGACACTAATATAGTGTTTGTGGTCCTCTGGCTACTTTCCTGTAGTGCTTTGAGACATGTCCCAAATGATCAAGCTATTTACTAGTGAATTGGCCTCACACTCCTGCTTAAAGGCTGTCTCCCAGGAAGGCATTATCCCTTCATTCTCACAAATTTCTGAGGTCAGCACCTATGAGTCTGTCCCTCAGTGAGCCTTTGCAACCCATGGTCATGGTGCACATTCAGCTTGGCCACTCAGTCCTGGTCCTATGCAGAGAAGTGCAGCCATGTCCCCACGTTGTTCAGCCAATGCCTTTCTCTTTTGTGATGACACCAAGAGTCCTTGGAGTACTTGTTAATCAAGTTTATGCCTAAATCCCATGTTTCTGAAGTGTGTTTCCTATGGCACATCTTGCTGGTCTGAGCAGGTATAAAGATGAAACTCTAGTTTACCTGCTAACCCTTTGCTTTGAAAGCCAGTGTTACTTTAAGAAGTACACTAGGAATGACTGATTTACTCCCACCCCTTTGTGGGTTGTAATGCATATTGCAGATACAATTGCTTCCATGCAAGAGTAGGAACCTCCTGGAATATCTAATTAAATAAATAACAAAACTTTGAAAAGGCTTGAAATTATAAACCCATCTGGGCTGCAATCTTCATGCTTTTAGTAACAATATACACATTCTCACGAATAATTGGACTATGAAATCTTCAGCTACTGCTTCAAATGGAAATCCATATTTTTCTCTTTGGAATCAAAAATTTTTGTTCCTTATATTTATCTGATAAGTTTAATCTTGTATGAAATTATCCTAAACTGTTTAGGCTCCCTTCTTAGTTACTTCTTCCTTGCTTTATCTAATTGAAAAGTAAACAATTTTTTCTTCTATTGCTGCTCCATTCTCTTATTTAGCTGCTCTGTTTTATATTTTAAAGCTTACCCCAAGATACTGAGTTCTATGAGGTCTAAATCAACTCCCTGAGTTTTCCAAAGTTTTTGGGTGCTGCCTGGTTATGGCTTAGATCCAAATTCAAAAGAGAAGAGATACTGTTCATAGATACTGTTCCTTCTTGGAGCTTTTCATCCTCTTTTTTCTTTTGTAGTTGTAAATGGGAAGTAACTACATCTCTTTTTTTTTTTTTTTTCAATGTGGATTTTTTTCCCTAGTCTACTAGGTGTTTAACATCCTCTTTTATGTATTTCTAGAAACCTGACTAGCTCTGAAAACAAACCAGGTGATGATTTGAATACATATTATGATTGCAGCCAAAGGAAATGGCTCCTGGGGTAGAAGATGCAGGCTCTGAGGAAGAAGAGCCCCAAACTGGAGCCATACTGGAAAGGCCTTCACAGGCAGAGACCTTTTGGAGGCAAAGCTGTTCCCTGCCTGGCCTTAAGAAACTATTTTTGGGGGAAAAATAGCCAAAGGTACACAACAAACTTATCCCAAAATAATAAACATTCCGACAGAGAGGGAAACAAAATATCCTTTGGTTCTTTCTCCTCTCCTCTGGAGGAAAAGTACTTCATACGTAATTCTTCACTGTTTCATTTTATCACTGTGAATGGGCAGAGTTGTGATGGTGATTTCCTGCATTGAGAGGCTGAGGTTTCCACAGAGGAGTTCTGCCACTTCCCTTCTCCCTTTGAAGTGAAGCTGAAGAGCATTACAGTGTGCCTGTACAGCCAAGAGTCAGACTGTGTATTTTGGCATTTGAATGCCAGACTGGTTGGTAATTTCCCCTTAAATACTTTCATAGCTCAAATTCCTGTTGAAACAACCTATATCTCCTTAGCCGCTGGTTTACCATATGGAGTCTGCCATTCGGTTTATCCCTCAGAAGCAATGCCATTTCATGTGCTTTTATTCAGCTGTGTGCAGCATGTATTTAAAATGAAATATTGGCCCAAACCCCTCTGGATGGCTGTCAGATCTTAGCATGCCATATAAATATCAGTGAGAAAACATTCCTCCCAGCCCACACAGAATGCATCGAATACTGTTTTTTCTGGACAAACCAGCCCTAGCACAGCAAGGCCTTCAGCAAGCACCACTTCCAGTGGGCAGGGCTCTGCTTTAAATTGACCACTTTAAAGTTCTCTGAACGTTTCCAGTATAATTTTTGTTACCCTTTAGTTACAGACCACCTTTACTGGGTAACTAAGCTTGTTTGCGGACCTGTTGGGTAGCTGCCATCTAAGCAGTTGCCTGGGTGGCCTGCTGCCAGCTCTCAACTATTTCAAGATGTGTTACCTGATGCTCTCAGGCATGACAGGACTGTAGTGGTGTTCATTCTGCTGGTGCCTGCCTGCTTGCCAGGCAGATGTTTCTCTGCAGTGCCTCCATGGCTTTCTGGCTGCACAGGGTTGGTTTCCAATGGGCCTCTCTGCTGCAGTGCCAGTCAAGTGCAATTTGCACATTTTTTCCCAAGAATGTACAGTTTATGTGCACTAACACGAATATGTCCCTTAGTGATTACTAGCATGGCTAGAGCAGAATTTACATCTCTAAACCTTACCAGGGCATATAGACTTCAATCATTACAGCAGATGAGCTGAATTATCTATGGGCATGAGAACACCTGGCTCCCATCAGCAGAGGGCCCTGGCAAAGCATCTGTTGCCACAGCAGCCTAAAGCTTGAAAGGAGCAAGGGCATCAGTGCCTCCAGAGCAAAGAATGTAAACCCCATTTTGACTGCACTCTCAAAATAACGCTGTGAATGTGGAAGGGGTAAAAAAGGAAAGGAGCAAAGGTGGTGCTATAAAAAGGATTGATTTCTGATGCACACCTGTGTGAAGAGCTCAGATGAGCCAGAGATAGGCATGTCCTTGCACTTGTGCACCATCTCAAAGTTCAGCTGGTTTCACGCCATGAGACAGTGAGACTCGGTGCCAGCAAGGCTCTGATGTGCACTGGGGTTCACCCCCTGCCCTGCCCTCCACTTGTGGCAGCTGCGAGGGCAGGAGATCCTGTTCCTCTGGAGCCCAACTGGCAGCCGTCATGACCTACTAGGAACTGCTGCTGCCAACAGGAGACTGCTTGGCAGAACTCATGCTTCTGTAGTCAGGGACATGCAGGGGGGCTTGGCTTAATACTACAGATATGGGTCTTTTAGGTTTATTGATACAGTGGAATAGATGGAAAAAATAAAACAAAGACACACAACTGAACCAAATTACAGGTAGGCATAAATACATGCTTATGAGCTTCCTGTGCCAAAATACATTGAAGCTAATAAAGATTACAGAATGCAACACTTTTCACCCCTTACATCTTCTGAGACACCCCTCTCTCTCCCTTACCTGCAGGCACATGTGATTGCCAGAATTTCATCTGACTTTCCTGTCTTACTATATTTGTTAACCAACACTTGGAGCAGTCAGACTACATTTGCAATTGCCAAAATCCTTAGGTTGCACAAGATTGCTACAACAAAGCTTTCTTGAGCAGCTGCTTAAGAAAATGTCTGTGTGATTTCACTTACATGTATGTTTCCCCCCAGAATGATCAAGGGCAAGCAAAGAGATTGCTGCCCTGTCCATCCAAGCATGGAAAATAATAATTTTTCCTTAGCTTTTGTTAGATTACTTTTCCCACACATTTACTCTTCAACCTTATCCTTGGGTCACCTTAGAATGCTGAGTGGTCTGAGTATGATAAATCTATTAAACTTTGCAGAGCATGGCATAAGGAGAGTGATGGGAACAGTGTAAGCAATATGGAAAGACTGGTAAATTTTTTAGCTTGATTATTGGATGTATTTTGAGGATTCCAAAACTTTTCCTTCAGAAAAAAAAAAAAAAAAAAAGGTGTCAGTTTGTCTAGAAGACTGGACTGGATCAAATTCACCTTGCATCCCTACCTACAAATGAGATTTGGGTCTACAAGTTCAGAATATTGGGAATAGAAATCTCCCTCCTCACATGTAATTGTGGGCAGTTTCTAAAGAGGTGAAATGTCACATTATGAAGAGATGGAAAATACATTAAGAGAGAATGAGTTCATCTTCCTGATACAGAACAGTCCCTGCAGAGTAATGGAATTATGGCAGGATTGGACATTCGATAAAGTCAATAAAGTCTATACTGCTGTGTCTGCTCTATTTGATTTGTGTATGAATGGATTTCCATTCATTTCTCTGAGTGACTGCAAACTCTAAAATGGGAAATAAAAATGGCATTTTGGGGAGATAGGACCTGGCATAATCACTTGGTGACATTGCATCTTGCCATGCAGACAGAGATATGGAGGCGGTGCTCATGTAACTCTAGGAGACAAAATGAAAGTAGAAGTCAAAGCTGTGGCTTCCTTTGCATGACTGGTATTTCTACGTGCAGGTGGGCAGGAGGAGAAAAGGAGTTAGATGAAGGGAGGGGTGAAAACCTGTTAGTGAACTTTTAGTGACCACTGTAGGAGATGACCCATCTCCCTAAAACATTTAGGCACTGTAAATGCCAAAACAGCCTTCTAGCACAGGTTTTTCACTGCACCCTTCACTTGTGTTGATTACTGTAGGCCTTCTGATAGACCAGCCTTATGACCATCTAATGTAAATGTATAAGCAAGATTTTCTGAAATATATTAATATATGTATGTATATTTATCTTTATATATATATGCAGTAGTAATATTAAAAATACAAAATATTGTGCATAGAGTGTACCAAGCACTAGCAGGATAGCTCTCTTGTAGTGTGGTTCAAGCAGATTTATTGGTTTATTAGCCAATTTTTTCTGAAGATCTTGGGCTTCTCTATAGATATGACAGCTCTGTAAAGCTTCACTGCCATTGTCTGAACAGCCTGGGAAGAGAAGCTCTTCCCAGGCATGTATAAAACTGTTTCTGTAAGTAAGAACCCATTCCATTCACAATTTGTAAAACAAAATAAAGCAAACCCACCAAATTAATAAAGGGCAAAATGCAAAATTTATAAAAACACCAGCAATCAATAGATTAGACGTGCACATGAAGCGAGATTTAGACAGGCTGCTTTTACTTTTGGGAAGAACAACTCTTTGGAATGCATCATTTTGGGGAACAAAAAAACCTCCAAGTTAGTGTTGTGGAATGTGAAAGGGTAACCAAGAAATCAGCATGAAGAAGAAATTATAAGATGCAATAATATGGTTCTATTAGAATAGGAAATCTTTGTAATAGGAATCTTTGTCTGAGGCTCTGGAGGGGCACTGCACTTTCCTTGTGCACTTTCCTGTTATGTTTCTTGACTCCCCAGAACACTTTGCTGGAACTCCACCCCACCTCAACTAAAGTTCAGTGTTTACATATAGAAAGAATATTTATGCCTTAATGTAGGATCAGCTCAAGCTCTTTATGCTCCTCTGCCTTTAGTGGGGCACAAACAGGAAACAGTGGCCCCAAATAAACCATATAAATAAGTATTTTGGACCTATGGTATAGTTTATTACTTTTACTGAAATCACAGAATCAAATGTTTCAAGATTACAACTGGTAAATTGTACATATTTAATAGTTCACAAAACAAAATATTGGCCTTCAATGTTTCATAGTACAGTGTAGACCTTGTACAATTCAGTTCAAATTTTCAAATTTGCATAACATATTTTTAGGATGTAAACTGGCTGACATAGTAGTGCTCTAAAAATGTTAACTCTCCTCAATTAGACACATTACTAGGATGAAAAAAAGTTTTGTGACACATCCTGGTTTTTCAAAGGGTACTGGTATTTCATCCAAGTTATCTGTAATGCACAGTGACACTTCCCAGAACATGCTGACGCCACAGGCACATGAAGTTAACTAAGCAAAACCAAACACTGTCCTTTCTCCTTAGTCTTTCCTACAATACCTGGTTCATTTTATCTATCTGACGCTGAGCAGATGACCTGGCTCTAGAAGTTAAAAGTGTTTATTGCTATACAGGAGTATACCCCATCTCCAACTTGAACTCAGCATATTATTTCCTGTATCTGATGGGATTTTAACAATACCTTTATGCTTGACTGTCACTATGTTTCATATGAAAAAACTATTTGAAGATTTCACAGTTCATATGATAAATTGTGCAAACCAGTTACTATAAATTACTTAAAACAAAAATTATGCTGTCACAGTGATGTAAGTTTGAAGCACCTCCTGCAAAGCCAAATGATGTAATGAAGTTATTCTAAATTTACATAGCTATAAATAAACCCAGTGCAACTTTTCCCCCCTGTGAGTGGGAGTAATGGAGACCCAAATACTTCTTCCTTTTGTATTTATGTACATGTACATGTTTATATATACACAAATATACACATGCACACACAAAAAATATGCACTCGCATTTAGGCACAGGGAAGCTCTACATGTGCCCATGTATGTGTTTCAACATGAACTAAGCCAGGCTGATGTGCGTGGAGATGATTTTACTGTCCTTACAGTGACCGTGAGCCCCCATAGACAACTTCCAGGGCAAAAAACATTGTGGGTTTTGTTTGCAACTTGTACCTCTGCAGTGTGCAGAGCAGTGGGATGGTACTGGGGTGCTTGGTATGGTATGTCTGGAGAGAAGCTCCTACACTACTCACCTATGTTTGGGCATTTCAAATTTTACACACTGTCATTGAAAACTTGCACTTGTGATAAAATCTTCTAAGGCCCAAAGCTACCTTTTGGGGTGCCAGCTGAGGACTTAATTTCTCTTACACTTAGAGTCATTACTGGTACACCTGATAAACCAGAAATATTTGCATTTGCAATATTATTTAAAGCAAGAAGCTTTACCACACAGGATGGTATCAGTGTACCTACAGAAAAACCCCTCTCAAAAATATTGCAAATGAGAAGTAGGAATGCAGTGATGCACTCTGGCAGCATAAAAATTAATCACTTCATTAAAAAAAAGGAACAAATCCCTACAAAACAAGCAACTTTTTTTTCCTGAAAATTGCAGCCCATGCTCAGAGAATCTAATTTTGCCTCTTGTCATAGGCTCCATCTTCCTAAGTGAAAAAGAACAGCATGGCATTCATTAGCATGAGGAGAAACATTCACCTAAACATCCTGCTGAAAGCCCACAATTATTAGTGATACATCCTAACAAATCCTATTTTAAAGCCTTCCCTGAAGATCATCAAGGTCCCTTATTAGTGATGTATTAGTGATACATCCTCACAAATCCTATTTAAAGCCTTCCCTGAAGATCATCAAGGTCCCTTATTACCGATACATCCTCACAAATCCTGTTTAAAGCCTTCCCTGAAGATCATCAAGGTCCCAGCTTGTAGTCATACCCCAGGATTTTGGATGGTGTCTTGAGGAAGGCAGCATCACACACTGGCCATCACTAATTCATCTAAAACCTCATGGCTAGCTCTGGGTCTTCAGCAGTTGCCTGGGTGGCAACGGGGACTGCACAGAGAAACTGAGCTGGAATTTAACTTGGGTGAACGTGGGCACTGGTGAGCAAGGGGACTTTCAACAGCTTGTAATTGTTTATGTGCAGTCTGTAGTGCTGCCCTTACAGTTAAGTGGCTACAGGAGTAATTTTTATTGTTAAATAAACTGCAGAAAAGCTGTAGGTTTGTCTGTATCACATTTTCCCCCTTACACTGGACCCAGTACTAGTTCCCTTGAGTTCTGCAGTAGCTGAACTGGGTGAAAAGTGGAAGCAAACAGACATGGTTATTTTCATGGAAACATGCTTTACTGGCTTTTTTGTATTTAACTTTTCCTAATCTGGTGCAAAAAGCTAGAATTCAATGAAGTAAAACATTGCAAAGCCTTCCAAACTGGGCTTTTGACTTTTTATAGCCATATATACATATGTATATATGTATATAAACAGTGAAATCATTGAAAAAGTAGTTTTGATGGTTCATTCTTCATAAACCAAATCATATGTTGTTTAAGCTATTTTTAAAAGAGGTACCCAAGAGTTCTCTTTAATGTTTACACTTTAACATAAGAAGCTGCATGAGAGAAGACTCACTTGCCATGCTGGCAACTCAGAGGGACTTCATTCACACATAGAGGACTCGCAGTTACTAAAAGTCTGGGCCTGCTACAATTAAATCACCAGCTTTGGTGGTCAGTCTGAGGTGTGCAGAATGAATTGCACACTTCTAAGTGAAGCAAATCTGTTGTCTGACTTCTTCAGGAGCCATTATGGGGATTTTTTTGTGGTCCACAGACCTTTGTGACTCTCTAGTTGAGAGATTTCTGAAGTGAAGTGTAACAAGGAGGTTTGCACACGAGGTGTCACAAAATTACAAATCTAGAACTTACTCTAAGAAAATGATGGTAGCAGAAAAAGAATATACAGTGTGCATACATGTATACGCATATACTCCTGTTTCATGCAGAAAGTTTTCTAAATAAAATCATACAAAAAAAATAACCAGTGCCACATATTATGTAAACTCATAAGGCATACTTTCAACAAAAATCTGAAGCATAAATTAAAAGAGAGCAAGAAAGAGAGAGACAGAGATGATAGCAAAACATTTTAAATATAGAATTTGCACAATTGGTATTTTGTTAAATAAGAATAAATAAATTAATTACATCCATTCACATACCAGTTGTAAAAACAATAAATTATTTTATTTTTTTCAGTGCTGTGTTGCCTTTTTTTTTTTTTAAACAGTTGTTATTAGTCCACAAGATTATTCCCTCTCCCCCTTGTGATAAAACTGTTTCCACAGGAGGGCAGCTAAATTTAATTTCTTGTATTCAGTCAAAACAAAGTTAACAGGCTTTTCCTAATGAGAATCTCTTATTTGAAAGCAGGTGCTGTAAAACCCACCAATGCTTAGAGGTCCAAATTCACCTGAGGGCACTGAAGTGTGTCCCAAAGTCAGTGAGAATTTAACACTGAGGATTGTTCCTTACTGTGACAAGAGCAAAACTCTGGGTTTCTATCCCCAAGGTGCATTTTATGAGTCCAGCTTGGCACCACTGGGTAGTAATGTAAACAATGATGTAACAGACTGAGTGACACAGAATTTAGTGAGAATAGACGTGGACATGACAAAGTCAGATACCTTGCAACCATTTTTCATTCATGAGTTACATAAGATAGCCATGACTTACAGCAAGAAGGTTTGGGATTGGAATTTAACTACCAAGAACACCTAAAAAAAGGAAGTATTAACTATAGCAGCTGAACTAGTTTATCTTGGGCTTTTAGGGTCCTGCCTTGGTCTGTCCCCTTTGCCCTCCCACCACAGAAAGGCAACTGCTCTTTGTTTAAAATAATTTACTTCATTGCTACTCTGGTGAAAAGGGCAAAGTCACTATAGTGGTTTGTTCTCATACTTATTTCTATTTATACAAATAAACTCTTTCAGTAGAAAAGATACTCTTGATCTAAGGAAGCTTGCAATTTATAGCCATGTATGGTATTACTCTTCTGGAGCCTAAATAGCATCCAAAGTTTTATCATCCTTTTTGAATAGATAATAAATTACTACCATGATGAAAACACATATACTTGTACATTCTGCCTCTATTATGAAAAAACACAGGAAAACCAAATACCACTTAATGCAGCAGCTGAGACAAATGTCAAGTCTATGCTGAGACACATTAAATCTCCTGAGTTTCCCTCTTATGATGGTTTCTATTTGTTATGGACTTTTTGAAGAGGTTCTAGAACATGTGTAATATATAGGTAAATAGAAAAATTTGATTATTTAAAAGGAAAATAAGGCATCCCAAAGTGATCTTATTTTAACAGGTTGAGAAGGCATAAATGTTTACTTTCAAGCACTCTGCAAATATTCACAGACTCTCAGTTCTTAGGGTAAGATGAAGATTAAATGGGAAGTTTTCCTTAAGATCCACAATTTTGCATAGGCAACAGAATGCCACACAGTTTCTGAAAGCTGATTAGTAACATTTGTGGGTAATCCATTTAACAGAGGAGGAGGCCCTGCCCCTGTTACTGTTTATTTAGAACAAGGTACAAAAATAGATACTTTTCCAGGTTTCACAGTTGTAGATGTAGCAACTCTGCTGTTTTGAAATCATCACATGATTTCTAAGAGTTCATACAAACACGCCACAGTTCCAAAAACATGTTGTTTGTGTCAGCCTGGAGCCAGACCTGCCCTTCTTGCTACACACTCCAACAAGTCTTCCCTCCTGATTTCATGCCTGGGATTTTCAGAAGAGCCCCATGTATTTCAGTGCTTGAGTACCACTGACTTATAGCTGTCAGGCTTGTCTGAAAATCCCCCTACAGTCTTGTACTCTCCTGTGTGGATGAACAAAGGAAAAAAAGACAAATAGGATTCTACTTTTTCATCAGTATGTTTTTAACCATTTCTTTTGGTACCTGTTATCTTAGGGCTTAATTTAAAGCCTGCTGATGTAAGAGGAAGGAATTTCAATAGGATCGCTATCAGGCTTCCACCTGTATAAGGGGAAATGCCCATTCTCAGTTACAGAACTTCTATCAGACAATTTGGGATTCAGGAATTGCTGCCAATGATAACTATTATGAGCTACTGCCTGTACTGTGGAAACAGTCTTATTGATATTGGACAAGTCCTCCACATCCTGATGTGGTTTGACTTCCTAGTGACCCCTTTTCTTCCCATATGTGGTAGATACGCAAAACATGAATGCCTTCTATAGCTTTAAAAAAACCCCTAACAAACACAAAACAATGAAAAAGGACAAATAGTTACAAAACTTTTGCTGGTAAGATGAATACCAGAGTTAGACATGATGGACAAAACAGTGCTAAAATATGAACTGCTTGCTGTGTTTTTTTTTACCTTTATAGCCTCTTGAAAAGATGTAGGTACATTACACATTGTTAGATTCAAGGTGGAAGCCATAGAGAAAATAACAGAAAAGGCAGTTGAACACAGCCTCAGAATATCTGATCTTGAAGACACTTGATTATGTTACCTGTAGTTTTTTGTTCTTTAACTAGTTTCTACAGAATACAGTATGCCTTTGTTTCATGGCAGGAAGCAGCTAGCAGCTACTGTTCATTGACAAGGGACCCTAAGCTGTGGTACAGCTGGAACTAGTGAAAGGTTTACAAGCACAGTGTACACAAATTTCTCTTAGCAGCCAAATCCTCCTTCTGTGCGTGCCTGACACACACAATGAGGAGTTGCTGATAGTCCTGGTATTTGAGCCATGTACATGTGAGGTTCCCTGGTCTGCAAGCTGCTGCAATGCTCCTGAGAATTTCTTGGTGGAAACACAGTATTTGCCATAGAATAATGATATACTTGGCAGGAAATTCCTAGCATGAAAATGTATTTCCTTTTGTCAAAACCAAAAGGTATTACTTTTTAAAAGCAGAAGTAAGCTCTTCATTTTCCAGTAAAACATCTGTGGCCCTTTCTGAAGAATGGACCAAGTCCACAAGGGCTGCAGAAATACTTTGGTCAATCACTTTGCCTACGTAGTTTGTCTTTTGATTTTTTAATAGAACCAAGTGATATAAAGTGACATACCAAATGCAAGATATTTACAAAACAGTATAAAATAAGCTACCGTGGGGTCGTACATGTGATGTTTTCTAAAGACATACTGTATTAGAGGTAGGTGAAAAAGGGGAGATGATTCTGTAACCTTCAAATATCCCAGGCTCCTCCATTCACTAGTTTTTCTTCTTTTGCATTATTTTATTTTACTTTTTTTGCAGACACAGAGGGCTTGTAATAACTTTAATGCCTACTTTTTTTGACATATTAAGATCATCCTACTATTACTTAAAGCAGTGCACATCTTCATTTGGTCCAAATAGGCAGATTCTGCCCATAATTTGAGACTGTATGTAAGTACATTGACACCTTCTCTCTGTCTGGGCAGACCTAATACCAGTATGTCAACAATGGCTTAATCAAACCTCTTTTAAAGAAGATCACAACCACAGGTTAACACTTTTTCAACAAGCACTGTTTAAATGCTGATGGTCTCTGAGAGAGAAGACAGCCCTTAGCTAGTTTTCCATGCCCATCTTTGCACTGGACAGTCCTGGTGTGCCATCCTGTGTCACATGTTCGAGAACAAGAGAGCCACGGCCCCGTAACCCAGCGGGGTTGCGTGAGCTGTGGAATCACTTTGCTGGTGACAGAATTAGTCATTTGCCCTTGTTTCTTTGGCACAAAGAAACTGTAGCGGACATCCACTGGCTGAGTTGGATCAGTTGCAAGTATCTGCACAATAAGAATCTCTTTTGTGGCAGAGTGTCCCATTGTGTGCAAAAAATCATCTTTGTGGCTCCAGCCGCTGTAGTTCATGACAGTCCCATTGATGTCAATGATTGTTTCTGAAGTAGAGATCATGTATTTTCCATTGACAAGGTACTCACCGTTTTTCTTCTTCAGGGCCAGGTAGGCAGTGAACCTGCTCTGGTCCTTAGTCTTGAACTGCCGAACTTTGATGTGAGTCGCCCCTTCAGGGATTTTCACTACATCTGTGTAACCCTTGCTGAATGAAGAGACAAAAAGAAGAGTATTCAGTAGCTAGCATGAAATAAGCCTCAAATCCTGCTGCAATGCCTCACGAAGTCACTGGTATGACACATCTTACTTTGTTTCAGTTCAGGCCCCAAATCCATCCAGATTGAGGCTCATCTAACATTAATTTGACCAGGTTCTACTGTTAGTCTACTGTGTTGTTTTGAAGAAATTTCTATTGCACTTCTTTCTGATTGCTTAATCTTTAGCTTTAGTAACAATTTTATGTGTGTCAGTTTGACAAGGAATGAAAAATAACAGATAGCTTATATATTTCACCAAAGGGTGGGAGATATGAAATACGATGCACGCGTTTCCTGCCAAGGAAAAGATAATGAGATATGCATTGGTTACAGCTGTTTCTTGCTGTCTTTGCTATAATGATGATTAAGGAAAGCATGAGCAGAGAAACAGCTGGGTAAAGGTACCTTGGGAACATTTAAAAATAATCTTGATCACTGAGAAAAAATTTGTTTACTTTGAAATTCATAAACCCACAGATTAATTCTCGAGTGTCTAGTAAGAGGGGCACCCAAATGTTTCATTTGCATTATCTCAGAGTTCTCTCTGTTGCTACTTACAGCATAGCTTAACTCAGATTTAGAAAAGGATACTAAATATTTTTACTGAAAGGGACAAGCATTCAAAACCTGCAAGTGTGCTGGAACTTATCACTATCTCAAGTATGTTATTTTAACTTTACTGATACATAGGAAAAACCCCTAAAGACTGTACATAGCTATAAGTTACCAGCTGGACTTTGGAGACACACATTTCCCTTTCTAAATCCATGACAGAACCATCATGCAAGTATCCTATATCTGAAAGGTTTAATGAGAAAAACATTAAAAATATATATTAAATATATATATATTAAAATATATATTAAAAATATGTAAGTGAAGAGGTGTCCTTTGGGATTGTTTAAAGAACAGACTTCTAATTTTGAGAACTTCTGGCCGCACAAGTAGAGACTGCACATTCTACAAATGAAATGCTTGTGCTGTATCTTTGCCATTTCCAGCAGTTATGGGACAATGACTAAAACTCTACTGATTTAGCACCTCCATAAAGATGAAGGAATATGGTGGAAAACCTAGGCTGGAGACTCTGCTCCACAGCACTGCACAACTATTTTTACATAACAATTGCCAGAATAAGTCTGTTAAAAAACGCTATTAAAGTTATAAAATCATTTGTTCAAAAACTAAAAGCAGTACAGGAGAATTCAAGTCATCTGCACAAAGAACTGTAACACTCCATGTGCACAAAGAAGTATGTGCAGGATCAATTCGCCTCTTTCCCAATTTCTGATAATTTGGCTTTACAGCTTTTAAAAAAAGTTCTTAGGAATCAAGTTTCCCAGAAGATTATGTTTTGCCTGCTTTCAAAGAAAAAAAGTACAAAGAAATATTGTATGGCAATTGTCTGCAATGGGAAATAAGAGTTTCTCCTTGGGCTTTTAATATTCCCTGTACACCTAATGTACAGATTGCTGCTCTTTGGTTTATAATGGACAGCAACACATGAGCTGCCGTTTTTCAGTGGAGAAAAGACAATTTTACTGCAGTTACTGCCTTTTCATACACAACTGTAAAAACTGTTTAGAGACAAATAAGATTTCACTATTTTAATGAGGGATTTATTTTAAAGTCAATTGCTTGCATACAAGAATCATCTTAAGCATTTCATGTAAAATTAAAATCCTTGTCAGTCCGAAATTCAATCAAAATCCAGTTAGAACATACCTGCGGCTGGTTGACTATTACTTTCTAAATGGGGTAATGTTTTAAATGCATCAAGGTTGAATTTATATTTTACCCTCTGGCCAGTCTCATGTCAGGTGTTTTGGCATTGTTAGGTGAGCAATCATTGGTTTAGCAGGAAGAAGATTAGTTATGTTTATTTTTAGAATAAATTCACTGTCAAAGCAATTTTTGACTGCTATTATTCAGTATGTTGAAATGCATAGAAATAAAAGGTCATTTCAGGGGTCATATTTCAACTTCTGGTAGCTTTCAATATGCTATGTAGGAATTTGAAAGATATAAAACAAAATCAAGTTTATATATAAAAGACGTTACACTAATGCAGTCACTGATTCTGAATAGAAATTATCAACTAAAAGTTCCTACATATAGATCACTACAGAAGTCCTCTGAGACCCTGGAATCCATATGAATGATAATTAAAAATCTTCATTTTTCTATTAAAAATTGAAGAGGGGGGAAAATGAGTTCAGATAGAAAGGAGACTTACTTGACATTGGTTATCTCAGGACAAAGCCTACTGCCCCCTCAGTGTGGTGAGGGAAAACCATGGGGTTCCTTTCTTTTTTTTCACTCAACTCATTAAGTTTTAGTACAGTTACAAGGTTAACTTTGACAGAAAAAATGGATAACTGCTCTAAATATTTTGACTTTAAAAAAATCCATCTGGAGATTGATATTATGCCAATGGACAGGAAGGGATATAGTCGCGCTTAAACTGATGTTTACTTCCGACATCTCATCTAGTTATCTAAACTCCACACATACTAAGCAGTGTGAAAAGGTAATTTTAGGGTATAATCCCTCTCAGTTATCAAGGAAAATGTTTATAGTGGTCTACTTCTCTCCATTACCAATAAATGGAACATGTATCACAAAATCAGGTGGGATTCTCCCACTGTCATTCAAAATAGACAATGTGAAAAAACATTCTCAGGGTGTAACTTGCTAATGCAAAAGCATCTGGGAAATGCAAAATTTCACAGATATGGAGATAATTCTGATCCCAACAATTTTCTGATTCATTCCTCTCTTCCTTTTTCTCTCTCCCCTAGAAACCACAATCCATCTGACACAGCAAGATTAGCAAATAGCATGAGTTGCTATGCCTTATTCTAGGCAGGCTTCCCATTAATGGGGTGCTCACCTGCATCACTGGCACTTTGTGTCAGAAATTAACTTGGTACAGTGTTTGGCCAGTTTCAGGGTAATGCCAAGAACCAGCTATATACATCTGGAATGCAACAAAGTACGTGCAATGTACCTTTCTTCTTAATCTTCCTCTGAAAGCAACTTGCATTTAGAAACAGAAAGAAAGTAGCACATAGCAGAGCTACTATTTGCACAACAAGATACATTTACCACTACTTGAGAGAAATACCTCTTTTTGGTAAAGGTGCCCATGACTTTTGTGCAGCTGGAGTTGTCTCCTCCACACACCCCACATTTGTCATACTGGAGCTTGGAACCGATGATGCCATCGCAACCAGTCCGGATGCATTTTCCTCGGACACAGACTGAATTACTGTATGGTCGACATTCAGTACCATCAGTCACCTGGGCAATCATAATGAGCCTCAGTTAAAACTGCCACAGAAAAGATTCACTTTTTTGGGTCTGACTGGCAGAACACAGTTACTTATGTATGTCACCTAATCAGAACAGAGAATCTACCCTGCCAGACCAGACAGTGTTTCTCTAACATTCCCAGCACAAAAGCAATTTAGCAATGGGCTGAAAGCAATGACAGGTAACTTTCAGTTTTAATTGCATCTGATAGAACAAACTGACCACAAGTCACATCTATACTACTTGGTTAATTAACCTATATTTATTGTCTCTGTAAAAGTTACTCTGGACTCCCTAAACATAATTCAGGGCTAAAATTACCTTTATTCTCATAGTACTCTTTCTCCTCCAGAAAATTCTAGAGGAATGGAAAACTCCAAGCAGAAACCCCTTTATCCACTACTGAGAACAAACTAGTGCAGAGAGCACTAAAAGGCCCGTATTTTTCATGAATTCACATACTGAGATGTGGAAAAACTTATTTCAGAGGCCAGTTCTGGTCCTCATGCATAACCAGTGGATCAATTAAATCCAATCACACAGTGAAATCTTTGAATCATAGAATTAACTTCTTTTCCCTGGTTGGAGGGAAAGATTTCTAAGACACACTTTTACACTGGATCATGAAATCATGACTGGAGCTCCCATTACCTTCTGAGAAAGTTAAAACTTTCCCATTACCTTCTGAGAAAACACCACATAATAGCCAGTTCCTTTGGCTCGGCAGATGAGCTTGCAGACATCTCCAGGAAGTACACCGGCGTACTTGGGGACCCATTCAACAAACGTCTTGACACCCTTTGAATCAGACTGATAGCCATTCCTTGCTTCACATTGCTCTTGTCGAAAAGACTTAGCTGCAGAATTATTCACATCATTAGTGGCTATTTCAGACCACACTGCAAATATCACTATGTCCATTTATTATTTCAATTTCTTTTCAATTTCTTTTTTACATAATTTCTAAATTAGATCATGTCCCTTCTTTACTTAGAACTGGGCATCCAATCCTTCAACTGCTTTAGCTTGGAAATCTTCCCATGGCATAATAAGCATTAAAGGTCTAAAGTTTGCATTGCATTTCATTTTCCAGGACTGAAATTCTTTTTCATTCAAGTGTCCTTTCTCTATGGCATCTGGTGGGGGGGGATGTGGGTGAAGAACTACGATATGGTATTAATGATTAATGTCTTTCTTTGGTAAATATATTTTGGGGAAATTACAGTAGACCTTTGTTGTGTCTTTCCACAGCAGATACTCAATATTTATTGTCTATGAACAGACAGGCTGGAGCAGGAAGGCACTCACCATTGGGCGGGCAGGGAGTGATGTTGCAGGAGCGGTAGATGGCCCTCTTGCCTGTGCAGTATCGGCCATTGTTTCTGGGAGCTGGGTTATTGCAGTGGCGATAAGCAAACTGAACTCCTCCACCACATGTGCGGGAGCACTGTCCCCAAGGTCCCCAGGAGCCCCAGTTACCATGGCTTGAAGCCTGCAACATAAGGAACAGCAGGAGGTAAGTTCATCATCCAAGTATGAATAAAGTTGTGGCATCTCGAAGTCACTGCTAGTATTTTCTTCACTGAAGGCAATTTCTTGGTGATTTTAATCAGGGATAATGGATCTCAGGAGCCTTCCTTCTCCCAGCAGGGCTAATTTCTGACTTTATGTGCACATTGACAACATCTCATTTGGCACTGTGCACGCGAAGGCAATACTAGGCCTTCCTCTGCACCGCCGCCTTCACACTGTCTCATGGAAGACACCCATGCACCAGAAATAGTGCCCATAGTATCATGTGGTGCTCTCTCATTTTTTGCTTTTCCTACCAAAAAGGCCCCTTAAACTGGCTCCAAGAGGTGTGGCTCCCAGAATACGTTCATAAAGCTAATCTATGATTAATTATCTCTAATTACTGTGATGTGTAGGTATTGCTTTGAATTACTGGCACGAGATGGAGCTGTCAACTCCGCTAAGCTGGCTACCTAGAAATAGTATTGCAATAGCACATAGAAGTCTATAAATCCATAAAAAAGGGCATTATAAGGGCTGTATCTTGATTTAAATGGCTTTCATAGTTTGCAAATATTTTCAAAAAGCTCTACAAGTCCACACCTCTTCTGTAGCTCCTGTCTGTTTACCCAGTAAACTTAGAAGTATCTGAACTGATGGTTCTTGTGAGCCTGGGGACTCTTCAGATGTATAGTGGACTGAGGGGACCCTGTCACTGGAGTTATAAACTTTTCTGCTTCAGAAATTATCTTTTGTATTAACTTCATCCACCTTTCCCTTCACTGGAATTGGGGTCCTGAGGCCTTTCAGAGGAGGGATGCAAATTAAATTTACAGATTTAATTTATCTTGCACTCCATGGCCAAGAAGTCAGAGAGCTATGTCCTGATAACTGATTTATTGAATGGGCAAATCATTTACTCTGAAAGGATGCTCCCAGTTTTCCACAAATAAAGGCTTTCATACCTCAAGAAGAAAACATGCCTCCTGAACCTCAGCAGCATTTTTCCTATATTCCTCACTCCAATTAGGTACTAAAAAATAAGGCAGCTTTCAATCTGAGTTCCACGAAGACTCTTTCACTCCCACAAAAATCAGCACCTTTTAGGATCACACCTTCTAAAATTCCCTGGGGTCACAGCTGGTCACTTACTGAGTAGTATTTCTTCTTTGTTTTGTCAACACATTTTCCTTGGAGGCAGATCCTTCCTTTTCCACATGGTGTTCCCTCGACAGCAGGGAGCTTCTTAGTCAGACAGACCATCTGCCCTTGGCGCACAACAGCACACCAGAGGCGAGAGCAGACGTCCATGCCGGGACACACCGTGTACTCAGGCCCGAACGCCAGCTTGCACTGACGAATGGCATCATACGTTTGTCCCGGGAGCTCCTCAGGGCCCATGATGTGCTTTCTCGGTTGATCCAGCAAACAGTTACCTAAAAGAGCAATCCAATCTATTATTACTCACTTCCTAGTTTTTCTGTAGGGCTGCAAATCCGTCAGGTATCCATCAGGCAGAACAATAATGATAGCAAACCTCATTCAAAGGAAGCTGACATGGATGAGAAGGCTCTCTGAGGTGACATCAGGTTTTGCACAAGGTCATACTGTTGCCACTGTGTTCTCACCCAGAAGCACACTAGGTGTCAAGCTACCTATTTCCAATCTGAGAGCATAAATGAGTTTTACTCAGGTCCCTTTGGCCTTTCTTCCTGCTTTTCTTTATGCAATGATTCTGGCCACATTCCATACTATCGTTTTTTGCTTTAAAGAGTGAGCAAATAAGCAAAGGTGTCATCTGAATTTTGACACAGAATGTCAGAAATGGTAAAGCTTCTAAACAGATGCCAGAAAAATCAAAAACCTCAGACTTGTAGCCAATGAGGCACTTACAAAAAAAAAAAAACCCAAAAAAACAGAAGGGAAAGAAAAAACCTAACAGACCAAAGTTAAAATAAAAGGTGCATATCAAAACTAATTTTGGTGGTAAATCTGGACTGGACTTCCCTTCTAAGGAATGACACTTAGCTGCTTATGGAGTTAGTTTGAAGAGGGCTAGCCATTTAATAAAAACCCCATAAATAACAGAAAGAAAAAATTGCATGAAAATATAGAATTGCCTATGTGTTTTAAGATTTACTACAGTGTTTGGCACACTCTAAACATGAGAATTTCCATTTATGTTCTGGTTATCTACTAAGCTATTTTTTTGCTATTGAAAACCTCACTTATTGACATGCAGAACTATTTAGTCAGTGTAACCTCTTTTACACTTCATGAAAGGGGCATGTGGTCTGGGCAAGCTTCACTGATCCGTGGTCAAAATATCTTACCACAATTTACCTCACTTTGGAATCTACACAGCATTCTTCGGCTGAAAAAAGCCTATCTACAAAAACCTCACTATTTACACACAATGGAATAGAATTTCAAGCTATGGCAGTGAATGTAAACAAATCAAGTATCTCAGTTCTCAATAACTTGGGATTTCCTTCCAGAACACATACTTATTGCAACTGTTACTCTGTTCCTTTAAAGACTTAGGCCAATGAACCAAAGTAGCCAAAAATTCTTTCTGCATTACCACCTACTACCAAAATCTCTCTGTCTTGTTAAACCTATTCCATTTGTTGATCCTGATTTATCTCAGCCTTATCTCGATTATGCTGACTTTTTTAATGCAGACAAGGTTTGCCAATGCTAACTCTCATGAGATACTTAAAAGTACCCTAGCATTCCAAATTTGTTGTAGTGTAAGATATTAGAGACAGGATGAGGAGTAAGGAAGCACCTATCTTTTTTCTGAGGTTTCTGAAAAGGACATAATTGGCAAAAGTTCTGGCAAAAATACACTCTGTAAAAGTAAATAACAGTGGAAATCCTACTTCATATATATACCATGTGATGAGGAAAGAAGCTAACACACTGCTAGGGCAATGATGCAAAGTCAGTAGCATGTCATCATTCAGTATTACAGTATTATACACTGCTATTGTACCTATACTGAAGTTTATCACACTCTCAGGTAGAACTGTTATTCAGTATTTTTGCACATCATAATAACACTTCATTTCACCATGACAGACACCTGTCCCTCACTGAGATCTACCTGGAAATACAAATTTAGAGAAAAAAGAAAGGTGTCATCTTTGCATATACTTATGTCACTCAGTTAAAACTTATTCAAATACCTTTCACATGTGAGTAACAAACAAGTTTCGTAAGCTTACATAGCAAATACAGCATTTTTTCCCCTCCAGAACACAAGGGAATGAGATGCAAACTTCCCCTTAACTGATGCTGCTCTGAGGAAGTGTATAATTTCTATAAAGCCAAGTGTTCCAGCTGATCTCACACTATTAATTGAAAATTGAACACAGTGAACATCCCTAAGGATTCTCCACAGGGAAAAAAATAAATTGATAGAATGTAGCAGTGTCTATGTTTAGACAGGCTGCAATGAAGTGCAGGTGTTTTTACCACCAGCTGGCCCAACCTCTTATATGCAATGGTAAAAAGGAATTGAAAAGTTGAAGAAAAGTTTGCCCTGGGCCCTCTGGGTGAGAAGTCAGAGGGGTCTTCAGTTCACTGTGTTACACTTCAACATACACAGCATGCATATTCTGCTATTCCCCTTTTTTGTCCCAAGTACCAAAGAACATCTTTGTGCCCTGGAATAGAGCAACATTGTTGGCTGATGACAGTGATAATTAAGCCTTCTCATTATCTCTCTCAACGTTTTGTGTAATATATCTTGGGGAAAAAAAAGGAGGAACAAGATCTGTGCAGAAAGCAGATAAGCAGGATATAAATGAATTAAAATACAAACAGTCCTTGTTTCAGGTTGCACTGAGCACTGCAGCTGAACACAACAAATTGCAGGCAATCATACCACAGCCTCATGGTTGGCATGACAATAAAGGTGATTAGTACCTTTGGAAAGGCTTTGCTAAAAGCAGATGGAAATAAATGTCACTCTCTTCTGGACACTAACTGAGCCTTTTCTTCCTAAATGCTGTCTGGGTTCATCTCATGAGTGTAAAAAAAATGGTGATATCATGACAATGCTGTTTATTGTTCTCAGAGCGGGCCTCAGGAGACAGAGAATCAGCACCTTGATCCTCCCCAGACCTCCTGGTTGACCTTGGACAAGACATTTGTACTGGGATTTATTCGGCTGACTTTAACTGTATGTAATGCTGGTGTCTGCAATGTAGTCAGCTGACAGATGTTTCACCACATTACTTGTTTTTGAGGCAAACAAGTTTGTAGTGTAATTCAGCACCAATAAGGCAACTGATGAGCTCGGCCAGTGCTGCTGATGCCATTGGTTAGACCCCTCCACACAATGATGGAAACTTAAATATCCAGCTCAGAAGCAGCTACCTACATAGTAAATACCCACATTTTATAAGAATAATAGGGTCCCCAACACCACTTTTCAAATTTAGAAAACAGGAATATGAGTATTTGACAAAGTGATGCCAAGGAGATACAGTCAAGACTGTCATGCTTTCTATTACAGCAGTACAGGGTGAATATCTAAATCTACATAGGAAGCTAACTTAAAGCTTTGGTAAGACATTGACTGTTCATTTGCAATACAATACTGCTCACAGATCCAAACTTCTGGACTTCATTCACATTTTGTTTTGCTTGCTCATGGGAAGGAGCAGATGAAGTATTTTATTTCCTCACACCAATGCTGCCATGCCTTGTTTGTCATCCCAAAGCACAATTCATCTGCTCATGTCTACTCAGATCTACCTGTGCCTGCTGCACTTCTTGAAATTACACCCAAGTGAGTGAGGGTTGTTTCCTGTCCCTACCAGCATTTGAAAGAGATGGGATTTTCTTCTTTTTATGGCAAGATTGGAGGGGAGCTCTTTCTTGAAAATAAAAGGAAGGGAAACTGAAGGGACACTGAAACTATGGGACAGTACATCTGCCACACCTAAGGAAAACACAAAAAGAAGACACATACTTCATCTGAAGGAAACACGGAACTATGGCATGTTTGCACTGTTTCATTATCAGCCCAAGGCAGTTGGAAAGGCAGCGTTGCTTTACTAGGCTCCTGTGGTTTCTGGTATGCTAAACATGCATTACAAATGGGAATTATGGAGCTATGGATTAATTCACTGTCTGAGAGAAGAAAATAAAACTATAAGATCTCTTCCTAAAATAACGTATGTCATTTCAGCACAATAATTCAAGGAAAGTGCAATTTAAATCAGTGACTTCCATTCTTAATTCATGGACAGCATTTGCATTCTGTTAAGGCTGATCTTTGATATAAAATAAGTAACTGTAAAATTACAAAGTTCAACAGAAAAGACCACTGTTATTCAGAAAAGGTTTCTGAAGGGCTGACCTACCAAGAAAAGGGATTCCCTAAACACTGTGTATTTGAAATCACACCAATAGCATCAGTAATAAAATTAATTCTCAGAGGACTATGGACCTCTATGATGAGAGGTTCAAATTTTCTATGGATTATTTCATTATACCAATAACTCTTTAAGACTACATACCTGAGTTTTACATACTCCTGAGTTTTAGAAAGGGCAATGTACCCTAACCCATTCCTTAAGGGACTGATAGATTCTAAGTCCTTCACATGCAGCAAAGAATACATGACTTTGTGAAAAGTTGGGCAGGTGGAAGGCACCACTGCCCATAGCAGGAGTTTGTATTTAGATGATCTTTAAGGTCCCTTCCAAACCAAACCATTTTCTGATTCCATGATTCAATGGCAAGTGTCGTAAGTTGAGGACTGCCAGCCCTCTTGTACAGGAACTCAGCACTCATGATGAACAAGGAGACCATAATGCAGCACTGAAGGATGTGAAGCTCTTGCCTATTTTTACATGAAAAAATTGGCAGAGTTATGTTCTTAGATCTGTAGAACAGACTGTTACAGGTCCACCTTACTTCATTATTGAGACTGGGCCAAACTCATGAATAGGAATCCAAATTTCAAGCCAAAGGTGAGGTGGGTAGGAGAAATGCTTTCTTTGCTTGCTTTACTGTTGGAGAAAGCAGCTTTCTGGATACATAGTGAAGAGGACAACTCAGGTCACAAAAAGAAAAAAAAAAAAGGAAACATTGAGAACAATGTTTCTACTTGCCTGCAGCAGGTGAGGAACGGAAGAGGAAACAGTTCAGAGTTCCTTTTGCTCTGAAAGAGGCTATATATGGATGGTGGGAGAGATCCCTTTTTTTATCCCAGTGAACCACACTGCACCTCATAATTAAACTCAAAAGGGAAAGTTCTCTTTATATGTGGAATCTAACTTGGTAAAATTAAGTTAATGCCAGAGCAATATGGACCATAAAACAGGACAATACAGATTAATGGATCTAATAAAAAAGAGAGAAAAAATTAAGTAATTCTCCAATCAAGAAAAACAGGAGCAAATATTTCAGAGAGCACTGAAATCAGCCAACAAAATATTTAAGAGCAAACCTTTACATTCAGCAGACATAGCATAGTTTTTATCCATAAGCATTTCAGTTACCATAACAACTTGATCTATTCACTCAATTATGTCATTTTTATCTCAGCATTTTGGAATTTCAGTGGTTTGTTTAAGAACTGCTGTTGCTTTGGGAGCATAGTGAAGACTTTAAAATTCATTAAAGAGTGAAGACTATGCTTTTCTATTTCTGCCTTTGGAAAATGAAAGTTTTGCACTTATTCTCTAAGGAGTAAATTTCATATTTAACAAATGGTGACATGACTTTGGAAGGTAAGCTTCTGGGGCAGAAGTTAACTTTTACCATATACAGCACAGAGGAGTCTTATTCTTGCTTGCACCCCCTCTACATAAAAAAGGTAAATACAATGGCATTAAAAATGTAATAAATGTAACAGCATTACAAACATAATAAATATCACTAATGAAAACAAAAGCTCATACTGGTAGTCTAACTCTAGGTAGACCATATCACCCATTTTAATTTCTGTGAGGAAAAAGCCCTTTCCTTGTGTCCTCTGTTTAAAGGACCTTCTGAGCTCCTATCTCTGGCATTTGTGAAGACTAATTTCTGTCTTTTAAATAAAGCTCTCCATTTTCCAAACTAAAGTATTGCCAACATACACTCCACCAACTCTTTCTTTTCTTTTGCATTAGAACCTTTGGAGGGAGGGTGAGACTCTGTCAGCCTTTTAGATTGTTGCCTTGCTTTGCAAACACTTCCAAGACAGTCTTGAAGATGACCACGGAATGAACAAACTGCCATAAAATGTTGTTATTTAAACAGATCACACTAAAACCCAACATGTACCTGACACAAGGTGTGATAATACATACCATGACCATCATCAAAAAATTCTGTAATAGTTGCTGAAGTGCATTTGGACCAGGGTTTTGAAGCATCAATGCTGGTCAGAATAGAGGACATCAGGCGCTTGTCTTCCATGGAGCCAAAGTTCTCTTCACAAAATTTGGAGTCATCATGGGAAAGCCCAAGCAAGTGCCCTATAGATAAGAAACCAATAAAAAAATTATATGACTATCACTAACAGAATTTACCAGGTGGAGCTCACAGTCATGGCAAAATTGTATAATTCAGTCCCAAATTCTGAAGAGCAGCCCAAAGCAGGGCACTTGAAATGTGGTATCTCTGCTCAAAGAAAAACCAAAAAAAGCTGTGACAGTTTACACCATTACATATAGCAAAGACATAATGCCATCAGCTGACATCACTGAACTGTAGTAACTGGAACCTGATGGAGGCTAAAGGGTACTGTATTGCTATTATATTAGTCAACAATTTAGTTCTTACTGTTTTTCCAAATCATCTTCAGCAAGAAAGACTAATACTTTACTCTGTAAAGGCACTCTGCAACTGTCTAGAAAGGTGCTACAATATCTTTCTAAATGGACAAAAAGCCAAGTATTTATGCTGCAACCTAACAATATCTTAAATTCTTACATAAACAGTCTTAAATAAATATTTTGAGTGCACACCTTGCTTAGTGTGAGTACCCTCTATAACATAAAATGCATCAAGAAATCTGAATAATGTTTTTTTCTTTCTTGTAGGGCCTTGTTTTTTGGGAGGGTGGTTTTTTTAGTTTGTTTTGATTAGAGTTTAAGTTTTGCTGGGTTTACTTATAAATGTACATGGTACTGGATAGTTATACTTCAGAAACAGAAAATAACAAGCGCAGAAAACAGCAGATCATGGAACTTGCAAAAATCCTTTGTGTCCAGGGGACTTCAGTTCAGTGCTACATAAGTTCTGTTAAGTGTGACAGTCCCGAGCTGCCAGAGTTCAAGAAGCATTTGGACAACACTCTGAGGCACATGCTGGGATTGTTGAGACTGTTCTGTGCAGGGCCAGGAGCTGGACTTTGATGATCCTTCTGGGTCCCTTCCAACTCAGGTTATTCTATGATTCCATGAACCTTTCCTGTAGCCTGTAGATAAGTGATACGCATCTTCTCTCCTCTCTGGGCAAAAATAATAGACACCCTCTTCGCTCTACAAACATCAGATTTAACTTTAATTTCCATGCCCACACCAGATCATTTCACAGCCAACTTAATATCCAAGAAGTAGAAGAATGAATGGGAACAAATGGGAATAAATCTGCAGAGAATTCAAGCCTGAACTTAACATTCACAGTCTTCAAGCTAGGCCAGGAGATGATTAATCCAACATCCAGGGCTAGACCAAGAGTGCTTTAATAAGGACAAAGACCACCCACGAAAGCCACTGCAGAGAAATAAACCTGATGCCCTGAAAGAGGCATATTGTAGTATTCTGCAATAACTAAAAGCCTTGCAGCTTCATGTTTTGGTATAACTACAGTAGATTAGCTGTAAGGTGACCCAAACAATAGGGAAACTGACAGCCAGATAACATATTCTGATATCCACAGTCACAGGCATGACAATAGTAATAAGAACAACTACAATACAGAATGAAAAAGAAGAACATCAGCACATTCTATCAATTTTTCTTCTATAAACTTGCTGTTGTATTGTTTTCATCTGCTTTGGGACAGAACTCTGGAGGAAAGAGATGGAGGCAGAACTCACTGGCAAGCTGTATCTGAGATTAGTAAAGTAGCTGTCAAAGCACAAGTCTGTGTTAAGGCTAAGGAGGTCAGAAATTAGGGGGTTTATTCTGTGAAAGAAGCCAAGGTATCATCTAGCAGCCTTACTTACACTCTGGGTTCCTGACCAAAGGATGGAGCTACAGGAAAAGTGCCCAGAGGACCTTGATGTGTCACTCCCAGTTGTAGCAGTGAGGCCTGAAAAGAGCCAGTCTGTCTTCTGCAGCTACTGAATCCCCACTGGAGGGGAGGTGGGAAGGAGAATAAAGAGGGCATTTATCTTTTTTTGCTCTTCTTTTGATGTGCACACATTTACCAACATCATTCAAACAGAGCTTCAATTTTGAATAAAAGGCCATGTAATGCCTAACAAATGCAAGTAAGAACTTATTCAAAGGATCTGGGTTAATACTGATGGGAGTTAATATTCCTTGCCCTGTTACTACTGTTGCTAATTGCTACTGAAGTGCTATATCACAAGTACATTGCTGTAAAACTGTAATGAATCAAACTTTCACACCTAAGACATGTCTACTTTCTAGTATGGAAGAATTTGGCTTATTTTTTTCAGCTAGATAAACCTACCTTCCTTTTGCAATACTTACTATATATGGCCAGATAATGCTATTTTTATACTGCACTGAGACAGAGCTGAATATCAGTAGGTATTATCAAGTTCCAGTCTGATATAGCACTACGTAAAGATGTGCTCTGAAGAGATGACAACTTTGTTTTATTTAAGACAAATGCTGGTACTGAGCAAAATTATTCATTACTAAAATTATTGTATCAAACTGATGGATTTCTCTGACAGAGAAACCAAATACTCAGGGCATCACTCCTAAACTACGGAGCAAATTCTATGGAAGTGTCACAGGCTGAGGGTTTGATGCATCAGCAGCTACTGTGCCAAGGACTGCCTCTGACTTTGCCAAAGTCGCAGACAGCGACAACAAGCATCTTCAGGAAACGCAAAGCTGATGTTATTTTTGGCTGCTGTTCTATGCCGTGTTATCGCTGAGCTTGTATTCATGGCAAAGCACTGAGGAGCACCAGGTCACACCTCACAACTGAGGGCTGTGGGCAGAACAGACAGGTTAACGAACCTCAATATATGCCTAGGAGTAATATAACTAAAAACATATTCTGCTGACATTAAATAACTCCTTGTAGCACATTTCACCAGTGTTCAGCTAACCTAAGCAGGGAGCAGGAGCAGCCTATCCCCTGGCTTTTGCTGACAGACCCCTCAATATGCGGTACAGCCCTTCATTTAAATCAGGATCCCACACACTCTGCTTTGCAGAGCTGTTAGAGGTTTCAGCCACTTTCCTATATTTAACTTGAACCCATTCACTTCAATATGCACACACTACCAATCAATTGAACAGAAATATCTGCAAAACATTAGCCCAGTCAGCAAGAAAACACCACGCTGGTTAGACTTAAGCTTCACTAGAGCAATCTTCCCTGAGACAACTTGTATGCTTAAAGGTTGCAGAAGAATGCTTTTGTATTTACTGTCCCAAGAGTGCTCATAGTTGTAGAAATTACTTCACTGCAACATGGTTGTGAAATAAAGTAATGAGGCTCTCTCAGTGGAAAATGAGTTTCACTTCTAAGGCATTGGCTTGGTAGTTAACAGCTCTTGGTGAATAAAAAGCCCCAGAGGATTGATCTGAGCAGTTTGGCTGAATAACATCACATGGCACACAACACATGTTCAGTGTAGGACACGAATGACAGCTGAGCGCAAACCAGCAACTTGAGAACTTAATTTTTCAGAGTGCTCAACATTCAGCACCACACGGAACAATCCAGAACTCTGTGATATGAAACATTCAGCCTTACAGGGTGGAATTCAAGTTTCTTAACCTTAACAGCCCCTGGTACCATTCTGCAACAGTCCATCCATTTATGATAAAATTTTGCTGTCCGTACAAATCCCTTTCTTGCATAACTGTACTTCACCTTTCGGAACTGTTCATTTTATGTGAAGGACAGTCCATGTGAGCACATCATTAAAGACTTAACACAATGCACATATTCACAGCCCTGTTAACACTGGCTTCCAAATGCACAACTTCAGCACCTCTGAGTTTGTCTGCTACCTAATGCATCCTTTCAATGTTCTGTAGTTCTGAAAATGCCTCTCTGCCTTTCCTACATGTGTTTTTCAGCTCCAGCTCCTCCTGAAGTGCAATTTGTAAGCAATTTCAGCTTAGACTACCTACTGTCAAAGCAATGTGATCACACCACGCCAAACATAGGAAATCCTACAGCCAAGCAACGTGAATGCCCCTGGAGCAGGCCAGGCAGTACACTGTGCTGTAGCTTGCTCTGGCTTCCCATTCTGAAGATGGTTAAGTTTCCTTTCCCCCTCAGCTCTGAGATACACACTGACTGCAGAAAAAGAAACTGCTGAATTGTGAACCAAAACTGTTCTCGTTCCTTTCATTTTTCCCCTTCATACAGATAAAAAAAGTTTTTCTTCAGATATGAGGATGCTTGAAGCCAAGTTTCAAGTTCTTCACTTTGAGCAGAAAGATTGAAAATTTTTTCATAACCTGATTACAATTTAGTCTCCGTCTCAGAAAATGCTGGACAGTCTCTGTGAAGAAGTTCAGAGTAAATAAATAAAATTAAATGCTTCTCAGGCAACTATTCAGCATAGAACATTTTATCCCAAATACTTTGGCAAAAGCACAGGAATCTGAAATAGGGTCATCTTCTGGAAAGTGTCAAGCTAGCAGCTTCACCTTTAATCAGAGTGCAGCACAACTTCTATACTTCACAGTGGAAAATGGGGTGAACTGAGGACATACCTCATTAACGGCGTCTACTTTCTCATATTAAATCAGGCCATTGTTCTAATGCATGATGAGAAGTAAGACACTTACTTGGCAGACTTCAACCTTTTGAGGAGAAGCTTCCCAAAGAATCTGTGAATCCCTCATTATGTTTAAAAGTTTCAAAAATAATTTTAAAAGTCTTGACAAGGAAAGAAGCAATAAGTAGTAAATAATTTCCAAAAACATAATTCTGATTGTCAGTTTCTCAATTAGCCATCGATAACGTTAGTGAAGATAATAGCTGTTTATAGCATTTAATGTATGGATTTTAGCTCTCCATACAGATTTGCCAGTTAATTTTGTATGCATGCTTACAAACACCATGAATACAACTTTCAAATGATTTTATGGAAACCAAAAATCATAATTCTTATTCCAATCTAAATTTCTCTTTGTACTAACTTTGCCTTTTAAGGCATTCTGACCAGGCTTAAAAGTCATTAGAGCATATGACAAACTTCCAATGATGCTTAAAGCTGGTTTTGCATTTCATTAAAAGGAATCAAAGTTCAAAATATCACAGGGCTCTGTAACCTCTAAATAGTGCTTAGCTAAGTTATGCTCTTTTTAGCACAGAAGTGAGAACAACAAAATACTTCAATGCCTGTGCCTGCCCTTCATCCTTTTGCATCCCAAAATTAAAGACGGGACACTTCCCTTCCTACTTCAAAAAGTCTCCCCCAACACCCCTTGCATGCATGAATGTGAAGTTATTATCACATATTGTTCAGGACATTAGGGTGATTTCTGGAAGTACTGTTGGGGTGCTTCCCTTCGTAAGAACTTGAGTGAAAAGGTTGCAAGTGATCCTTCAAATGATCCTGTATGTAACCAGAACTCCAGAGAACACTTTGGAGAAAAGCAGACTTAAGGAACACAATTTTATAAAGAAGGGTTTTAAAAAGAATGTCAATTTTAGCACCACACCATTTTCTACCACTATTAAAATCAAACCAGGCTATTGAAAAAAAAGAAAGGGCTCCCAGCAGCTGCATAAAATGATGACTGATTGAGAATGAGTTAGTAGATCATCTGATGTTTTCTACTTAATGAAGCATCTTACTGGTGTTGACAGTTCCCACTGAGTGAAAATGACATAATATAATTTTACCAGCAGGATGGTGTTTAGTTAAGTTATGCTGTAGGAATGCACAAAATGGTGAAAGAAACAGATGGAAAGGAGGCAGGTTTTGTCCTCATGGAAGAGGAGTTAGTTAGCCTTCTTGTGAATTGGTTCTGTCCCAAAGGGAAAAAAGACCAAGCACCTAAATGGGCTGATGCCCTTTTCTCACAGCCTTCTTTCTTCCCTTGATGGGGGAGACAAAGTGTAACTGCATCAGTAAACTGTTGAAAGTGGTATGACAGCAACTTGCAGGCTTCAGACTCGAGTATATTTTGAAACATCATCTGCAAGGGGCTCTTGGCACGGCTCAACCAGATTCTGAAGCAAAAGGAGCCAACAGTAGCCATCAGCCCCTGGATCCCAGTTCACCTGCACTGTCTGCATTCCTGCACAGGAACTGCACAGGCTTCCCCACCCTGATACTACTGAAGACCTGCTACCTGACACAGCCCAACAGGAGATAATACCTGCAATGTGTTCAAAAAGAATTCCTATGCCTTGTAGGCATGGGGTGTATATAAGTAGGGAATACTCCAATGCACTTATGACAAGTCAGCTAAAACTTTGATCATCTCTAAATATCAGGACACAATGAGTGCTGCAGGGAAATCAGGTGTGCACCAGAGCTGTGTTGGATATGTGGTGGAGCACACTGGACTGCAGCTATCTTAATCCCAAGAGCACTGGGAAGCAAAAGAGAATCACAGAATATCCTGGGCAGGAAGGAACCAACAAGGATCACGCAAATCCAGCTCCTGGCCCTGCACGGAACAGCCCCAAGAATCACACCATGGTGCCTGAGAGTATTGTCCAAATGCTTCTTGAAGTTTGGGTATTTCTGATTTTTCTTAATATATAGTTCTAGACTATCTGTAGAGGGTATCTGAGTGAACAGCATGCAAGATTATTCTAATTTCATTCAATTTCATTTTTCTCAAGCATAAGAAGCAAGAAAACAGTGTCCACAATGTACAGCAAGCAAACCTCAGCTTTTGCTAAAGGACAAATCATGGTGGCTCTCCTGGAAAAAACAACAATCTTGTTTATGGACATACACTGATCTCTAGTGCTTGAACAGAACAGCATGGCAAAGTACAGCTCTTGCACTCAATTTGACCACAGGACACATGCAAAGTGACACAGTATGCTAAAAAATGCTGCGGGCATTGTAATTTGTTTTCTTAGAAAAGCTCAGCTCTGATGAAGCATGTGTTTTCCAGTGAGGTCATGCCTTTCACCTAATTTTCAGTTGGGATGACTGGGGTACAAAAGAAGGTCAAGTGATTTGCCCAAGGTTACCCAGTGAGTCACTGGCTCTCATGGGATCAGGATTCAGGAAGCTCCTGGCTCAACATTCCGTGGTCTAATCACCAGCCCATATCTTCTGCATTAGCCTCCCACTCTCTCCTTTGGTAAACAAAGATTGAATGTGGTAGCTCTTTCAAAATAAAACCATTTCTTTTCGCATGTACTGTTTTTCTAAATTGTGTGAGTACATGACTCCTTGTTAAGAACTTCATCCTGGTATAACTTAGAAATCCTCTGGAATTCATGGGAATTTTGCACAAAAAATGATGGGCCTAGGCAATAACAATTCATAAAGTTGTTTCTCTTATAAAACAGAAGTGATTTGAATTACACAAGCTTACAAAAAAATTGCACAGCATATAAAACTGGCTATTTCTCTTTCTTCATCCTTGAACTTCCCTCCCAATCTTCTTTTCTTTGATAGCTATCAATGGCTTATGAAACAAAAAAGAATTAAAAAAAAACATTTCTCTCCCTTAAATCTCCAGCCCAGAGGCAGTTTTTAGTATTTCTGGCTTAAAAGAGTTCTTCAGACTGAATGGAACAATAGTCTGAAGTGTAGCTTCTTTTCAGGAGCAGACATAAAAAAAGCCACAATCAGACATTCATACACCAGTGCTGCAGACTTTACACAAAACAAACTCGTGCTGGAATGGCTTGTTATAACAGACTTCTGTGGGAGATCACAGATACATCACCCCATCAGACAGGCAATTTGCAGGCAACATGTTCTGCCCAGGCAATGCAGACAAGGCAATCAGAGACCACTATGCCCACACAGACCAAATAATCATTAAAAAGATATTGTCTTGGAGGTCCACACTTACATCTGCTACACTAATTAATGGGGCATGTAGAAGATAAATATTAATTTTAATGAAAAAGTGGGAGATGGTGAAACCTATTTCACACCTATTCAACTCAGAGTAACTTGCAAAGAATATAATTCATGGCAGCTCATGGTAAATGAACAAACTCCAGGAGAGTATACAGTGCAGAAATGTTTTCATTGCATTGCCTGCTTTCTGTTTATTGGGTAATTCTGCCTTCCTATCTGTACCATAAGTACCTTTCCCACAAAAATTACATGGTCATATTGGTAGTATCTACCAGCCAAGGAAGAAAAGAATCCCTACTTTACACTGCAGCCTGGAAGACTAAGGGTCCAGGCTGAACACTGAACTTCATTTAGGATCATAGAATCACTTAGGTTGGAAAAGACCCTTAAGACCACTGAATACAATCATAAACCTAACACTGCCAAGTCAGCCACTAAACCATGTCCCTGAAATATTCTTTGATAGACTGTTCTGAAACATTAGACAAAATATATTTTATTCTCAACTCCTTTATCGTTGCAGAGATACCGATATTTCACTCCATATGTCTGGCTTTAAAGTACAATATTCAGGATCCATAGCAGCCTCTCAAAGTATAGCATTTGTTTAATTCTTCATGAGGTTACATGTCCACAGAGATCAGTACAACTCCAGAAAACCTCTGAAAACTCCGGCAATGTTAGTGCTCTGTCTGGGTCACTTCCTGAAGCCTCTGGTTGAGAACTTGGCCCTCCACCTCCTCACTGTTCTGTCAGAACCCCCTCACAGGCATTACAAAGGCAGAGATCCCAAATCTACTCAGACTTAAAAGCACATGATAGATAAAAAATAAGCTCAGGCATATTCAGAATCTGAGGATTATATTTTTCTACAGGATATCCATTTCCACCTTCCATCTGTCCATAGAAACCGTCTTGCCTTCATCAAATTAAGGTTTTGCTTTAATCACCATGTCTGCTGCAGGTGGAACAATTATATATTTTATATAATATTACAAGTTAATAAAAATATTGTACGGTAAGCCAAAAATTTTTACTCAAAATTTTAATCAGCAACCTTTTATACAAGCTGGTGTTTGATTTTTGAAGCATCAGCTCAATTTTCTGCCCTACCTTCACCTCCCATGAAGGCTTAGCTTTGGCTGCCCATCTTTTCCCTTAATCCAAGGGGATATGTTCATGAAGACTTAATTCAAGAGCTTTTGCAAGCAGGAGTTAATATGGAAGTTTGAAAAAGGTTCAAAGAGAAGGAATCAAGAAATTTTCATGATGTATGCCATCAGAGAAGACTTGGATGAGTGTACTCTCTCTTTTTTGTTGTTTTAAGACAGCAAATCTGCCTAATTATGATTACATACACATTTGCCTGAACTTCATCTTTCATAAAGGAAACATGAGAGTCAGACAGCCTTCACTGTTTTTTCATGTGGCTATGAGATTCTGTGCCCTTGGCAACGTATTCCCCTTGAAATGAAAGGCTACAAAAGATTTGTAACTGTCAAGTCTGAAGCTTGTCTTTATCTGCTTTATCTTGACAGCCTTGAAATCAAAGGGCTACATGTTCAACAGTGGAAAAGATTACAGTAGTTACTTTTGAGTATACTCAAAATGAGCGTTTATTGTAAAATATGGAATGGGAATATTTTTTGACTGTTCTACTGACATCAAAAGCAGCACTACCATGTATCATACACAGTTCCCAATTTCATTTTTTACAGAAGGACCAGAATTGTAGTTTGCTATAAAGGATACACATGTTCTTTCCACAGAGGCCTGCAACTCAAACACAGGCTCAGGCTCTGAATAACTAACTTTAATCCCCTCAGAATTCAGCAAAATGGCATTTTGATGTATTTCAGTGAACCACCCAAGCAGAGATGCCAGGAGTGATACATCACTTCTAAAATGGCTTTTTTGCAAAAAACTATGCTAATAAAGCACTACATTTTGCCAACAGTGCTCATGACACTTTTGTCCTCAGAGGTGGCAAAAAAAGATTTGGTATTAAACACATCATTTTATATATGGAAGAAATTCTTCCCTGTGAAGGTGGTCAGGCACTGTAACAGGCTGCCCAGAGAAACTGTGGCAGTCCCATCCCTGGAAGTGTTCAAGGCCAGGTTGGATGGGGCTTGAAGCAACCCAGTCTAGAGGAAGGTGTCTCTGTCCATGGCAGGGGGGCTGTAACTAGACGATCTTAAAGTTCCTTCCAACCCAAACCATTTGACAATTCTGTGATTTTCCAGTTTTAGTTTCTGAGCAGTTCCTTGATTTTGGGCATTTCGCAGTACAGCGGCAGAGGAAGTTATAACTTCACATAACCACAGAAAACAAAGCTCAGCAGAGACCTTGAAAATGTATCTTGTGCATCCCACTGCCCTAGGGTAGGATCATCGTCCCCTAGGCCACAGCTGTTTTAGCCAGATGACTCTTGTGAACCTCCAGTAATGGAGATTTCACAGTCTCCCCCAGCAATTCATTTCTGCCCTTAAGTGTCCTGGTTAGATGATTTTGGCTAAGGCTTAAAGTAAATCTCCCTTGCTGCAATTTAAGGCCATTACCCTTTGTGCTGTCCCAGACGGACACAAAGAATAATTTATTACGTAAATTTTTGCAACGATTATTTAAACATATTTAAAGGCTGCTTTTATCCCACTCTTTGGCCTTCCCTTCTCTAAAGTCACGTGTAAAAGATAAAAGAAAACTAATGAACAAATATTTAATTAGTTCCACATAGCAATATCAAAGCTATATCTTAGGAATAAAATACTTGGAAAGAACATCGGTAAACCATATTACTCAGGAGGACAGGAGGAGTAATAGCATGCCAGAGTGTTTGTGCACCATAGGAATAGGAACATTGCAAAAGGTCAAATGGACATTAATACTGAGCAAAAAGGCAGAGCTTTCTCTGTATTGCCTCCTCTAAAAAAAAAAAGTTTTTCAAGATTGATGAAAAGAACAAAGATACATATAATTTAAGCTACTAGACCCATGTAACTCTCACTGAACTAAACTGGAGCTTTGCCTGCTTTTGTATTTAAGGATTAGATCAAAACTCAAGAAACAAATTTAATCCTTGGCTTTCTTTGAGAATTCCTTCATGATTTGGGGAAATTACCTATTGATAAAACAGGCTCCATTTATGTTCTCTTGAACTCTTCTCATTTTGCTTTTTGCAAATGCATTTTGAATTTTTGACCAGTTGTTTAGGATGGTGGGCTGTCTGTACCAAAATATGCAGGACTCCAGCATAAGAGGAGCCAGTCAGCAGAAAATTCTGACCATGACTTCACCTCAAAATACACCACCAGGCTACTGAACACAGAAAATATCCCACCACAAGATAAGTTAAATGTAACTTTAAATGGATTGTGTCTGTTGGTGATGTTGGATCATGATTGTCTTCAGGAAATTCAAAGGCTGGCTTATAATTCAACCCTGTAAAAGCAATGAATCTCCAACCCAGAAGTCCAGAGTATCAGACTGAGAATCCAGTTATTTTTGTTTCCTGCTCATTATTTTAATAAGGGATATATGGAGAAGCAATATGCTAGTGCTGACCTATGAAACACAAAATAAATGTTGAGATTATGAGCAATAACAGATTGTTCAATGCTTTTCTCCGTATGTCCCCATGAAGCAGAGAACTGTATGAGGTAAGGAAACACCATTGTTTTTACAGGGTAGGCTGATGATAACAAAGGCTTAGAGAATGCCTACATACTGTACCTAGGCTAGCTCAGACAGTTCTGCAAAAGTGCAGCTGAAGGAGTTGCTAAAAGTAAAAAAAGGCATTCATATTCCCCAACATAGTGATGAACTGATGATTTCAGGCAAGAATGCAGAAGCCAATTTTTATGAAAATAAAACTACTGCTGTCCAACCTGGTATCAGCATGTCCTCTGCTAAAAAATAGCCATATATGGATTTACTATTAGCAACTGGATGTGTTGACAGGCTATGATTTAAAAATAACATTTATGGTACTAGCACTCATTCCCTTTATTCTGATGAGAAATTGGATTATCACATTCAAAGCTACAAGGTTTCCTCTTGTTTTTTGTTGTGCTATTGTCATTTTCTGCATTTGACACTGAAGACAAACTATTATTGACTTCCCTGCATACACATAGGGCAAGATTCAGGTCCAACCTCATCAAACTTCATACATAGATCTCCACCTCTCAGTGTCAGCTAATCAGCTGGACTAAAAATTTGTTTGTATCTATTTCCTTCTGTGCTCTCCTTTACAGGCCTTTAGAAATTTTGCCTGTTTTGCTGCTCATTCACATACTCTTTCCCTCAAAACCCACTGGTCCAAATCCATCTATTTTATCTGAAAGAAATAAAACATCTTACACATGATGTGGTAGAAAACCTGGCAACAGAAGCAGTAGGCTTTATAGCAGGCTGCTTTTCAGCTTCCTGTGCACGAATCCAACCAGAGCCCCTGGGCTGTGCATTGTCCTGTTTGGTTGAGTTGCAGTTCAATTTACTTTGGTTGCCTTCCAGAGAAAGAATCTGATCCTGAAAAATGCTCTTCAATCCTTCAGAGAGGAAACAAGAGCATTCAGGCCCCCTTGGAAGTTAAAGTGAGGACACACAGCCATTCTGCAGATGGAGTCTGCGTTCGTGATGCCACACCTGCTCCCCATGAACATGCAACAGGGTTACTTCAAAAACTGCAGAGACTGATTCTGATTTCAGTTAGTGGCTCACCCTGATATTCCTATTGACAGAAAGGTACATCTTAGAGCCCTTAGCATCCCTTTGATTTGCAGGGCATCACTTAGGTTGCCATGTGAATTCTAGCAAGTAACTAAGCCACTGTAAAATTAAAGCTACACCCTGCCCACAAGACAGGGGGAACTTTGAGATTTCTGGATTGTAGGAAGAAATCTGGTCTCCAAGTAAAATAAAGCAAGGTTTTCCCCAAAGTGCTTAAATACAGGGTATCCATGCCACACTTTTATTTTTCATCCTTTTTTGACCTTTGATTTAATGTAAGTACTCAAGCAATTTTAGCTGTGTTTTCTTCTCAACTTCTCCCACTTCAGGCCACACACACAAAGATCATTCTGTGACCTGACACCCTCCCTCTTTTCTTAAAAACTCCTGGTGAGGAGAAAAAAAAAAGGATGTTATTTTAAACAGCCTCAAACTAGAGGTTTAAAGTCCATTAGGGCACTTATTTACTCATTTCAATTCATGATTTTTTTTTACATTGAAAATTACAGTTTTTACAGATTCCTGTAAACGTCTAGGTATGAAAATGGCTTTTTCAAAAACGTTCTTCCAGATCACTAAAAATAATTCACTTTTGTTTATATTTTCTTTATGCAGAATTCAAGGAACAATATGTACATTTACTGCTTATCCCTATCTTTACTCATTCATTTTTAATCTGCTTAAAAATTGCTGATAAAATGGTAGTCGAGACACATAACTCATCTCTTCACACACCAGATACACTGGCATCACAAGATGGTTCCTCAGCCAAGCTCACCAATGCCCACTAACCCTCAGCTGCAGGCATCCCTTCCATATGCAAGAAGATACAAGTAGCCCCTCCAGCAGACTGGCCTTTGAATGACAGGCTAAGCTTGCAATCTATTTGTCCCAGGTCTAGACCAGGTTCATGATCGGTCATTGTTTCCACAGCATCCACACTTGGAGCCTCTAAACACGTGCAATGTGAGTCTGATGTATTGCTGTAGCTACCTCCAAATGCTCTGAATTACTGATTTCAGAGCCTTTTTTCTTTTATAATTACATTATTGTTTGTTAAAATAAAATTTCTGTTTGGGGGACTCATCTTGCCACAACATTTCATGTGTGCATGCAACACATGAACCCCTCTCCAGCCACTACTGATACAGTTTCTTTGTAGCTCCATAGGAGCAGTAGGTTTAGGTTCATTTATTACTAAGAGTCAGGTCACTGACACACCAGCTGCTTTTACACATTTGGTGACCTCTGTTTGTTGAGCCAGAGGTATATGTAAGGCATGCAACTTGGGCTCTACCTGCTAGCTACTTGAAAATTGAACTACTGAAATGATACTCCCAAAGAAAACTTTACTTTGGTTTGGCATGAGTTACAAGGCAATTCAGAAACTGGCTCTCTCTGAAAGTTCTCCTTTCCTTGTTATTTCCTTTCAAGAATGTTTTCAAGAAAGAAAAAAAAAGAAAAAAGAAAAAAACCAACAAAAAATGTTCTCCAGTTTTAAATTGCTGTTCACTCACTGAAGTGAACAGCCCTTGTAACATATGTATTTCCAGTGAACACAGTAAATTAAACACAATCAAGATGGCAGCAGTCTCTCTGAAGGAATATAGCATGATAGACATAATATCCTAGAACTTAAAACCTTCTTCTGTCACTAACTCTGTCTTAAATCCTTCTGAAGGGTACACGTACGGCTCTTAATTTAATTGCTATGCACTGAGGTGGAAACTGAAACAAAATTAAACAGGCTTTTGATTAAACCTTTATCACCTATATATTTTTAACCTATTACAGCATTCCTATAAGTACCACATTTCACCATAAAGGTGGAATTTCCATAAAGTTAGAAAAATATTAGAATTATGGGGGTTTTTTTCCATGAAAGCCTTTCTCCCTGGATCATACACTGTCCTGAGAAAAAAGGCTTTGTATCAGTAGAGCGTACAAATAGTTAAAAAATGTGAGTTATTTTCCACTGTGTATGCACTAAATGGAGGAAAATTACAATAGATGGGCCAAATGGTTTCTCAGGAGAGACATATACTGACATCTTTGGACACTAACAGTAGCAGCAGCCTTTGAATTTTCACTTCAACTACTGCTTAGAAATGACACTGTCAGAAAGGAAACACCTACTGTGCGCCTTCACTTGCCTTCTGATCCCTTATTAGTTAACCCTGAAGTGCATATGTATACAGCCTTAATCCCCAAGTGAGTATCTGGACCAGGGGAAATCTGGAATTAATTGCGAAGTATTTTGGTTACTAATGCAGCTGTTACAAGTGTTTGATTTGGCAAGGGAACAGAAAAGGCACTGCATACCAATTTCGTGAGCCACTGTAAAAGCTGCGTGGAGGCCGTCATCTTCAATCACTGCACAGCTGCGCTCAGGAGAGCATATGGTCCCAACGTCTGCCATTCCCAGAGTATCACATGAATGATGCCCACATAAATCCTGCCCAGGAAGGGGGGAAAAGAAAATCATTAAAATAAATTTTTACACCCATAGGTAACAACCAGTTAAACGCGTGAGCCCTTTGCAAGCAGCAGAACCTGGGTAAAAAACATCAATATAAACTTCTACCTAAAGGTATCAATGCAGTTTAAAAGTGTGACAAGCCAATCCCACCCCTGGTAAAGTCAATGAGAGCATTTTCATTGACTTTAACAGGATTTGGATACATTCTGTTACTAATTATTATTTGTATTTCTGCTCAAACTTGCATTGCGGTAGGTACTCAAAATACGCTGTTGAAGCATTCTTCACTGACAATAAAAATAGAATATCCTCTTTATTTACAGAAGGTAAACAAAGGTAGAGAGGATGCTTCCGATTCCTGATCAGTCCTTGAACCAGACATCATCTTTCTTTTCTAAAAGCAAGTCTTATATTCACACTCAAAAGAAATGAGATTGTTATATGTGAAACCTCATTTCACTTCTGTCACGTAGCACATTGATTATTAGTCTATTACCCAATATACCAAGTATTTAAGCAATTCTCAGATGTTGCTTAAAGAGTCAGTGATATGACAGAGTCCAAAATGCGTTGATTCCCAATCTCACTAGTGCAACAACTCAACCAGGTCTCCTACACGTAGATACGGGATGTGTTCAAAAACCATGCAGGTAGCATTAGGTTTTTTCTTTCATTCAGGATAATGATAATGATGGAAGGGAACTTTGGTCAGACCATGCTTTAATTTTCAGCATTAACTTTTCTGTGCTTCTGTTGAAGCAGAAGGAATAATACTAGTCTCAATGTACATACATATGCTTTTTTGGATGAGAAGGAAAAGTTGGTACCATGCTATTTGGAACACTTTAACATTTCATTGTGGCTGAATGAAATTGTAATTACAGTAACTGGCATTACAGTATTATCAAATGTTATTATCAAAACAATCTAAGACTACCTTTTTTCCCTTCACTGTTAAGACTCTCTGCTTCCCTTTACATCTCTTTCTATAAGGACTTTTTTTAATGAAACCTTTCATAAATAATCAATTGGAATAACAGACACCTTGTATGAGGCTTGAAGTGTATGAACAATATTCACTGATTGTGAGAGTTTAGGCAAACTTTAAAATGCACAGGTTTCAAACCCCACTGAAGTCAAAGAAAAACATATCAAGTTCACAGATACTGTGACACAGCATCTCTTACTGAGAAAAAACAACCCCAAAGAAGTTGGATTTTTCCCCTCAAGAAGAAAACAAAGAAAATTTTCAAGCTAAAAATACAGAGCAATATTACATATATGGAGGAAGAATTTCAGGCTCAGTTCTGCCTTCCAGGTGTCTGGAAACTTTTTTTGGTAACTGCACTCTTGGTGCTACTTAATACCAAGATTTAAATGCTTCAGTACCAATGAACAAAACAGCTTCACAAGAAGAGAGAGGATATAGTTCAGGAGTATTTCAATTTCCAAGTTACAGGTGTAATCCATGGTTTAAGAAAAAATTCCATTCTGGAACAATGCAGATAATACGCAGACAACTTTCCCTATAACCCCCCCGGCTCCCCTCCTTGGAATCCAGTTAGCTCCCTAGACTTCTCCTCTGGCTCTGCATGGGTTATGGTGCCCATTTTTAAGTACTTTAAAAGAAATTCAAATTTTTTCCACTTGTATTTAGGCAAATAAACTTTGTATCATTTTCACCAGCTCTCGACCAATGCTGGAAGAGGCCCCAAGTGAGATCATGTTTATGATGGCAAATATCTGGGGCATATTCAACAAAGAAGACACAATCCTTAAACTCCTATAACTTTTGCTTGGGTTTATGTATCAGTTCTGAACTTGGCCCTTTCGGTCTAAGGGTACACTGCAGATAAAGTGAACTCTATGTAAATGTAAACTGTAAGTGGTTTACCTATGGGATTATGTGCAGGTAAACTCAGAAAAAATGCATGTGCATAGTTCCAATAAAAATACCTTTTGATAGGGATATAAAACATCTACATAACTAAGTGTAAGCTGTATAGGAAGTACGATACCTTTTTACTACCCCCACACAGCACTACAGGCTCAGGGAAGAGTGGCTGGGAAGTGGCGCAGTGGAAAAGGACCCAGGGGTGCTGGTTGACTGTGGCTGAACAAGAGTCAGTGTCTGTCCAGGTGATTAAGGCCAATAGCATCCTGGCCTGTATCAGTAACAGTGTGGCCAGCAGGACTAGGAAAGTGATTCTTCCCCTGTATTTGGCACTTTTCAGGCCACATCTCAACTCTGTGTTGTGGGCTCCTCACTACAGGAAAGACATTGAGGTGCTGGAGTGTGTCCAGAGAAGGGCAACAGAGCTGGCGAAGGGCCTGGAGTACAAATCTGATGACAGGCAACTGAGGAACCTGGGGTTTATCCAGAAGAAAAGGAGTCTCAAGGGAGACTTTATTGCTCTACAACTCCCTGACAGGAGGTTGTAGCCAAGTGGGGGTCAGCCTCTTCTCCTAGGCAACCAGAGACAGAACAAGAGGAAACTGTTTCAAGCTGTGCCAGGATAGGATTAGGTTGGACATCGGGAAGAAATTCTGCACAGAAAGTGTGGTTAGATACTGTAATGGGCTGCCCAGAAAGGTGCTGGAGTCACCATCCCTGGTGGTGTTTAAGGAAAGACTGGACGTGGCACTCAGTACTCTGGCCTCACACATGGTAGTGTTCCGTCAAGGGTGGGACTCGATGATCTCTGAGGTCTTTTCCAACCTAACTTTCTGTGATTCCGTGATTGTGTGTTTTGACCTGAATCCACACAAGCTACTGAACTGAAATTCTTATACAAGTACCAAAAAGCACACAGACAGAAAGAAGCTTCCTGGAGGCAGTCTAGACTACTCTCAGGTTGACAGTGCCAACAATAGTATAAAATACATAAATTCAGGTTTTGTCTCTGCAAGCAGATTCTATGTCATCTGGTCTTTTGCTGTATTTGGGTATCATCATAATGTAGCTACTTACATCAGTACTGCTTCCAATGCGGGTACAATTGTACCCACCAATGTCTTATGTCACTGCATGATTTACTTATGTTTGCATACAAGCAGCAGCAATGCCAATGATATGGCTGGGAATTTATACCAGCAAGCACAACTAGACCTCACAATGACTCACCAGATTTGATGACACAAGCATAACTGAAAGACTATGACCTTTCTAATAAACTTCCTTAGAGATACTTCTAATGGGAAATGTAGAGCATGGAAAATTATGACAGGGATGTTAACCATAAACAGCCCTTCTGACTTGTGGCTGGTTAGTAATATCACCCTCAACATTTCAAAAGCTATGCACAGGATTGCATTACCATCTTTCTTAGACATTAGGGTTGTATTACAGGTTGTTCCTAGGAAATCCCACAGCAGGAAATGAGTGATTCTGACAACTGTAAAATTACCTTGCTCCTGCAGTTCCCCAGGGACAGCTGGGAAACAGCTGTCCTCAGATGGTGTGCAACCAATGGTTCCCATAAAGGAGAAGAGGGGAGAGTGACTTCACTGGGGTCAGGAAGTGGTGGACAGTGATTCAGTAAAGCCCCATTCCCTCCGGGCAGCCCCATTTCCACATCCACACTGCTGTTCCAGCACTCTGAGCAAGGCCATGTGGGGAAACCCTGCAGTCCCAGCTGGGAAGTGGCGGAGGTGGCTTGTAAAGGATTTTGAAACAAGGACAGGAAGTATTTTCTGGCATTAGCTTCTTTGTTATGAAGCTGTTTCTGGGATGTCTATGAGTTGCCCATTTGCTGCTAGAGCGGGGCATGCAATGGCTATGCTTTGAACACAGAGCATTTGTTGAGCTTCCTGGCTTTCCTTGCCAACTTCAGTCCTCAGTGGCTGCCAGAGGGTGCTTTTTTTCAGCTGATGCTGACATTGTCAATAATCATTTAGGCAGATTACTGAAGGTTCAGCTCCATTATGTTGTCAACTTATTGTCTCATTTACTCTTTACTTCTCTAGCCTCTGCATGACTTAAACTTTAATATATTTCTATTCAAAGCATCCCATAGTATATACTTTAAACAAAACTGTAGCCTATCAAGTGGCATCTGAGACAAATATTCTGAGAAGTTTGCTATTGGGTCAACTCAGTGATACCAGCTACCCAACAGCATGACCTCAGTGATGTTATTGAAAATCACACCTGTTTACACTTCCACTAATTTAAATCTTGATGGTAAAATTTCTCTTGACTTAAACCTCCTGTAGCTGCACTGGCTATGGATTATTTGTTACCAGCTTCAATAGTTACATTTTTTGTTTTCCTGTGCAGTCTATGAAAGCAGTCTACAACTTCTGTGAAGTAGCATTTCTAGGGGTACAGTAAAAGGTTTTCTTGCCCTTGAAAGTATTTCTTCTGCTAAAAACAGGTCCCAATGTCATAGTGCAATCTAAAAAATTGATATGGGTTGCCTTAACTGTTCATACTCTAGCTAAAGCATTAGGAAAAAGGGAATTCAGAATACTCAAAATCAGTTTCCAATGACTAATTCACTCTGGTGTTTGGCCTCTATTAAAAAGTTAATCAGTTACTCAGACCGGTATACTCAATTGCCTTGAAACAGTGGCAGAAGCTTCAAAGAATGAGTGTTTCTTGATATTTCTAAAGAAGGAATGCAGTCTGGCCCTTGATCTGCATTACAGTAGTTCCAAAACAAGAATGACTAGGAAATGCATTTGCTACACAGGAGGCAATAGACAGTGAGACTTAAGCTTTGGCAAAAGAACAACTTAGGAAAACTAAGCTGTACATCATAAGACTAGTAGTTAATTAGTTTATTAGAGGCAAAGATTTCTTGGCATTCTAAATACATCAAGAGCAGCTGGCTATCTGCCCTGTATACATGGCAGGGTGTGAATGAATGTAACTGTGACCACATCCTGCTGGAGCACTGGATTTATTTTACCTGAAATTTGTCCAACAGGCTTAGAAGAGAACAAACAAAAACTTTTTAGTGAAAGCTGGTATTAGGTCAGAGCCCACTGACCAGATCCAAACTAGGATGTAAACACCAACATGGACAGTTTGATGGACTGTACATGGAGAAGAACATGTCCTCTGGTCTTTATCTATCCTTCCTAGGGTTTGCAGTTTGTGACCTTATGGGTCCCAAAGTTTCACAGTCCTGAGCAGCTTAGCACTTCACTTATACTAAAGCTTGATTGGTTTTGAGATGCTTAATGTTTCTCCATCTTTTAACTTCCCTTGAGGGAAGTTAAACCTACAGATGTTCTCAAACCAGATATACAAGAAACCCAAAGAATTAGGCTTTCTATCAGGAAAAGCAGCACCTCACGTTCTCATAAAGCACAGCTAAGAGCTTTTACATCTCTGTGTGCTTATTCACTTGGTCCTCTGGTTTCTTTACAATGGCTCACAAACTAAAGCCTTTGCCCAGTAAGAACATGATCCAGCTTCAAATTCCTTTCAGGGATGAGGCCAATTGCATGTTTCTTAAGAGAGCACCATATGGTCTACACTAGGCTATGGCCTACAGGGAAGGTCTGCACATGCCTATGCATGCAGGCAGTTGTGGCTGCTTCTATATCAGCCAGTGTGCCAAAGGTTTCCTTGGCCCAGGCTGCTGTTAGTACTTACAGTGCTCAGTGAAGGGACCCAGTTTTGGTCTCTATTTCTCAGCCTGCTTCTCTCTTTTACACTTAACAGTCCTGTGGTAAATTACAGAAACAGTCCTCTTTCCATGCTGCAGGAACCCAGACCGCCTTGCTCTAAGCAGTGCACTCCAATCAGTGGCTTCAGGTCACATTTCCACTCATTCTCACCGTAGGAGTTACTCACTAAACAGTGACATAGCTTTGGTCAGAAGGGCGGAAAGCTTCCTTAACACCTGGAACAGCTTACGACCTACTGGTTAAAGACCTCTCCTGGGAGATGGGCGATACAGACCTAAAAGCCCTCAAGCAGAGGAAGGAATTAAGTTCGACTTTCCAACTTCCTGCAGCAGTGTTCCCACCACAGCTCTGTAAAGGGAGGGTGGGGTGAGGCAGCACTCGGAACACACACATCCTCCCTCCCACATGCCCCTCCGCAACGTGGGTGAACGGGTGAAAGTTTTTTAATGTCACTGCCACTGGGAACGGCACATGTGGAGGGAAGTGAGGTTCACCCAAACAGAAAGGATTACAGGTATTGCCCAAGAAGGGCATGACATCTGCAACACAAAAGGAGCATAAGACTGAAGTTGACAGACTGCAAAAGGTATCCTGGAAATAAGGGCTAAGGGATAACAAAGTAATTAGGACATGGTCTATTTTACCCTCAGTCAATACTATGACCCTTAAGAGAGGCAAGCCAAAATAGTGGAATGCTGCCCTGGAGGAAGACTGCTGTGAAAAGTCCTCTTCTTGAGAGACTGATGGGTCTCTCTCATGACCACCAGGGAGAGAGCCTGGCCATCACTGTGAAGAGAGAGGAAGGACTACCACCAGACTCACTGGGTGACCGCTTTGTCCTTCTCTCCAGTCATGTTTTGAGAGGATGGCCAAAGCCTGGTTACATTTTGAGGAAAACCAGAATGGTGATACCTGCTATATCTATCACAACAAAAATCACATACTTTTCTCCAGTAGCTGAGCTTAAAAATTGAGGTTGTCTGCCTTTTGGGTTCATATGACAAACACAGGCCTGAGTTTTGGCATATGAACCTCACATATACAAAGTGGTCTTTCTGAATTCTAAGTAAGGTGAAATTCAAGAAAACCCAATATATGTGTGACATCTTTTTGGACTCAGTTTAGTACATGCATGCTACACTTGCTGGCTTCAGAAATTACCTCCTCACCAGTCTGAATGGATGTTCTTATTTTCCCCCTATATGGTACAGGCACTCTATGCACTCATCATGTGAGGACACTCTGACACAAAGTATTGGAAAGAGAGCCTAAATTGGATTAAGCTTTTATGTTATGAAGGGACAGGTAAACAAAATCTTTTTTTCCCTAGAGCACAGAAGGAAAACACGGCAGTATTATGGAAACCACAGATTATCTGAAAATATTGACAGATTGGACATAAGGCATTTGGACTCTGTATGGGGAGATGTTGCAGTTATGAATCTGGTGACTGGTGAACAAGGCAAAACATATGATTTGACCTGCCTAACCCACAGTTCCTTTGTCGGGAAACTCCACACCATGTCTACAGATCAGTGTGAATCACACTACATCTCCTCTGCAAGTTATGTCCCACTTTATTTTCCCAAGAGATATTATTTAAATGTCTTAGATTTGCAACAAAATTGGTGAAAACACTATGAAACTGGTAGAAACATCCCACTATAATTTCTTCACAGTAATAACAATAAACAGTGAAATATATTCTATTGACCATTGGTACAGTGACTTGTTTTACTTCTATGGTATAGTAATTGTGGGAAGAGAAGAAAAGCGAAAAGAAAAAAAAAGGAAAAAAGAATTAGAGTCAAGGAAAGCATGTGCTCCATGCAATGAAATTATAGAGATGAGATCATACAAAGCTTGCTGTTAAATTTCAACAGCACTGTCAGGTGGACAATTAAACTAAACCACAGACAAAAGACTCATATAATTACTACGTAGAAAAAGGCAGGACAGCAGCCTTTGACTCTAGCATGAACTTTTTGTTAGAGCCAGGCATGATGTACTACCATGGATGATGCTAACAAGCACTTAGGAAAGTATTTTTCATGTTCTCAATGTGTGTATATACTGTGAGAAATATCACTTTTAACCTTTATGATTCAGAACTGGGGGGAAAGGAAGAGAGCTGGATTTTGGCCAAACATATTCAATAGTCCACTTGAAATTTAACTAAGGGTTACTAATGAAATAGATTGGATGAATTATAGAAGATATTTTCAGAACAGGATAGACCTCAGAAAAAGTACAGTGTGAGTTCCACTATAGTTTGCAAATCATGTCTAATATCTTTTTCTACTGTGACAAATAATCTGGCAATTATTTTGTTGCACCCATAAAAATCTGAAGATAATCTACTTCCAGATTCTGAGAACCATTCACAATAAAAAAGTTTGAAGCAGACTGAACTCTAAATTCACTGTTGACTTCACTGCCATTGAGAACAAATGAGCTCACCTCCAGGGAAAGAGGGCTTTACCAGCTCTTCCTCCTTTCAACCACACAGCCGCTTCCCTACCTGTTGCATGGGGTGGAGGACTCACCTGGCCAGCAGCTGATTGAATCCTTGCACCACCATATTCCACGGAGGATGCTCTGAGGATGTGTGCAGCCCAAAAATTACAGCTGCTGTCAGGGACAAAGTAGTCGAACAGCAGGGGACATACATACATTCTGAGGTTCTTATGGCCAGGCTGGCTTAATGAGAGCTCTGAGAGAATTAAGAAATATTAGAAAATTATCACTTTTTGTTACTGCCAAATCAGACCTCTGTCCTGTTTGATACTGGCCATCATGGGCCAAAATGAGACTGAGACCCCTGGGAAAATATACTTCTCCTTATAAGATTTGCATAATCACTGCAGAACCCAACACAATTTCTGCAATATTCAGTCATAGTTTCTGTGTCCACTGAAGGTTTTCACAATCTCCAACACAGCTTATAACAATGGTCAGACATGTCACTTGCAGTACAGAGTAAACATAGGATGCACTGCAGCTAATGGACAGGTACACGGCCCTTGCCATCACTGATAAAGCAATACAGACCCTTAAAATAGCTTTAACATGTTTTCTGTATCACAACTGAATTCACATTTGCATTTATTTACTATGGTCTGTAGCATAATTGCTTTAAAGCCCTTCTCAAATTAAATACAGATTATGATTGAAAGTAAGTGGCTGTTCTAACTCAGTATCAGTAAATTTCCCTCTAAAAGTCTTTTTGCATGGGAAGTACTTCCTAATATGAATAATGATGATTACCATAATTTGAACTGCCAGTATTAATTTTATAGCAAGGGAGAGCTGCCGACACACTCTTAGTCTATCAGTGGTTACTAATTTATCTTTAAAGAAGTAAAGACAATCAAAGAGGAGGAAGCGACTGTGCTAAATTTTGTCAGGACTCTTCCTTTCTAAGGAGCTCTAATAAAGCTCCTACCTTTCCAGGCAGCCTCTTTTGGTGTAAAAAGATAGTAGCCAAGTAAATGCCACTCAGGAATGAAGACAACTACTATATTAAAGACTTGTATGGCAACAGGCATGCACAATGCAGATTCTATCTACACATAAACAGTTACATACAGCTGAGGACAAGCATTCAGCTGACAAATGACTTGCAAATATTATTCTGTTGACGGAGAGATGCAAAGGTCAAGGTGGCCTCAGTTAGTAAACAAAGACGGAAATGTACCTCACACACCCCACGCCTAAAATCAAGCCATTTAGAAAAAGACATCTGGATGTTCAGCATGACGGTATTCAGAGCCCATCAAAACACGCGGCCATGGCTTGGCGTCTTGTAGCTAAGCAACGTACCTCATACATCCAAAACAGAGTTGTAAAAGTGGGATTCTCCTGCCAATTGCTGCCACTCTCATTGAAAAGCTAAACTGGAAAAAATCTCTCTTTAGTTCAAAGTGGGACTGTTTTCCCCAGGAAACATCTTTACTGCTTTTTCATCCTTTAACCCTTTTTGTGTTTACATTCCAAGAGGAGCAAACAGATTCATGTTGACGTTTCAAATGTAAGCATATAAAAATCGTGTGGACTCACACATACTCCCTGCAAAGAACATCATGAACACATGTAGGAAGAAACTCCAGCCTTGTTCCTATTGAGTAAAATGCAATGCCAAACAATGTGCTTGTGCACACAGCAAACCATTAAAGCAGATTAAGTTATTCTGAACAGCGTTGAGGAGCTAATCCCATAGTTAAAGCTGTTAAAATGTAAACCAAGGAAACAGAAGCCTGTGCTGTTTTCTTGGGAAGCATTTACATCCCTAAGTAACAGAAGAAGAAATATTTGCACTTTAAGAGTGGAGGGAGACCCCAGGAACTGTGATGTTTTGTTTAGTTTACGTACTACTTACATCCAAAAGAAGTAACTCTACACATGGAAGATGCATTGCTCAGGAGTCTTTGAATGTGGGTTACTGATTAGCAGCACAATCTTATTCTGGCAGGAGGCATCCATGCAAAGAATTACAGATAAGCACCTGTAAAGCAAGTGCACTTTCAATTCACATCCTACCTTAATCCAAATTAACTTAATAACTGATGTTATGGTTCAGTCTGCCACCCTAAGAGTTTCTCAATTGTCATAAATCCCATAGAAAAAAAATGGGAATACTGACAAGAGAGAAACATTCTACAGTGAAAAGTGATGGATTCTGGCCCAGGCTTAGCAAGCCATTAGAAACGATATTTATAGTAAAAAGCAAGAGCATTCTGACCCCAACTAGGTAGCTCTTTTCCATTCAGATTATAATGATAAAAAATCAAAGTATGCAACTTTGACTGACGGACTTTAAACTGGTAAAAAAGGCTCCTGTTGTACAAGTGATGCCTGACTGACACAGACTAATGTTTCAACTATTTACAGCTATAAAAGCAAGCCAGACACTGTTTTTCCCCCTTCTGGAGCAACTCCTTCCACAAACCATCCAAAGCATCCTTTTTGGCAGGCTCCTATGATGTAGAAAAGCAGGAGAACTCAAATGAACGGAAAGTCATGCAGTTATTTTTTTCATACTTGGGGAAGGGAAAAAAAGAAAACACCAAACCCAAACCACTGAAGGGATATTCTTACAGAAGAACTTCATTGCATAAACTCAGCCACATGTCTACTAGAGCAATGTCCCTTAACGACCTCTGGCAATGCAATTAACAACCAAGCATGGAGCAAGGCACAGCTCTGCATGGGTAATACCAGCCAGATGCAACCGAGAACTGATCATTTTTCTCTGGGGGGACAAGAAAAGGACTGCATACCCTCATCCGCAGCGCAACTCACTCAAGTTTTGCAGCTCTGTTTACCTGCGGTTTGCATTTACGTCCTACACTTGAACCACAAGTGCTGCTGGCTTCCAGTACGGTGAAGCTATTCTTGCTGGAAATAGCATCTCGATGCACTCAACAAGGAAGTTGTCTGTTCTCCTAAGATGTTCTCCACCATTTTCACTAGCAGGTTTGTCTGGGGACTAATTTAGGCAAGGAAGTGCTATTAGCCCTTTTGCCAGGACCACCGCTGCAGAGACAGAGGACCTGCATGTTAAACATCTCACTGGGAAAGATGGAACAATGTCATGTCTCCAGCAGAGATAAGTTGGGTGGCCTCAGCTGAGTGCCCCTATCAGGCAAATACCACGTCTCCCCACCCTGGCGGGAGTACCACCACTGCACTGGCACGAACGTGTACCCACAGTGGGGGTGACTGCACAAGGGAGGTGGCACACACAAATGCACACACCACTGGCTGGGTTCTCAATCCTTCTTCCATCCCTGTCAGCTATGCCTGAGATGCAGTGCAACCCTACGGAGGAGGCGAATCCATGAGCGGGGAGGCAACCATGGGGCAAAGCAGAGCAACGTGGCTGGAGGCGCACTAGGCTCGGCACAGGCCGGCTTGCCCAGCCGTCCTCACGGCTCGAGGGACACACCACGTCGCCATCAACCAGGGCGATGCCTACCTCGCGGGTGAAGAGGATGGCGGCATCGTAGTGCTCGTCGTGGTCATCGTCGAGGCGGTTGTGCTGGTGCTGCCACTTGCAGAAGTTTTTGAGAGTGGTGGCGGCGTTCCTGTTGACTTCCAGCCCCTTCTCCTTCTCGCTCAGGGCCACCACCTTCACCACGGCCAGCCGGACGTGGTTCTCCAGGCTGGCGTGGGCGTAGAGCCGGGACGCGATGGAAGCCAAGGTGAGCAGGTAGTGCTGCAGCCCCTTCCCGTACTTGCGGACCATGGAGGCGTCGGCCACCAGCAGCAGCTCCACCTGCCGGGCCCGGGAGACGGAGCGACGCCGCCGCCGCCGCGGCCCGTCCCCCGCGGTCCCCCCGGCGGGGTCGCGGGTCTCGCAGCTGGTGCGGGCGGGCACCGTCTCGAAGCTGAAGCGCTCCCTGCGGAAGAGGTGCGGGATTCGGGCCGGGCCCTCGCCGTAGATCCGCGGCCCGGCCGCCTCCGCGCCGCGCCGCGCCGGCCGAACGGTGTAGCGGGAGCGACCCACGGCGAAGAAGCCGTCGAGGCCGCCGCAGAGGTTGAACACGGCGAGGGAGCGCGGGCTGCCGTCCACCGTGCCGCGGTAGTGGCAGCGCGGCCCGTCGCGCTCCAGGTCGAGCAGGAAGCGCTGTCTCCCGGCGTAAAGCACATACCCCGCCTTGCCGCCCCCCGCGTAGGTCGGGTCGAGGCGCCGCACGACGCCGCTGGCCCCGCGGGGCGGCCCGGGGGCGGGGGGCCGAGGGGGCGGCGGCGGCGCCCCGTGGTCGGCAGGTGCCGGCGGCGGTGCCAGAGCGTGGTACAGCTGGGCCGCCAGCAGCAGCCAGAGCAGCTTCAGGAGCATCCTGCCCTGCCGTCAGGAGCGGCGGCGGGAATTAGGAGCAGTAGTAATAATAACAGGAGTCGGGCACGGCGGTGGAGGGAGCCGGCCCGGCGGAGTGCGGCAGCGTAGTTACGGGACGGGAAGGGGGAAGATGAGGGGGAAAGAGCCAAAAAGCAGGGAAAAAAAAGTTCTCTTTCCCAAACTCGAGTCAAGTGTGAGTGGGAGAGAAAAAAATGTCAACAAAAGCCGCTCGCGTGTGAACTTTGTGTTTCTCAGCAGGAAAGAGCCGGGAGCACATGGAAAGAGGGAGAGAGACAAAAATTCCCAAATCGCTGCTGCCGGGAAGGCAAACCGAGGAGAGAGGAAAAAGAGGAGAGGAGGCTGGGAGCCGGCATGTAGAGAAGTTTGAGCACTTCCCACTCCTCTTCCACTTCTCTGGTGTAGTCACCCGATCATCAGCACCAGCAGCGGCAGGGGCCAGGTCTGCTGCGACTCGGCACTTTCCCGGGCTCCGGTGGGCTCCCTTTCCTTCTTTTGCCCCCTTTTGTTTTGAAGAGGAGAAAGGGAGAGAAGAAATTCAGGCACCAAAAACCGCCTCGGTCGTCCCCGGTGAGATGGTTAAAAAGGAAAAAAAAAAAAAAAAAAAAAAAAAAAGAAAGAAAAAAAGAAAAGCTCCCAAGAAGCGGCAAACGTCCTGGATTTCTGTAAAAGCGCCCTCCCTGTATCTTTTCTGTTGTTGTTATCCCCAGTCTGTCGATGTGAACAACAGGAGAAGGAAGAGAAATGTGAAGATGAGAGGAGGTGGAACAATGAATTTATAGCGGAATGCCATCCTGCAATGGCAATTTCAACAATTCGTCACTGCAGGCTGCCTCTTAAAGGGAGAGCTTCAAAACTACCACTCCCACACTTCCTTCTCATTTAATCAGACAGAAGGAGAAACTTGAGGGGAGGAGGACAGCGGGGGGCGGCTGCGGAGGGAGGAGAAAAGGAGGGAGAGTGAGCGAGAGAGAGGGCAGCAGAAGAGGGGAAAAGCCGGAGGTGGGGAGAGAGACCAGGCTTTCCCAGAGTCTCTTGCAGCCCCAGAGTCACCCGGGGTTTGAACTGTCATCGCTGGTCGGGGACGGTGGAGCCGCGCTTACCTCCCGTCTTGCTCGCTGCCCCCGCTCTGCTGCCTGACGCTGCTGTGTGCAAAACCCGGTGGAGGAGGCAGGTTTGCGCCTGACTCCGAAGGGGAGGGAAGCGGCCGGGGCTTTTCCGAGAGCGCCGGTGATGCGGAGGCCGGGGGAGCGGAGCGGCTGCGCCGGGAGGGAGGTGCCCCCGGCGCTGCCCGCCGTGTCCCGGCGCGGCCACTGCCTCTTTCCAGGGCCGGCGGCAGCGCCAAACTTCCCCTCTTTGTCTGTGCCGCCGCGGCTCGTCTTTATCCAGTCTGTCATTAAGACCCGGCAAGCTGTCATCTAGTTTGGGCTGTGATTTCCCCCGAGCCCCGAGGAGGAGAGAGGGCGGGGAAGAGGTAATGCTTGCTCTGTGACTTTTCGAATGACTTCAGATGCTTAGATCATCCCCCCGCTGACACACATATCCACTAACCCTAGTACCTCGCCTTACACGCCCTGCTTCATGCTCCTACAGGGACAGCACGCAGGACAGATGACTGCTTTTCCCTTTTCATATGCCCTTTCCACCTTAACATTACCCACAGAGTGAGTGGATATTGGCAAACAGCTCATTCTCCCCCCTGAGCTGGAAGGCAGCATGGGCTCTGGGAAAACAAGGAGACCCCTGAGGACTCCGATCCTGCTGATTTTGCCTTGCTGAGGGATGGACCCTGCATCACTTGAGGCCTTGTCTTGCACCAAGTCCAACACGGATGCATGGGAATCTGAAGTGCTTATTATCTCATGTTTCCTCTCCATGTCCCAAGATGGGTGCCTGGAACAGGTACTCTGGCTGCAGGACTCCAGAGGGTTGCAGGTCTCCAACCCCATCCTCCCCTGCAAACAGCATCTCAGCCCAACCACTCTGCAAGAGAGTGATGTGCACATCTGTGATGCTTTGCAGGATCAGGGCCATGGTGGTGGGATGCATGAGAGTGGCAGACCAGCATTCGCATCTAGAGCTTCCAGGGGCTGCTTTGAGAGTCTAGCACTTCTCTAAGGAACAGGTTAACTAAAGCCACAAATGTTTCAAAAATTAATATTCTCATGTAAATGATTACATTAACATAACCCTGAGGTTATGCTTCAGAAACATTTAATGCACCGAAGTTTTGCAGGTGTTCTTTCTTCTTTTTCAATTTTTCTAGTGATACCTGAGATCAAAAGTTCATTTCTCAACCTCTGGGTATTTCTTTTTCTACATTTCAGTATTCTATCATCACCAAAAATTTTTGACTGGAGTCAATAAGTTTCAAAATTAAGAGTTATATATCAGGAAGGTCACATTAAGATTTTTGGGCTTTGGTCCAGGACTATTCAACATTTAAAAATTTAAATATTTTTTCGGTTACTTTAAACTAGTTATAAAGTGAAACAGTTGAAAAGAATTGCACGAGAGAGAAGACATATTTTGATTAGAAAAACATCCTGTAATTTATGTTGTACATTTTCTCATACATTTGTGTTTTGCTTTTCATTTGAGCTTAATGCATATCTGTTCAGCACGAACAATGTTTTTAGTGACTTCAGTGGGACGTGATGAAGCCCTGAATTTGCACATATGTCTGGATACAAACTCCCAGATGTCCTTGGGAGAGGTGCTAAAAATGAGATCTGGGATAAGGAATGTATTTTGGATAACAACCTCAGAAACTCTCATTAAAAAAGTGTTAGTTTGTCAATGAACTTTTAAATACACCATACATACACTTTGCAAAAAGCATACCTAACATTCCTACCACAGTATAGTCAGGACACAATTTCAAGGATAGTACACAGTTATTGAGATTAAGCCTTATAGGGTGATTGTTTCTTTGTTTGTTTGTTTACTTTTAAAGAGATCAGCAACCATCAATTCAGAAAAAAAAAAAGTGTATTTCTGACTCATACATCTTAGAAGTACATGGAAGGCTCAGCTGTTTCCAAAATGTAGACACTTGGGACATTTTAAGACACTGAAGAAACAGGATTATGAGGAGACCCCATCTGAATTAGTATTTTATCCAGCTACTGAAGGGGACCATGAAGATGTATCTCTATCCAGTACGGAGTGCTTGTTACATCCTAGCGATGATACTCAACTCCCCAACCCTTTACAAAACTAATATGGAGAATGCACATCTTAGCAAGCTCATACACCATCTCAAAGCCATGGTTCACAGACTGAGCCAAAAGTTGAGCAACCTCCTGGTTATTGAAAATTTTCAAACTGCAGCCACAGAATTTTGTGGTGGGATGAACCCCATGATGATAGTTGCAGTTCCAACTTTGCACAAAAATACTGCTGTCACTAAGTCATTCAGCATACACTTCCCAACCAACACAGTAGAGATGAACACCTTTGCCAATATGCTGCTTGGTGTTCCCAGTGGTGGAGTTGGTGGTTAACATTGGAGAGCAGCCCCAGGCAAAACCTGTTTGTGTTGTTGGAAGGATCAGTGAAGCTATCCACCAGGATGCCAGTGAAAGAAGCACAGAATGCATTCCTGATGTGGTTATTCAGCTCACAGTAGGCAGTGGAGCACCTGTGCTTCAGTTCTTCATAAGCAACTGCCTGAATGTCTCCTCTGTGTATGTCGGGGGAGTATCAGCTGCCATCTGGAAAGGACTTCCTGGGTCTAACCTGGCTGGAGAATGTGGATAGGTGCTACAGCTGCTTCCAGGCAAGTTCAGATAGCTGCTGTTGGGTGAGTGGGGCAATGGGTGGCTATTGGGTTGCTGAAAAGAGTATGGGAAAGTAGCACTGTGTGGCATGTGGGGCTCGTTTTGTCCCAGGTTGCGGAATTGCGCTAAGAGGCTGTGCTGGCGGTTGTACTCATTGTGCCTTGGAACCAGCGCTGGAGGAAGGACAGGACTCTACCCACTTGTAGGGATTGAGATTGATGCAGACTTCCTTCTGTTTGGAACCAAAGGGAAACTCACAGCATTCCAGTGGTTTCAGTTTGTGATGACTCTGCAAGTCTGGCCAGCGCCACACTCTACAGAAATGACATGCGAAATGTCTGATGTGAAACCTGGAGCCTGCCGTCCAAGTTATGAAGAATTGTGACAAAGCTGCTGGGCTAACCAAGACAGCTTAATGCTTTTCCCAGCTTCTCCATAGCACCTTTCTTCTTCTTCAGTTTTTTCATTCATACATCAACAGCTTTCTCTGTCCATTTCTCTTCTTCATCCTCTTGCTTCTATCCCAACAGCCTCGTCACTGTGGGCTGGTGAAGGAGAAAAAACTTGTTGCATTCATGCAGACCCCACTGTGTTGATACCAGAGAACCAAGCAGGAGAGAATGTCCTGTTCTTCCACCTGTGCATTGCCTTCTTCTTCTGTTAATATTTTCTTTCCTGTATGTAGCTGTAAAGCTACAGCATGCTATTTCCACACTTTAGCTTCTTGCTTAGCTGAGGCATCAGTAAAACACACATTCTGCAATTGCTCTGAGTATGGGGGTGCAACTTGAATCACTGAAGGTGGTGGATGGTCAGTGATGTTACTTAAGATTGCCTCATCTTGTAAGGAAACGTTTTGGGGGGCTCCTTCTGTTACCTGAAAAATGGTGCAATAGTGTTCAATTTGCGCATACCATTTTTGAACAGGAGCTCACTGGGCCACCCCATAAGGTGGTGAGATTCCTGTCAAAACAGGCTTGATGACCTTAAAGGGTCCCCTTAAAATCAGAGATTGCTGATGGACAATTTTTCTGCTTCACGAAAATCAGTACTTACTACTAATAAGGTTTTTTCCCAGATAGAATATTGTTTTTCAGCATCTTTGAAACTGCATGAATAAAACCCTGTAGGCCTGGTGGGACCATCAGGTCCTTTCTGCCATAAATGTATGGACAGTCCAGATCTTGCATATCCCCACTCAATTTGTATTGGATTAGGGGAGTGTGTGGGGCCTAATAAGTGGTATGTGTTGGCCTCAAAAATCAGGAGTTGTAGGGCTTTGTCGTGGAGTCCAATCCCCCTTTGCTTTTTTTCTGCAGCAAATCATGTAAAGGTCAGGCAATTATTGAAAAATTGGGAATGTGTTTTCTCAAAATAATCGGCAGGCCTAAAGCATGCTGTAAATCTCTTTTACTTTCTGGTGTTTTAAGTTGGTCTAGTCAGGTAAGTGTGTCTGGGGGAATACAAACCATTCCTCCCCTCCACCAAATTCCTAGAAATTTTACTTTTTGTGAAGGAGGTTGTAGTTTTTCAGGAGGGATATGTAAGTCCAGGGACTCAAGGTACTTAATAATGTCTGTTTGGGTTGTTTTCACAGATGCAATCTCATTTCCTGCTACCAAAATATCATCAATACATTGGTACATTGTACTCCTGGTACAGGCGGAATGAGTGACAATTCCTGTGCCAGTGCGTGGTGTGCTAGAGTGGATGAGTGTTTGAAACCTGTGGAAGACAGGTAAAAGTGTATTGCTTGCCCTCCCATGTGAAAACAAAGTGCTCTTCTTGATCCTGTTTTTATAGGGGAACCATAAAAAACATGTCTTTGATGTCAATAGTGACCATAATTTGGTGGGCTTGCTCTTGGATGATAGCTATTAACTCGTCTATGCTGTAAGAGGCCCTGTGTTTGCCTTCAGACTCCCATCTACTGTTAGCCTCCAGTTACCATTTGGCTTACAGACAAGCCACATAGGAAAATTGTAAGGAGAATGTGTTGCAATCACTATTCCTCTTTTTTTTTAAGTCTCTGGTAACTCTGGCTCCCAAGGTTAAGGGCTAAGGTTTGACATTGGTTACTAGGGAGAGAGGAAGAGCAGGGACAGGACTTAGTAAACACAAAAGTGGGATTTCTTTTCCAAAAGCCCATATATCTCCTTCCTTGTCAGTCCAAGACCTTTCCTTCAGGAGGTCTAACCCCAGTAAATTTGCAGGAAATTTACCCAAAATCATTAGGGTTTCAACTGCTTTCTCCTCCCCTGGTAACCAGCATCTTACCTTTGCTGTCATCTGAGGTTGTATGTTTTCCAAAAGCATCTGCAATAAACATGCTTTTATGAGAGGGAGTGATTCCACATGAAGCTGCATCTTCAATTTTCAGGGCAGACACTTGAGCACCAGTATCTACTGGAAAAGTTACAAGGGTTTTGTGGGGACCAATAGGACAGATCATGAACAAATCTCCCTTGGAATTTTTGGTAAGCCATCTGAGGTAAAACCGCCCTTCATCTCCCGGCTTACCTACTGGGGATAAAGTGAGAAGTTTCACATCTCCTTTCCTTTCTGTGATCCCTCTAGGGGAGAGGCTGTGGCAGAGACAGTTTGCAGAGATCCCTACTTTACTGGTCATTCTTGAATTAATATTTCTAGTTTATCTGTGGGCTGGCCATCCATCAGAGATTTTGGGATTCCTTTTTGTAAGCTCATAATCCACAGGGTATTCCTTTGTTCCCTGGGCCTTCCATTGTCAGTGTGCCCTCCTAGCCCAGGTGAGAATGGTACCTTTTGGACTCTGGTTGGAGGAATAATTGTTTTGCATTCTGTGGGCCAAATTGATCTAGAGTCTGGTGTAACTGAAGATGCTGGACCATATTTCCTTCTACAATTAATTAATTCTTGTGCCACCTCCCTCAAGTCCAAATCTTATTCTCTCCACAGTATTTACTGGGGCTTAAAGTTGCTTCTAAGGTGGCTGCAATTTTTTCCCCTTTGATTAGGTTTTCAATTTGTCCTTTTAGCTGAATGCCAAGGTGTTTCAGAGCCTCAGGGAGACTTCTGATAAGGGGAACGATTCTTTCAGGGTCTGCAGGCAGCATCATGGGAGATTCAAATCTTGAGGTTAATTCCCTATCATGAATCATTTGCAAACAAGCAGCTTTTTGCACACTTTCTACAATCTGGTTAACATTTGTCCTGTTACAGCCAGGGGATCTCCCCTTTCCAAGGGGTTTAGTCCACCAGCCTAATAAGCTGCTCCTTGGGTCAGAGACCAAGGTGCTCAATGGTCTCCTGTGGTCGGGAAAACTCTGGCTCCTGAAAGTCTTTACCTTCTTTTTCTGATAACAAAATTTGGTCACCCTCAGTAAGAGAGATTATCCAAACATACTCGGTCTCAGACTCTTTAGGGGTTCTGCTATATCCCTTTTTTAACTTAGCTAATTCAATTGCTGTATAAAGAATTTCTTTTGTAGTTATTTGAGGTGTATCATCATCCGAATTCTCATATGTGTATTCTGTTTTAATTAGGGGACAGACACTGGCAACTTTTTCATTCGGTCATGCAAAAGCTCTAAGTCAGAAAGGGGGTATGTTTCTTTAGATAACTCTAGTTCTTACTCCCTTTTTCCTTCTCTCATCAATCTTGTATACAGCTCCTCAGGAAGCACATGAACAGTAGCCCGTTCATTTCTTATCTCCTCTCAGATGAATCTGACCGTAGCTTCTTTTTCCTCTAGCTGCATTTGCAAATATTTAACTAAATCTTGCAGTGAGGTAACAGCTTCCATGTGATCTTTTAGCTGCTGCTCTTTGTTGTTAATTGCAGTTATTACACTGCACCTAACACTGCACAAACAATAGGTTTTCCTTCACCTTTTCTGGCCTCGCCCCTGCTCACAGGCTAGAGATTCAATCAACAATTGCCTGAATATCACACTAGTTATGTTGTGTGTCACATGAAAGGGAGGAGGGAGACAGAAATGCAAAGATTTCTAGTCTTAACTGTATTAATAAGAAATTATTA
>JAWWEV010000001.1:1520335-1570542 GCA_035583235.1 Hafferia zeledoni
CTGTGCCTCACCTAAAACAATCCACTGCGCAGGCTCGAAGGGCACACCCACGTGGGGAGAGCCCTTCCCAAATCTTCATTATTATCGTGGTTGGTGTATCCTTCCTGCCAGTCTTACCAGGTGTGTTAGGAACTGAGTGCTTTTGCAGACTGAGGTAACTTCTTCGTTCTTCTCATACTGCACATGGCAAAGGCAGTAGTGGGAAGTTTCCTGTGGGCTGCATGTTCTCTCTGTTCCACAGCTGGCATTTTCTTCACACACAGCTGACATTTCTAAGGACTCCAGTACAATTTTTATAGGCCTTAAATTATTTATTTAAAGGTCAGGTAATGTCTATCTCAGAAAAACAACCAGAAAGTATTTTCACAATGAAGACACAGACTGATGTTCCTCAGGGCACAGGTTCTCAGATGGCATTCGTTTGTACCTCTAAGCTCCTCACAAGCCACCACTGCATTTGGCCACCACCCGTCGTTTTTGTAATTGGCCAGGTTTAAAATAAAATTGTCTTCAGTTACAATAAATTCATAAACTTAAAGCAGTCATATTTGGTAAGGAGTGCAAATCTTTCTGGTGTGAAGCAGCGTAGCTTTAAGGCAAAATGTTTGGCTTGTTTATTTATTTATGGTCAATGACATCTTCAACTGCAGCCATATAGCCACGTGGGAGCAAAGCAGATGCCTTTGGCTTGAGACTTATGTTTTTATAAGTGGCATGTGTAAGTAATGTACCAAGTATATAACATTCCAGTAGGCTGAGAATCTTACATCTGAGGTCAGGTTCATTTTTCTGTAAGAGCTAAGGAGGCAACCGTAAGGGGTATGGAGTTGAAGGTGAGTTGGGCATTGTGTCAACACCAGTATTGTTTTAGAGTAACAACACAAGAATATTGTGAATTTGTGGGTACCATATCCAATTAAAATATGAAACTATCTGAAGCCTGGCTAGAAGTCAGATTGTTAGGGTATCAGCTTATGGAGGAGAAAATGAGATTTCTGCAAGATTAATTATATATAAAAATAAATCACATAATAAAAGTGTACCCTTTACCTGCATCGCTGGATCCAGGGAAGGGGTAAGTTGACTGATCAAAAAAAGCAATGAAATTGTCCAGTCAGGATGAAAAAGAAGGCACTAATGACAAATTGTATTTCCTATGCATTGACCTAGAGAACAGACCGGAACGGGGTCTTCACCTTCCTGTAACTGTTGCAAGAAATGGACTCACATAAGCCATAACATAAGTGAGTGATTGTGACCATTGAACCTACTACAAATTTTATTTAAAAACACATGTTGGGTGGAGGCAGTGCTCTGCAGGAAGTATCAGATGTTAGTATAGTAAGTATCAGACCCTTATCCTTTTTTTTTGTTTTCTGAGCAGCAGCAAGATAGTCAGAGAAAGAGTAAAATGTTAAACTTTCCTTATAAAAAAATGACACTTGTTATAAAAATACATTTTAAGAGTGAAAGATATGCATGTGATGTATTCTACAGCTGTTCCTTTAGAAGACTAGAAGGCCTGAAAAAAACTCAAGTATTGTTTATGTGAGGAGCAGCAGACATTTAATTAATCTCAGTCCTAGAATTTTACAGCCAATATGCTGTCTCTGAACATCTCTGCTCTAGTGAGCAGAACATCTGTAGTAGAAAAACAGAACTCAGATAAATCTGCCTTCTCTTGTATTTCTCCAAACCTTACCACTTTTTATCATTATTTCTTTAAATATTTTTCCAAAGATTTGTATGTTCAGTTTCTCCCTGTCCTCCTAGCTCCATTCATGAGTCTTTCAGCTAGCTGTGCAACTTAAAATTTTTAATGAGCCTCATCTAAACAAAAACTATTTCAATACTGAATTACCAGTGTCACTTTACTTAAATCGTGTTTTTCTTTTTTCTACATAGACTGTATACATAGCCTTAAATAGCTAGATCTAAAATTCTGAAGCAATTAAAATAAATGAAATGTCTCAAATGTTTTGTTTGGGTTCTTTTGTTTGTTTGTTTGGGGGAGTTTTGGTTTGGTTTGTTTTTTCTTTTTTTTTCCTAGTCAAGTCCTCAGCTGATGCAAATTGGGATAGTTCCACGTGGGCAAAGTGTCAGAGGCATAGCTTTATGAATTTGCACATCTATAAATGATATTCCAGTACTGTAGGTGAAATATCTTTTCCCATGTCATCTGAGGCATAAACCAGAAAATGTACTTCCCTAGACTTCAAAGTTAAAACTGTAAGAGTGATTAAAGAGAAATTTAAAACAAACATTCACTTGCCAGATCTCACCTGGCATTAATACACATGCTCCACCACTTAAGATATCAAGTTCTAGTTGCTGCGTGCACAGATTTTTCCATCTAGATCCTGGTTGCCCTGAAACTTGGGAATAATTGTGCAGGTGCTCTGAGGCAAGAGCTGGGCAAAGTGCTCTCAGGTGGCATGGCTGTCAGCACAGAGCTTCATCTGGATTGCCCTCACTCAAAACAGAAGTCTTTGCCATGAAAGGGAAACCTGGAGACCCTGCAGCTTGCTCTCGCCACAGAGAGTTCTGTAACATTAATCCACAAGTAGGATCATTTTGAAAGCACTTCTCGCTCTTGTACATTGTCTAAGAAGGCAAGTAGGTGTGCACTGGACATATCCGGGAGAGGATCATGAACATGCTTTTGGAGGGATTCCCTGTTATTCTCCTATTAGCTCCACTTACTGTGCTTTGGTTTGCACCAGGTAGGGATCATGGAGCACACAAACAAGATTCATTTGGGATGAAACTAAACCAGAAGTTATGTTCCCATGGGCACAGGAATAGACTAGAGCTAGACCAAATAAATCTACCTAAAGGTGCACATCCTTAGCACCAACTGTTCCACATCCAGATCTCCTCCTATCCAACTGCATGACTTCCTAGAGCAGACAGTCCTGCTACTGTTGAGGAAATCAGGGCACAAACAGGCTGCAGTGTCAACTGAGAGCTACAGAACATTCCTTTTCAAATGCAAAGGTCTTAGACACTTTGCAGGCTAGGATCCTGCATGAAGAAATGATAAGCGAATGCGTATGTAAGATAGGGACGTAGTTTTCAGTATGTATTTTACTGTCTTTAACAGTGGAAAGCATGCATTAGTGATTAGCATGTACATTTTAATGACTAATACATACATTTTAATGTTTAGCACATTTCTTGCAATGCACTCACTTCTGTCAAAAGGGCCAGGAGGTCCATGTAACATTTAAATGCTATGTTAGTCTTATTTTAGGGGCTTAAATGGGTCTCAGATGATGCATTAGGCTTATGCTGGCCTTGGGCATAAGGGCACAATTCACCCTGAAAGAAGAGACCAAACGTAAGTCTCATCACAGCTGCAATACTCATTTCTGGAATGCACCCAGCAGGTCTTATCCAAGCCGCCACTACAGACAGGCAGTTTGAGTTTTTCCAGTTCCTAATGATTACACAGTATCCTGGAGTCAGTGGGACAATTTCCACCAAGAGTGAAACTCTTTGTATTTAATATCCCCCTAAAATAAAAGTGGTATAAGAGAAAGGACTCAGTCTTTTTCTTCTTTTATTGCTGCTGTTGAAAAGGCATAGCCCACAGGGATTGGAGCACTGGGCAAAAGTACAAAATATGTAGTACATCCTGTTTCACCAAAGTAGGCAGATCCTCTCCTGTAACAACCAGACCAGTACAATGGAAGACTTTGTCTGGTTTTCCTGCACATACGGTGCTATAGCGTGCATGGTATTTCATTATGGTTTCCATTTCAGGAAGTTAAATGATGAAAATTGATAAATATCATGACTCCTTTTTCTCCAACAGTTCCAGGATGGTGAGTGTTTAAAAGGAATGGGAAAACCTCCCTGGAGCTCTATTACATGATACTGCAATGTACCACAGGAAATTATTTCCCTCTTCAGTAAACACCCAAAATATCATCAAATACAAATCTTGAAAATCTTCAGCAGCCATGTTGCAAAGGAATTTATAAAGAAATAAATAATGAAGTGTCTAGAAGATTTAACACATGGACAGAGCAGAAAACAGCAGAAAACAGCTTGATCTTAATTATTGATATGAACAACTGGTCCTTTCAAAATCCATCTACCATGATCTTCAGCAGGAGGAAAATCTGGAGCAGGTTCACTCGATGAGAGCACTACTTCCAGCATGCATTATGCTACAAAATGTCATTCCTATCTCTTCTGACTTATAATGGATTTACAAAGCAGTATCAAAACACAAAGACCACCTTTCAGGGCTTTAGGAGAACAGAGCAACAAACTTCCCAATCAACCCAAACTTTTGCTCTCCTACGTAGTCTGAGTTACAGAGTTTTCGTCATAGCCTCAAGGCTGTTTCCCACATTACCTACTCTCTCTCAGAACTTCTCTTCTGCCTTGCCTGCAATATTTTCAGATTTTTTTTTTCCCAAGAGAACAGTTTGAAATGTGCATGTTGTGGTCTAGATCATGACCACACCAGGCAACCTTATTTCCTTCCTGATGTTTACTGGGTTTTATATGCTCCAATATGAACTGAAAAATATGTATACTCAAGCTCTTGCCAATGAACAGCATGACTTTCCATGGTTCATAAAAACTCACCCATCCTCTGTGTAGGAAAACCATTCTCCTCTGCACAGAGCAGGAGTTCACTGCTTCAAAACATGGAAAACATATGGTGACATGTTTTAAAAGAAAACATAATGACACAGTGTCCCAACCATGACCTTTTCCAACAACAACCCACCCTTTTGATCCTGGAACACTGACCAGTACAATCACCTGGTCTACCACAAGGTGCTAGCTGCTTTTGTGTTTGTGCTTGACAGCTGCAAGTTAGCCTGTTGTCAGCCTTGCCACCTTTTTCTTTGGTGACTGACTTATGTCCAAAGCAGGAGGAAGGCAGAGCACGTTAAGGGGTAATCTGTGCCTTGACCTCTTCCCTTGCAGCAGCTGGAAGGTTTTCAAACCTGAGCCTCCAGGAGAGCAGAAGCACGCACATAAACTTTGAAGTCAGTATATGTTTGGGCTCAAAAAAGACCATGTCTTCACACCCAAAACACTGAGCTTGAACCACTTGACTCATTAAACCTGGATCTTGGTATTTCCAGGGAAGAAATGAGAGCCTTTGGTAAGGTGTTGCAAGGCTTATTAACCTTAACAGTTAAAAAAATTGCATCCAATCTTTAATCTGAATTCATTTAGCTTCAGTGCCCAGACATCACACCTCATTAAACATTTTCCTGCAAGTCTGAAGAATCTACTTCTATCTCCTAGTTAGTAAAATTATAGATAATAGCCTTGTCACTCTAACACTTGCTTTGAGAGGCTTAAACACAGTAAGAAGCTTGTGCACAGGCAAAGAACAATTCTTTATTATTTCAGTCATTCTCAGGGTCCATGTCCTAGCCTTATTCAGTTTACAAAAAATATCTTCAAGCTGTGGATATTGCTGCTGAATAAAGCAATGCTACTCATGCCAGTGTAAAATACACTTGTAACTAGACTTGCTATAACTCTTGTTGGGCAAAGCACCACACCAGGAACTCACATTCCTGATGAACAGCAGCAGCTTCTCCCTTTGCTTTGGCAGGGAGGCAATGTTCCTCTTCTAAGATCATGGCTTACAGTCTTTGTTTTCAGATGTTCTGCTTTGCTTGATACTTAATCATCAGGATACTAAATTCTTCATGTCAGTGTCCAGCCCATATTAAATCTGAGATGGTCTCCCAAACTGATTTTACCATTTATGATGTGACTGTAATTTTATATTTCAGTGACATGGGGTGCCCCTCAGGGGTCTGTATTGAGCCCAGTGTTCTTTAATATCTTTATCAGTGACATAGACAAAAGGGTCAAGTGCACCCTCAGCAAATTTGCAGATGACACCAAGCTGAGTGGTGCAGTGACACACCTGAAAGACGGGATTCTTCCAGAGGGAACGAGACCAGCTTGAGAAGTGGGACTATGGGAATTGTGAGATTTAACAAGTGCAAGATGCTGCAGCTGGGTCAGGGCAGCCCCTGGTATCAATCCAAGCTGGGGATGAACAGATCGAGAGCAGCCCTGCTGAGAAAGACTTGGGGGTGCTGGTGGATGAGAGGCTGGACATGTCCTGGCCATGTGCACTGGGAGCCCAGAAACCATCTGTGTCCTGGGCTGCATTCAAAGTAGTGTGGGCAGCAGGGGAGGGAGGGGATTCTGCCCCTCTGCTGTGCTCTGGTGAGTCCCCACTGGCAATGCTGCCTCCAGCTCTGGGGTCCCAGCCCAAGGACATGGACCTATTGGAGCAAATCCAGAGGAGGCCACCAAGGTGATTAGAGGGAGGGAGCACCTCTGCTATGAGGAAAGGCTGAGAGAATTGGGGTTGTTGAGCCTGGAAATGAGAAGGCTTCAGGATAATCTATTGGTGGCTTTCCAGTACTTGAAGGGAACCTACAAGAAAGATGGGACACAAGACTATTTACAGGGACCTGTAGTGACAGGACAAGCAGGAACGGCTTCAAACTGAAGGAGAATAGGTTTAGATTAGATATTAGGAAAAAATTCTTCCTGGTGAGGGTGGTAAGGCACTGGTACAGGTTCCCCAGAGAAGCTGTGAATCTGTCATCCCTGGAAGTGTTCAAGGCCACGTTGGATGGGGCTCTGAGAAACCTGGTCTAGTGGAAGGTGTCCCTGCCCACAGCAGCAAGATTGGAACGAGATGATCTTTAAGGTCCCTTTGTCTTGGGTTGAGCTGGCAAAATGCCAGCTGTCCAAGACAGAGTGAAAAGGGAAGAAGATTGAGAGAAAAAAAACCCCTCCAAACTAGGTTTATGCTTAAACGAGCTACATATATTTATACAGAAAAGAGAAAAGTAAAACTGCAATATAACATACACTTACACAAGCTAGGAATAACAAAAAAACAATTCCCCACTCCCCAGTGAAAACAGATTCTATCCCTCTGGATTTATAAGCCCCCCAAAAGACACCCAGCAAGAAACAGAAAGAGTAACAACAAAATATTTCTACTTCCCTGAACTCAAAAAGAAAGGCAAGTAGTGGCAGCAGCAGGAGCAAGGCCTAGCATAGGAAAACAACTCTAGCACGTCTTGCTCGTATGTTGGCCACGGTGGAATTGACTAAGCCGCTCCCACACACTGGATTTTACCCCTTTTGAGCTGATGTCGTAATATGGTATGGAATGCAATATTATTGGCTAGAAGAAGTCAGCTGTTGGCTAGCCCAGCTCAGCTCAAGTCAGCTGACCATCCCAGGCCTTGTTGGAACTTTAAAGCCTTAATTTCGGCCTATCAGCTAAACCCATAACACCCTTCCAATCCAGATTATTCTATGATTCTATGATTCTATGTTATTTCCAGGTCACTGATAAAAATATTAAACTGTGTTGACCTAAGAGTCGTGTTCTTTTGTATTCAGCTGGGAAGTCTTGTTGATAATAAGTGTCCTGCTTGATAATAAATGCCTTTTTGTAATCACATGTTGAGGTCTATCAGTTTCCAGTATTGTCAATGTTTGCTGCATATTTTCTACTCCTTGTCAAATCCACACAAATAACACTGAGAAACTACACTGTAATAAGGTTGTATAATAGTTCTCTGTTGTATGTTCACTTCCTTCTTATCCTCTGTCTGTTGGAAGTTTTGACATTCAGGCCCAGGGCTGCTGTCTAGAACATCTCTGCTGGGGTTCCTCAGAGTGAAATAAGGCTTCCTGAGTGGCACTGACAAAGACATGACCTCACTCCAGTTATGTTTTGTCTGCTTATAGACATTTCTACTTACAGGCCTCAGATAGAACCTCCCTCCTGTACTTAACAGAGACATAAAAAACCCTATCCTTTCTAAATTGCATCTTTTGAGAGCTCCTTTTGGTAAATTCTATTTCTAGGGGTGTTTTGTCTTAGAACAATCTGTCTACACTTTTATGTAAACCAAGTCAGACCTATTTCTGTGGAAGTGCAATATAGCAGTCTCACTTACTGCCGAGTTTTACGTATTAAGAAGTAAAGATTAGGTGGGTGAGGAAAATCTGAAAATCCTTGACAAAAAGCCTCACTGCATATCATTGTGCACAAGCTGTACTTGTCCTTGGAAGTAAACGCTGAGTGAGGCCCTGTATTCTGTTGGTTTGTTTTTGTTTTATCTGTGTGTTCACTTACAGTGATATGAAGTAGTCCCAATTGTAGCTAATCAAGTAATTATAATGCAGCAGTCTTGCACATGTGGAAATTAAGGACTGCACAAAGTGAAAGGCAGTGTCCCATCAGACTGTTGTCTGCAGTGTAACCCCTGTGGACCTTTCTTCTCTCTCATTTGGCTAAACCTGTTTTAACAAGCACCTGGAATGGTTCAGCTATGATGTTTCTGCTGTTCCTGCTCTGTAAACCCAGAGGACTGCTTTACATACTTCTCTTGTCACAGTGACTCGCATGGGGCAGAGTCAAAATTCCAAAACAAAGTAAGCAGATGCTGTGGGCCCATGAAAGCCACATGAAGTTGGAGATCTGATGGTTTTCATTATGTTGTGGTGTGAGTGCCCTGCATTCACATGGCCTGATGAATTTTAGTAAACTCTGCCATTAGTTTGAGTTTCAGACTCTTTCTGCAGATTTGAAGGAACTCTGTGTGCATGTATACTTGCCTACATAAGGTGGGGATTTTATTTTAGTTTTTAATGTTGGAAAGCAAAACACTCTTATTCTCCATCCTCTTTACTTACATTTTATTGTGCTACCAGGAAAACACTAGGAGAAGTATTGGTCAATACCTCTTAGAGTAAAAGTTAGTAATGCTTCCCAGTAGTAAATGTTGTGGGAAAGACATGAGTTCCTTTAGAGTTCTGAATCAGATTCTTTTTTTCCTTCAACCCATTCCTCAGATTTGAGGCATTCCAAAAAGAAGGGCTTTCATATTAAACCCGAAACTATCTATATTGTTAATGGGAATGTCAAACTGCTGCTTTTACAATGTGTGATTCAGAGAACTCTGCCACCCACACACTATCTGTAACCACAAAAGGCAACGCTTCAGAGCATCCTATCTGAGAATCCATCTATATGGGCTTTTCAGACAGACCTGAGGCTCTTGCTTATGCTTCACATTGCTTGGACACGAGCCAGCTCTAATTTAGAAGTCCTGCAGACATGTTAGCTCAGTTCTGTGTTTGAGCTAATATCAAAGCCATTGCAATCATCTGGGTTGAGATGATGCCTTGAGGGTAAAACTCAGTCCTCAGGTGATCTAGAGTGGTGTTGCCTCCATGGATGTCAGACGAGTTTTTGCCTCAGAATAAAACCACACAAGGGAGTGTGTGTTTTTCTGCTTTCTGTTATGTGCCATAAGCATTGCTTTTGCCCAACAGACTTTTCTACAGAACTGATGCTGAGCTTACAGCCTGTTTAAGGAAGCATCTTTGAACCCAGCAGCCTCCCTGCTGAACATGAAGCAGCTCACGAACAACCTCCATCCCTGGCCCATCTTTTTCTTCCTTGCTTTGTATCCACTCAGGTCTGGCCAAAATCCAGTCCTCAGCCAGAGCCTGTAGGACTCCTTTCCCAGTGCACATACTTTACACATTAAAAAAATAAGAGTTGCATCAGAAGGAAACCAGCTAGAAACCCCCTGCCTGCAGTCACGTGTCACTCCCAGAAGCAATATCAAGGGCTCTTGGCTCTCGGTCTCAGCAGACAAGTTTGCACCTGAATCATTTGGAAGCAAAATCTTTTCAGGAAAAAGGCATCTGGTCCAAAATATAGTATCAATTCCTTTGTTTAGTTTAGCTGAATCCCATGGTTTTGCATTTTCATCCCTCAATCCTCCCTACCAGAGAAACAAATCTCCAGTAATTTGAACACATGTACACTCTGTACTAACTCCTGATACTGGTAACTTGTTCCATATTCTCAATACCATTCTCATTAAATAGTTCTGCCATGTTTCCTCTGTGCTCCAAGTGCAGAGAAACAGATGGGTAAACAAAGCAAAGAGCGTCTGTGTCTGACTGCACCTGGGTTTTGGTTTAAAATCTATGGAAACTTAGGACTAATTAGGTAATTTTAAAATAAGAGAAATTCCTACAAAGCCTTTTATTTTGCTTCTTCAAACAAAATGAGATGTGGAGGCATCCTGGATTATAGCATGTAAATTGATGTGGAGATAAGATAGGCTCTGTTTCGTTTGAGACTCAGAAAGATACTTTAGGTAAAGCTCTTTGTTGTTGGCAGCCTACTTACCTTACTGAAATGCGACTTACCCTTGTCGTTTACCAGCTTTTTTCACAACACTTTGATGGGAGTACAAGCTAGGAGCAAAGTGATAGCGGGAAGTCTTTTTATGGGAGGTTTGTTGAATGATTATGAAAATGTTGTTACACTTAAAAAACGGTGCAAGAGAACCTCTCTGCTTTTTTTTTTCCTGAAAATTCAGACCATGATTAACTATGTCTTTCACATCATGTTGATACTGTGCAGCCCTTCAAAAACTCAAAAATTAAAAAAGGAAGAATGAAACCTATCTTCTGTAAAAGGGTGTTCTCCAAAAGGTTTTTAGGCAGTGTTTTAATCTGGGGCTGAGACAACTGATATTTTACTGACTTAGGCGATAGTGCGTAATGACTGTTAACAGTATCTAGTGAGTCAATGTTCAACCTGTATTTACTTTGCTTTCTGTTTTGTCTCTGACTGCCTTCACCAAAGAAGGCAAGAAAACCCTTCTGAAAAGCTGATAAATGATTTTGCAAAAATCATTTCAAAAAGGCTGGGAGATCTTTGTGACATCCAGTGCATTTCTTACACTGCCTTTTCCCGTCCTCCTGCCTCCAGCTGGTACCTGTTCTCTTAAAACCTCACTGACAAATGCTGCCTCTGGATTCCCATTTCTTTCCATTGCAGACATATCCATGTTCTCTGCTTGTGCAGCACAGCCTCCTGTGGCTCTGGCAGTGTGGGTCAGCTGGTTCTTTCCACCTCTTTCGGGTGCCCAAGATGCTGTTTGCCTCCAGCAGCATCCCTCAGGAAAGGATGCGTTTGACTTCTTGCTCTACCGGACAGCCATTCACTGCCACAGAGCTGTGGAGGGAGCAAGGATGAGATGGAACTTACTGATTGTTGGAAAACAGGAGACCAATTGATGTAAAATAACAAAATAAAAAAATTGCCTTCAGCTTAATGGCTACAGTTGTGGATTTTTTCCTCCTTTTTTTTGTTTGTCTGTTGTTTTGGTTTGGTTTGGTTTGCTTTGCTTTGCTTTGGTTTGGTTCTTTTATGGGCTGGTACTTTTTCATGCTGTTTAGAATGACAACAATAAAAGTTCCTCAATTAAAAATAAACATATATTTCATACCTGGAAAGGCTAATTACTGCTTCCATAGATTTAAGGGACTGCAAGTCTTGATGAGAGGTTTTCTGGAAACTCGGCAACTCTGTAAGCTGAAGTCACACAGTGAAGTGGTCTTGAAATATCCAGTACCCCTTGTATGTACATAAAAATCTAGAGACATTCTGCTTTTAGCACTGTCCTTGGCAAATAAGAATTCAAAAAGCTATAGTTTTATACCCTGTCACTGCTATGTTTTTTTATTGCAAATTTCTGTACTCTCTGGCTACCAACAAATTGCAGCAGCAAGTTGTGCAGATAAACATGAAAACAGGCTAATAACAGTTGAAATTCTTCATAAAGGGACTTACACCAAACATGGAGCCTGTATGGCATCTATTTCTCCAAGGTCCTCTTTATCACAGGATTTGAGGCTCACAGCAATTTGCTGTATGGCATTGCAAAACAGGGAAATTATTCTTGTTCTTTTCAAGTCAAGCAGCTGAAACAAGCTGATATTGTAACATCAGGTGTTGTGGTCAGAGTCATGTGGAGAGCTCGGACTGGAGGAACAAACCCCTAGAGCCTGGAAGAGTCCAGTAACAAGGCTGTTTTTATTTCAACCATGACAGAAAGTCACCTCTGTGAGTAGCTGAGGATGGATGGATCAGACCTGGGAACACAGCGATCCTCATTATAATAAATTGTTTCCTCTGAGACCTCCTGATGGCCTGTAAAACAGGAGACGACTGGGCTGCAGTCCCGGACGTGGCAGGTGCGAGGGTGAGGGATGATGTGCTTGAGGCTGGGGCTGGCAAGGCCCCCTCCAAGGTCACCCTGCTCTCTGCACAGCCCTGGTGGTGTTCTGGGAGCACACACAGGGCAGCGACCTGTCAGCAGGGAAGGAACGCCAACGCCTCTGAGGATCTTCTGACCCCTCATTAATGACTCTTTGAGTCTCCCTGTTAACTTCATACTACTCGGGGGTTTCATCCCTTTGGCTTGTAGATTCACAGGTGCTTGATTTCTGCTGGACATCCTGACTGAACCACAGTACACCGAGGGGCCTTGGAACTGAGAGAAACGAGGGCTTTTTCAAAACTCAGATTTCTTCTGTTTTAGTTCTCGGGCTTATTCAGGATGTGTTGAATATGGCAGATCCTTTTCCAAGCTCCGTAAGCATCCAAACTTGCAATGAGCTGGAGATGCTTGAGCAGGGAGGTTGGACCAAATAACACTGTTGTGCCTTCCAACCTGATCCATTCTGGTTGGATCCTATGGAGCACCCAGAAATTAACTTCGTGAGAACTCTTGGGAATTGGCAGCAAAACCTTCTCCACATGTTCTTACACTTACATTACAAATAAGTGCCTGAAGCCTTTCTGGAAATCCTAAATGCCATTGAAAGTCAATGACAAATTGCTATGGAGTTTTTTAAAATCCCCGATAATTTAGGAATACATTCAGTAATCCCATGAAATTGTAAGCTTTGAAATTGTAAGCCTATTAATGTGGATTCATCATTTCAAATGAGAGACATGTGTGGAAAACCTGTGTAAAAGGCGAGTCTTTTTTGTTGTCCTGGAAGACCTCTGCTAGCCTATTTTATCTTCTCCTGCATCTCTACCTCAATTTGTTCTCAAATCTTGGAACAAAAGAACATTTTGGTGCCCAAACAGTTCAAGAACATTTTTCTTACATATGAAATGACATGTCTGAAAGCATCTTGACTCTATTAGTATTATTGCTGTGGTACTGAAAAGGTTCTGTTTCAATCATTTCATATTAGGATGGTGCTGACATCTGCAGCCTTGTCTAATAACAGTGCTTGTAAAAGTAAGATTTCACTAAGTATTAATTTTACATCACACAATTTTATTTTTAACATTCTGTTTGCCTAAAAAAAAGCAAACTTCCTTTACTGATGTTAATTGTACAAATATTTACTGACTCACCTAAGCCAGGCTTTCAACTAAAACAGTTTTTACCCAGCTAAATAAGGTAATTTAAACAGTCATATACCATAAAAAAAACCCCAAACCAAAACAAAAAAAAAATTCACATGCATCAAACATAAATTTGAAAGAGAGGGTAATTTATCATAATCAGACTTGAACTAGGCTTTCTATTATAATGCAGTAAATAAATTAATTTTGCCACCTCTCAACTGAAATAATTAAAATGGCACTGATGTATGATCAGCCTCTTCACAATCTCATTCTGCTGCTTTTGTTCAGAGTAAAAGGATGAGTAAAATGACTCCAAAGGGTGTTTTATCTAGGCTGATACTGCAAAATGAGGATTGTGAGGGTCTTATTTCATTTGTTTATTTGTTTTGCTGGAGGTGTGGACTTGTAGCCAGGTTCCCAAATAATGCAAAAATACAGTCTCATCAGTCAAAAGATGCACAGCTTACAGTAGTCTTTGTTTTTACCACAAGCAACCAGGAAAACTAGAGGAGGTCCACAGCAGAGGAGGAAGGAGAGAGAGAGGCACCCATTGTGCAGGCTTCCTTAGAGGCCGTGACCATAATGTACCTCTATTTGTAAGGATATTTTTCTCCTCTTCCCTTGTTTTAGCTTTGGTTAAAAAAAAAAAAAAAAAAAAAAGATAAAAGCATATAATGCCATTAGTCACAGCTTTGTTAGAAGGAAGACAGCACTAAATCTTGCTTCTTTTTAGGCTCTGCTTTGTATTTTGGTGATGTGAAGAATGAGATCTGAATGCAAATGGGCCCATTGTTTATTCTGAGCTTCTTTTCTACTTCTCTGTCCATTTTTTAGTTTAAATGTAGCAATGATTGTCTGTTTCTAAGGCCCTGATTCATGGAAACAGCCCACATCCTTAACAAAACCAGGAATACCTCTTTGACATATTCCGAGTCTACACCAGATACAATCTTCCCTGAACTGCTGTGGAGTCATCCAGCTGATCCCACTGGTTTTGAGTTCAGGCCCAAGGTGTGTGGTGGAATGTGCAGAAAAGACGATCTGGATCAGATTCCTCTTTAGTGTCTATTTTAAAGAGGAAGGAACTGGTTAGTGGGTCTTCCCAGCTCAGGTCTCAGTGCTCAACCATATCATCATCCAAGAATGGGAGAGTTATGAAGAGTCTCTAACTGCTATTTTCTAAAGAAATGCCTTTCTCATGCCTCTGCACTGAAGCATCTGTTCTTATTTATGAGGCTGTTCATATACAAGAGGATATCACACATTTTCATTCTGGAGAGCTTATTCCTGATTGAAAAAAAAAACCCAAACCAAACCAAAACCCAAACCTGCAAAAAAAAAACATATGAAAGGAAAAAAAAAGTCACACCTTGAAAAGGTCTCACACCAAAGGAGGAGGGACTGAGTGCCTGGCTCCTTGATGAGATGTTTTCACCCAGGCTGGCCCTGCTTCAGCAAAGCACTCAAGTGCATCCATAAGCCCTGTTCACTCCAGTGGGCCATGAAGCCTGGAATTCTTTTTGACTTAGTGTAACAGCTGCTGAACAAACTCATAGTACTGCCTCCCCCTCAGAGATGCAGGGAGCAACCTGATTAGAGCTCATGTAAGAGACTACTAGCAAAAGCCAAGTGCTCTGTACAACAACAAGTTTTACTGATCTCATAAAACTCAGGAACACTTCTCTTAGTCAACCACCTATTTTTGACTGCCATTTACATGTCTAAAGACACAGACTACTCTTGCAATAAGTCTCAGCATTTAAAGTACTCCCTAAAAGAAACATAAGTACTTTCTCCACTTGTGCAGCTGCATAAGCTTCGTCGCTCGTTTAGATATGTCTAAGAGGGTTTGTCTGCCAACTGTTACTCTGGCTGACATATGCCTGGTGCTGCTGCATCACAGGCAAGAAGGTTGGACAGCCTCTGCAAGTAGTTACAGTGCTCACTGCAACCCTGAACCACCAGGATAAGCTCTCTCTCCATCACTGCTGATTAGTCTTACATATTTCCCTTTTAGTTGTGTGGGAAATGAACAATTGAATCATATGTCCATATGGCCAAGGAGGCCAGTGGTGTCCTAGGCTGTGTGAGGAAGAGTGTGGCCAGCAAGTTGAAGGAGGTGATCCTCCCCTCTTCTCTGGTGAGGCCACATCTGGAGTGCTATGTCCAGTTTTGGGCTCCCCAGTTCAAGAAAGACAAGGAACTACTGGATCAGGTCCAGAGAAGGGCTATGGAGATAAGGAGGGGACTCAAACATGTCTCTTATGAAGAAAGGCTGAGGGAGCTGGGCAGGTTCAGCTTCCAGAAGAGATGACTCAGAGGGGATCTTATCAGTGCATACAAATATCTTAAAGGTGAGTGTCAAGAGGATGGGACCAGAGTCTTCAGTGGTTCCCAGAGGCAGGGAAAGGGGCAAGAGGCACAAACAGGAACACTGGAAGTTTCATCTGAATATGATGAAAATCTTCATTACTGTGAGCACTGGAACAGACAGTCCAGAGAGACTGTGAAGTCTACCTCTCTGGAGATATTCCAAACCCACCTGAACATATTCCTGTGCAACTTGCTGTAGATGAACCTGCTTGTATCGGGAATTAAAATTGTTGATATTTTGTTCAGTGTTTTTGCCATTGCCGCCTGTGAAAAGATTTATCCTTTTCCTGCCAAGTTCTGGGGAGCTGGGCCTGATAAGGCGAAAGTTTTATCCTTGAAGACAGAACTTGCATAAATTGAAGTTACTTGAGTCTCTCCTATTGGTTGAAGGGCTGATAGGGGAGGAGCAAGGAGGAAGAGAAAAAAAAAAAAGAAAGGGAACAAGAGGGAGCAGCAGGGTCTGTGACTTCTTCCTGGGGGGGTGGAGGCCTCATTCCCCCGGGCAGACATCTCCAGGGGGCTCAATAAAAAAGGTGAGAGAGCTTGTGTTCTTTGTGTTGGTGGTTCTTTCCCCAAGAAGGCAGCAGGGATGCCTGCTGTCTGACAATGCTTAGAAGATGTAGTCCCTGCCTTCGGGGGAGTGTCTGGAGTTGGTAAGACAACCTTACATGAGTAACTCTTTGGTAAGTGGAGTGCTTACACGTTTGGGCTTATTGTTTTAGTCTCCCTCTTTCCCTTCTCTTTGGGTTCTTGCTATTTGGTCACTCTTGTTAATAAAAATACTGGGTTTTTTTCTGAACTCTTTACAGTGCTCAGCCTCATTTTCCCAGCAATTGTAGAACCCACCCTATTACACTGCTTTAGCAGGGGGTTTGGACTAGATAACCTTCAGAGGTCTCTTCCAACCCCAAACATTCTGTGGTTCTGTGATTCTGTGAACCACTGCTTTGTGCTGCTCTTTGGGAAGTATTCAGACATGTGAGATTTCTAAAACACAGCTCTAGCAGAATGTGACCTAGGGTGGTGGAGAGAAAAGGAACGAAGTAGGGAAGCCCCATTCTTGTATGCCACCCACTTAATCCACTATTTTTACCTGCATAGTTATACTTATTCATTTACAGTACAGCTCAGATCTGTTTCTTTGCTCTTGTCCTGGTTGGGCAGGGGACCAGCTAGTTCCTCATACTGACAGATTTCAACTTCAGCTGAAATCAGACACTAGAGGAAATGAATTGGATGTATGCATGTGCAGAAGGATTGCTCGTGCAGGATCTATGTTTTTTAAAGCACTCTGGCAATTCTCATCTGGTGCCTTTATAACCTGTAAATCTTTAATAGAAAAGGAAATTCAAAATACAATCAAGAATACAATGGAGTTTGCAGGTTCATGCAGTTATCCCTCTCCAATCCTATAATCCATCCTTACTTGGTGACTTGCATGGTCCTGGCCTGATTCTACAACCCTATTCATATGGAAATACATATATTCATACTAATAACTTTTTAATATCTATACTATTTTAGTACATGGTTTATATGTTTCAGAATCAGACTTTCTGAGAAAAAGATAGTATTGCGGACAAAATAGTCAAGAGAGCAAAGTATTATGCTTAAATGACCTAATGGAAGACTATACATTCATTTCTCTCATATGAGGAAAAGAGTGCAAATATAATATTTATAAACCAAGAGAAGAAACCTTAAAAAATTGTTCACTTCAATTTAGAGGCATAAAAATAAGTCTTGGAGAGGTGCAAAGTGGTCATGTAGTCCATGTCTCTATTGGAGGACTGGCTTGTAAGAAGAAAGAATGATAAGAAAACTTTATCTGGTGTTAACTAACTATTAACATAAAACACACTTTCAGTAGTTGGTGATTAGTTCTCACAATTTTAGAAGAAAAAGACAGCTCTGTTACTACATGGCTGATAAGGGATGTCATCAACATGTGATTCCTTTGAATATTCTTTTTTTTAATGTACACAATGCTTTTCCATTTCTGAACCAAGGATAATTTCTGTTGCCTGGTCATCTCAGTACAGAAAACGTATAGTGAGCAGGCAAATTTGCATTCAATTGGTTCTATTACCTTTACTAAGAAAGTTAGACTCTCTCTTTTAGCAATGTTGTCTTCTCTTCAGGTAATTTATGGGCAAGCACAGATTATGTTTGGGATGAAATAACTATAAATCTGTAATATCTAATAACATGGCTTTGTTGAAGTAAAAGTAATTTGAAATTAGGAACCTTAAGCACAAATTTGTCTGTGATACCAATAAACCCTTTTCCCTAGGAAGAGCTTATGCTATGTCAATAAGCTTCTCTTCTGAGCCTGGAAAGAAAAACAATTTCTCACTTCCACTAAACTGAATACTGAAACATAGAATTTTCACCTTCCCACCGTGGCTGACCCAGTCTCTGGAATAAATTAAACCACAGAAACTTTACCTAGGGAGGGCTCACAGTGTCTGAGACTGCTTAGTGAATTGCTTGAAACAACAGATTCTTGGCACCAAAAATCTCTTGAGATGCTCTTTCCATTGTAAAAAGGATTAATAATAACCAAACATTGCTAGTTAATTTCTCTAGAGTCCTTAAAGGGTGGAAACAGTGTGTAGATGAGGTAGAACCCTTCACTACTCTCAGTATTCAAAACCCTGCTGGGTATTCACAGTCTTTGAAATGTCTGCTTTTAATCATGCACATTGTATTTCTGCCAAAGAGCAGGTGGAACAGCTTTCATTTCAAATGGGAGCTAATATAAACTCCATTCAGCAAAGTCTCTTCAAGAGGATTCTCTTTCAAGGCTGCCTGTGTCAAGCTGAGACTTAAGGTATGCACAGGAGAATTTCCTCCTTTCAGTTAATTGCACAAGAAGTAATGTCTTCTTCTGCAAGCTGAGAATTCAGTGAAACCTGCACTTCCCCTCCTCCTCTGTTATCTGTCCAATAGCCAGCTATGCGGCTGTGCAGCACTTTGGTGAAATAACACTCTCTCATTGTATCCAGCCTGGCACAGAATCATAGTTTCATAGAATATCTAAAGTTGGAAGGGACCCATAAGGATCACCAAGTCCAACTTCCTGCTCTTCACTGCCTAAAACTAAACCATATGACTATCAAGAAAAGAATTAGAAGAATGTTAACTGGGAAAATCTTTCAGGAAGAGTAATGCTAACTTTCTTTTTATATCAAGATTTCACAACGTGTATACACCTGTGCACTTCATGTTGAAATTGTTCAGTCTGGAGAAGCAAAGGCTTCAGGGTGACATAATTGTGAACTTCCAGTTCCTGAAGGGAGCCTACAGGGAAGATGGAGAAAGACTATTTACAAGGGCCTGTAGTGACAAGACAAGGAGAAATGGCTTTAAACTAAAGAGAGTAGGTTTAGAGTTGATATTAGGAAGAACTTCTTTGTGAGTGTGCTGAAGCACTGGCACAGGTTACCCAGACTGCCCCCTTCCTGGAAGTGTTCAAGGCCAGGTTGGATGGGGCTTGGAGCAACCTGATCTTAATTGAAAGTGTCCCTGCCATGGCAGTGGATTGGACTGGGTGATCTCTGAGGTCCCTTCCAAACGAAAACCATTCCATGATTCTGTGATTCTGAGATAGAAGTTCGAACAGTGCATTAATGAAAAATATCAACATCAGACTTGTCTAAGTGCCCAGAAGTCACTTTTATCTCTATCATATCTTTTTGTCATTCTTTATTTTAAATTATTATAATGACAAGAATAACTAGTGGATAACTAATGTAGACCTGCTGTCTGTTCTTATTCCTTCACAGCTTAAATAGAATCTGTTAGGGACACTTTTCTCTTTTTATGGCATTTTTTTCCACAATTTCCCTGCGTTGTCCATGAACCCAGCTGCATATGCAGGCATGACTGAACGTTAGGCATTCAAACTCCCTACTTCATTAAAAGTTCACATGTGCCAAAGGGCTTTTGTGCACAAGCTATTTGTTGACAGACATGGAGGTAGAGGTTTGAAAATTCTTGGAGCTATTATTACACTATACCAAGAATATCTGTCAACAGTCAGGAGAAATCCTGTAGAATCAAGGTCTATTCCTTGAAAATGACTTACAGAACTTTGGTAAAGTTTTGTTAAAGGAGACATAGCTACTTACAGACTAAAAGAGTATTACATTTTTAAACTTCTGATTCAAAAAAAGACAGGTCCTACATAGGAGTCTAACTGCTTTTCTGAATAAGTGTAAATGTAAATAAAACTTCAGTCAAATGAAAACAAGCTAATAGGTCCAACCTCCCATAAGCCTCTCATCCCCTTGGTTTCATCTACCATGTTGATGGGAGAAGAGGGCTTGTCAAAAGACTGCATGGGCTTGGCTGACTTTAAAAAGTGTTTGTATTTGTCTTGAAAATGAAAAATATAGGCTACTGTCACTCAGTAGCTGGATTTTGCTATAAAAGCTGTAATCACAAATACAACTTTTTTCCTGTTGACTTCATTGTCAAGTACAGACCGGAGTTCTTACAGTTCAAGATTTTGGTTTTGCAAGGAACGCAGGAACAAATCTCAAGGGTAGGTCTATAAAAGTAGCAGATACTCCACACCATAGACCAATTTTTCATTTGAGAAGAAACTTTTTCCAGATAAGTCTCTGTCTTGGGTTGAGCTGGCAAAATGCCAACTGCCCAAGTACAGAGAAAAAAGTGTTCCTCCCCCCCAATCAGCCAAGAGAAAAAGAAGAAGGAGAGGAAAAAAACCCTCCAAACCAGGTTTATGCTGAAACTAACTACATGTATTTATACAGAGAAGAGAAAATTAAGAAAAAATTACAATGTAACACGCACTTACACAAGTTATGTATAACAAGAAATAACTTCCCACTCTCCAGTTAATACAAAGTCTGTTACTCTAGATCTGTAAGTGCTCTAAAAGACACCTAGCAAGAAACAGAAAGAGTAACAACAAAATGTTTCTGCTTCCCTGAATTCAAACAAAATGCAAGCAGCGGCAGCAGGAGCAGGGGCCCAGCAACAGTAGAAGAGCTGTAGCACATCCTTCTCTGTACTTCAGGCATGGTGGAACTGACTAAGCCACTCCCACACACTGGCTTTTACCCCTTTTGAGATGATGTCGTAATATGGTATGGAATACAATACTATTAGCTAGAAGAAGTCAGCTGTTAGCTAGCCCAGCCCAGCTCAAGTCAGCTGACAATTCCAGGCCTAGTCTGAACTTTAAAACCTAAATTTAGACTCACTTGGTGCTATGCAGTGATAATTAAGAATGTGTATGTATGTATGGCCAGACTTTGCGAACAAAGATTTGGGAAGGGCTCTCCCCACGTGGGTGAGCCCTTCCAGCCTGCACAGTGGATTGTTTTAGGTGAGGCACAGCATGTGCAGAACTGACCCCACCGTTTAAGTCCTAAGGTCCATTTGCCACAGCCGAGCGAGCTTGGACAGTGACAGTGAAGTCCTGGGGACTATCACAGCATCCAGTACTAACCGGGGCTGACCCTGCTGAGCATCTGAGATATGATGGGATGGGATGGCAGGGAGGCTTGAACTGCCGGGGGACGGTCCCCACTGAGACTCAAACTCAGGTCCTTGGGATTAAGAGTCCATTACACCATGGGACTGCCCTAGTTAAGAATAATACAGTCAGGAATTACTGTCTCTGGAAGGGATCTCTAACAAGCAGAAGAACAGGAAATTTAAGTAGAGGGAGGACTAGTAAAAGTAAGAGGGAAGGAGAACCTTTTCTTCAACAAGGCTGCTGGAAAAAGTCCTGAAATAACAACAGTTTTCAATTTCAGTTTCCAGAGGTTATTACATTTTTATCCCAAGCTCTTAAAAAGGCAGTTCCTTATATAGGTATTAGCATTTTCTCAGATTAAGTGATAAACTCCTCAGCTATTATGCAGAGATGTCACTGTCAATTTTCATTATTTGGAGATATGGCAAAAAAAAAAATCAAAGTAGGGCTTAAGTGGGGTTTAAGATAGGTACAAGCTCTTTGCAAAGCCTGAGGAACAGCTGGCATGCAATATAAGCATTGTTCATCCAGCATATAAGAATCCCATCTCCTCCCCTTACATGAACACTCTCTTGAAGAGACTGTTACTCCCTGCTGTGGCCATGAGCATCATAAACAGCATGAGAACCACAAAAAGGGGAACTCAAACATGCACAGGGCTATGAAAATACTTACATGTGGCAGTGAAACCTTGCAAACCATAAAAAAAATCGCACCCCAAAATATATGAACTAGAATCATAGGAGTGATCCCAATACTTTCAAAGGCTGGTCCTGACTTCAGTACTGTGATGAAACTTCGTATGGACATAAGACTCCTCCAAAGGCATGCTTAACTCCTTAATACATTTCATGCTCAAAGGGCTTCACATAGAGACTCTGCTCATTCATGTAGTGGTGAAAAACTAAGCATAACTGTTGAAGAAAAATATCAGTTGAATGTATGAAAAGAAAACCAGCCTGAAAATGTAGGAAAATAAAATCAGGTGTATGGAGCAGTTACAATGGCAATGGTACCTTGAGCACAGTGGTTCGCTGCCATTTCAGAAATCATCTGTTCCTGCAGTGCCTGAATACTCAATATAGGATAGTGATATAAACAGGTAAGAAAGAGTACTATATGCCTACACTGTTTCAGAGCATGTTCCAATGACATGTTTTTTCACATGTACTCTTCTCATACTTTTAATAATAAGCGGAAATAGGTTCTTTAATGTGTAAAACCCAGTTGAAAGTAACTCAGAAATTTAATGCAGTTATTTACAGTTGAAACAACCTTCAACAGACTCCATAAATTACTTCTATTTCTCACCCTCTTGTACTGAAATTGCGGTGTGTTAAGAATCCTCCCATGCTCTAAGAAAAACTCAGGCCACATATAGGGATAAAATGTCTATCACTTTCCTTTAATACTATTCCAGTTCTACCAAAGTGAAGCAGAGATAAAGTTTTAGTGCGAGACAGTTAAAATAATTTTTTTTTTTCTGTCTTGATTAAAGTCAAAGCTGTAATGGCATTTGAGCTTTTTTTCCAAAGACATGTAATTGCCCAGATGATAAAGCTGGACACTGTGGTAAAAGGCATAATGGAAGGAATGTGCTTCTCTTCTCACCTGTCTTTCTGAAAATGTACTGGCAGCCAAGTAAGATATTTGAGACAGTTTCAAAAGAATGCTTCTGTCCTCTAATAAAAGGAAGCTTTATTCAGATACTCTATTTAATTCCAAAGTCCAAAAGGGGCCATGCTCTTAACATCCTCAGAAGCTCAGCTGGATTGAAAAGGAAATATTGAAGCCAGCACATGTGTTGCTACTTTTTCTGGCTGAATAATTTAAAAAGAAAAAAAAAATCGTTATTAAATCTGCTAAAGGGTTTGATTTTGCCTGGTCCTCAGTGACCCAAAACTCCTGGAAGGCAATAAAGTTGATTGCTCAGCCTCTTTTGGGAATCACCATATGGTACCTGCCAAACACATGACTTCCTGACATCTGCTGAAGCAGCAGTACCTGCACAGCCCTGACACTGCTTGAGGTACGGGGAGAGCACTGGAATCCAACTCATTAAAGATGAAGATCACAAATATCCCAATATATCAAGTAACTTCTGACATCTGTGGACAGGAGAACCTCTTAGCATCACAGTACTGGGTAAGAACAAGCACAGAAATACATCTTTAAATTTAAATGGAAACAGACATAAGTATGTACCTTGCTCAACTTTACCCTCCAAATTTCCAGTTATTTCAGTGGGTTGCATACAAATCTGTTGCCCTTGCATGAGATTATTCAAGACCAATGAATAAGTTCTGATATTTAATCTGACTTAGAAATTACTTCCTCAAGCTTTTTTTGAGGGGAAAAAAAAGTCTCAAAAGCATCTAGTGTAGTCACTAAACTGTGTAAGATAACATTTACGTAGGTAATTGAGAAATTTCTCAAGATTTACTAGCACATCTTTTTGTTTTTGGTTTCCCACACCTCCATCCTTTCAGAAAGATGTGAGTTTTCACAGAAAACACCCAAATCCTGTGAACATGTGCTTTCCTTTTAAAATAACAAAAATTCCTTAAAAAAATGCAAATCTTTCATCTGAGGACTAACATTTTTATGGTTTCCACAGATTTAAACTCTCTATGTTTTCTTTATGGCTGCCAGCTTCTCATTTTTATTACTTTTTCAAAGCATAAATTTGATTTTATAATGAGGCATTAACATTTTCAATTGAAAGCTTCTTGTGAACATCAGTAGTTCTCAGCAGAGAGTGAACATTTTGTTTTCTTCCCTGCTTATATCTGTTCCATATTTATTGCTCTCACTTCCAGTGGAAAGAGGAAGGGAAAAGTAAAGATAAATACCTGAGACCCAGAATCAGTCGAGCAAGAATGGATTTGCTATGTGCCAGCTTCTCACTCAGCCCCTCTAACAAAGTGTCCAAAGGGTTTCCCCTCTCCTGGTTTGCACTTTTATTTCCACAGCAGGATCCTTGGTTTGTTTGTACTCCTGAACAGTGGGAGACCAGAGCTTCATTCTATCCTGCCCAATTCACAAGGCACAAGACATAAGCATTATCCCAAGCACCTTACATTATTAAACTATTCTAAATTGTCAACATTTCATAGAATCATACAATCTCCTGGGTTGGAAGGGGCCCACAAAGATCATTGAGTCCAGCTCCCGGGCCTGCACAGGACAGCCCTAAGAATCCCACCATGTGCCTGAGAGCACTGCCCAACCATGTCTCTTTCTGCAGATCATTTGTAAACTAAACTGGACCACACTCAAGCATCAGCTAATTAGTGAAGAAAAGGAGCAAAGGTGTTTCTACAGCTCTATTTTTGTTCAGAGCATGGCTTCAAAGCCACCTCCCTTGCTTGTCCCCACTTGCTGCACTGTATTTCCGTTCCCAGGGTGGTTTCAGTGTCTGCAAACAGTTTTCATTTCAGAGGTGTGTAGGGCAGGTGATCTGTTCCAGTTGCACACCAAACACATTCCAGTTCCTAATGGAGTCAACATGGATCCAACAAAGCGTCCTTTTGGCAGATAGAGATGACAAGGGGGTGCTCTGTCCAGCAACCCAGCCTAAATTTAGTCCAAGGTAAAACCACTGTGTTGCATACAATGTACATGTAGGGCACTGAGCACCATCTTCCCTTATAGAGTCAAAGCAATGTAAAGCAGATAGAAAGCATTAAACACCTATTTGCATAACTGACCAAATAATTTCTTTGCTGCTGAGGAGTTTAAGCTTTCAATTTTAGACATATTAAAACCTTTACTAACAATGACGTGATTACTATCATTAAACTTCCCATTATTTTTATTTTAAGCTTGCTACTGAACAGTTATTACCCTGTAAAGCACTTGCATAGTCATAACTAAAGTACTTGTCAACAGGCACATTTACTATTTATTATTGGCCTGGTTCAGCAGCCCGGACCAGTTTATCACTGTGTGAGTGTGACCAAAGCTGTGTATTCTTCACCCTCTGTGCCATTTCTCATGAACTGTTAACAATGGACCATTTGCAGCAGCTGCCCAGGGCACACCTCAGGCTGTAAACTGGGTGTTAAAGAAGCCTGTGAAATAGGAACTGTGATAACTCCCCTCCACGGAGTTGTTAGCACCTTCACAACCATCCTGAGGGGTCATGTCTGCTAATGGGCCATCAACGATTCCAAAACTACCCCATGACTCGCCCATGTGGAACTCCCTGCCCTGGGGGAGGTACTGGGTGTTCCCACCTGAAACAAAGGGTATATAATCTTGGGGTTTGAAGGTTTCTGGGACCTCTCATCAGATCCAGAGGAAGACCAGAGCTTCAACAGGAGTGTGACCATCATCTGCACCAATAGGTTTTCTCCTTTTCTTTTACTTTGGACTCAGTGGAACCAATGGGGGTCTCAGCACAGGGGCCAACAAGCACCATTCTGTTTGTGCCCCAGGGTGCTGGGTTTTGTGGGTTAAAACCATTTTCTCTTTGTATTGTTGCATTTATTGTAATATTTTTATGAAATTTTAACTCTTGACTTACAATCTCTTTTATGATGGGTTCATTTCTCCTGCTGGTTTATCTTTAAACCAGCACAATTGTCCATGTCTCCTTTCGCTGTATTCAATTCATTAACCACATTTTCTCTCCACAGGCATCTGATGACTGAGAAGGGTGGCTTTGCTCCGCTTTATTCCTAAGGTTTGAGCATTTTCTCTGCCTTTACCTCTCTACTCTTTTGGAAGCCTTTCCTCTCACCATCCTCTCCAGCACCAAATTTTCTTGTCTTGTTAATCCTTGTCTTTTACTTCTTTTTCTCCTGAGGATTTCTGTGCAGTTACACTGTCCACCAGAGAAGTAAAAAAATAAGATCATTGTAGACCTCCTTGTGCTAGTGGCCAAAATTAGCCACTGTCCCACTGAGGTTTCCTGGCTCAGTGAAACAAGATCATACAGAACTATTCCTTCCATGATTTCTTTTTCAACAGAGTAGTGCATTCCGAGAAAACTGTGTAAACCTGGAAAATAAAACATTTGGAGGCTATATGCACGTAGCTGGTTTAATTCAAACACATTAATTAATGATGTTCAAAATGGAAAAAACCCCAAACCTTTAGGAATACCTGCCTCAGTTCCTGAGTACCTGTAGTCATTGTGCCAGGCTTGTGTCTCTGTGCTTTCCTAGAGAAGTTAATGAAAAGCTTTCAGAAATGTCCATAAAATGGATTTGTTTTTTCTTTTGAAGACAAATTGGCTGTGTTTTTCCAAATTTTATTTAAGAATAGGGAGTCAAGTCTCTTAAAAAGCTTCCTTCATCACCAATAGGAAAATAATTGCATGTTTTTTCCCCCTCATCGAGATCTTTTGTTGGCTCACATGTTTCTTCATTTTCAAGATCTATTAATTCTTTTCACCACTCAAAATCACTGAGACCTTTTCACCTGTAGCTGAACAGGCAGGTGATCTGCATAAAGAAAACCTCAAGGCTCCAAAAGGAGAAAAGCTAAAAGCCCCAGTCTTACTTGCTGACTACAGCAGCAGCTGTGAAGGCCTGGTGCTGTGCACAGGCAGTCCAAGTTGGAGTCCAGTTGCCTAAGCACAAGCACATTATGTTACTAGAAATGCACTGGCAGCACTGACAAAGATCCTAGGGGAAACTTATGTCCTTATGGATCAGCAGTGAGAGGCCAGGTGGGATCCTTAGGAATCTCAAATGTCCCTAAGCACCTGTGTTTCACAACTGACTCAGTACTAAAATGCAGCACTCCCATTTCAGAAGGCATGTTTCTGATTAAATTTACACTGATGCCACTCCTGATGGAGTTAATGACATAAGGAGCAGTTTTTCAACTTCACAGGCTGTAAAGAATTACTCTGAAGAGTGAATAGGTAAACCATGTTGATGTCTCACCTTCTTTCTTCTTTGAAATCACTGCATTTATAAAAAGTGATTCAGAGTCTTGTTCTAATTTCTTAGGTTTGTTTCTAATGTATGACTTTCTTACTGTGTTTTTCAGCTTATTTCTATAAATTCTATAAATGGTAATATACTATATAAATATAATCATATAGAAACATTTCTTTGTTTACTTTTGGTGTTCCAGGACATACATGGTTTTAGGAGACATCAGTTTAAAAAACCCCATAAACTTACAATATAAAACATTAAAAACCCCCACAAGTCTTTGCCACTTGAACTACTACTGCTATCCTGATTAAATGTGGCTTCAAATAGCTCAAGACTTTGAAGAACTGGATGTGTTAGAATATGATTTTCAGGAAAGCTTGCATGTGTTATGAACGTTTTTACTAAAACTTTATGTTCTGTATACATTCCAGGTTTTATTGCCTATTAGTAAAGTACAAATAAGTGACTGTTGGAGTGAAAGTATGTCTAATGAAGCATCATTTCTGATTTGATTATTTTAAGTACATGCAGAACAATGTGCAGCAGTCTTGGGTTGGTATCATCCACTTTTGTCTTTGTATTCACTACTTCTATTACAGAAGTATCAAGGATAGTTAAGAAGCTGGAAAGTCAGCAAAACATAAACTTGCATTTTAAAAAACTGAAAGAATATTTTTTTAATGAAGGAAAATGGAAAACATTAGTAATGATTGTTGGAAATAAAAGGTATTTTCTTTACAGCTAATCTAGCTCTCAAAAGGAGTTGCTTTGTGTTTTAAGCTTGAGAACCCCTGCTGTTTGGTTAGATCTTGGATTAATGCCTTCTGGAGGGCAACAAGAGCCATCAGAATTAGTAACACTGAAAACCTGGACAATTTATAGGCTTTATGGAAACTGCAGAGGGTTAGTCAATGAGGTCCAGTAACCCCCTTGCTTTGTAACTTCTGCCTTCCTACCAGGGCTTGTAGCAAGAAATTTTATCAGGCAGGTGGCCTTGACAAAGAAGGGTCACTTGATGGTAATCTGAGAGTGTTTTCAGTTGCAGGGAAGATGAGAATTATTAAAAAAAACTCTCAGTGAGAAAATTAAGTAGGGACCAAAAATCTATTTTAAACTAACAATAAACTAAACTAAATAAGGAGCACAATCTATTTTAGATTAAAATTTGTGTAAAACTGCATAGGAAACAGTGTTTAAAAAATACCTTCCATTAAAATTAATTTCTCAAATTGCCAACATGCCTTCTTAGATGCTTCCCAACTCCAAGAAGAAATAAAATTATCAGAGTTGTCTTGCTTTTCAATGAAGCATTGCCAGGTTTTCTATAGCATAAATTATTTTTAATTTTGATTGTGCTGCTTTCCACAAATGGCTTGGGAGCACTGGCAAAATCATGCTTGCTGTAGGGTGTGGGATTTCAAAAACACAGCAAGCTGGGAAAGCAATATTGTCTTACTGCTCTTGCCCTGAATCACATTTCTGACCACTGTAAAAAAAATCAAATCTGCATGGCCTTAGTCATTACACGTGGTTCACTTGCCTTCATCATAGACAGGGTCTTAGAAATATGTCTCTGAATATAACATCTAAAAAATTTATTAAAGGTAGGGGAGACCCTACTTAGCAAGCTGTTTTAAAGCTCTATTACATCTTTGCAGGGCATTATGGCATCTTGCTGCTACTTGCCTCAGTTATTTGACACACACTTCATGTAAAACAATTACAAATAAAAAAAATACTACTGTCTGCAAACAAGCTCAAGTCTGTTACCATATAATTGTGAAAACAGTGATACTCTGTTGGCTTGGAGCAGTTCAGTGTAGATGTATCCCTTTTCCCTGCTTTTCATTTCAGTGCATCTATGCACTGAATAGATATTTTGTTTCAACCAGGTACAAAAATTCATTTGTTTCTCAAAAGTTGAAGCTTAGGCTTTCCACAGGTGATTAACAATAATGGTCTTTAACGCTAAGGCACATAATCCAAGCAGAAATCTGGGAGAATGGCAGTTGGTGAGCAGCCAGCTCAGTTAAAGTGGAAAATCTGGGAATGCCTGGAAACGTATTTTAGCTGTCTTGATTTTCTTCTTTTCCCTGCAAGTATCATTTTTTACAGCTGCTTTCATCCAAAATTCAGGTTAAGGTGTCAAACAGACCACATGGTGCAGAGGTAGGCAGTCTGGCGGCTCTAGTCACCCATCACAGCCCTCTTCCCTGCTGTCAGAGCGTCAGTGACTGCATCAGTTTCCAAAGAATGCAGTTTCCATTTCCTTCCCAGATTTTTGGTCAAGAACAGCCCTATCTTCTGAGGAAGTAGAATCCCGTGGGACTGTGTTATTCATTACCTAGCACCTGCAAATTATAATGGTTCATTATGAGACTATTTGTGTTGTTGGCAGGGGTTGTTGGGTTTTTTGTAGTAGTTGGTCACTTTCTGGCAGTTTACAGGTACATTTGAGGAAAACACATGTTATTAGGCATTAAAGAGCATAAATTTCAGTTCCATAGACCTTTCATAAAACAATATTAAATGTCCCAGTATCATGTTCCTTAAAGGTTTTTCTGGATTAAAGTCTTGGACCACAAGTCTTAGGAGGAGCAGCTGAGTGAGCAGGGTTTGTTTAGCCTGGAAAAAGGAAGAGTGAGGGAAAAATTCCTTGCTCTCTACAAATATCTGAGGGTGTGTCAAGGTAGGTATTGGTCTCTTTCTCCCAAGAAACAAGTGACAGGATGAGAGAAAATGGCCTCAAGTTGCACTAGAGGAGGTTTAGATTGGATATTAAGAAAAATGTCTTCACTGAAAGAGTGGTCAGGCATTGAAACCATCTGCCCTTGGAAGTGATGGAAGTGTTCCAAAAATGTGCAGATGTGGTGCTTCAAGACTTGTTTAAGTGGTGAAACTGGCAGTGTTATGTTACGGGTTGGACTTGGTGGTATTAGAGGTATTTTCCGACCTTAATGATTCTATGATTCTGTATGACTCTTTGTCTTCCCACATCTCGAAATCTGTTGGGATTTAATCTGAATGGGTTTCTTGACCTGTTTCGCTCTGTGTGGGCATTGAGGGCCTCTGGCTGGTACTGACAGGAGCGTGCATGTAGCCTCACACTTTCCTGGCTCTGCTTCGTGGAATGCCCCTGCTATGGCCCTGCCGCTGGTGAGCCCACTGTGTGGGTGCCTCAGCTCAGGAAGGTGGAAATTCAGCATGGGGCAAGAAGATATTTATGTTCCCAAGGAAGAGGAAACTCCTGCCAAGTAGCAGCAAGAGAAGGCTGCTCCCTGAGGGAGGGCAGCTGGGGGTGGTGGCCAGACCCAAACAGGAGTTGAGACCATAAGGCAATGTCATGGTGATGAGTCAGGTCTGGGGGTCAAGCTGGAAAGTCAGCCCGAGAGGTCAGAGCCCTGACCAGGTCCAGAGGCAGATGGGTCAGGGTCCTGACCTTGGGAATGGGCTGGGATGTGGTCCTGAGCATGGGCCCAGCTCAGTGGAACCCATGGCTGGGCAGGGCAGGGCTGTGGGGAGCTGGAGAGCAGCCTTGTGTCATGGCCCCATGGAGGCTAGGACACAGACCTGGGCCATGGGCAGGGGGATGGGAGCCCCAGGGGATCAGACAGGGAGAGTCAGGGTTAACAGTGCCCTCAGTGCCTGCGTAGATATATATATGTGGCCATAGTATCCTAGGAAACTAATGGAGGGGTCAGACATGCAATAGCTGAAATGTACGTGCTGGAGAAACCTGGGACAGAGGAAGAGGGTGTCTTAGCACTCCTTGTTATCTTACTCCTATAATTCTTCTGCTGAGAAGTCTGAGTTTAAGAGTCATTCATTATTGTATGTTTCTCCTTCTGTCTATTGATAACTCTTGCATGATAGCTGGAAGGTGGAAAAGTGTTCTTCTCTCTAGGAAATCATCTAGACCATCCAGTATTTCTGTCACAAATAATAACACAGAGGGAAACAACATTAACAAAAGAATTGGGTATAATAAAACTCATCACTGTGGAAGCTGGATAAAAGTATATTCCTTTGCTTTTTACCTATCCATTCTGTTTTCAGAACATCCAGAATAAACAATGATAACCTCTATTGACACTGATGTATAACCAATTGGCAATTAAAAAAAAAAAAAGGAAAAAAAATCATAGAAATTTGGTGGGATTTACTGTGTTTATATTGATTTAAAATATATTTTATAGTTAAAAAATAAAAACTGAAATGTGAAATTAATCTAAAGCAAATGAGAACAATAGTTTTGCAGCAGCAGTCTCTCAGTTGAGTTCATTGGATTTTGAATCATTGAAATCCACCTGCTTCAAACCCCTTTTGCCAGGAATAGGGCACTTTTAAAATACGTTTCTTTTTCATGACTCTCTAGTGGAAGCAAAAATGGGAAAACTGTAATTGTAATTGCTTTCTCATTTATAAGTCTACTCTTACTCTGGACCTACAAACTTTTCTATTCAATTTTATGCTTAGAAAAAAATAATTCGAGGCCCTTTCTGTAGACGATAAAGCAGTAACAGAAGAAACTAATGTTTTATTAAAAAAGGGCCAAAGAATCAAACTAAAGATAACATAAAAAATATTTTTCATATCTTTTACTTAGAGCAAACTTGCACGTAACTCTTAAGAATGTATCATTTGCATTTAAAATAATGCTTTCTGTTTTAATAAAATTACCTTCTAGTATGCTCAGAAAATTCAAGATGATTTACATCTTGTTTTACATCATCTTTTAATGCTGTAAGATGAGAAGAAAATAGTGTCTGGCATCCTGCTACATGGAGGTCTATCTAAAAGCCTTTGCATTTGTTCTCATACAATAGTCATTGTAAAATGATACCTCCGCTCATGGCTGAGAAGTCCTGAAAGATTAGGCAGCCCACATCTAGCAGAATGCAAAGCCCAATTTTCCTCCTGTTCAAGGCCTCCTGCACTGTACACTTACTGCAAAATCCAACTTGCAATGATGTTGCTTTGTAGAAGTATAATGAAAGGATTTGGAATAGGCCTTTTAAGTCAATTGCTTTGCATGCTTTGCTGTAGTTTGTTGGAAGGCACTTCTCATTATATTGTACTTTATCATAGCTATTAACATTTATCAGTTGGTACTTGATATAAAGATTACTCCTGTATAATGAGCATGATGAAAGACCTGTTTGTGCCTCTCATGTCAAGCACACCGGAGAACTCTTGCAAACTAATTACCCTTATAAGAGTAGCTTGCAAATACAAAGCACTCCAGAAACCTAACCTCATATTTCTCACTTTGTATGAAAATGTACTCAAACCTTAGGCTTAAATGACCTATTTTTCAATTTACACCTAAATATATACCAAAAATAACTTGTCCAGCTCCAGTGAAATTTTGTACAATCCTAGGGATCTTCCCAAACAGACGTAATTGAAAGGCTGAGGACTATTTGTAAACTCAACATGCTAGTGAGTCATCTGGTGGCTTTTACAGATCTAAAATTACACATAACTAGGGTTACTTTTTGTTCCTTATCCTGACCCCATGCTACAACAATCTGATGGACTCTGATTTAAAGGAAGAAGAGTTTTAGACCAGAAATGTGATGATGGCATGTAGCCAAAACTCTTCCTATGTAAGGCAAAAAGCACAGTGAAAAGCTGACATTAGTTGTTCCTTGAATTAAGTCCAAAGTAATTGAACACAAGGCTGTGAGCATGAAGTATGATAAAATAACACCACTGTTGATTTAAAATTCCTTGTATCAAACCAAAGTTTGTAGTCTTTCAGGGATTTTGGATTTACAAAATAAACTACAAATTCAATAAATCCATACCTGGCCTAAAGTGTCCAGGGCCAGGTTGAATGGGGCCCTGAGCAACGCGGTCTAGTGGAAGATGTCCCTGTCCATGACAGAGGGGTTGGAATTAGTCAATCTTTAAGGTACCTTCCACCCCCCACCTTTCTTTGACTCTCTGATTCTATGGTAAGATGCCTCTCTGAGTGATGTTCCCTCTGGAGTCATGGCTTTCTCTTTCAGGTATTACGTCTCTCTGCTGTCTCTTGAACTACGTGTAGCACAAACTGCACAACAATAACGACAACAGCAGAGTAAAAGAAAAAATATTTTGAAGATCAAGATGCCAATTGTGTATTTTAGCAACGGCAAAAAAGAGCACAGGAAAAGGCCCATGAGTGAAGTAATGGTGTTAATGTGAATTAGTTGATGTGAATTCACTGTCTTAATTATGCAATGGCACTGACTTAAAAAGTAGTGTACTCTTCAAATAGTAGCAAATTATTTAATTAATAGTCCAGATTCTTGTAGTATTCATCAAACTACTATTTAGTCCCTCCAGAGGAGGACAAGAACATGGCTTTTGTACGGTAGTATAAAAAATTTATTCCTTGAGTAGGAGAACATTAATGGCAAACGGTGAGCTGGTGCAAGAGGTATCTGAAAGGGAAGATCACATGGCTGGCAATGGGAGAATCTGTGGGAGTAGGACAGGACTTCCTGGCTTTCAGTAAGAGATTAAACAGATAGGCAGTGAAGAGGAAGGCAATAAAGGGGCTGAGGAGGCAGGTTTGACCAGCAGAGTGAGCAGCTATGAAGATGATTCTGGCAGAAAGCGTGTATGCACTTGCACTTGTGTATTCAAGAAGAAGAAGGAAAGTTGTGATGGAAAGAGAAAAGGGAAGAGAGAGAAAAGCTGTTTAAGCAGTGAAACAGTCTTGGAAATAATTTGAGAGGAGAGCAGAGAATACTTGGATGTGTAGGGTGATGGAGAAAGCAGTCACAGATGATATATTTTTTCTAATTCAGTAGAAGGGCATTAATATTTCTAACAGTGACAACGAGATCAGAACACAAAGTGGGATAGAATCTTGGCCATGATATATTCAGGATAAACTCTTCAGGAGTAAGGGTCAGAAATACATGATAGAAAACACTGAAGGAAGGCAGCCTGAGTTAAAAAAAAAATCATAAATCAGGGATAAGGTTGACCTTGTCTCTTCTTGTGTCAATGTACAAATCAAGTGTAAGCAGGTGACTTATTTTTCCATAATTGATCAACAAATTACTATTAACTTCAGAAAGGAGGAGAAAAACCAGAGTGAACAGCTTTGTGACAAAGGTACTTATGCTGTTACTTTTGAATCAATACTGTACCTTCCAGTGTATCCTATAATGCACATTTTCACATTTTTTATTCATCCAGACGGAATTTTAGTAATTTTCGTATTTTGGACCATGCTTCAGGTCTGGACAGATGCACAACATGCTCCAGCATAAGAACTTCCTTCTTATCATCAACTAACATCACACATGGCAGTTCACATAGCTTGTGTCAAAGCAAGTCAGAACTCATTACAAATTAAAGGGTGCCCATATACTGTTTTCTTTAGACACTCACTTAAAGGCAGGTGTCTGGCCTCTCATCAGTTAGAGGTGGTCTTTTCCTCTTGGGGTTTTTTTCTTTTCTTCATGGTGACTCAAGTGCTTTCTTCACTTTTGAAATCTGTAAAACAACCCACGATCATTTTGTACTATTCTCTTTAGTTACACGTGCAGAAGTTTCCAAGTAACAGTCAGGACTTGGTAATTAATTTTTCTTTCTTCTTCTCCCAGGTACACATTTATTCCAAATTCCTAATGGTGGTTAGTGATCTCAAAAGAAATCGAATAACAAGTGCACGAGTGTGGACTGCAGACAAGCCAATTTTCCATGGATGGGTTCAGAGGACACTGTAAATTATGTCTGCTGCTAGAAGACCCCAGAAGCAGAACATACAATGACAGGACTCCTGCTTTGTTTATCCTATAATTTGGGGACTTGAAATTTAACTCCTCTCTCTGTCCCTTCCTCTGAACAGAAAAGCTGAGAAGGCACCACGTGTTTGAATTTAGCCACTTTTGGATGTAATTGCACAAAATTAACATTGCCTCTGGGATCTTTGCCAAGGTACATGCTGGCAGAAGACAGCATAGACCTTCTTTTGAAAATGAACTTTTCTTCAGTCATCAAATTTTTACATTAAATAACATAATCATAGAGAAACACTGAGCCTGAGGATCAAGAACTGCAGAGATCTAAACTTAGAGGGAAAAGATCAGAAAATGCCCATGAGACTACATGACTAGGATCATTTGCTGTAAGGAAAAATTAATTTTAAATGGACTCTTTACTCATACCAGTTTGCTAGACATAAGCATCCATCTTTGGAAAAACACCTCTCTTCAAGGAACAGACATCCACGTATGGTGGAGCCACACCATGCTTGCCTTGAACAAAACCCACAAACACTTGCTCTAGCAGCCTGCTGTTTATTTTAAGCAGTGGTGCAGAAGCAAGTTTTGCCCAGTCTTTATAAAGCTGTGCCTTGCCAGAAATGGTGGATGGAGCTGTTTCCCTAACCTTGCCTGGCTCCTGAGTTTGCCAAGATCATGGGCTTTTTGTGCTCTGGAACTGAAGAGCTCATTCCTCCAAGGCTTCCTTGACACTCAGATAACCAAGAGAGAGTGAACAGCAGAGAAGGAGAAGGTAAGGCAAAGAGGGAAAAGAGTCTGGCTGTGTGTCAGGAGGTTTCCAGATGGCAGGCAGGCCAGATGGGGCAATAGCTAAACCAGGCTGCATGACACCCAGAAATCCAGGACAAATGGCCACTGCATGTGCACAGTATCCCCAGAATACATTAAATTTGTCATGCATGTTCAGGCCATCTGTGAAGCAAATGCTCAGTAGTCCCAGTGAGCTGAGATGCAAAAATGAGGGCCCCTGCAGAGCACAACTGTCACTGGAAAGCAGCTCCCCCTGAACTGGCTGAGGAAGGACTCTGTCCCTCTATGGTAGCCACGCTGTATTTCAGCATTAGACTGACAGCATTAAAGGATTTTTTGGTAACAGCATGACCATAAGAACATTATACACAGCTGTGGAATGAGATGGATGTTAAATTATGCCCACAAAATACATCTGTTTTTAAACGTGGGCAAATGAATATGCCAAGAGCTCATTTAAGCAAACTGAAGCAATCATTCACAATGCCAGCTGCTTGCCTTTCCCTCCATTACACAGCACTGCTGGAGAGTAAGGAAAACACAGCCAGTGGGCTGTTTGGGAATTAACCTGTACCTACTGCTACTTTGAGGGCTGCAGGAACTGGTATTTGTGAGATATTCCAGAATCATAAAACCATAATAAAAAATGGGTTGAAAGGGACCTCTGGAGGCTCTGTAGTCCAAACTCTGGCTAATTACAGGTTTAAGCAGGCTTATGTCCAGTTGAATTTTTGAAGTCTCTGAGGATGGAGACTTCACAGTCTCACTGGGCACCTCTGCCAGTGCTGACCACTCTCATAATTCAATTTAGCCTTCTCCGTGGTGTTTTAGGTTTCATGACATGGCAATGCTGCATCATGATTCAGAGGCAGGACACAAAGGTCTTGTCCTCTCTAGTCAGCTTGTTACACCTGTTCAGTGTGATCATAACTTGACATCAGGGAAGGAAACATGGAAATGATGACATATTAAACAAAGTTTTATCCTTTTAAACTATTTCAAAAAAATGCTTTGCAGCTTACCTTAGGTAAACCCTTATTCTTCTTCCCCATAGGACCTGAATGTGTGTACCACGTACTTGAAAAATGCAATCTCATGAGAGCCTCACAAACACCCTCTGGAACTATATTCCTCTGGTTTCTCTCTGCTTGAAATACTCCACTACTACTTGGTTTGTTTTTAAATTAATTTCTACAATTTTAATTATTTTCTAATTTAGTTATTTTTCCACAAAAGAATCTTCAGGCATATGCTAAATGTAAAGATAGTGCTCTAAGAAATCTTTAATAAAATGTGAGAGAAAAATATATCAGAGTTCTTCCGGTCATGTATTCATGACAAATATTCTGTCTGGTCTTAGAAAAGTTAACAGTGAGGGAATTGTTCACAGGGCTCTGCCATGAGAAGAGACAAAAGTGACTTGTCATGCGGTCTTTCATTACTAATCTTTGTAACACAGGTGTGATGCCCACAATGAAATGTGACATCTCTCAGGCCACACAAAATGTTTTATGTAGGAACCAGGTAAAAAGAGACTATTTATCCTCTGCTGGAGACAAGTAGTAAGGCTGTAATGGACAGCTATAGACAGGCAATGACATAGTGACTAATAAAAAGAAATAGGAAAAAGCAACTGGAAATTTTTCTTCCTTATTTGTTCTATGAAAAATAAGTAGGAAAACCACCATGCTAACTGGAAAAAAATGCAAATCTTACAAGTGTCTGATATTCTTCCTGTTATGCTGAAAGAAATGGGGAACTGGAAGCTAGGGGGAGGGGGAAAAGAAAACCCAAAACAAATAATCAGCTTGTTTATGAGGAAGATTGCAACAGTTGAATGAGCAGCAGGAATGGAATGGGATGGAATGGGACAGGATGGTCCAGCCCAAGCCCACACTCCCCACATGCACAGCTGCCTCACAGGAGTGACAGTATCCCCAGCCAATAACCTCTTAGACAAAAATGTGACTTCAACACTCCTCCCACAGGATGGTGAGTAACACTGAGCAGGGGCCATGCAGTATCTGAGGTTGAATTAACTGTCATATGGGTTTCCTTTTCTGGTTTCCTTCTTGATTTCATGTTTCCTACTCACAGTCATACAGTTAGATCCTGTCCGTGCAATCCTAAACTTGCTGGTTCCTAAATCAGCTGGTGTTGAGCTGGATGTCCCAGCACAGTGCCATGCGCTGTCTGTGATCATGGCTGGTACTGCACCTCCTGAGGGTACTGGAGATCACAAAGGTACCGATAGCATCGTTATTAGAACAGCCTTGTGAGCAGCCTGGAAATATCTCAGGCATTTTGTCTACTCCAAAGAAAAGATGAAGGGTGATTTCTTTTACTCACTCTGCATCCATTTTTCCTTGATTTTTCCTCTCTAATTTTCCTTTATTGTTTCTTTTTTCCTTTGCCCTTTCTCCTCCCGGTATCCCTTTGCTTATTCCATGCTCACTGTAGTGCTGCTGTCATGTACTACCCTCTTTGTGCTCTTTCCCACCTTTTACCTCCTTTTTGCTTTATTCATTCACCTCTGCAACTCCTGTTCTCTCTTTCCAGGTATTATCATCTCATTCCTACCAGGTGGTGCTGCTTCTAAGTTATCCTGCAATAGCTCCATTTGTTTTCAAATTCACTTTTCATGGCTACACACAGAAAACCCACTTGCACAGCATATAAAGAATCAGAGGCCATAGAACAGCTGAATCTGTGTTCTTCCTGAGAAGGCTCTGGCTCACATCAGCCTTGTGCTAACACTGATGAGATGAGAATAATAGATGACTGGGCACAGTGGCCTCCATTGCTGCAGTCCCATCCACCCTTCCATGGACATTGTCCCCTCCTGCTGGCTGTGATGGGATGCTGAGTTGGTTAAGGCACAAAAACAGTGAGTTTGGCTTACAGGACATGGCGGCATCAGTTTATTTCAGACCTCAGATACTCAGCAGCTGAGTCAGGAAGGCAAAAGTTCAAAGAAGGGCAGCATCTACAATTGGAAACATGTTTTGGGCCTGAGGACTAGAGAAGTTAAAAATAGGAACATGTGGGCCTAATTACAAAACAAAGGAAAAAGGGTCTAGAAGAAGGAACAATTTGAGGAAATTAGGAACAGTTGATGAACAGAGTATTGCAAACAAGCTCAGATACTCTGCTCCTGCTTTCCTTACAGGAGAGATCCAAATCGTGTAACAGATGACCCATGCTCTGCATGGGAATGAAGTAAAAGGAGGCTAAACCTCGAGATGAACCTCAAGATGATCCTTGCAAGATAAAAATAGGAGTTAACTCTGTCCTTGCAGAAACTGTGCAGGCTTGAAAGCTGTAATAGCCTTCAAAGCCTGCAAAATACAAAACCTTCTGATCTGTCTCTTTGAGCAAGTTAATTCATGTTCTCTCAGGCCCTCACAACCTTGCTACCCTGTAAACATCAATGGGTTCCCCTTATCTTATTTCAGCTTTCTCTGCTTTGATGAAATATATATTTGAGCAATACTAAGACTCTGAAGATTCTCAAGTTCAACTATTGGCTTTTTTTGAGTATTATATTTCATTGGATATATCTGTGTGTATGCAAGTGTTTCTAGACTTTAAAATCCTAATCAAGACAAAAATAAGCTGGTGGCAATTGTACTACAATTTGAAAATGCAATGGCCTTATAGTGGTAAACTACATCCAAACTTCCTTTTTACTTGGGCCTAAAACCTGCATTACATCGTAGATTTCTTGACCCACTTATATTTGCCTGTTTTAAATGTGCTCCATGCTTATACAGATGGTAGAAGATTGTCTCAGCTATGAGGCAAAGAAGAAACCTACAATAGCAAAGAAGTGACCAAAACAAACATGGAAGTTACTGGGTCAGGGTATTGGACTACTACTTTTCTTTGTTCTCTCTCCGATTCCAGCAGGGCATGATTAAACATGTCTGGCTCTGTACAGTGCTCCAGTGCTCCAGCTGGACTTTGATTTCACATTAGCCAGTACCACCTGAGAGTAAGTGCAGCAACTTCCTGGTTATGTCTTACCTTCCAGTGGTGAAACACCATGATAGAATACTGTCTTTTTGTTCCAGCATTTATAGTACAAGCTTTTGTACACTGAATCTAGATTATGGTGAGGGTCTTGTGCAGAATTGTTTCTTTCCATTAAAATCTTCCCAATGCAAATCAGGGAAATGTCATGATAAATACGTGCCATGGTAAATTCAGAGTCATTATGAGTCTTTGTACAGCATAGAAAGCCTTTATGGTAGGATCTAACCGTGTCATCTAACTGATAAAGAAGCAATAAAAATGTGGGTGATCAGTTGTGATGATTACAGAGGAAGAAGTAACTCATTTTCTCTCCTAGCCCATTTTATTAGTGTAAGTAATTTCCCTTCAGAACATGACGAAACAGCCAACCTTGAGAACTTGCACTTCTAAGAAAACCTGCTGTCATACAGAACAAGCAGAGAAATGAATGCAGAACTACACTTATTACCCAACCATGCAACAGTTTGTTGTGTTCTTTGTCATAATTGTTCTTGGACAGAGATACTCTCATTCAATGCTGATAATTTATAGTCATTTTATCATTGAAACCTGTTTGCTTTTCTTTGTCCCTAAGCTGCTCAGTCATGGCAGAGATCAGTACTTTGAAGGAATCTGAAGATGAAGGAATCTGGATCATGTTTTCTTGACAGATAGCAAAGAAAGAAATCCTAGTTTTTAAAAAGCTTTCTGATTCAAGAATCACAGAAATTATAAGAGCCATTGAAACTTGTTGCAGAAACCTGCAATGATGATTTGTTTTAAACTAACTGCTACATTTTTGTTTACATCCACCCAGTTTGGCTGGAACAGGGTAATCTCACACAAGACTGTATATGTTTACAAGTCTATGAGTTACTAACAGACAAAAATTCCTTGGCTCCACTCACTTTCCTACATGTGGGTAGTAGCACCAGAGGATATCCTTCATGTCCTCTTGTTGTGTTTGAGGAGACGGGTCTCCTGCAAACCCTGTAAGTCCTCTGCCTGCCCAGTGCTAGTGGATGCTGTATGCCATCTCAAATGATATTGGATGGCTGAATCAAGCCCCTGAAGAGTTATGTTCTAGATAGCTAAAAATAAAGTTTTCAAGGAAGCACTTCCAGGTTGGGACAGTTCAGATACTTGGATCAGATCTCTAAATAGCAGTGCACTTGCAGTCTGGTTTTCAGATGAACCTTATTATGTGGAATTTTAAAATGTAAATCTGAAAGAATTTTTGAAATTAGATTGTAAAATAAAAATCCTCCAAGAAGGTAAATGTATTGCAGTTTCAGTAATTTTTACTTTATTCCTGAGTGCTTCCAGCAGAGTAGCCCTATTCCACAATAAATACCAGAATGCTAAACATGTAGTGTATAAGCCCATACAGCATATTTTTGAGAGTTTACAACTTAGCTGAATTTTTATCACAGTGTCATGTCTATGTTATTCTTGGTGTCTAGGAGGAGTGAAAGAAAAAGTATGTATTTGAACTAAGTGAATGATGACCTTTCCTCTAAACATGGATATACCTTATTTGCTCCAAATAAACAAACCAGGACCTGTGAAAACATTTGTTTGGGTTCCTTTTACATCCATCTGTATCTTGGATGGACCATGGCACCCATGGCCATAAGAAAATTGCCTTCTCTACCAAGACGGATCCATGGAAATTTTTGCATCTTTATCCTTCAGGAATTATTTCTAGTCACCAAAACAAGAGAGAAGAATTTTAGAATACAGCATAGAAATTGTCTCCTGTGGACATTAGAGAATGGTAAGGAACAGCTTGAAAATAGCATTTTCTAACTTCCAAAGGAACATCTGAAATAAACTTTCCTCTTTCTTCCCTGTGGTGTTATTGAAATGACAACTTCTTTCCATTTCCAAGCAAAGAATGTTTCCAAAAATATTTTCTTGCTTAACCCCAACATACTGCTAAGACATACAATTTAAATGCATATTTTCTGCAACTCCCAGAGTTTTATTTCTCCCTCTTTTATGTAGATCTGTTTTGCAAAGCTTGATCTCCAGTGCCTAAATATGGAAAGGCTGATAACTTACGCTGGAACTAACATTTAGAGAACTTGTATATCTGGAGATTTGGTTTGAATAGAAATTGTAAAAATGCACTAAAGGGGAAAATGAACTGCCAAAATTAGACTGGGACATTTAAGGATTTTAAGTGCCAAGCTGACTGCATAATGGACTGATTAGCTATGTCTAGATTCATTACTGAAATACAGTTAATGCTGGTGTTCTTCAGAACTATGAAAGATAAAAGTACAGCAACTATTTGAATGCATAAACTTAAGCTAAAGCTTAAGGGTATTCTTTTGTAATATATAGTGTATTTAGTATTATAAAGTACTGGACATGTTCAGGCAATGCTCTGCTAAGAGGGTGGCTGACTGTTCTCTTCAGTTTAACCTCAGGGCAGTGTTCTTCACTGAAGCTTTTCTCTTCACCCAGTAGTTGTGGTGCTCAACTTTGCTTCAGTGGGAACATATTTAGTAGCAAGTTGGGAGTTTTCTTTCCTTGTTCCTCTAACAGATTTCGGAATTTCAATTCAGTCCTTGATAACAAGGTTTTCATGTACCACAAGAAAGTTTGTTTTCTGGACACATAACCAAAATGCTATTTCAGTTACTGCCTTGGTAGTCTGGAAGGGAACTTATGTTGGAACACAAAGCTCAAGACCCCAGTCTGAACAGAACAATTCATGGAGTTCTAGAAGGTTAAGGCCTTCTGCTTCCCCAGATATTGCTTACAAGAGCAATGAGTGACAGGACAAGGAGGAACGGCTTCAAACTGAAAGAGAGTAGGTTTAGATTAGATATTAGGAAGCAATTCTTCCCTGTGAGGTTGGTGAATTGTTAGCATGTGTTGGCCAGAGAAACTGTAGCTGCCCTGTCCCTGGAAGCATTAAAGGCCAGGTTGGATGGGGCTCTGAGCAACCTGGTCTAGTGGAAGGTGTCTCTGCCCACAGAAGAGGGTTGGAAACTGGGTGATAGCTATGGTCCCCTGCAACCCCAACCATTCTATGATTCTGTGATTCTATGATTCTGCACATCATCTCTATCTGAAAACCCCTATCTAACACTGCCAACAATGAATAAATATCCTGGCCTGTGAGCTGGGCATGTATAGGTCTGCGCTGATGGGAGTACAGTCGCATATTCCTTCTCTGGTAACTCTGGATCTGTAGAAGGAGACCATGGACAACTGGGATGAGAGAGACTGTGTCTAACAGCAGGACAGCAAGACGCACCCCAGTTTTGCAGTGAGGATTCCGTTTCTTCCATGCTTCCCACACTGTCAGGTCTCAGAGGCAGTTCTTCAAGCAAGGAGAGGCTTGCATATGCTAAAGGCCAGTTTATCCAGTTTTTACTCAAATTCTCCATTTGGCCTTTAATGACAAAATCTCATGCACAAAGCTACTCACAGGAGAAAATTCAGAATATACAGCTCCAACTTTTCTTTGTACAGTGTGTGGATTCACTCCTGGCTTTGCTGGAAAAATCCCCTTTGAGTTTAAGGGGCAGTAATAGAAATTCCATGCTTACATGTGCTGGAGTTTCATTCCAGTGACATAATTTATCAGTTTGACTTTGCCAAGGGGAAGAAGTTCATGTTATAGGATTCAAAAGCAGCATTTAGGATGAAATCAGTTAGAAAAGTCTCAGGTTTCAAAAGGACATGTTGCATGTGGACCTCAGTCTACTCACTTGAGTTCGTTTCTGGAGATTTGTATTTGTAATCAAGCCTTTCTTAGTTTTCACCTTGAAAAGCACTTAGAAAATGAAAACACATTCCAGACAATAAAAAAGGCTGTGTTAAAATCCCTCATATTATTTTTTGGAAACACATAAAGAGAATTTAGGGAGATTTCATGCAGATTCTCTAGTGGAAAGGCATGCCGGATAAAAAGCTTAATCATATTAACTCTCTAGAAGACAAAAGGACAGGCACACTTTTTGTATGTCAACTTGCAGAAATCCTAAAACTCCATGGAAGGGTTCTTGTAACTTAATACATGCTGTAGGCTTTTTTTAGTTCCTGATATATATTTTCTAATTTTAATTTTTTGTTTTCGTCTTGCTATGTACAACCTAAGCAAAAGCTGTATAAATGTCAATGACTCAAAATCACAAACACAAGTGACTAACATAGCTAAGTCTTGGAAATGTCTGAAATTAACTGTGTGAATAATATAAGAACCAGTTGAGCTCATTTAGGAATGAAGTGAATGAAAGTATCCAACCAACAGGAATGAATTCTATTCCTGTTTCAGGCATTGGCTGGAGGCATTATGAATGAAAGACAGAAAAGAAAATTGGCGTGTGAGAATCTCTTTTTATCTTCTCTTCTGAGCTGATATTACGTCTTTCTGATTGTGTCCCTTATGGTTTTATACCCTCTTGTGCTCACTCACACCTACTTAGACAACTTGTTTATTCACCTTCGACAGCAATAAGAGCAAGTGAGCAGAGCAGAGACTGAAAAGGAAAGCTGGTCAGGGAGTAGCAGATGGCACACTTCTGCTTGGTGCCGGTATCCCTAAAAGGCTCATTTAACCTAGAAACAAGGAATCCCATATTTCAGTTACTTGTCTCTAAACATTACCAATACAAGTTCTTTGCTACTTTAAAGGAACTGTATTAGAAAATTGAACATTGTGAAATCGGCCAACTCTAAAATGTAGTAGAGGATGGGAAAGGGTCAGATTACTTCATTTAGACATTTTCCCCTCATGCAAATTTTTACCATTTGTCGAAGTTTTTTTAAATAACAATTGCCTTCCTAGATGACAGCAAATCTTTGTCCAAAGTTCTTTCTTTTATTCTGAACAATGTGTAAGAAAGAACACAATAATGGATGTATATGGTTACTTTCCTCCAGGACTTGCTTTCAGCCTCTGACAATCTGTAGCTGAGAAATAGTCTAACACTCCATTAATGTGCTTGTGCTTAAAGACCTTCAGTAGGCTTTTTATTCTAGGATTTTACTCAGTTGCTTTCTGAGCCCATATAAACTCTCAGGACCCACAAAGGAATCCCCAGATCAGCTAGGTAATATGAAGAAATGTATTATTTTTGTTTTCTTTTGCTGTGGTTTGTTCTGATCTATTTGAATCTTCCACTAGTTATTTTAGGTCAGTTCTCCTACAACAGGTGCCTAAACCTAAGCAAGTAAACTTTTCCATTGAAGTGCCTCAAAAGGCAACTGTGTTGATGGTTTAATGCACTTGATTCAAAACTACTGCTTTGCTTCATCCCCAAAACTGAGACAAAACCTAGATGTTTAAGTCAGGGAGCCAGTGTCACAGCCAGAATAATTTACCAAATTATTACATTTGTGTATAATATTGTGTAGCCTGATAGGGCTGACAGTGTGGTTCTAAAGTGCTATACATTTTCTGTGTGTGGAAAAGGGAAGAGAAATATCTGTGCAGATGATAGACAGTGGCTGAGCTTGTGATGTGCCATAAAGAGTGGCACTTTGCTGAAAAATGCAATGTTTTGTGCTGAAGGAAAGCCAGAATTAATGTAATTGAAGCATCAGGACTGGTTTTGTGAGACAGCACACATACTGTAATTCCTGAGAGTCTGAGTCACTGTTAAATTTAACCTCTCATTCTGTCTCTATTTTCCTTAAAACTGACTTAGAGCAGGGTCTTTCTAAAAACAAGCTCCTCTTTGCACTTAAGTCAATGGAGAATTTTTTATGAACTAGGGCTTATGGGATGATAATTTAATAGGGTTAATGAGTAGTAACAGAATACATGATAGTTACAGATAGAGATATTCAGGGAAACTTCAGAAATTTATGTGTTTCTATTGTCAGTTTGATTTGAGGAAGGAGAAGACAACAGAATACTCACGTCTGTTCCTTACCTCTAGTTTCTGTACTTCTGTGAGGTTTTGACAAGTATTCTGAGTTTGGACTCCATGCGGATGAAAGGAGCCTTTTCCATACTGATTAAAACATAGAAGGGAAAATTGGTATAGTTCTTAAGGGCTCATGGGAACATAAAGATCAAGAATGCTGTTAAATTATAATATAGACCTAGTAGAAAATAGCTGATGATGGAAAATACTGACAGTCTAGCTGGCCTTAATGAAGGATAGCCTTTTCCATTACAGAAATGTAATAAAGCACTGGAAAAGATTTTGAAGAACTATCATTTAGAGTTTTGGGTTTCAGTGGGAAATATCCCTTCTCAAATTGTGTTCATGATACAATCTCATAAATATGGGACCAAAAGTTCCCTTTAAAGTTTTGGCCTTTCTTCAGCATATTTTTTGTCCTTTTATATTGTATTAACTTTTTGTTTGTTTTGAAGAGAAAAACACACTCCTCTCTGTGTTTCCATTCCCCTCTCAATTCTTTTAATGAGATGTTTGACTCAAATATCATTCTCCATATTACCCTCCTAAATTTTTGCGCTCTCTCTTCTTGTTTCTGGAAACATCAGAGTTCTCACTTCATGTAGCTAAATGGCTTTCTTAAACCCAACAATTCCCACATCAACACCCAAACTGTCATTTCTGTTGCTTTTAAATCTCTTGAGCATACATGCTTTTTCATTTCTATCACCTTAGTTTTAATCAATTCTTTCTTCATTGTCCAATTTAAATATCTATTCTTCTGTTTCCCTCCACAGATGCAAATGTTATAGTAAAAATACCAATGAGCAGTTTATGTCATCAGCCTGTTAGTCCTGATACAATGTTTCCTTCTCACATCCAGACTCTGTCAAAGATCTTTTTTTGAAGATACCTAAGGCTATATTTAGTCTTACTTTAGGCCACTACCTAGGCAGCTGAATTCAATGTTCCTTGTCTTAGACATCTACAGAATTCAGGCTTTTAAATGTGAGCACATCTCATTTCAAGGTCTAAATGAAGGCAGTGTTAATATCACACCTACTTTTTCTATTTCTGGTATGATCCTCTCCCTGTCTGTCTAGATATTCCTTTAGAATACCCACCCAGATGTCCCTCTCTTCCATCTCAAATTGATTTTTTTAAATTTATCCTTGGCAACACTACTGTTTTCTTACGTTGTGAGTTAATTTCTTCTGTAATGCTGCCATTGCCCCTAGTGGGTCAATTTTGTGTTCCTAAAGTTAGTTTCCTTCTGCAGCAGGAAGTCTACTTTCAACAGTGACAGATTCTAGTTCTTTGGAACTCTGAGAGTGGATAGATGTTTCCTTCTGTACAAACAAAAGAGCCTTCCCTTGGGCTGTTATATAAATTCAACTCTTCTGTTAGAGCTGCAACATTTGACAGGAAAGCTCAGTTTATCAAGAAATCTGCATTCCAAAGAAATGTCCTTTAAAGAAGATGAAAAGGGTTTGTATTTGTCCAAAGGGGAGAAAGATGGCTCAGATGTTCTTATGTAATTCCAATTCAGCTACCAGATACAGGCATTTTTTGTGAGTATATATGTTGCTAAATAAGTTTATTTGTGATGAAATCAAACTCTTCTGCTGCATTACTTGCAAAATTAAAAGGGAGAATTTGTGTGTCATTGAAGATGCATTTGGAGCTGAATATTAACCAGAAGGAGGACAGGAACAACCCAACTTACACCACTGAGAAGTTTGGCAGCAGCAGTTTCCAATTCAAATCCCTTAGTTTACTGTCAAAGTCGTGGTAAGAGAAAGATAAAATGAAAATGAATAAAACAGTTTACCAAAGTAACTTCATTTTTTGATGATTGTTGATATTAAATATACAAACCTTTTGCAAAAGCTGACCCTTAGTTCCTCTTTTGAAAGTGCAGTTTACAATTGTGTCATTTAAATCAAATTATTACCACCAAAGCAGGTGAAGGTGTGGTTAACATGGATGTAAGGTTCACAAAACACGCTGCATATTCTAGTAATGAAAAATGAGGTGTTCGGAGGTTTTTTTGTCTAGCTGGCTCTACCAGCAAATTGCTTTTCTATTGCCAGGTCTAACCAGTGAGATTCTGCTGTTTCTCTAGAATTTCATTACTTGGGAAGAGCAGGGGAATATTTACTGTCTAACTGCAGAATTTAGAGGTATTTACACAGAACAGTAGAAAACTGTGCGAAGATCCTTGAGTTGATGGGAATCCGAGTCAGTAATTCCATGTGATATGCTAAATAGCCCTGTGTGACTGCAAAGAGCCTAAGCACTATTAAAAGGCAGCTTGCCAGTGGTTGGATCACTGACAATAGCAATGATTGTGTTAGATTAACCCTTTTGATCATGTAGCTATTGTGTTGTCCCAGCATACATGGGCTGTACAAGGTCTCCTCAGAAGCTGTGCTGTAAATTCAGTCTTGGTCTACTACAGAGAAATTCTAAAGCTTACACAAAATCAGTAGATATAGCCTATATTGTCTGACCCTCTCCTCCCACCTGCCCCAGCTCAAACATGCTACATTTACAGTCCCTGTTACTCCTGATCTTGTCATAATTATTGTTATGTCTTTTAAAAATAAAACTTACATAATCTCAATGGTACAAAACCTACACAGACTCAGGAGGACCAAAAGTTCATTTTTTTCACATCAGAATTACCTGTAGGTGTTTCATAAGATGAAAAATAAACTTTCAATTGCCTGTCAGGTTCAAAGGTATTTCAGAGGATACTCATAATTGCTTGAAATTTGCTCACTAAAAATTAAGGAATGTTGTCACCCCACTGTGAGCACAGTTAAATCCTGACAAAAAGTCATTGCTAAAAAGAGCTGTTAGGGCATTTTGTTTGTAAAGTAGAAAAATTTTGTACAAGTGTCAGGTTGGTGAGACTTAAAAATCCATTTTAAATGAGAAATAAAATTTCAAATTGATGAAATCAAATGCTGTAGAAAGTACTTGCTTCTTTTTCTTAGCAGTCACCAAAGAGTACAAGTATTTCAAACAGCTTGACATCTGTATTACATAAGCAGAAAGCAATTCAGCTGCTTGGAGAATATAAAAAACAACTTTGACCTTACACTGGAGTCATGCTTCAAAAGACTGATTATTCATACAAGGAAAATTGCTCAAAAACAACTGCTTGAAAATATTCTCAAAAAGAAAATAGATCGATTGTTCTGAGGCAATAATATGATATAACAAACTGGATTTTTCTAATTAATTTTATTACTAAGGCTTTTTCTTTTTCCACAATAAGTGTTTCTCTGCTAGTATTTGAGATTTATCTTTCAAAATGTTTCCTGCGTTTGTTAAGCATATTTTTTACCTTGCTTGAATGTAATTCTTCAAAAAGATTGAGGGTTGCTACTAATGAGAATTTCAAGCAATGTTAGGCCAGAAATCACACCACTTGTAGGGTTAAACAAGTGTTGTGTCAGTAGAAAATAGTGTAGAAATGTCCATAAGAAAAAAATTGTGATTCAAGAAATTTTCAAAATATTCTTGATACAATACTAAATGACATAAATTGTGGATTTATTTTAAGGTAATATTTTCTCTCTCAAGGAGGAAGTCTAAGTCATCAGGTTGGGGGGCTGAGTGAAAGTTCAGGAAATCTGAATTCAATTCACAGCACTGCTACTGATTTCCTGCATCGTGCTGCATAGATAATTCAGGACCCACTCCTGAGATCACTTATGCAAATCTTTATCTTCATTGCTGTGAGCAGCTCTGGGATTTCAACAGGTCAAATTGCAACCTAGTTTAATGCTTAAGACTGAGGCTACGTCTCCTCATCTCTCCTCTGTTAACTGTGGATATCAGTTGTTCACTTTCTCCAACCCATTTCCCTCCTGCTTATTTAACTTGTTAAGGATTCTATGGATTTTGTTAAGGATGCTTCTGTGGATCCAAAACTGGGCTTGGCCTATGTACAAGCAAATTAAGCTGTCTTAGCCAGACAAGTGCACTTGAAGCAGCACATCTCCCAAAGTGTGCTCAGTTGTTACAGCACATAAAAATGAGGTGGGCTCCAGTCTTCTTCAGAAGAGAATCAATAAGTTTGGAAAACACCTCTAAGGTCATCAAGTTCAACCATTAACCCTGCACTGCCAAGTTCACCACCAAACCATGTCCCTAAGCACCATGACTACGTGTTTTTGGAATGCTTCCAGGGATGGTGATTCCACCACTCCTCTGGACAGCCTGTCCCAGTACTTAGAATCTTTCTGTGAAGAATTTTTTTCCTAATTTCCAATGTAAACCTCCCCTGGTGCAACTTGAAGCTATTTCATCTTGTCTCATGGCTGGTTGCCTGAAAGAAGAGACTGACCTCCACTTTGCTACACCCTCCTTTCAGGGAGTTGTAGAGAGTGACAAGGTCCCCCCTGGGCCTCCTTTTCTCCAGACTGAACCCCTCTAGCTCCCTCAGCTTCTTCTCATCAAACTTGTGCTCAACACCCTTCCCCAGATTCTTTGCCCTTCTCTGGACATGCTTCAGCACCTTGATGTCCTTCCTGCAGTAAGGGGCCCAGAACCGGACACAGCACGTGAGGTGTGGCCTCACCAGTGCCCAGCACAGGGGGACAATCACTGCCCTAGTCCTGTTGGCCACATTATTGCTGATACAGGTGTCCTAGTTCAGCAGGTGGGACCAGTTTATCACTGTGTGGGGGTGATCAAAGCTATGTATTCTACTCCCTCTATTCATTT